>OX465284.1:41221991-41926176 GCA_949987705.1 Thereva unica | reverse complement strand
TGTACGAAACAATGAGATCACACACAAAAACTCCAATTTGTTTTAAATTATAATTAAATGTTAAAAGCGTAAGAACAAATAAGAAGATATCAAGATCTATAGGTAACTTTAAAAGCACATTGCAATTTTATTAAAAAAAAAAACTAAAAGCACTTTTACCACAAAAGAATGATTAAAAAATTTTTTAGAATGTTACACATTTAGTTTATAAAGTGATTGATTAAAACTTCTTTAGAAAAAATTGAATATACCGTTACCCAAACAAAGGCAGGCATGCATGAATAACAGTAATCCTACAATTAGCGACCCTAATTATGATGATATACATTTATATAGATTTACGGCAATTTTAATTTAGAGTAATGAACACGAGGCCTGACCGTAACAAAAGAAACAAAGGGGATAGGCCCACGCTAACTAGATTTAAACTTGGAAAATTGAATTTATGAATTAAATTGAAAACCTTTATGATGAAAAGCACATGATGGATAATTTATAATAAAAAGTTAAATTAAAATAAAAGCAAAATATGTAAATTTTTAATAATATATAAAAGTAACAAGAAACAATTTCACCCAATATACAAAATGGCCGATATTTAGTTATCACAATTTATCACAATTTATCACTTTAAGTTTTATCACGACTAGTCACTGCGGAATCCAGAGAGAGAATGGCAAGATTCTTTACGAAATGAAAATTCCGCTACCTTTTAAAGAAACTTATCAGCTATACAATCTCATTCCACTCCCCGTAAGAATGCAAGAAAAATTTGTATTCATTCAACCTAGTATGAAGTACATATCTATGTCATGCAACACACCCTATTTTCAATGTTCATGCCAGACATAATATCTGTGAATTAGGACTACTCCTGCAAGACAATGTCCTGCCCAGCACCTGCAACGTCAGGGAATCCGTCTACAAAAGTGTATGGTTACAACTAGCACAACTAAATAAATGGCTCTACTCTACGTATGAAAGCACAACTCTCACTGTGATTTGTTACGTACACAAAAAGTGCACGGGGCCGGTAAACGACCCGTGCACAAGTTCCAAGTGTAACCTGAAACGCCAAAGGAAATTGGCAAGAATATTTAGCGCAATTTGCCTTGCGAAATTAATAAACGAAAGAAAAAAAAGCTCGTAAGCAAATTGCGCCAGTTTCAGGCCACTTGTAGAAAAGCCGACGGGTGCGTTTTTCCGGCCGGCGACCTCAACCTTGGGTCAAGCACCAGCAGGTGACTTTTGCACCTAGGTTGAAGGCCCGGAGGAAAAATGCAATCGAAGGACTTTTAAGAATAAAAGTTTCGGAAAACTGAGGATCGATCGAGTGATCGATCGGTGAGTCTTGATCCAACTTTTCGCGACGGTGGTTGTTTTCCCGTCGCATTATAAAGAGTCTTAACTGAACTTTCACCGGCGGCGGTACGTTGTAGAAAAAAAAAGGAGTTTTGAATAAAACCTTCACGGCGGCGCGTTATTTGAGTCTTGATCCAACTTTTCGCGACGGTGGTTGTTTTCCCGTCGCATTATAAAGAGTCTTAACTGAACTTTCACCGGCGGCGGTACGTTGTAGAAAAAAAAAAGGAGTTTTGAATAAAACCTTCACGGCGGCGCGTTATTTGAGTCTTGATACAACCTTGACGGCGGCGGGTTTTTAAAAAGGAAGAGTTTTATCGAATTTTCACGGCGGCGCGATCGATTTTATGTTGTTGATTGTATGTTGTTGTGAAATTTTTAAGGAAATAGTTTTATGACGTTTGTGAAATTTTTATTAATTTGATTTTATGTCGTTTGAGAAACTTTTAAGAATATAGTTTTACGTCGTTTGAGAAGTTTTTAATAATTTGATTGTATGTTGTTGTGAAATTTTTAAGGAAATAGTTTTATGACGTTTGTGAAATTTTTATTAATTTGATTTTATGTCGTTTGAGAAACTTTTAAGAATATAGTTTTACGTCGTTTGAGAAGTTTTTAATAATTTGATTGTATGATGTTGTGAAACTGTTAAGAATATAATTTTATGACGTTTGTGAAGCTTTTAATAGTTTGGTTGAATGTTGTTAAATTTTTAAAGAATATAACTTTATGACGTTTGTGAAGTTTTTAATAATTTGATTTTACGTTGTTTGTGACATTTTTAAGAATATAATTTTATGTCGTTTGAGAAATTTTTAAGAATATAATTTCATGTCGTTTGTGAGATTTTTAAGAATATAATTTTGTGCTGTTTGTGAGTTTTTTCATACGAAATAAATAAAGAAGAGAAATAAAGGTCGTGCTAAAAACCAGTGTTAACAAGAAATAACAAACAAAAAGGGTACTCAACTTCAAGTTATTAACAATTGGTCATATAAACGTAAGTAGTTATATATAAAAATATAACAGATTTGTCAAAATCAGGCTAGTTCCATTAAACTAAATGGCACAGGCGAACTAACCATAAGCCCTGGATGCAGTATCCGTACTAAAGATCTCAAAATTCGGGCATATGACTCTGAAAACACTCAAGTAATTAAAAACTCGTATATACCACCCTTGAATATAACGACCTCGTTGCTAAGTTTCACATATAATGACCATGGTAAGACAAGCGAAACGGCCGTGCTAAAGTACAATTCAAAAGATGATTTTGCAAAACTTTCACAACAAATCAAATCGCTTAAGGATAATGTATTACAAAAAAAGTTTTTTCAAATTTCACGCTTTCGACATGGTTTTCTGTAGATTTTGGCATGCTGAAAACGATCCCGTTGTCCGATTTGCCCTATCATTCCTTAGTTTTGAGATATTTAACGCGCAAAAGTGCAAAAAACACGCTTTTTGGCACTTTTAGGTTAGGATTGCTCAAAATCCTGACGTGATAGGGCAATTTGGCCAACGGATTCGGATTCAGCGCGAAAAAATACTTAGGATACGACTATTAAATTGAAAAGGAAAAAAAATGTGCAGACCAGTGTAATTAATAATTTAAGAAAAATAAGGCACTATAGTAAAATAAAAGTTTTCCGATTCATACAAATACATATACACATATTAATAATATTATAAAATTATTCACGGAATTCCAAAGAATCCATATTATTCATATTATATAAAATAACCTCCAATTTTCTCTTACATTACGTTATTATACACATACCTATGTCAAATAATTTTTTTTTTTTTTTGTAAGAAATGCACATGCATAAATTGTAGAGGAGATTTGATTCTGACCGGCGTGTAACCTTTTTTGATCCTTTCATTTGTTTAAATTGTCCATGAAATGAATTGTCCCTATGGTACTTAAAAAATGTGCCTCACCTTTGGCTAAACCTCTGCGCAAACTTTTTGCCCTGTCTTACTTCTCCGGAGTGTATCCCGACTCTTGGAAACTAGCTCATGTTCAGCCAATCCCAAAAAAAGGTGAAGCCAGCGACCCCTTAAACTACCGCCCAATAGCAATTACTTCTGTTCTCTCCAAAATCATGGAGACAATAATCAATAAAAGGCTGATGAAATATCTAGAATCCAACCAAATTATACACGACAGGCAATACGGCTTCAGATCTAAACGGTCTACTGGCGATCTGCTTGTGTGTTTAACCGAGCGTATCAACCAAAGCATTCACAGCTTTGGTGAGTCTAGCCTAGTTGCTCTAGATATATCAAAGGCTTTTGACAGAGTATGGCACCCAGCTCTGTTGAATAAACTCCAAGCTATTGGTATACACTTAGTTCTAAGGAACTGGATTAAGAGCTTTCTTTCATGCCGTTCAATCAAGGTAGTATTGGATGGCGTCGTATCCAATCCCCACGCCATTTCGGCCGGAGTTCCCCAGGGGTCAATTCTTTCACCCGCACTTTTTCTAATCTTCATTAATGATCTGCTCTCAATCCCCTCCAACCCACTTCACTGCTTCGCTGATGACGGTACTCTGAATTTCTCTTACTCCTTCGACAATATAAGACAAGCACGTGCCAGACCTTGTCTTTACCACCGTCAACTGATGTCGGCTTCGATCAACCGGGATATCGAATCGATTCTTCATTGGGTCGAAATGAACCGCGTCGAATTCAATGCCACAAAAACGAAGCACTGTCTGATCTCCAACAAAAATTGTACCGACCTTCCTCCTGTCTCGGTGGATGGAGATAATCTAACGGCTGACTCAACTCTCAACATCCTAGGGGTAACTTTAACGGAGCATCTGCGATGGAACGATCACATATTCCAAATCGCCAAACAAGCCTCCCAATGCCTTGGATTTCTCAAGAGATGCAAGTTCCTCCCCCAGCCAGCCGCATTGGCTACAATATACAAATCCTACATTCGGCCGCGCCTCGAATACAACTCACATATCTGGGCAGGCGCCCCAAAAACCACCTTGGCTTGTCTCGACAAGGTGCAAAATCGTGCCCTCAAACTCATTGGTGATGGCCCCTTTCGCGCCTCCATAGACACCTTGAGCCACCGTAGGAATGTAGCAGCCCTCTCCATACTTTATCGCTATTACCATGGCGACTGTTCCACCGAAATTCAGGACCTCCTGCCTGCACAGCAATACTTTTCCCGCAACACAAGACTAGCCCGCTCGGCTCACCCCCATACCCTACAGCCCCCTCGTTCACGCACAATACGGTTCAGAAGTTCGTTTATGAATAGAACAACTCGATTGTGGAATGATCTCCCGCAGTCGGTATTTCCGAACTCGTACAACATCTTAGAGTTCAAACGTGAGGTTCATCGTCATTTTCTTCTACACCCTCCAGACCCCCTCTAACCTTTCCTATTCTCCTCTATTCTTCAAACCAAGCTACTACTAGACATTGCACCATGAACTGAACGACATGACGGACTGGTAGTGCAAAGGGTTACACCTAAGCTTGGTTTTTTCATATAAAAAAAAAAAAAAAAAAATGAAAATTTTCCATGATCGCTCGTATTAAGAAAATTTCCTTACTTTTCAAGCGCGTCAATTTTCCTTTTTAGGGGAAAGGTGTTATGATTGGCCAACATAGTTGACCATCACAACTTTGTATTTCCCTTTTGGAAATACATTTTGCTACTTTGTAGCACAACAAACAAATTTAGTTTGCTAAAATGCAAACTAATCATTTTAACGGCTTCATAAGATAAATATTCGTTCGCACAAATATTCTTCTCTATGATACCCGAGCCTCATAAAATTATAGCCAAACTTTAATCGCGCCTAGGTAATGATACCAAAGCGCTACAATCAACATATTGTTCCTAACGCGTTTTCTTTGCAACAATGTATGACACCCGATCCCCAAGATGATAATTAAGCATTTTTACACGTAAAGCTTTTGCGCCCTTGGCCCAAGCGTTATCTTGACCACGCCGACGCCAAGAGCAAAACTGCTGATAAAGCAATCTGCGCGAAATCCAGAGCTAAGATCTGGAGACTTTCTGCGATCGAAAATCAGTCCGGGTCAGATCTCCTTTATGAACAGTAGATTCCTCAAAATCAAAATCGCTTTAATAAAAAGGCTTATATAGAAATACAAGTATTAAAAGTTAATCTGTTGAAAGTTTTTTTAGTAAAATAAAATGTTAAAAGTTTTATTGAAGAGTGATTGTTTCATTTAACGAATAAATGTACCGTGCGACGAGACGCCGGGAGTGAGCTAATAAAATTCTTTTACAGGTACTTTGACCCGCAGACTCCTTGGCCCCTCTTCTCCTTTCAGGAAAGCACGGGCGGCTAAGTTCATAACAGTATTCATCATTCATTTACACCAGTATATCACCCAGAAGCGGACCCAGTAGAACGAAAAAATCGTGATCTAAAAGCACAACTATCAATATTAGTAAAAGGAGACCATCGTAATTGGCCAAACAAACTACCATCCATAAGATTTGCTATGAACACCGCTTACAATGAAAACACGGGTCGATCAGCCGCCTTCCTGACATTTGGGCGAGACTTACGCCAAAGACGTTTTTGATGACCTAAAAACTATAGTTTTGAAGGAGAACTTCATTCCAGAAATAACGCCATATTTGGTCCAACTGGCAAAAGCTGTCCGGGATGCCCAGGAAATCCAAGAGCAGAAAAATGAACGTGCAAAGACGAATGCCGATCGCAAAAGACGACCTGACCCCACCTACCAACCTGGAGACTACGTGTGGGTAGCAACACACCCAATTAGTAACAGCAAAAAAGGGTATTGCGCAAAATTTAGCCCTAAACGTGATGATCCATATATTATAGCAAAAATACATGGACCGTCAAGTTACGAGATAGCCCTAAGCCCATCACCCACCGACATATTAGGAGTATATCATACATCAGCCCTCAGCCCATACGTCGGACCAGGACCTCCTATCATTGATCCAATCACACGACTACGCAAGCGAGGACGACCTAAGAAGGATGACGTTACAAACTAAAATTCTGACACCTCGCCGAGACGACCACGGCGCCAGAGGGGGAGGATGTAACGCCACCACTGGAAATATTTATGTAACGCCACCACTGGAAATAGTTAGGTAACGCGACCACTGTAAACAATATACATAAAAACATTAATGTAATAAAACCTTTGAAACTTATGTAGAGAATGGTTTGTTATGTAAAAGAATTTATATTGTCTTTATGTTATCCCCGCTTAATTTTGTTATATAAAAGAATGTATATTATCTTTTTGTTATCCCCACTTTGCCATGGTGCGTGAGTTATTATAAAGACAGACGCTCACGCCGTAGAAGTCTAAGTCTAATTCTGTAAGCCTTAGGGTAAACAAATAAAGTTAATAGTAAAGAACTTAAGTGTTATAAGTTACTTTTATAACGTTAAAATAGTTTTTTTAACAAACGAGTTTTTGGCTCAGAACGTGATTGTTACTTAGTCAGCAAAGCCAGTCAGGTGTCTGAAAACAACAAACTTAACCAGTTAAAAATGTATTCAATTAAGTCTCATCTAGAATCTCTAAAAGAAGATGCATCTGGTCTCGTGGCGGTTCAAGTTGGATCTAACCATAAAATCATCGCTATCCTATCCACGATTCCTAAACTCTTCGAAAAGCTCGTACATGACAAGATTACACCTCCTATAGATCCTAACATTAACGAGCAACAACACGGTTTCAGAAAAGGGCGTTCGACCACCTCAAATCTTATGATCCTTCTCTCTGAACTTCTATGTGGAATGGAGAACGGTCATTAAATTGATGCCGTCTACACGGACTTCAGCAAGGCCTTTGATCGTGTGGACCACCATATTTTGATTACTATGCTATTCAAATTTGGAATTATCGGCCCTGCCCTGAAATGGATAAAATAATATCTTAGCGGTAGAACTCAGGTCGTCAGATTTCAAGGATTTTTATCTAAAGAAATCGAAGTAACTTCCGGTGTACCCATGGAAGTCATCTTGGTCCGTTCTTGTTCAATATCTTTATCTCCGATCTGTCTCACAAATTAAATATTATATCACATCTATTTTATGCAACCGACTTGAAAATATATAGTGTTATAAGGTCCGATGTATCTTTTCTTCAGACGAAACATAATGCATTGGAAGACTGGTGCAACACACTAATAAGCTGCAACTTAACACTAGTAAATGCCACATCTTTTACCACTGTCATGCAGGAGGAAAATGCTTATCTCATGCCTTACCTTGGACATTCTAAAAGGCGATCTCAAGGTGAAGTTCTTGTCGGACAGCGTCATATCCAGTGATGTTCGACGCACAAGGCATACGAGACTAATTAAAGAATACACTCATCGCACCGAGTACGCAAGGGGCGAGCCCATTAATAGATGTTGCATGGTCTTCAATGATCATAATCAATGCCTTACCCGTCCCAAGAACAAACTGTCCTACAAAAGGAAATTAAAACTAATGTTGAAACTCTAAATTCCCTTCATATCTGTTTAAGCCTAGTTTGTAAATTAAAGACTATAGTAGTCCATACCTGTACCTGACTAGCAAGATAATTTTATAATTAATTTAATTTTGTATACTTAAATGTAAGTGTGCCTTGCTTGGCAAATAAATAAAATCAAAGAGCCTGTTTTCTATTGCCAGAAGTACCTGAAAACAACGAAACAGTAAAGGATTAGGCCGAATAGGACCTTGATGCGCAAATTTTTGTTGGCCTAAATGTAACCAGTGCCATTGCTTGTGCAATAGCACAGCAAATGCTCATCAAATTAGAAACTCTATACGGCAAGAAATCTGATTTAACTGTCGAAGGCTGTTTGAGATGCCAAATCAATTGTAACGACATTCCAAAATCTATTTTTTGGATTCTATCAACGAAGCACAGCGACATTCCATACTCGCCTTTCGGATTCTATCAACGTAACACAGCGACATTCCAGAAATCACGGGCAGTACCGGAACTTTCACCACGAGTCGGCATCTCATCATGATCCCCAGGCGACAATTGGAATAGCGGCAGTCAGCGCGTACACATAGTATATATAACTTAAATTAAAAGGAATTGTTAAAAAGGAATTGTTAAAGGAAATAAATTCTTTAAAGATCTAAAGAAAATAACAACTTTGTTATAAATTACCAGTCAGCAAATCCAATTAATGAATCTAAAGAAAATAACAACATTGGAATAAATTGCCAGTCAGCAAATCGAATTAATGGGTGAACGGAATATTGTTCTATATCCAACTAATATAAGGCCTCCCGGCAACATTTGGTCCTTCGAGCCGGATAAATCCACGATTTCCTAATCGGTGAGTACCAGTATTTGCACATTATTCCTTCATATAATAGTTGATATCTATTCCTTTTTTTGAGTTCAATAAAAGTGTATTAGTGCTTAAGGCAGAATTATTCTGGTTTTTTTTTTGAGATCCTTCAAATGCGGTAGCGGTGTATTCTTTTTTTTGCCACATTGTTAATTTAAAACAAAGTCATTCGTTTCTTTTTTGTTTGAGATCGTTCAAGTGCATTTGAAATATACGTTTACAATACTATTATTTGAAAATTAAAGTGATGTAGAAAGGCAGCACGCGGAAAAGTTAAGTCATCTTTTACGGTATATATATATCATTAACAAAAGGATTCGTAGCGGTTATCGAGTACCGTGGTAACGGTACCATCCAACAAGAAGAGACCCGTTCCTTTTGCTAAGTACTCAATATTTCGTTTACTTTCTGATTTAGAATTTCGGCGCATTTTTTACGTATATTAATATACAAATGCATAGATAACACTCTGCCAAACCTACAATATACATAAAAAAAAACGATAACAAGGGGAAACCACACAATTCATATAGTTGCAAAATTTATTTCTGTGCATATTTTATTTCTGAAGTGTACGCGCAAGTAAAATTTTAACTTGGTTTCAGTTAAATATATTACGTTCTTCGAATTTTCTGCATTGTCTTTTGACCATAAGACTTTGAAAATTGAGAATTTGTGCTGCGTCGCTATTTCATTCAATGCATGTTGCCATTACCTGTCAGTGGAAATCTGTTAATAGATTTTAACTTGGTTTTGGTTAAACATATTACATTCTTAAAATTTTCTGCATTGTCTTTTGTTCCTAAGACTTTGAAAGTTGAGAATTTTCGCTGCGTCGCTATTTTATTCAGTGCATGTTGCCATTACCTGTCAGTGGAAATCTGTTAATAGATTTTAACTTGGTTTTGGTTAAACATATTACATTCTTAAAATTTTCTGCATTGTCTTTTGTTCCTAAGACTTTGAAAATTGAGAATTTACGCTGCGTCGTTATTTTATTCAGTGCCTGTTGCCATTACCTGTCAGTGGAAGTCTATTAACAGATTTTAACTTGGGTTTTGGTTAAACATATTACATTCTTAAAATTTTCTGCATTGTCTTTTGTTCCTAAGACTTTGAAAATTGAGAATTTTCGCTGCGTCGCTATTTTATTCAGTGCATGTTGCCATTACCTGTCAGTGGAAATCTGTTAATAGATTTTAACTTGGTTTTGGTTAAACATATTACATTCTTAAAATTTTCTGCATTGTCTTTTGTTCCTAAGACTTTGAAAATTGAGAATTTACGCTGCGTCGTTATTTTATTCAGTGCCTGTTGCCATTACCTGTCAGTGGAAGTCTATTAACAGATTTTAACTTGGGTTTTGGTTAAACATATTACATTCTTAAAATTTTCTGCATTGTCTTTTGTTCCTAAGACTTTGAAAATTGAGAATTTTCGCTGCGTCGCTATTTTATTCAGTGCATGTTGCCATTACCTGTCAGTGGAAATCTGTTAATAGATTTTAACTTGGTTTTGGTTAAACATATTACATTCTTAAAATTTTCTGCATTGTCTTTTGTTCCTAAGACTTTGAAAATTGAGAATTTTTGCTGCGTCGCTATTTCATTCAATGCATGTTGCCATTACCTGCCAGTGGAAATCTGTTAATAGATTTTAACTTGGTTTTGGTTAAACATATTACATTCTTAAAATTTTCTGCATTGTCTTTTGTTCCTAAGACTTTGAAAATTGAGAATTTACGCTGCGTCGTTATTTTATTCAGTGCCTGTTGCCATTACCTGTCAGTGGAAGTCTATTAACAGATTTTAACTTGGTTTTTGGTAAAACATATTACATTCTTAAAATTTTCTGCATTGTCTTTTGTTCCTAAGACTTTGAAAATTGAGAATTTTTTTTTGCTGCGTCGCAATTTTATTCAGTTGCATGTGGCCATTACTGGCGCCGTTGCCGTCTTATATCAGTTGAAAGTCCCTCAACCTATTCCAATTGTGGTTTCGAATAGTTTTTAGATTAAGCTAAAGGAACCATCCCAATGGCGAACATACCTGACATGATAGCAGAACAAGCCGCCATATTGGAGCAATTAATAAAGTTTGGGGAGAACCTGAAAAAATCACAAAAGGACAGGCTTAACAATATAGGCCATGTGCAGGGACGCATTCAGTGCGTGAACGAACATTATGATAGATTCCATAAGAATGACATGATAATTAGAAAATCTACCCCAGAGGATGAGCGGACGGATTCGTATTTCAGTAGCACCTTGGTTCATGAATTTAACGATCTATTTTTCGAAATTAAGGGAAATCTTAACGAACGGGTAAACGCATTAACTGGCGTTACGATCCAAAAGATGGAGAGTCCAATTTCTGATTCTCTACAAGTGATACATGTTGAAAAGAATGACGTTAAACTACCGCATATTTCAATACCCAAGTTTACAGGAGACTATTTAGCTTGGCTATCGTTCCACGACTTATTTACGTCAGTCATTGATTCCAACAGCCGTATATCCGCGGTCCAAAAGCTACACTATTTAAAAACAAGTCTAGCCGGCGACGCAGAAAAGCTAGTACGACATCTACCGATTACCGAGGACAATTATGCCCTTGCATGGAATCTGTTGTGTAACAGGTATCACAATAAGCGCGCGTTAGTAAATGATACTTTGAAAATTCTCTTGTCACAGCCCCACATAAACGTGGAAAATCCCCAAGCTATTCGTAGGTTATTAGATCGCACCAAAGAATGCGTGGCAACGCTTCATTCCTTAGAAATCAAAACAGATGCTTGGGATCCGATTCTGAACCATCTGATAGTGGAACGCTTGCCACGAGAAACCAGGCAATTGTGGGAACAAAGCCAAGGGGCTGAGACAACCCTTCCTGACTATCTTACATTATGTAATTTTCTGGAGGCTCGATTCCGAGCCTTAGAAGCCATGCCTATAACCAGCAATACTAAACCCAATACCAGAATGCCTCCCAAAGAAACAACTCTCACCCCTCGCGCATTTCATGCTTATCAGCCTATTTGTCCTGGGTGTAACGGGAAAAATCATCATCTAAGCCAATGTTTTAAATTCGGTAGGGCGGAAGTGGAAGAAAGTGCTAAGTTCGTATCGGCTAAGACTATGTGCATCAATTGTCTGGGCACTACTCATCAAGAGTCAAGGTGTCCAAGTAACAAGGTCTGTCGAGTCTGTCAACAACGACACCACACATATCTTCATGAGATATATAACACCAGACAACCCAAGGAAGTAGTCCAAGAAAATGAGATTGACAAGCGAGACCCCAACGGCGATAGACCCGAAACCTCACGAGTAAGATCTCATTTAGCGCGCAACCAAGACGAAGTGCTGATGGCTACAGCGTTAGTGACAGTACGCTCAAAAACGGGAGAACAATGTGTGCTACGGGCCTTAGTTGATCCGGGCTCAGAAGCCACTTTTATAACCACCAAAGCAGCTCAAAGATTGCACCTAAAATGCGATGAAGCGCCAGCTCAAATATTCGGATTGCAAGCCAGCGCCAGCTCAAATATTCGGATTGTCCGGTTCGTGGTTCAGCCGCACAAAAAGGGGTTTTTCCAATTGCCAGTTACGGCGATAGTCTTGGATTCTCTTACGGACTTGCTACCGAGAGATAAATTTTCTCTCGCCCCTTGGAACCATCTGAAGGGACTCAGCTTAGCTGATCCCAGTCTAAATACACCCGGTAGTATTGATATCATCTTTAGTGTCGCTGTGTACGGCAAAATAGTACGACCAGGTTTAATACCAAGCATCTCTGACTCTCCCGTGGCACAAAACACGGCCTTGGGCTGAATACTGTTGGGAGAATACAAGCCCGAACCATCAATTCCGAGCTCTCCGGGAAAACCAGAGTCTAACATAAAGGTGAGTTTTTGCTCCCAAGTCCCTAGCGAATGCGATCTGTTGCGACGTTTCTGGGAATTGGAAGAACCAGATAGTTCTAATCAATTAACGTCCAAGGAGCTAGCCTGTGAACAGTTCTTTCAAGAAACGCATTATCGCATGTCGGACGGTCGATACGTAGTAAAGTTGCCCTTCGCACCCTTAGATGAAGGAGAGATCAGGTTCGGAGATTCCCGACGAACAGCTGTAAAACGATTTCATAGCCTTGAAAGGCGCCTGCAGCGAGAGCAAGCATTAAGCAAAGAATATCATGACTGCTTTGTAGAATACTTAGAAGAAGGGCACATGGAACGAGTAGTAGAACCCTTCGCAGTGAAAAGGGATGAAAATCTCTTCTATCTTCCGCATCATGCCATTCAAAAGGCTGAAAGTTTGACCACTAAAATGAGAGTGGTGTTCGATGCCAGCGCAAAATCAGTAAACGGATACTCGTTGAACGATCGCTTGCTACCAGGCCCCCCATTACAAAGGGATATATCCCTTTTACTATTTGAATGGCGGCAACGTAAATTCGTCTTTACTGCCGATATAGCCCGGATGTACCGACAAATTCAAGTTGATCCTGCTGACCGTGATTACCAGCGAATCATCTGGCACAATAGTCCGACTGACCCTCCGGAGGACTATCGTCTCTCCACAGTAACCTTTGGTGTTTCTAGTGCTCCATTTCTCGCGATTCGAGTACTGCATCAATTAGCAAAGGATGAAGGTTGCGATTTCGGCGTTGGAGCAGACATTTTGATGCGAGATTTTTACGTGGATGATCTTTTTTCGGGAGGAAATTCAGTGATGGAAGCCATCGAAGCACGAAAGCAAATCGACTTATTGTTGAAGCGTGGAAAGTTTGAACTCCGAAAATGGGCATCCAATCACGAAGAAATTATAGCAGATCTCTTGGACGCCCAACGAGCATCTTCACCAACCATACTCATAAACAAAGAGAATATCATCAAGACTCTGGGCCTCTACTGGACGCCAAGCGACGATTGCTTTTCTTATGTCGTGCAGCCTATTACATCATCTTCATCTTTGACAAAAAGAACAATACTTTCTACCATTGCGCGAATTTATGACCCGTTAGGATGGCTTTCATTTATAATAGTTTCAGCCAAAATACTGCTGCAAAGGGTGTGGCAGCGAGGGTTAGATTGGGATGAAGAAGTGCCCGAGGATATCAGAGAAAAATGGTTAGAGTTCACATGCTTGTTGCCTAAAATAAAAACGGTGTCAATTCCCCGTTTCCTAGCCACAGATCCCTCGAGCACCGTACAAGTTCATGGCTTCTGTGATGCCTCCCAAAAGGCGTACGGGGCCGCCCTCTACCTACGTTCGGAGACAAATGGTATTGTGAAAACTTACCTTATCAGCGCAAAAACCAAAGTTGCTCCCTTAAAGTTAGTTACCCTACCCAGATTAGAACTCTGCGGGGCGGTACTGCTTTCTCGACTTATCAAAAGGTTTCTACCTTCTGTCGCCGATAAACATGTAAAGGCATACGCAAGGACTGATTCGACCATAGTACTTTCATGGCTCCGTCGTCACCCCACCAGTTTTAAAACCTTCATTAGTAACAGGGTAGCGGAAATAATAAGTAACATTGGTCCAATCCCCTGGAGGCACGTACCAACCTCTGACAACCCCGCCGATTACGCGTCAAGAGGAATATGTTCGCTCAAATCTTTAAATGAAAATCTGTGGTGGCATGGACCTTCGTGGCTCGCCGAGTCGTCCGATCGCTGGCCCAGCATCCTAGAAGTAATTGCAACAGACCCAGTGTTGCTAGAACTTAAACCAATTAAGGCTCTCTTTTCTACGGAGATTAATCACGACACATCGAAACTCCTTCGCAAGTTTTCTACACTCTCTCGGCTGCTACGGGTAACGGCGCTGTGCAAACATTTTATCAACCAATGTCGCATCAAGACTAGACACAGGGGATATCCGCTCATCACCGCCCAGCAACTAAGTATAGCTCAATCCTTTTGGATACGACATGAACAACGGGAGTACTTCGCCGAGGAGATACAATGTTTATCCCAAGGCAAATCCGTTCCCTTATCAAACAAAATTAACAATCTCAATCCTTTTCTAGACGATGGCGGATTAATGCGAGTAGGTGGTCGCCTAGCGAACGCAGATATATGTTATAACGCGAGACACCCCATCATATTACCACAAGGAAGCCACCTTACTTATTTACTTATACAAAATGCACACATCTCATGTTTACATGGCGGCCTAACGCTCACACTGTCCTTATTGCGCAAGACAGTGTGGATTATCAACAGTCGTAGACTCGTAAAAAAATTCATCCATCAATGCATACCCTGCTTTAAGAACGCTTGCAAGGTACAGGAGCAGCTAATGGGAGCATTACCAGCCCCTCGGGTCAAAGCAAGTCGCCCCTTTACAAATGTGGGGGTGGATTACGCCGGTCCCTTTACGCTCCGTCTCTCTCATTCAAGAGGTTGCCGTACCTATAAAGGATATATAGCAGTCTTCGTGTGCCTTTGTACAAAGGCAATCCATATCGAAGCTGTGAGCGATCTTACTGCAAATGCCTTCATTGCAGCCTTCAAGCGTTTCATAGCCCGTCGCGGTATGTGTCGCGATGTATACTCCGATTGTGGAACGAATTTCGTTGGAGCTCATAACAAACTCGACAAGGATCTCCAGACAGCCATCAACCAGGCAAACCGTCAAGCAGCGATGACGTTCAACATCCAGGGTATACCACCTGCATCCCCCCATTTCGGAGGATTGTGGGAGGCTGGGGTGAAGTCCATCAAATACCATTTAAAGCGGATTGCCAGCAAGGTACCACTAAGCTATGAGGAGTTCTCCACCCTTTTGACCCAAGTAGAAGCATGTCTAAATTCGCGCCCTTTATGCCCCCTCACAGACGAGCCTAATGATACCCGGGTGCTAACCCCCGGACACTTTTTAACAGGCGAAGCTCTCCTCGCACCCCCCGAAGAAGATTTTTCTCTTTGCAAATTAAATACCCTTAGCAGATGGAACTTAATTCAAAAAATGAAGCAAGATTTTTGGCGATCATGGAGTGGTGAGTATCTATCAAGGCTTCAGCAAAGACCAAAGTGGTTGAGGGTATCAGAAAACATCAAGACTGGTGACCTTGTTTTAATAAAATCCGAAAATCTTCCTGCGAATCAGTGGGCTCTTGGGAGGATCGCTCAGGTGCACCCGGGACCCGATAACCTTGTTCGCGTAGTGACGATTAAAACTCAACACGGCGAACTGAAACGCCCGATAACTAAAGTCTGCTTGCTACCAACTACATCTATACCAGAAAATTGAAAAAAAAAAAAAAAAAAAATTTCTCACATGCTTGAATTGATCTCAGAAAAAAAAGAAATTTTTTTCTCCCATGCTTGAATTGATCTCAGAATTGAACAAAAAAAAAAAAAAAAAATTCTCACCTGCTTTAATTGATCTCAGAATATTGAATTGAATTTGAAAAAAAAAAAAAAACTTTTTGATAATATGTGCCAATATTGTACTCATCGAAACCCTTTCTCTCTCCTATGTCCTCATCCATGATGCAACGCATTTTCACCTATGAGTGACCAGACGAAGGGCTCGGACCATCCCAAGGAAGGTCAACCTCACTTGACACAACAAATGCAGTGATCCTCATCCATGATGCATTCTTCATCTATGAGTGGCCAGACGAAGGGCTGTGAAACATCCCGGACGAAGGAAAGAAGGAAGGTCAACCTCACTTGGCACAACATTTTGAAACAACGTTCAAGGCGGGGGAGAATGTTTGAGATGCCAAATCAATTGTAACGACATTCCAAAATCTATTTTTTGGATTCTATCAACGAAGCACAGCAACATTCCATACTCGCCTTTCGGATTCTATCAACGTAACACAGCGACATTCCAGAAATCACGGGCAGTACCGGAACTTTCACCACGAGTCGGCATCTCATCATGATCCCCAGGCGACAATTGGAATAGCGGCAGTACACATAGTATATATAACTTAAATTAAAAGGAATTGTTAAAAAGGAATTGTTAAAGGAAATAAATTCTTTAAAGATCTAAAGAAAATAACAACTTTGTTATAAATTACCAGTCAGCAAATCCAATTAATGGATCTAAAGAAAATAACAACATTGGAATAAATTGCCAGTCAGCAAATCGAATTAATGGGTGAACGGAATATTGTTCTATATCCAACTAATTAAGGCCTCCCGGCAACAAAGGCTTACAGAGACAGTTCTTTAGTGACAAGTACGATGACAATAAGTCAGCTATTAAAAATTGCATGACAATAGAATGTCCAAACCAAAATTCGCAGCAGGACAATCGCAAGAAATACTAGTCAGAAAAATCAAATCAAACGAAGTCACATAGACAAGCTCTAATTACTGCTATCGAGTCTAATTACTGCTATGAAGTCAGATCTATGTTCTACGAATCATGGTACTAGGATAGAGCTGCCGCACACCAACCTGTCAGAGACATTGGCTAACGAATGTTGCTTAATTAAATGGCGCTACAACAGTTGTGATTGGTGATTCAACAACGTTGGTGACATTTAAATGGAAGCTTTTAATGGTGAGAAATGGTATGAAATAGTCTCATTCATGTCATTCAACCTCTTTTCTATAACGCAATTATTAGACAAAGGTTATGCTCAAGCTTTGTATGCAAGGCAGTCAATTGTTAAAACACCAAATAAACGACAAATTGTGGCCATCGCTGAACGCGAAGGAAAATTCTTTATAATTAAGTTTCGTAGAATACAGTCAGAAAAATGTTTAGTTGCTGACTGTGTCAAAGTCTGCAGAAGAAGCTTCACTATAATAACCAGTTATTAAACATTAGCTGACTTACTCAAATGGAACCAGTCCTTCCAGGAAGGATATTGAGCTCTTTGCAGATACCAATAATTTACATCAAATTGTGGATCATCCGCCAAGAGTCCCTGATGTTGCTGATCAAGGAACCGATCTCCTTGATCTTTTCCTTACTTCTCATTCAGCGCGGTACTCCAGTTGATTCACGTCTCGGCAATTCGGACCACCGCTTAGGTAGCGCTAGTTTCCCATTCAAATTTCCCACCCCTCCCAAATCAGTTAAAAGAACTGTATGGCATTATTGAAATTCAATTTCAGAACATTAATTGAAACTATTTATTGAGTTTTGTAGTGCAAATCAATTCCCCTTTCCTTCTGCTGTGCGAAATGATCTATTATAGTATCATAATTTCCATCAACACAAAGGAGATTTTTTAATAATTTCTTTTCGATAGATAAAAGTGCTAAGTTACTAAAGGGATCCTCCCCAATAGAATTTCTTAAATAAATTTTAATCCTCTTAAGTGTTGAAAAACTGCCACGCTCCGCTGATGCACTTGTTATCGGAATTGTCAAAGCTAATTGAATTAATTTAAAAAATTCTGGGAAGCAACTGCGCAACTTATTTTTTATAAAATAGTCGTTCAAATCTTTAAAACTCTTATTCCCCATGTCTTCATCAGAAAAAAGAATTGATATTTCAGTACGCAAAAAACCGAAATCGAAAATATTTGGGTAAACTTCTTTTAAATTGTTTAGTAAAGGTGTGGGGAAACCTTTAGAAAAATCGGAATAGAAGGATGTGTCAAGGAGTTGCAGAAAAATTAACTGCCGAATACTCTGGAATCGTACAGTTAGTTCCTGAGATAAATTATCGATTAGATATATCATAAAAAATTTGACTAAAATTACTTTCAACATTTATTTCTATTTCGTCTATAGAAAATCTAGGTTTTTTCCGTTTGTTTCGCAAAACACAAACTTCATTTGTTTGGCTAAAATATAATTCAAAGTGAGATCGAAGTTCTTCCAATTTTATTTCAAATTCAGTAATTTTTTTAATACAATAAGTGATATCGCTTGATTTTTTTTGAAAAATATAGAAAATCTGATCACTAAAGGGGAAAATTGAAGAAAATACATTTAACAGAAAATTGAACTGAAAGTCTGTAAGAACAGATAATGAGCCATGTGCTGTATTAATAGTTTCACTATCCCAAGAGCCATTGTCAACAATACTATAAAAAATTCCTCTAAGGCAGCCTTATTTTCAAGTATAGTTAGCACAAGCCTACCATTATAATTCCATCTAGGGGTACCTTTATACTGCAAATTATGTTTCATTTCTTCAAGATCTATAATGATGTTATGAATAAGACAAATTGTTTTAACTATTTTAATTGCAAATTCTATGTCTGTCACGATTAGTTTTTCTAAAATAAGCCATTTATTAGTAATAATGCCAAAGGCGCATACTACCGTCCTTCTGTATTAGAATCTAGATGTTGTTTGCTGTAGGGTTTTAAAAGACTCTTCATGAGTGGATAAGCTTCGTCTGCTAATATAACGTACGGCATTTTTATTAATGAATTTGGTAGTTCTCTTTCTTCAGGTATATTAAGTGTTTGAGCTATAATTTTCTTGTATAATCCTGATGCTTTGAAGGCTCCGCCGTCGCTTTGTTTCCCAAATGAACCAACATTAATATTTATAAACTTATAATGAGCGTCTACTAAACCCTGAAGAACTATCGAAAAGAAACCCTTATAATTATAATATAAAGATCCAGAATGAACAGGGCGGCGAAGACGAATGTGTTTACCGTCCAAAGATCCCACACAATTTGGAAAATTCCATATTTTAAAATAATCTTCAGCGATTGTTTTAAAATCTTCTTGCGACGGATGTTTCATATGAAGTGATCTCAAACTATTCCATATTGCTTAGGGTGACCAACCGTACTCTTTAAGGAGAACATGTACTCTTTTTGAGGTCTACTCTTTTTTGCTCTTTCTTTTTCCAATTTTGTACTCTTTAATTTTTTTTTTAAACCAACATTTTACTACTGCTGCATTTGCAAAAATGTTCATAACTAATGACCGAATTTACCCATTTTATGCAATTCTACATTTAAATCTATTACAAAAATTAAAATGACATTGATGTTTGAGTTTGACGTTTTGTTGACATTCCCTTTTGGCGGTTTGTGAAGCTGTGTGAAGTTGGCCCCCCGAATTGCGAATTTCAAATTTGTACTGGGGGAATCGATTGACCATTTTTTGACCATTATTGACCACCATTAACTTTCGTTTGACCACCCGCCATTTTCGAGAAACAATCAAAACAACTTTGGGGGGCTAACTTCACGCTAGCCCCCCGAGTTTGATATTTCGATAATTTTAAATCGGAAAAGGATTGACCACTTTTTGACCATTATTGACCACCAAAATACATATGTCGTTTGACCACCCTCCAATTTTACAAAAAAAAAATTTCAATGTATTAGTCACCTGCGAAAGAATTCGAAATGCATCGAACAGTTTCTCCAAAATTTTAAGCGCCGTTCTCTAACATTTTGTATAATTAACTTGAATATCTCATTTGAAATTGTTTAAAATTTTTTTGACGCGTTTTCAGAGGTGGTCAAACGTCAAATTACGTTTCTAACGCCTTTGCGAAGGTGGTCAAACGTTTTCAGCGTTTGACCACTCGTCATTATCAAATTTCGCTAGAACAACGGCGAAAAATGATCTAACTTCGTGATGCGTCTCTTTTGAAATTGTAGAAAAAATTTTTACGCATTTTGAGAGGTGGTCAAACGTCAAATTACGTTTCTAACGCCTTTGCGAAGGTGGTCCAACGTTTTCAGCGTTTGACCACTCGTCATTATCAAATTTCACTAGAACAACCGCGAAAAATGCGTCTGTGATGCGTCTCTTTTGAAATTGTAAAAAAAATTTTTACTTATTTTGAGAGGTGGTCAAACGTCAAATTACGTTTCTAACGCCTTTGCGAAGGTGGTCAAACGTTTTCAGCGTTTGACCACTCGTCATTATCAAATTTCACTAGAACAACCGCGAAAAATGATCTAACTTCGTGATGCGTCTCTTTTGAAATTGTAAAAAAAAATTTTACGTATTTTGAGAGGTGGTCAAACGTCAAATTACGTTTCTAACGCCTTTGCGAAGGTGGTCAAACGTTTTCAGCGTTTGACCACTCGTCATTATCAAATTTCACTAGATCAACTGCGAAAAATGATCTAACTTCGTGATGCGTCTCTTTTGAAATTGTAAAAAAAAATTTTTACGCATTTTGAGAGGTGGTCAAACGTCAAATTACGTTTCTAACGCCTTTGCGAAGGTGGTCAAACGTTTTAAACGTTTGACCGCTCGTCATTATCGAATTATAACACAGTCTGATTTTTTAATATCTTCCTTTGTTGTAGACCCCCTTGGGTGTGCCAATAATTTTGAGAGCCACCTTATGTATGTATATGTATGTTCGCAGTAGGCTCCTATACCGTAAAACCGATGTTGATGAATTTTAAACCAAGTTCTATTGACAATAAAACTTAAAACATACGCTATTCTATTACTTTCTAAAGACACTCCTAGATGGCGCTGCATGGAGAGCTTCGTTGAAAATCATCGCAGACCTTTGCATTTCTGCATAAAGGTCCGTGGGGTCTCCCATGAAGCACCTCGAAGACCAATTTTCGAAATTCAAAATGGCCGTCGAAATATGATCAAAATTAAAAATGGCCACAGAAATATGGTTGAATTTGCAAATTTTATTCCGATTCCAATGAAAGTGGGTATATAGAGGGTTTTCAGGTCGCAAATAACGAATTTGTGGTCAAAACTTATAGATTCAAAATGGCTGCCCCAATATGGCCGACAAATTTGCAAATTGTTTTCCGATTCCAATGAAAATCGGTATCCGGGATTTCTTAAGGTAGCAAATAACGAATTTATGGTCAGAAGTTATGAATTCAAAATGTCGGGGCCAATATGGCGGACGACTTAAAGGTTTTTAACGTCGCAAATAACAAATTTGTGGTCAAAACTTATGAATTTAAAAAGGCCACGCCAATATTGCCATCGAATTTGCAAATTTTGTTCCGCTTCCAATGAAAACTTGCATTCTGTACCTAATGTCTCAGACTTTTATTAGAATAGTTGGTTATGTTTAATTTTGAAGATTTGGATTAATTTCAAATATTTTAATGTTGGGTGCAGTGCAAAATATGTTCCGAACACGCTCCTACACCGTGCAACCGATCTTAATGAAATTTTAACCATGTGTTATTTACAATAAAACTTAAAAAATAGGTTATTCTATTACTTTCTAAAGCCACTTCTAGGTGGCGCTGTCATGGACAGCTTTGTTGAAAATTTTCTACAAATCGCCGATTGTATTCTATAATAATATAGTTAACCCTTCTAACGCAGAAGCGTAAGGCGCACTTCTCAGGTAGGCTGAGAAACATTTACCACCATCACGTGGGCTCAGCTGAGGCATGCAAACATAAAAGTAACAAATAAAATTCAAATAAAAATGGAAAATGAAAAACAAATAAACAAAACAAAAAAAAAACATTAAATGCAAACCACATAAGTAGTCACGTGAGATCAAAAAGACTCCTTTTAAGGACATCTTTACTAATGCTCTCGCTAAAGACATTAATATTTTTATTCACGTTTATATGCAAGCGATTTACAGGTTCAAAACGACCGTAATTCGTGTTAGAGGTGTTGATATGTAAAAGAGGTGGCCCTCTCTGATTATAATCAGTCTCTTTAAACGACACACGGCGACTTAGAAAACCGGAGTAGACCTGATTCTAATGAAAAACGGTATAGTAGCAAATAGCGAATTTATGATCAAAACTTATAATTTCCAAAAGGCGAGTCTAGTACGGCGGACGAATTTAGTCAATTGTATTCTGGAGGTTTTAAACTTTTTTAATTAAAAATGGCCGCGCCGATATCGGGAACGAGTCTGCCAATTGTTTTCCGATCCCAATAAAATTCGGTATAGTGAGGTTTTAAGGTAACAAATAACGAAATTATGATCAAAATTTATAACAAGTTTGGCTATTTGTCTTCCGATTTCTATTAAATTCCGAAACTGCCTTATTTATCCCAATTTGATAACATATGGCCAAGAGAAATTTGTTGGTATCGATATTAACGTACGAAAATAAAACATACCCAATTTGAAATTTTTTTTCTGGTCTCCGAAACTACAAAGGCCGTAGATAAGTTTAAGTAGTAAAGTTTGTTTAGCCAGAAACTTACGAGTGCCTCGTCGTGAAGTGGCCATTTACTCGCAACAAACTAGCCAATCCCTAACTACCTTTTACTATGAATAAATACTAATTATATTGATAGAAAAATAAATCAATATTATATTAATAGATAATACTATCATTGCAAAGAGTAAAAAAAAAATTGAATATTGAAATTTGAAATTTGATAATGACAGTGGTCACGTTTGACCACCTTCGCAAAGCCTTTAGAAACGTAATTTGACGTTTGACCACCTCTGAAAACGCGTCAAAAAAATTTTAAACAATTTCAAATGAGACATTCAAGTTAATTATACAAAATGTTAGAGAACGGCGCTTAAAATTTTGGAGAAACTGCTCGTTGCATTTCGAATTCTTTCGCAGGTGACTAATACATTGAAATTTTTTTTTTGTAAAATTGGAGGGTGGTCAAACGACATATTTTGGTGGTCAATAATGGTCAAAAAGTGGTCAATCCTTTTCCGATTTGAAATTATCGAAATATCAAACTCGGGGGGCTAGCGTGAAGTTAGCCCCCCAAAGTTGTTTTGATTGTTTCTCGAAAATGGCGGGTGGTCAAACGAAAGTTAATGGTGGTCAATAATGGTCAAAAAATGGTCAATCGATTCCCCCAGTACAAATTTGAAATTCGCAATTCGGGGGGCCAACTTCACACAGCTGGTTTGTGAAAGTTTCACTGGCGTTATTAATTAATATATATTTTGAAGGTAATTCGTTACAATATTGGCTTGAAAAAGTTATCTTAAAGCTGTTTTAGTTTACAGAAAGTACACATGTCTAGAAGAAAGTGTAAATTTTCAGAGGAGTTGGAGAAAAACTATCCAATGTTTAAAAAAACAAAGTTAGATGGAGAAGTAACCTGCTGCACTTGCAATCAATTGATTAATATTGCTAATAAAGGAAAATTTGACCGAATGCAACATCTAAATTCGGAGAAGCATAAAAAGAATGTCTCCCAGCTCACATTGTCTTCACGGGAATTAATGGAGAACCATTTTTTAAAAAAACAATTAATGAAGATGAAATATCTGCCTGTGAAGCAACTTTGAGTTACCACACAGAAAAACACCATCACAGTTTTCGTTCATCTGACTGTTCTAACAAATTGCATGGAAAAATTTTCCACGATTCAAAAATAGTGCAAAAAATTCAGTTGGGTAGGACAAAATGTGAATCCATTATAAATGGAGTTCTTGGTCCCTACTCAGTTAAACGCGTCGAACACGAACTAGTGAAAATTGAATTTGTTGGAGTAAGTACCGACGGTAGTAATCATGGAAATATAAAAATGTTTCCGATTCTGTTACAATATTTTGATAAAACTAGTGGTGTGAAACACGCATAAGTTGAACTATAATCTGTACCAAACGAGACATCGGAAACTATTTGTGGTTTGCTGCTTGATTGCTTACAACGTCTAAAAACTATAGACATGTATAGCTTTCGGAGGTGATAACTGTAATGCAAATTTTGGAAACCGAAACACTCAACGTCAAGGTAAAACACTTTCAACTAATAATGTCTTTAGTCGCTTAAAAGTATCTCTACCTGCGGGTGATTATTTAAATGGAGTTGGATGTCCAGCACACATTTTAAATAATTGCATTCAATATGCAACTGACTTTTGGCCTATTGACATAGATTGCATTTTGATAAAAATATATAACTATTTCTCAATTTATACTGTACGTACCGAGGCATTAAAAGAACTTTGTGAATCGTTTGATGTTGAGTACGAAAATCTTTTACGTCGCACAAAAACTCGTTGGCTATCGCTATTCCCTGTTATAGAACGTGTTTTAAAACTTTACAAGGCTTTAAAATCTTATTTTCTTTCGCTACCTCACCCACCAATAATTTTACAAACATTTTTTCAAAATCAATTGAATGAAGCATATTTATTTTTCTTACACTCATTAAGTAGTAAGCATTTTTCATTCAAACATTAAAAAAATGGAAACTGAAGGCAATTCTTTACTTGAAGTAATGAAGATTTTAAATACGGCTCATGATACTTTGAAAAATCGATTAAATAACGAATTCATACCGATATCTGTAAAATCTATTATAAATCAGAACTCTAAGGCGTATAATGAAAATGAGTTGCTTGAATTCAAAAAAGATTTAATAAAAATTTATTCCAATGCTATTAAATATTTAGAACAATGGTGTTCTCAGTTTTCAGATTATAAAATTTTTAACTGGATGAGTTTAAACACAATTGTAGGGTGGTCTTCCGTAAATTGTTCAATTGAATTACTTTTTGAAAGAGGAATACATATTGATGATTCGAAATGTGTTGATCAATTAAAGACCTTAAATGCTTTTCTTGAGAACAATATGTTAACAAAAGAGTTCACTGATAAATTATCCCATGAAAAGTGGGGTTTTTTCCTTTAAAGCACCAAATATTGAACAACACTCAGAATTTCTAAAAATAGCTCAGTATTTTTTCGCAATACGTTCCCATAATGCGAATATAGAAAGAATTTTCAGTATGCTAAATATTCAATGGACAGATAAAAAGAAATCGCCTTTCAATTAATTCGGTAAAAAATATTTTATTAACTATATATAATTTCAAAGATTTTCGCTGTGAGGAGTTTTATAAATTTATCCGTAATCATAAAGAAATGCTTTCAGAAGTTCGTAGGGTAGAAAAATATAAAAGTCTGAATTGAATTATTGAACTGATGTTTTAATGTTTTATTATTATTATTATTTAAAAAACTGACCAGTGAACTATGGTTTTTTTAATTTATTTAATTTTGTTAACTGTTAATACTACTGTTTTGTATTGTTAGAAATTGAAGTGAATTTATTTTACAAAGTATATATTGTTATTTTTGAATATACTCTTTTGAACTTTTTTTACTCTTCCCAATTTCACTATTTCCTATTTCCCAGTTGGTCACCCTAATATTGCTTCAACTGTTTCTTTAACAATATTTGCAACTGTTGTTTTTCCCATGCGAAAAGAAAATGATAAATTACGAAACGATGCACCACATGCTAAAAACCTATAACAAATTTTTTTTTAATAATTTATATAAATATTTCAATTTTTAATTATTATTATTAGTACTATTTTGTCTTTTTATTGTAGAACATCAATCAAAAGGAAAATGGAAGCACCTACGCGAAACTTTTAGAAAAAAGTTTTCCGAACATAAGTACATCAAAAAAGTCCGGAGAAGCTGGGGGAAACGATGTTATTAAATGGCCATATTTTCAGTCCCTTATGTTTTTAAAGGACCAAAAAAAAATTTTTCTTACCGTAATGTCAACATTAGTCTTTCTTCAATTCCTATCGGCTGTGTGAAAATTTTGCCAATTTTTTAATATGCATGTGCTAATATGATTTAAAATATAATCAAAAGTAGGAACCTCCATACGCATATATTCATAAAAACGAACAGGATCTTCTCGGAGATCTGTATATAAATGGTGAAACTCCCCATAATAATTTCTCCTTCTATTTATTGCGTGAATTTTTGATTTTTGTGTAAGCAAGTTTAATAAAAACCACTTATTTTGTCCGCAAATTATTTCATCTTCATCAGAAGAATCACAATTATTACTCGTCATCTTGCAAAACTATAGAAACATTTTGAGCGCAGTGCAGTGCTTTGCTGAGGCCACAAGTAAGGCGATGTGCAGTGCGTGGTGTGCTATCTACTTTCGGTGCTATGTGCAGTGCTATGTGCGATGGCCGCGTTGTAGCCGTGCACTAAGAATGCATTCCTATCCTTTGAAATATCCCGAAAACCCAAAAACTTTCGTTAATAACGCCATGTTTATCTACTTATCTTAAAATTGTAGAAAGTTGCGATTTCACACAGATATCTGCAGTTTCATCCAAAATTATGGAAACAAATGAAGCGTTTTCAATTTCTTTTTTTAATAGAATCTAAGATTATATAAGAAATTGACGAAATTAAATCATTTTGGATATCATTCGATAATATTGAAGATGTTTCGCAATCATCTAAATGACTTTTTAACTCGGGATTGTACTTTGCTAGTAACGCAATAGTTTGAATATAATTCCCTCTATAATCAGAATTAACACTTTCATCATGGCCCCGAAATGACAATTCTTGAGATCCTAGACGCGAAACAACATCAATAAGGCATCGAAGAATTCCTCTATTTTTCTTAACTTGCTCATATGAAAACAACAAGCACGGCCAACAATAAAGTTTGTTAGTGAATTTGCAACCTGTTAACCATTCAATTTCATCATATATTTTACATGAGAAATGTCTGGTGAAATTATTTTTTGTGGATGGTTGACTTAAAGAAATAAAGCATTTTGGACGGCCGTTATATATAATTTCCCTTTTCTCTTCGAACGACCTAGATGCAAAAGATTACCTCAGGAGTTCCTCAATAATGCATGCACAGCTATTCTTTTCACCCATATTGAAATTCTAAAATTTTTTTTTAAAAAAAGCAATGCAAATTCAGCAAAAAAAATAATTCTTACTCAAATTTAACCTTAAAAAAAAACAATTCAATTCAAACTATTCACACTACACGCAAAAACAAACAGGAGATTTCACTTTTCACAAACAAAATGTTATATCACAAAGTATCTGCAATGCAATATTTAAAAACCACGCTACCAACAAGATATTTCACTTTTCCCAACAAAAAAAATTTGATAGCACAAAATTCCGGCAATGCAATATTAATATCACCATTTAAAAATCGTTCAATTCAATTTAATTATTTAATATTTTAAAGCCGCACTTCTCATATATACTTGCACTTTAAAATGTCATGCAGATCTAATTCTGAAATATCCCGTGCATACCTACCGCATGCATCGTGAACTCGGCGATACAAAGCCGGATTCTCTCTCTTCGAGAAAACATGTAGAAAAGAAAAGAGAATTTAATCAGCTGTCAACAAGAAAATAAGCACCAACACATCAATTTATCCCCATATGAAATCATACCCATACCAGTGTGTATACAAATGTTGCGTTTCCACTCTGGTTGCTTGATATCGCATTTTGATGGATTTGTGCCTATAGCTTACTCGGAATCAAAAAAAAAACAAATTGGAAGCTACAAAGTTATCAGCTTATATTTAACACACACCAAGCCACTCAGAATAGAATTCCAGCAAACGAAACGAAGAAAAAAAAGAGAATATGGTGGGTGGATACAGAACATTTTTCTATCTTCCACTGTATACACACAATGTTTCTGCACACCGTGTCTTCTTATCACAAGTCATATCCCCAGTGTTGCCAGTTTGGCCAGATAGGCTACCTGTTTTACCGATGGGCGATTGAACTTTATCCATTAGCTACAGACCATCAATTAGGCTGTTCTCATGTTTTATGATAAATAAAAAAAAATCTTCTTTTATTAAAAAATAAAAAAATATTACTAAATCAATCATGTGAAAACGTTCACTTCAGCCCTTGGCATGTAAACACATGAGTGGTACACATGCATATGTGATTACGTTCTTATGAATTCTTAACGATGGGTGCTTGGGCCTTCCATTTAGACACAGATTGTGTCGGGCACAGTGAGTGGAATTTGTTTAATACACGACCGCCAACGAATTATCATTCTTCCAGTGCCATTCGTTTGAAGGGGAAGAAGTAATGAAGTTTCAATTGACGAGTCTAGCTTTCAAAAGGGATGAATTAAATGTAGTAATACTAAACAATTTTTAAAGCGTAATTAATCTAAGAAATTGAAACGGTTAGCGATGTTCAAAAACTAAAAGTTGACAGTTGAGATTTCTTCGAATTTTTAAGGAAAAACATGGTAAATATTGGGAGGAAGATGTTCCTAGATTCGATGCATGTATAGACGTTTTCAAACCTCGTGACATCCCGCGCATCTTCCCCAGCTAAGCTCTTAAAAATGTTAAAAAGTTCAGACAAAAGCTTCACTTAACTCCTCCTATCAAATCACTTGCTGCCATGTAATCAGTCGCGACTGCGTATTGCTAAAGGGAGGTGTATTTTTCTGGGACTTCAATGATTATTTAACAAATTTACAAATTATGACTGAAAAACACCCGTTTTTATATATTTTTTTATTTTAAGGTTTTTATATTTTACACATATGCCACAGAAATAATTTGTAGTAATTTCTACTAAAAAATACGATATTTGTGTTTTTATCACTTTGATTACTAAATTTTTGACATTTTCCGCCAGTCGCAAGCGCGCTTCTGCCTGGGGAGGTTGTGTTGCTTGCGGCTACGGAGAACTCTCAATTTATGAATGAAAATGCTCATATCTTTAAAAGAAATTTTTCCAGCAATTCTTTTAATTTATTTTAAATTTAGGGATGAGAAATATTTAGCATAATTATAGTAAAATTATCTTATTACGATGGATAAACTGCCTTTGTTGAGCAGGAGTTTTACATGTATTTCAAAGCTCTGCTCAATACATATAAAGATTACTTAACTTTATTCATCCGGCATGCGCACATCCCTTCCCAAATTATTTTGTTGAGTTTTTTCTGCGTTTGTTGCCTTTTTAAGTTAAAAGAGGGGAAATGATAGAACAAATTTTATGAAATTGGGCAACGAGGTGCGCAGAACCCTTCAAATTATTTGTGTCACGGAGTTTGAAAACTTCTATACATATAACGGCAAGCTATGTCTTTACTGAAAATACACCCTGTAGTCACTATAAAATTTGATGGAGAATTATGAGAAATTGAAAAGAGGTAGACGAAAAAAATAATGCAATTTATTTATACGTTTTGGATTGGGGCGAATTGAGAAAACGAGATACCGTGGCAGAAAATCACTTTGAAAAAAAAAAAATCCTGAAATTTATTTATGAACTAGTAATAGCCTTATGACACTGGCTTCATCGTAGGCTGAAAATACTGCCTTGGCTAGGCTGAAAACTGAAAGAAAAAATTCAAAGGAGATTTTCCCATATGTAAGAGTGAGAGAAATATACTCAAACTTTTCTCGGCTGAATTTTAAGTGTTATAAAAAGTCTAGAAAACTGTTATAAAAAGCATAGGAAAAGAATGAAATTCATGTTCTTTTTTCTATGCTTTTTATAACAGTTTGCTACATCTCTAGACTTTTTATAACAGTGAGTGAGAATCAAAGCAAATTGAAGTAATAAATTGGAATAATTATAACTGAAGTAGCAGCAAATATAATTGAAGTGAGAATAAATAATATTTGATTGAAGGGTAAATTTTTAGAATTGGGGCTCCGGAGTAAAATCGCTCCAAACAATTTTTGATGTGTTTAGTGTGATTTTTAATTGCCCCAAAGTAATTTCAAATCATGGGACACATATTTTTGTTATTGCAACGGGCGGGTGCGCGTTGCGAATTGGGGGAGTCTAAAAGAAATTTTTTTTTTATTTTTTTATGTTGAAGTAATTTTGAAATTATTTGAAGCTATTGTGCTACTCTGGAGGACTCAGGCCAAACAATATTTTTTAATGAGGAAGTTGCAAATTGAAAGAAAGAGAACAAAGAATTTTAATTTACCTGATGTTTACCATGTTTAATATTAAATACAATAAATTTAAATTAATTTAATTTTAATCAAAATAAATTTGAATATTTCAAATATTTCCAACGGATTTCTTCTCCCCTTAACAACTATCTGTTACTGTTATAATAATCAGATAATCGTTCTTACTCTCACATGCTATCTCTGTCTCACAGTGTAACAGATTTCGTCATTTTCAGCCTAGCCAAGGCAGCATTTTCAGCCTACGATAAAGCCAGTGTCATAAGGCTATAACTTATGGAAAATTAAGTAGCTTTGGCACACACGAAGACAGCACCCAATACAATATTTTTGTTAAATATTTCAAGGTTGGCTACATTGAAAGCATTATGGTAGCATTCAATTATGTTGTCTAGTATAAATATATTTGTGTTTGGAGTTATGTATTGCTTGCACCAAGGCCCTCTCAACTACAGGCCTCGTAGATGAATTTTTCGTGGTGTTGGTAATAGGCCCAAAAGTCACCGCACACCGGAGTAACATGTACGCGCAGAATTTTTGTGTTTATTTTTGCAGTAAAAAGTGATAAAATATTGTATTTTAACACTTTTAACTGCACTTGGATTTATCAATGAATAGTTTTTAGTGATTTCATTAAAAAAATAAAACAAATTTGGTGATTAAGTGTGTTTAAGTGTTCAAATTGTTAAGGCGATCAACTTTTTTTTCACATTCACGGTGTTTTTTCATGTTTATTTACGAAAAAAAAAGTTGAATATTTAATGTTTTGTGTAGTTATGGAATTAAAAGTGATTTTAAAGTGATTAATACATATATTATATTATTATTAAAAATATAGGTGCCGAAAAACACTTCTCTTATTCACTTTTCCATTCGTACTTTTCTGTACTTTATGTTTAGTAATAATTGCAAAATAAATTAATTAATGACTTTAAAATCACTTTTAATTAAATATTCAGCATATTTTCCCTTAATATACACGAAAAAAACACCGCGAATGTAAAATAAATTGATCACCTTAACAATTAAGACACCAAAAATACACTAAACCACTATTTTTTTTATTAAATCACTAAAGAAATAATCACTGATAATCCTTGTATGGTTTAAAGCGATAAATTTCAATAATTTACCACTTTTTACCACAAAACTATAACGAAAACACTCCCGAACGTACTCTGCGCCATTAAATTCTCAGCAACTGTCAAATTTTGGGACCATTCTCAGCTATGGTTGTATTGTTGCCAGACACAACTGCATGGCCTGTAGGTGAGAGGGTCTTGCTGGCACCTAGTTGAAATGTTACTTTATCTTCTGAAACACCAACTGGGGTGCCCAGATCTACACACGTGAAGGAAGTTTTGTTTTTAAATTTTTATTGGGTTTCCAACAAAAAGGTCATTAATTTTATTACTCTTTAGCTGTTTCGGCGCGAGACGCCGAAAATAAAAAATTTTAAATATTATTTTCAGACTTTTAGAAAAATGCTGTACAAAGATAGGTCTCTGATTAAAATGCAGGAGTGGTTTAAAATTCAAATATAATTTCTCCTAAATAGTATAAAAAACTAATTAAATCTATTTAAATTCTAATTTTAATTAAATACTTTTTAAAAATGAAAATGCAAATTTATTTGACTGAAGGTCAATTTAAAATTATCTTTTTTTTTTTTTTTTTATGTGAAAGACTAGAGTCTCAGGAAAAGCCCTTTATACTGTTGACAATCTATTTTCTTCGTATAGAGTGCAATGTCGAACAGCAGCTCTAGTCGGGGAGGAAGGAACCGCCACAACCTTCCCGCGATATTTTCAGTCCACCTACTCCCAACCATTACTATCGCGACTCTGACATCGGGGCATCGAGAAACAACTCGCTGGAGTGTTATGCCTCCTGAAACGAGTTGAATCTCTTCAACCAACCGATGACATGCTCTTCTGGGGGAGCGGGGAAGGGCTAAGGAAGGCTATGACAGAAGGAATCAGGAATGCAAAGAGGGAAGAAGAAAGAAGGAAAGTTATGTTGGCGGGAAATTGGGAAAGGCTAGGACCGTGGCACCGCCGGGAATCGAACCCGGGACCTCTGGGGATAGTAGTCAGGCGCCTTACCCCTGGGGGAGTCTAAAAGAAAAGAAATTTTTTTTTATTTTTTTATATATAGTTGTTGAAGTATTTTTGAAATTATTTGAAGCTATGGTGTTACTCTGGAGGACTCAGGTCAAACAATATTTTTTAATGAGGAAGTAGCAAATTGAAAGGAAGAGAACAAAGAATTTTAATTTACTTGATGTTTACCATGTTTAATATTAAATACAATAAATTTAAATTAATTTAATTTTAATCAAAATAAATTTGAATATTTCAAATATTTCCAACGGATTTCTTCTCCCCTTAACAACTATCTGTTACTGTTATAATAATCAGATAATCGTTCTTACTCTCATATGCTATCTCTGTCTCACAGTATAACAGATTTCGTCATTTTCAGTTTAGCCAAGGCAGCCTTTTCAGCCTACGATAAAGCCAGTGTCATAAGGCTATAACTTATGGAAAATTAAGTAGCTTTGGCACACACGAAGACAGCACCCAATACAATATTTTTGTTAAATATTTCAAGGTTGGCTTCATTGAAAGCATTATGGTAGCTTTCAATTATGTTGTCTAGTATAGATATATTTGTGTTTGGAATTATGTATTGGTTGCACCAAGACCCTCTCAACTACAGGACTCGTAGATGAATTTTTCGTGGTGTTGGTAATAGGCCCAAAAGTCACCGCACACCGGAGTAACATGTACGCGCAGAATTTTTGTGTTTATTTTTGCAGTAAAAGTGATTAATACATATATTATGATATTATTTTTAAAAATATAAGTGCCGAAAAACACTTCTCTTATTCACTTTTCCATTCGCACTTTTCTGTACTTTATGTTTAGTAATAATTGCAAAATAAATTAATTAATGAATTTAAAATCACTTTTAATTAAATATTCAGCATATTTTCCCTTAATATACACGAAAAAAACACCGCGAATGTAAAATAAATTGATCACCTTAACAATTAAGACACCAAAAATACACTAAATCACTAATTTTTTTATATATTTTTTTTTATTAAATCACTAAAGAAATAATCACTGATAATCCTTGTATGGTTTAAAGCGATAAATTTCAATAATTTACCACTTTTTACCACAAAACTATAACGAAAACACTCCCGAACGTACTCTGCGCCATTAAATTCTCAGCAACTGTCAAATTTTGGGACCATTCCCGGCTATGGTTGTATTGGTGCCAGATACAACTGCATGGCCTGTAGTTGAGAGGGTCTTGCTTGCACCTAGTTGAAATGTTACTTTATCTTCTGAAACACCAACTGGGGTCGTAACGCCCATTCAATGGACAGGGTTTTTTTCAGGACTCGCGAGGTGTACAGGTGCCTCAAAGAGCTCGATGCCAACAAATCCACTGGACCCGATAATATACCCCCTATCGTCTTAAAACAATGCGCCTCACCTTTGGCTAAACCTCTGCGCAAATTATTTTCCCTGTCATATTTCTCCGGAGTTTATCCTGACTCTTGGAAACTGGCCCATGTTCAGCCCATATCGAAAAAAGGTGATTCCAGCGATCCCTCCAATTACCGCCCAATAGCAATTACTTCTATTCTCTCCAAAACCATGGAGACGATAATCAACAAAAAGCTTATGGGATATCTAGAATCCAATCTACTCATAAACGACAGACAGTATGGCTTCCGACAAAAAAGATCCACTGGCGATCTTTTAGTCTGTCTTACAGAACACCTCAGCCGTAGTCTGCATGAATCCGGTGAGTCTAGTCTGGTTGCTCTGGATATCTCCAAGGCTTTCGATAGAGTTTGGCACACAGCCCTGTTAGCTAAACTCAAAGCTATTGGAGTTGACTCACTTCTACAGAAGTGGATTGAGAGTTTCCTTTTTGGCCGTTCAATCAAAGTAGTATTGGATGGCGTCAAATCCGCATCCCACCCGATCTCTGCGGGGGTCCCCCAGGGGTCAATTTTATCACCGGCCCTATTTCTCATATTTATAAATGACCTTCTTTCAATCCCCTCCAACCCACTCCTCAGCTTCGCTGACGACGGTACTCTACGTTACTCGTACAGCGTCGATACAAGACAGACTCATGCCAGATCCTGTCTTGATGATCGCGAACTAATGTCCAAGTCCATAAATGACATTAAGCTGATTCTAGAGTGGGGAAAGAAGAATCGTGTTGAATTCAACTCCGACAAAACCAAGTACTGTCTTATCTCCAAAAAGAAGTTCAACACCTCACCATCCTTGAAAGTGGATGACGTGGTACTAAAGGCCGACCCATCCCTACACATCTTAGGCGTGACTTTAGCCAAAGACTTACGATGGAATGATCACATATTCCAAATCGCCAAACAAGGATCTCAGTGCTTGGGATTTCTTAAGAGGTGCAAGTTCCTCCTCCAGCCATCGGCCCGTGCTGTTATTTATAAATCCTACATTCGGCCTCTTCTCGAATATAACTCCCTCGTTTGGGGCGGCGCCCCAATAACCACCTTGGCATGGTTAGATAAGGTGCAAAAAAGGGCGCTCAAGTTAATTGATGACGACACCGCCTGCTCCACCATTGACCCCCTGAGCCACCGTAGGAATGTAGCAGCACTGATAAAATTTTATCGCTACTACCACAGTGACTGTTCCTCCGAGTTAAACGCTCTCCTGCCTCCACGGCAATCTTATACCCGCAACACCAGATTAGCCCACTCGTCTCATTCCCTTCACCTGCAACTACCCTTTTCACGCACTCAACAGGATATGAATTCGTTTGTTAATAGAACAACTCGGCTGTGGAATAACCTCTCGCAGTCAGTATTTCCGAACTCCTACAACATCCAAGAGTTCAAACGCAGGGTTCATCACCACCTTCTTCAATACCCCCACGTACCTTTTAATCCTTAACCTATGCCCCCCCCCCTCATCCCTCCCCCGTACTAAGCTTACTGCTAGACATTGCACCATGACGTGACAAATGACATGACGGACTAGTAGTACAAAGGGTGACTCCTGACCTTAGCACTGCCACATAAAAAAAAAAAAAAAGATCTACACACGCGAAGGAAGTTTTGTTTTTAAATTTTTATTGGGTTTCCAACAAAAAGGTCATTAAGTTTATTACTCTTTAGCTGTTTCGGCGCGAGACGCCGAAAATAAAAAATTTTAAATATTATTTTCAGACTTTTAGAAAAATGCTGTAAAAAGATAGGTCTCTGATTAAAATGCAGGAGTGGTTTAAAATTCAAATATAATTTCTCCTAAATAGTATAAAAAACTAATTAAATCTATTTAAATTCTAATTTTAATTAAATACTTTTTAAAAATGAAAATGCAAATTTATTTGACTAAAGGTCAATTTAAAATTATCTTATAATTAATCCGGATAATTCCTGGATATCTGTAATGAAATAATAATTACTATTTGTCCAAATATTTTATAATAAACAAAGCTCGGAGGTACTCTAAACTTTTGGGAAGATTTCCCTTGAAATATACTCCGCTACAAACATTTGGCGTTCAATCGCCGCAATAAGTGCCGTACAATACTTGCTTCTTACAAGACGTGCTCTTGAGCTTAAACTTTGCCACTATTGCTTAGTAAAATCAATATAATATTAATTTTGGTCTTATTAACCACTTAAATACATAGAAGAACCTTCTGCGAGCTTTTGTCTGTTTTTTGGTTCCACTCAAAGGTAATTTCACATTCACCTGTGTTTGGAGCCTTCAAGATACATGAATATTACTTTGGGATGTTTGAGGTATATCCTCACCTTTAAAAATCCCTAGTTAGTCTCGATTTTCATCATCATTGCGCTCCTTTAATCCCTAATGGGACATAGGGCGGAAACAGTTGCCCTCCAGCGGACTCTGTTTTGCGCGACAGCTCTCAGCTCCGACCAGGATCTCCCAGTTGTTGTGGCTTCTGCTAGTAGGGTTCTCCTCCACGTTGTTCTAGGTCTTCCGACTCGACGGGATCCTTGCGGATTCCAGTCGAGGGCCTGTTTGGCTAGATTTTCGTTTTCGCGTCGCAAGGTGTGGCCAACCCAATTCCATTTCCTTCGTCTGATTTGGTCGTCTATTTTTTCTTGGCCGGCACGGCGCCATAGTTCTTCGTTTGAAATTCTATCCTGCCAGCGGATTTTTAGGATACGACGCAGGCATCTGTTGATGAAGACTTGTAGGCGCCTTGTGATGAATTTGGTGACTTTCCATGTTTCGCAACCGTACAAAAGTACTGCCTTAACGTTGGAGTTGAACAGCCGCAATTTGGTGTTAATTGAGATCTCCGTTGATCTCCATATGCGGAACAGGCACGCATATGCGCCTCGTGCTTTATTTATTCTGGAACTGACATCTTCTGCACCGCCATTTTCGGTAATAATACTACCGAGGTAGCAGAATTTATAGACCAGTTCCACGTCACGGTTATTCAGCGCAGTCCGTACAATGGTGTTTGCATTTATCCGCATTTCTTTAGTTTCAGTTGGATTTAGCCTTAAGCCTGCTGGACTACTTTCTGTTGCCAAATTGTTAATCATGTTTTTGAGGTCCTGGTGTCTGTGGGCCAGCAAACAGATATCATCTGCGTAGTCGAGATCCTTAAGGCGGTCTAACAAACCCCATTGTATGCTGCCTGTTCTACTATCTAGAGCGCCGACAAGGATGTGGTCTCTACATGAGAGGGTTTTGTCACTAGAAAACAATCCCCAACCAGCTGATCTTGCTGATGGCCTTCAGAATATTAACTCCCAGCTGGCTGACAATACACGTCATCTAGATGATTTACGGCGGATTCAGAGACTCAGCGACGTCATCATTCGGGGCATTCCGGTAAAATCTGATGACTCACCGCTTAAAATCGTCTCCAACCTTGCTGCTTTGATAAACCACCGTCTCTCCGACTATTGCGAAGCCTTTCGGTTGAGTGCTGGGATGCGTCAGCGTAATGGACCGATTGTCGTCAAGTTTTCTGGGCAGCGCGAGGCGAAAGCGTTTATGCACGCTTTGAAAATTAAAAAAAAATTTAAATTGTCTCTTTGTGAGCTGGATGGATTCTCAGCCGACTCTCCAGTTCATGTGAATGAAAGCCTCACTCCAGCAAACAGTGCTATATTGCGAGAGGCGTTAAAACTGCGCAATTTAGGGTTGCTTTACTCGGCCTCCACCAGAGACGGCCTTGTTCGTGTTAGGTGGAATAAAGATCAACCTTCTGTTGTTGTGCGAGATATCGACCAAATACATTGCCCGTCTTTGGAGTCACAGGCAGCCAGCGTCTGAGTGGACTATGTATTCTCTTGGATATAAGTATTTTCATTTTAATATTTTCTTTTAAATTATTTGTTATTTGCTATTTTTTTTTTTTTACTATTTTCTTTCAAATTTTTTGTTATAAACTTGTTATTTTCTCAGGCTTTTTTTTCGTTTCTTTTTTGCTTACTTTTATCTTTTAAGTTCTATTATCTTTAATTTTTCTAAGTATGCATTCTCGCTCTAATTCAGATCAATTTCCCTCCTACCGCTTCTGCTACCTGATTCTGCTTCCTGATGGTGTTCGCTGTTTCGTATTTCTGTACGTTATCAATGTCTCCTAGCTACAGTTGTGGCGACCGGGTGAGAACGATGGTCAAAATTTTAAGTGCGAAACATAGAGGTTTCAACGCTTGCTTACTTAACGCGCGTAGCATCCGTCCGAAAATTGATGAATTCAATGAAATCTTTATTAGTTCAGGTGTGCACGCCGTCCTTGTTAGTGAAAGCTGGCTTAATCAATCAATTTCTTCCTCCTTGGTGTCCATCACGGGGTATAAATTATTCCGCAATGATCGTCAAGGGCGCATTGGAGGCGGAGTCGCTATTTATGTGCGTGATCACTTGAACTCTAAACCAGTTGCATTCTCTAAGCACTCGGGTATCGAATTCATTTGCATCGAAATCTCTACTGTTTCTGATAAACTCCTTCTTGTTTGTGTTTATTCTCCCCCTGGCCTTTTCAATCCTGTTTACGTTCAGGAGCTCAGCGACACGCTTGAGCGCCTTTCTCGAACATACAAAAACATTTTGGTTGGCGGTGATTTCAATGTCAACCTACTAAAGAAATCTACCCTACAAAATTATTTTGTGTATACTATGCACACCTTAGGTTTGAATCCTATCAATGTTCTCCCCACATATTTTAACTGTAGGGCACCCTCCTTGCTCGATGTGTTTCTTGCCAATGATTTTAGCTCCATCATCTTTCTAAATCAAATCTCTCCGCCTAGTTACCTGGATCACGATATTTTATTCGTTTGTCATAGCTTTTCTGTAGACCCGCCTCCTGTGACCACCCTCTCCTATCGAGACTTCTCGAATATTGACCAAGAACGACTCGCTCAGAGGTGTCGTTGTCTATCCTGGTCTAACTTATTTGCTATGACTGATGTCGATGATAAGGTTATTGAATTCAATCGTATATTGCTCGAACTATTTGACGAGTTTGTCCCTTTGCGCAGCAAAACGTGCTTAGCTAAATCTAAACCTTGGTTCACCGCGGAAATAAAATCGCTTATTGCTGAAAGGGAGTTTCTTTTTCGCTGGTCCAAAAAAGTCAAAAGTGCGTTTGCTGTTCGATGTTTTAAACGTGTAAGGAACTTAGTTGTCGCTAGAATTAGGGAAGCTAAGAGAAACTTTTATGCTCGCAAACTTGATCCCGCTCTTCCCGCAAAAACTATTTGGAATAATTTGCGCCATTTAGGCGTTCACTCTAAAAATGCAACTGCGGCGCACACTCTCTGCCCTGAAACCTTCAACCAATATGTTGTTGCCAGCCATATGGGAAGGGCGATTATTCCCCCTCCTGTGGCTTCCCCAGACGGCTTCTATTTTCGCTGTGTCGACTCCCTTGAGGTAATGTGTGCTCTAAAATCAATCAAATCTAATGCGACTGGTAGTGATAACATCTCTCCCAGGTTCTTAAATAGGATCATACCATGCCTCTTACCTGTTATTACGCACTTATTTAACGCCTGCCTCACTGCATCTAAATTTCCCTCGGCGTGGAAGCTTGCTTTGATTATGCCTATTCCTAAGTGTCCGGCCCCTACTTGTCCCTCGGACTTCCGGCCTATCAGTATCCTCCCTTTTTTGGCAAAAGCTCTCGAAAAGCTGATAGCGTCACAAATACTTGAGCATTGTGAACTTCACCAAATTATAAGTGTATGGCAATCTGGCTTCCGCAAGCGCCATAGCTGTGAGTCTGCCCTCCTTAAAGTCACTTCCGATATCCGTAAGTCCCTTGATGAGCAACATGTTTGCTGCTTGGTGCTACTTGATTTCTCTAAAGCGTTCGACAGTGTTAACCACGCCGTGCTTTTGCAAAAACTTTCCCACCAGGTAAATTTTTCCAATTCTGCTCTCAACCTAATGCATAGTTTCCTAACCAACCGTTCTCAGAAAGTCGTACTTGGCACCCAATGTTCTTCGACTGCCTTACTTCATGCTGGCGTCCCCCAGGGCTCCATCCTTGGGCCTCTTCTATTCAGTATTTTCATTAATGATCTTCCTTTAGTAGTTAACGACTCCAAGATTCACATGTACGCAGATGATGTGCAACTTTATATTTCGGCACCAAAAAATCATTTTGATAGATCGATTGAGAAATTAGCCGCCGACCTCCAGCATATTTCCGACTGGTCTTCTTTGAACCTTCTACAACTCAATCCTCTGAAATCCCATTATATCCTCTTCTCTCATTCTCCCACTGTTCGTCGTGACTTCCCTGATATTGCTATTGCCTTAAACGGGGTTCCTCTCGACTGCGTTGGTAGTGTGAGAAATCTTGGAGTCGTCCTGAATAGTGGTATGACCTGCTGCGATCACATCAGTTATACTCTTCGTAAAACCTACGGGCAACTTTCTAAGCTTAGGCTCCACTCTGGTCTGCTCAGCATGGCCCTCCGTATGAACCTAGTGAAAGCCCTACTCCTCCCTCATTTAATGTATGGCCTTTCCATTTTCCCTTCTCTTGATTCATCCTGCGCCCGAAAGCTCACTATTGCCTTCAATGATTGCGTACGTTTCGTTCACAAATTACGCCGTTTTGATCATATCACTCCCTATTCTAATTCGGTTTTGGGCTGCTCGTTTAGTGACTACCGTGAGTTTCGGCTTCTTCGCTTACTTCATGATATTCTTCATCATTACAAACCTGGCTACCTCAACCAGTTTGTGCAGCGTTCTCAATCTCTAAGAAACAATAACTTAATTATACCGCGATTCCGCACCCTAATTGGTCAACGTTCTTTCTTTGTCGTCGCAGCTCTGCTCTGGAATTCTCTCCCAATTGACTTGCAAAACGAAGATTCAGCGCCCATCTTCAGGAAGCGTCTTTTCAATCTCCTAACTAATAGGACAGCTTAGAGCGTGAACGCATACTTTTCTTTTAAAATTTAACTTCTCTTTCTCTCATCTATCCTAGTATTTATTTATTTATCTTTTCATTTTATTATTATTTTTATTATATTTTTTTTTCCCTCTTGTATTATTTTTATATTATTTTTGTATTAATTTTTTTTTATGTTACTTTTGCTATGTATTATTCATGTTAGTTCCTTAGTTTAATGAATGTATATAATTATAAGATATATATCTTTTGTACATGTTTCGCATAATAAATGAATGAATGAATGAAAGGATGTCATTTATTACTATAAGAAATAGTAAAGGCGAGAGTAGGCATCCTTGTCATACTCCTGAGCTCACCCCGAAGCTGTCGGATAATTTTCCATTATGGAGAACTCTGCATTTGGAATTGTTATATACGGCTTTTATTAATTCTATTATTTTATCAGGCAGTCCACGTCGCCGTAGTGCCTGCCATGTAAAGCTCATATTGACCGAGTCGAACGCTTTCTCATAATCTACGAAAGCAAGGTAAAGGGGGGGATCGGAATTCAGTAGACTGCTCCACTATTATTCGTAATGTGTTGATATGATCAATACATGAGCGGCCCTTCCTGAATCCGGCCTGCTGCCTCAGTCTCAATTTTGTATATCTATATTTTTGTTATGAAAATGCGAAAAGGACTTTCAAAGTACGTAAAACCTTTGAAATTCCCTGTTTAAAACACGTAGGGATATATGAATTATTTCCCTATTTTTGGTATAGTTCTAATACCTATTACCAATACCCAAACCAATTAATTTTTACTATAAACTAACCCCCGAACCAACGGTAATATACCTGCCAGTTATCTAAAGCCCTAACTTGGCGACTAATGCCTGCCAAGTGTTTGATGTTAGACGGTAAATTACCTATCTAATTCCTAAAAAAAATTACTTATTTTATTAAAATGAGACGGTCGAAATGCCTGTCTCTACTCTGCGACGGCCAATGCCTGTCTGATAAAATGTGCTGCGTTGAGAATTTACTTACTTGGACGGAATGTGAAATTTAAAAAGCTAAGTTCCTGCTGCTGCAGTGAGCTTTATAGATCAGACGAATCCGATCGGAAGCTTAAAGCTGGGGGGGGGGGGGGAGCTGTTATACACGTTTAAAGTCGTATAACTTTTGAGTTTAGACCAAATTGGTTTATTCTGATCTCACCCCAGCATGAAGCTTTTGAGCTTTGTGATTGGAATTGACATTTCTATATGTCATAATAAAATTGGGTAGGTAGAATTTAGTTTTGAATATTTTTATATATTTTTTAACGTTTATTTTATTTATTTAATTTTAGATATTGAGCCCTGCTTTTCGGACTCTTTTTAGTTGAAGGCACTTAGCCCAGGCGCCTTCCAGGTAATGATTTATTTATTTGTTAATCAATTTTTAATCCTTCTCTCTTTTCAGGTACTTTTTTTGTTTTTAGTTAGTAGTTAGTTTAAATTATATTTAGAAGTAAGTTTATTTTTTTATTAGTATAATTTAGTTATAGTTTTAGAAATTCATTTTATAGGGATAATATATTTTGTTACTTTATTAATGATTTTTGTTTATTTGTTTATGTTTACTTGTTTGTATTGTATTGTGTTGTGTTTTAGGTTCCCTTTCAGGTCGTTTTGTTTATTTTTTTTTATACATATACATACCTATAAATGAGGTCGAAGATGGCTGTTACGCGCTGCTGCGCCGTAACATTAGCATTTATTTGTTTTAGTAATTATTAAATTAATTATTTTAATTAATTTAATTAAATTCATTTTAATAAATTAATTAAAAGATTACTTTTTTCCTTACATTTGTAAGCTATTTTTCCTCAGTTTTCTTGTTTTAGTTTTTCACCTCACATAATGGATTTGTATGAGCAAGAGAAAATCGTCTGAGACGTCTTCTCGAAGAGGTGGAACAGGTTGATACAGGAACGATTGATGAATCATCGAATTCTGAACTTGATTGCTGCCAGATGAGTGAACATAATTCTGAAACGGAAGGCTCAGCGGGTGTCCGATGAAGAAGATTCCACAAATACCACAAACTTAAGAACACTTTTAAGAAAAGATGGAACCACAAGATGGAGAACTAAAACGAGAAATAGAAACGTTCGTATACGTGCTCAGAATATTTTTGTCCATTTACCTGTAGTAAAGACGTATGCAAAAACTTGCAAGACAATTTTGGAATGTTGAACTTGTTCATAGACGAAAATATGAAACAAATTATCGTAAATTCTACCAGCAAAAACCTTTTGAAAGAAACAAATAATAATCATACCTATCCAACATGTATTAGTGAAGTGAAGGCTTTATTTGGGTTAAGGCCCCCATACACGGTCAAATTGGATGTATATCCAGATTTTCATCAAACCCATGCGCACAATGAGTTTTAATCGGCCGACTGGCTCACAATCGATAGTTTCGGTTGTATATCCGCCCTTCGATGTAAATCCAATTTGACCGAGTATGGGGGCCTTTACTGTACTTTGCTGGGTCTATTCGTTCTAGATGTCAAAACTTGTAAGATTTATGGTCAGTTAGGAAATTGCGAATAGAAATTTTTAGAACGATGAGCCTCCATGCTAATAAAATGTCTTCGATTTGATGACATAGACACCCGGAGTGAGAGACGTAAAATAGACAAATTTGCTCCAATCCGAGAAATTTTCCAAATTTTTTAGGATAACTGTGTAACAGTTTATTCAGTATCTGAATATTGCCCAGTTGATGAGCAAGTGGTTGCTTTTAGAGAACGCTGCTAATTTCGCCAGTACATACATATAAGAAATGTCGTGTTTACTTATGAGGAATGGCAACTGTCAGCACACAAATTGAAGCGTGCCTTAATTCACGGTCTCTCTGCCCCTTGTTGGATTCCCCGGACAATTTATCATATCTGACGCCGGGCCATTTCTTAGTTGGCGGACCACTCCTCCCTTCAGAACGAGATCTCGCCGATACCCCTGTGAATGCGTTACAAAGGTGGAAACTGCTCCAAAAACTTCAGCAATATTTTTGGCAAAGGTGGAGCTCAGAGTACCTATCCCTCCAAGAATGTTGAGATCGGGAACATAGTACTCATTAAAGACGAAAGATTACCACCTCTCAAATGGATTGTTGGCCGGGTGGTGCAAACCCACCCTGGTAAAGACGGGCGGGTACATGTTGTAACTTTGCGCACGCAGACAGGAGAACTGCAGCGCCCCATAACTGAAGTATGTTTATTGCCATGTTTAGAAACTACCAAAGAACTCCCAGCTTTCCCAGTATATAACTTGAATTGAAAAAATTCTCAACCACATGAAGCACTTCACTTGAATTAAATAACTCCACAATCACATGAAGTGAATAATTGAATGAATTATTATTTTTTAGTTTTTTAATTGAAGGACGGTGTCTGGTTTGACGTCATCTGAGAGGAGAAGATCGAGTGAATCTCCGTAAAGGAGAATATCGGGGACATCGGCATCTGGAGATGGAGTAGAAAGCTTTTTATAATCTAAAACTTCCCCCCTCTTTTTTTCGTCCAGCGAGATCTCCCATCAGGCGATCCCAATTTTTCATGATCAGTCAGTCTGTTACTAAGCCAAGTTGTTAAAATCAAAAACGAAGATTGTACTTGAAAATATATACAGTGGTTCTCAAAATTATTTGAACAGCTCCCGAATAATTGAAGATTTCGCGTTCTAAACAAAGTTTATTGATTGATAGTCTTTTTTTAATGTATTATAAAATCCTTGATAAAACTATTCTCAAAAGAAAAAAAATAATTAAATGTAAATAAATATAGTTCAAGAAGAGAAGAAGCATGGATGGCAGTAAAGAGACTGTTGAGATACCTTAAAGGCACAATCGGAACAAATATTTCATATGTAAAGGGCAAATATAATCTCATCATGTATGCGGATGCTGACTGTGGATATGCAGCTACGCTCGCAGGTGGTGCAATTTCTTGGTGCTCAAAGAAGCAGTCAACAGTCGACTTTCGTCTACAGAGGCGGAGTATTTATCCCTAGCGATGGCAACGCAGGAGGCCGTATGGTTGTTACAATTAAGGCAAGATTTATTGAAGGAAGACAGCAAGCTGCGTATTTATAGTGATAACAACGGTGCAATTTGCTTGGCGAAGAATGCTGGTTTTCATCCGAGGGTCAAGTACATTGATATCCGTCACCATTTTATTCGTGACGTATTAGCAAAGGATAATATAGAACTTCACTTCATGGGAACGGAGGACATGGCTGCAGATATACTTACCAAAAGTGTCAATTCTGTTAAGCTTCATCATTATCTGAAGCTCTTAGGATTGTCAATGAATTAAAATGATGTTTGTATTTTTATTCAGTGGGGGTGTTGGAATTAGAATAAAAACCCCAACAGTTTATATCTTCATGTAAACGTAATGTAAAACAACTGTCACATTTGTCATTAAATTCTTTTAATAAAGTGTGTTGCCTTTTATTGAAATATTTACAAGCTTCAGTTCATATACGTTGGTAGCACTGACGCACGAATGTATCATATATATATTTTTGTCTAACCCTGTAACTTCCGTTTGATCTGTCAAGAAGATTCGCACCGAAGAAGTTGTTTTGTGCACTCATCTGTATTCTTTTATAATTATTAATAAAGTGCGTGTATTAATAATCGTGTTTAATTCAAAAGGTTATGGGCCCAGAATACGTTGAGCAACGCTGGGAAAGGACAAAAACCATCTGATTAAACTAATTAATACAGATTCGGACAAAAAAAAAAGAACTTTTAACCTAAAAAAAAGGTGTTCCTGTGTGGAAGCTGTGTGCTGAAAGTTTTTTTTACATATATTCTTTTCGAGATCATCGAAGGCTTGATTCATTTTATTTTATATTGTGTTTTTCATTGGTTTGTGCACAGCGCGAATTTATTTTTACTATAATCTCAAATTTAGGAGAACAAAATGGCAGAACAATTGGACCTGAGACAATTGAATAAATTCGATGGAAACAATTACAATCAATGGCGATTTCAAATTGATTGTGCGCTTCGAGCAAAAGGCATCTACGATATTGCTCATGGAACCGAGGATAAACAAGAAGAGGATCTACCAAAGAAGATTTGGATAAAAAATGACGCCGCCGCAATGTACATTTTGACTAGTGCATTGGATTATTCTCAGATTTCCATGATTGAGAGCTGTGTATCATCTCATGAAATTATCAACAAGCTAGATTCGATATATTTACTTAAATCCGAAACAAGTAAAATGATTGGACATGAAAGATTTCACCAATATCACATGAAAGAAAACGAAAGTATGGCACAACATGTTGCTAATGTTGAAAACTTAGCAAAAAAAAATAAAAGATATTGGCGAAAATGTAAGTGATGCCGCCATCATGACAAAAATTATTAGCACATTGCCATCAAAATACAGAAACTTCCGTCAAGCATGGCTATCCGTAGCTACAGCAGATCAAACCCTCAAAAATCTGACAGTACGGTTGATAGACTAGGAAAATAATTTATCGATGTCAGAACAATTTGAAACTGCGTTCTCCATATCAAAAAAGGCAAATAAAAACAAATATATACCGAGAGTTCAGAAGTCTTCAAGTACAAGGGAAAACCTTAAACCTGTCAACAGAAACTTAAATAAACCTAACAAGTACCATGTCATATGTTATTATTATCGTCAAAAAGGCCACATAGCTCGAAATTGCGAAAAAGCCAAAAGAAAAAGTGAATCAACAAAAGATAAGTTTTCCGCTTTCCACACATCTAATGAAATGGACGTGCTCGACACCGAAGATGTATGGATCTTGGACAGTGGAGCATCTGCTCACATAACGTTTCGGGCTGACTACTTTTCAACTATTTCCGAAGTTGATCCGAATACAACTGTGCTTCTTGGAAATAATATGTCACTTCCAGTCAAAGGAAAAGGATCAATTAAGATACAAAAATTGATCAAAGATAAGTGTACGAATCTATAATTACTAATGTTCTCTATGTTACAGATTTAAAAAGAAATTTACTTTCTGAAGGAGTTATGACCAAGAAAGGCTGGTCAATTACTAAAAATGAAAGACAAGCAATTATTTACAATAACAATAAGTTGTTTGCTACTGCAATTCGAGATAGAAACAATTTATATCGCATGCTATTTATGACCACTGTCATTCACCAAGCAAATTATATTGTAAAGGACACCCTAAAAGCCTGGCATGAAAGACTTGGACATGTAAATTCTGAGCGCATTCGTGATATGATAAAAAAGGGTGTAGTAAATAACATAGCAATAACATCTGAAGAGAATTTCCTCTGTGAGCCATGTATATTTGGTAAACAACATCGTTTTCCACATCCTCCAAAACAAGTGAGACAAGAAGAAATTGGTGAACGTATTTTTTCTAATGTTTGCGGACCCATGTCAACAGAGTCAATTGGCGGGGCCAAATATTTCGTTTTGTTTAAAGATAGTTCATCCGCTTATTTAACAATTTACGCTATGAGGCACAAATCTGATGTTTTGAGTCGCTTCAAAGAATATTCAAAAATGATGGACAATCAATTTAGTCACAAAATTAAGGTTTTACATTGTGATAACGGAAAGGAGTACATTAATAAAAATTTTTTGAATCTTTTAAAAGCCAAAGGCATTACACTTGAAACCACAGCACCATATACTCCTCAACAAAATGGACGCATAGAACGAGAAATGCGTACAGTTGTCGAGAGTGCCAGAACCATGATGAACGCCATGGATGTTCAAAAACCTCTATGGGGTGAAGCCGTTAATGCAGCTGTACATGTACTAAATAGAACTCCGACAAGCTCCAGAAAGGATACAACACCCTTCGAGATGTTTACACGAAGAAAACCAAACTTTATGCCGGGTTCACAATGTTAAATTGCTAAATTTGCTATGTGCACAGTGTTGAAGTGAATTTTCGGACATAATTTAAAAAATGTCAATAACAGCTGTTACATTAAAAAAATATTCACTAAAGAAATTGCCGACAGAATTCTCAATATTTACTAAAAGTTTGGTTTGACCGGACTTTACTTAAATTTAAAATCAAATTTACTTAATTTTTAAGTAAAGTCGATAAGATGTGGCGAGATTTCTGTTAACTGAATTTTGATTCATAGTATCTCTTTCGGAAAAAAATGTAGGCACTGCCATCTAATGACTCGAAAGAGAAACTAGTTGGGATGTGGGTTCGACCCGTTCGGTCCACACGATCAACTTCCCAGTATGATATATGTTGAATATTATGATTGGATATTTTAATAATAAATGAACAATAGGCAATATAGAATATATGTATAATACTGAGAATTTGTCACAATTGTTTATCAATATTTTCGCTAAAATGTCAAACTAAATGTGCGCACCTACAAGATTAGGATGACGAAAATGAATATAAAATATATTAACTGATGTGTTAATGTTTTTCGGCACCTCAATGAAGTCGAAATAGTTTTTAGTTCGCGCGGTATCGTGCAGGTACAAAAATCACTTAAGTCATTTAAACCAAAAAACCGCTGGACGGAATATTATAAAAATCTTTTCAGATTATATTGTCGCTAATACGCTTCGAACGGCACCTCAAGTAAGTCAATATCTTTTATGGTTCGGGCCATATCGTGCAGGTACAAAAATCACTTACGCTGCTTAAACAAAAAAACGGCTCGACCGAATTTTATGAAAATCTTTTCAGATCATATTTTGGTTAATACTCTTCGAACGGCACGTCAACTAAGTCGATATCTTTTATAGTTCGCGGGATATCGTGCAGGTACAACAATCACTTAAGTCATTTAAACCAAAAAACCGCTGGACCGAATATTATAAAAATCTTTTCAGATTATATTGTCGCTAATACGCTTCGAACGGCACCTCAAGTAAGTCAATATCTTTCGTGGTTCGGGCGATATCGTGCAGGTACAAAAATCACTTACGTCGCTTAATCAAAAAAACGGCTGGACCGAATCTCATGTAAATCTTTTCAGATCATATTTCGGCTGATACGCTTCGAACGACACCTCAACGAAGTCGATATCAGTTTTGGTTCGGGCGATATCGTGCAGGAAAAAATGACCACATCCGTACGCACATACACACACACACATACTTCCTACCAATTTTTTGCTTAAAATGCTCCTGGGACCTTGAAAGATTAAAATACGTTGAAATTTTCGATTTCGATTTTCGGACCGATTACAATAACTTCCTATACTGGGAAGTTAAAAAACTGAAAATTAGCTTTTTATTAACTCAATTTACAAAAATTATACTTTCATAAGGTTCTCAAATGATTTTTTTTGCAATAATTGTTTTATTTTTAATATTTTTTGTGTTTTTCAATACAAAATAATTAACATAAATAACCTACTTTGGTGCAGTAATTCTGCTTGCTCATCAGTGTGAGAAACAGATGTCACTATTTTTTCGGAATTTCGGAAATAAATATAAATTTGAGTGTTGAAGTTGAAGTAGAGCCAACTTTAACTGATGTTCTCAAATTTTGACTTGAGATGGAAATAGAGAATTAGGCAGTGGAATGAGCGGGACGAAACATAAAATAAATCCACTTTCTCATTGTGCACGAGGCATAAATCACGTCAAGAAGTTTGGATGTACAGCATACATGCATGTCCCAGAAGGCCAAAGGACCAAACTTGACCAGAAGTCACGAAAATTAATGTTTGTAGGATATGACAATAACTCGGACAATTACCGATTATTTGATCCCATCACAAAAAGAATTACGGTATCTAGAAATGTAATTTTCGACGAAAACATACCCTTTCATGATAAAAGAGCTCTAGATCCGTTACAATTCTTTGAAGAGATTGACAGCTCAATCAATAAGAATATAAATGCAGATATTCCTGATATTCAAACTGAAGACGATGCTGATGAAAATAATCAGGCAACATACCAGAATATCGATTCCCAAACTGTTAGTCAGAATGAAAACGAAACTCATTCTTATGATCTTCGAGCCAGAGCCGACATTCGTCTTCCTTCAAGATACGCAGCATTTATTACTGAAATCAATGAACCACAATCTTACGCGGAAGCAATGAAATCCAAAGAGTCAAATGATTGGATAAAAGCTATCAACGAGGAACTTGATGCACTGGAAAGAAACAATACCTAGGAAACTTGCGCCAAAAACGGATAACATTAAGACTATTGGATCCAGATGGGTCTTCAAAGTGAAAAATTCTTCAGCTACAAACAAAGTTCGTTTCAAAGCCAGACTATGTGCTAAAGGTTTTTCTCAAACAAAAGGCATAGATTATGAAGAAATTTTCTCTCCAACGACGAGGTACGACTCAATTAGAATACTCTTGAGTTTAGCAGTAAATAGAAATTGTAAAATCATTCAGTTCGATGTTAAGACAGCATTTCTGCATGGAGATCTTGAAGAAACCATATACATGATTCCACCGGAAGGAGCAAATATAAGTGAAAAATTCGTTTGCCAACTGCAGAGATCTTTATACGGTTTAAAACAAGCCTCGCGATGCTGGAATAAAAAATTCAGTCAGTTCATGATAAACCAAGGTTTTCAACAAGGGCATGCCGATAAATGCGTTTATGTGAAAAGTACACCTGACTCATTTATTGTACTCATATTGTACGTGGATGATGGTCTCATTATGTTTACAAACCAATCCAATATAGACAATCTTGTAAACAAATTAAGGAACAAATTTGAACTAACTACATTCAAGCCAGAACATTTTATTGGGATGGAAATCATACATGATGAGGTAAATGGTCGAATATTTATACATCAGGCCAATTATATAAAAAGGATAATCGAGAAGTTTAAACTTCAAGATGCGGCCACTATCAGTACTCCAGCTGATCCACAAGCGAGACTCACAAGACCAGACGATTCGGTAACATGTGAAGATGTTTTTCCTTATAGAGAAGCGGTCGGGTCACTTATGTTTATAGCACTTGTCACACGACCTGATATAATGTATGCCACCAATCAAGTAAGCAGATACACGTTGAATCACGATTTGGGACACTGGAATGCCGTAAAACGAATAATAAAGTATTTGAAAGGTACTATAGATCTTGGAATTGAATACAAAAGAGGGCCGGGAGCTCCTCTTTTAGCATACTCCGACTCCGACTACGGAAATGACCTGGACACACGCCGTTCTACATCTGGATACGTTTGCATGATGTCACATGGAGCAGTGACCTGGTCGAGCCAACTACAAAAAACAGTTTCTCTGTCCAGTACCGAGGCAGAATATGTTTCTGCTTCTGAATCAACAAGGGAAGTGTCATGGATTCGCCAACTCCTAATGGATGTTAAGGAAGAACCCACGAGGATCATGATAGATAACCAGGCAGCGCTTTGTCTTGAGAAGAATCCAGTCTATCACAAAAGTACCAAGCACGTAGATATCAAATACCACTACATTCGTGAAAAATTAAACGATGGAACAATAGATGTCGTCTACATACCATCTAAAAATCAACTTGCTGACTTACTGACGAAGCCAATTCCCCGAGATCAATTTAATAAGTTAGTTTTTAACTTAGATATTAAGAAGTACTAAATGCAATTTGTATCCTAAATTGAATTAATTATTTTGAGTTGAATTACGCCGAACATGATAACGTTAAATTCTTTGATTAATTTGAAAATTTTAATTTTTGTATTCTTTTTGTTAAATGAATTACCATGTATTGAAGCTTTTAAATGGTAGGAGTATTGAAATATTTACAAGCTTCAGTTCATATACGTTGGTAGCACTGACGCACGAATGTATCATATATATATTTTTGTCTAACCCTGTAACTTCCGTTTGATCGGTCAAGAAGATTCGCACCAAAGAAGTTGCTTTGTGCACTCATCTGTATTCTTTTATAATTATTAATAAAGTGCGTGTATTAATAATCGTGTTTAATTCAAAAGAAACATATGAATTTAAAACTATATTCTTAAATATTTGTGTAAACACTCACATTAAAGTCATTACTAAACGGCATTCCGCTGTTATTGGCTTTCGCGGTGAGTATTTCGTTAAACGATTTTTCAGCAAATTTAGCAAGAGGTTAAATTGTTTAACGCCCATTCGAGTAAATTTTCTCATTTCGTTCTCATCTTCTTCTTTAATTTTTTTAAATATTTTTGTATAGAATCCATGAAGTTCACGTTCTTTTTCGGCATTGTAGCTTCTGGTCCATATCCTTTTTTGTTTACGTTTAAGCAAAATTGCGTTATTACGCATTACACATGCCGCCAACAAAAACAATCTTCTTTTAACTTGGTTTCTTCTCAACATATTTATTTGATAATTAATTATTTGCAATATAATCAAACCGTCAAAAAAACGCGTGGCGCTTTCAATGTGCGTTGACGTTAATACTTTATTAAACCACTGCGGCGCAGAGCGACGCGACGCACTGCCTCTTAATGTATTTCAGCCTTAAGCCATAATTTTTTTGATGTGTGAGAACCTGTGGACGAAGAAAAAAGAGGCTTGGAAAAAAGCAGCAGAGTCTGAAAAATACCACCGTGGAGCTCGGACGATTCGCCGTCAACGTCGGGTTTGTTAAAAAATGTAAAAAGTTTGTGTCCAACATTTTCGATTCAATCGGTTGATAAAATAAATAAAAATAATAAAAGAAAAAAAAAAACACATTGGATATCTCCTATGCTTTTTGTGTCGATTAAAATGTATAAATCATAAAGTTTTTTTTAATCAAGGCAAGCGGTAGGGCAAACAGCTAATGCCGGATTCATCGTTGCGGATGATTCGCGCCGCACTTATGTGCGCGCATACTTTTTGTATGAAAAATTGTACCTTTCTCAATTTTGGGAAATTTTTGGGATTTTTTTTTTCTCTCTCAAAAAAAGTTGAACCAACTTCAACTTTTGTGCGGCGGATTTTAAAAATTGTCAAAAAAATCATATGTTTTTGATGAAAATTGTCTGAAAAACTGTCAAATCATACAAAATGTGCGGCACACTATGACTACAACAATGAATCGAAGTTCAGCTGACTCTCTTTTTGGGAAATTTGTGCGACGCGAATCATCCGCAACGATGAATCCGGCATAATGCCTTATTTACGCCTAAACATAGAAAACAAGGTGTTTTTTTTATAAAATTATGCGATTTATCACCTTTTTATAAACAATATAAGTAATTTTTCATTTGTAACCGATACCCAAAATATAAATAATTTATTATTCCATGAGTTTTTTTTCCTATCATTCTTCGTTTTCTTTATTTTTACATTTTTTACATTTCGAATCGAAATTTTTTCTTCTCCTTCAGTCTAAAAAAGTGGGTACTCAAAATTATTCTGTCAGATGGCGCTCTAAGTTATTTCAATTGCTCAATAAAGGAGATGGTGCTACTAGTTAGTCGAAAAGTATTTACTCGAACTGTTGATGCCAGATGGCATTAGATGATTAACAAAATGTATTCATTTAAAGTGGTTAGTCGCAACTATGGTATCAGTTTGCGTTAGGTACTATAAAAAACATGTAGTTCACAGTACAAATGTACAGTAAAATCTTGAAATACCGAATGCCGAGTTCGTAATCGTAATTTATTTCTAAAAATATGACATATTCCTTACAAGTTAGTCAAATCCAGCACTGTTGATGTCAAATAGCATTCCCTATCATTTCGATTACCATTATCTTCACAACCCCCTCGAAAGGGTATGACAAGTAGAATACAATAAGCAAATATACTCAATAAATAGTCAGATCCACCGAGGCCACCTCAAGAGGACGTATAGCCATTTTCTTCACAACCCCCACAACGGTATCAAATGAAAGGGTATGATAAGTAGAATACAGTAAGCTATGTCTTTATATCCATGGCGGCCTTCTCAAGAGGGCGGACTACCATTTCTTCACCACCACCTCGACATAGGTATCAATTGAAAAGGTATCATAAGTGGAATACCATAAGCGATATAATATACTCAATATCTGGTTAGATCCATGGCTGTCATCTCAAGAGGGCGGATTACCATTATCTTCACAACCCCCTCGAAAGGGTATGACAAGTAGAATACAATAAGCAAATATACTCAATAAATAGTCAGATCCACCGAAGCCACCTCAAGAGGACGTATTGCCATTTTCTTCACAACCCCCACGACATGGGTGTCAAATGAAAGGGTATGATAAGTAGAATACAGTAAGCTATGTCTTTATATCCATGGCGGCTGTCTCAAGAGGGCAGACTACCATTTATTCACCACCACCTCGACATAGGTATCAATTGAAAGGGTATCATAAGTAGAATACCATAAGCGATATAATATACTCAATATCTGGTTAGATCCATGGCTGTCATCTCAAGAGGGCGGATTACCATTTTCTTCACAACCCCCTCGACATGGGTATCAAATGAAAGGGTATGATAAGTAGAATACAATAAGCTATGTCTTTATATCCATGGTGGCCGTCTCAAGAGGGCGGACTACCATTTCTTCGCCACCACCTCGACATAGGTATCAATTGAAAGGGTATCATAAGTAGAATACCATAAGCGATATAATATACTCAATATCTGGTTAGATCCATGGCTGTCATCTCAAGAGGGCGGATTAACATTTTCTTCACAACCCCCTCGACATGGGTATCAAATGAAAGGGTATGATAAGTAGAATACAATAAGCTATGTCTTTATATCCATGGTGGCCGTCTCAAGAGGGCGGACTACCATTTCTTCGCCACCACCTCGACATAGGTATCAATTGAAAGGGTATCATAAGTAGAATACCATAAGCGATATAATATACTCAATATCTGGTTAGATCCATGGCTGTCATCTCAAGAGGGCGGATTGTCATTTTCTTCACAACCCCCTAGTGGTATCAAATTAAAGGGTATGATAAGTAGAATACAATAAGCAATATAGTATACTCAATAAATAGTTAGATCCACCGAGGCCACCTCAAGAGGACGTATTATTATTTTCTTCGCAACCCTCACGACATGGGTATCAAATGAAAGGGTATGATAAGTAGAATACAATAAGCTATGTCTTAATATCCATGGCGGCCGTCTCAAGAGGGCGGACTACCATTTCTTTACCACTACCTCGACATATGTAGGTATCAATTGAAAGGGTATCATAAGTAGAACACCATAAGCGATATAATATACTCAGTATCTGGTTAGATCCATGGCTGTCATCTCAAGAGGGCGGATTACCATTTTCTTCACAATCCCCTCGACATGGGTATCAAATGAAAGGGTATGATAAGTAGAATACAATAAGCAATATAGTATACTCAATTATTAGTTAGATCCAGCGAGGCCACCTCAAGAGGATGGTATTGCCATTTTCTTCACAACCCCCACGACATGGGTATCAAATGAAAGGGAATGATAAGTAGAACACAATAAGCGATTTAGTGTACTTAAAATATATTTAGATCCACGGCGGTTATCTCAAGAGGGCGGATTACAATTTTCTTCACGACCCCCTCGACATGGGTGTTCACACGAACATGAACTTATTTTACATTTTTAAATAAAATTAAATACAAATAAAGAATTGAATTACCAAAAAACACATGCAATGAAATGAATTAAAAAAAAATAGAAACAAGACCTTGACTCAAGCCCCGCACTCTGCAGCAATGCACAATAGGTCAACGGGAAACGCATCGGTCGAAAATTTCGGTAGGCTGTTCTGGGCTTGAAGACTGCAACCGGCATCAGTCTGCAGTGACAATTTGTGGTGCGCGTAAGAAATTTAAATTGGCGATTGATTGTGTAAAAAAAAGTAATAAACAGAGGAAATTTGTGCTAAATTGGAAACCAGGCGGAAAGGATAAATATTGTTTAATATTTTAATATATAAAAAATCTATATTTTTTCTTTATAGATTCCATATTTTTCAAGGTGGGTGAATTGAGTGCAATCCATATGACATTTGGTTGAAGGGATCACTCACATGCCAACCTTAATTTACCTTTGTTTTAATTATAAGTATAAATGCGGTCTGTAAGTTATAATTTATGAATTCTTGTGTGCTTTTGTTTAATAAAATAAATTTTAACGTGGAATTAATTTAAAGAATTTTTTTATTTATTTGAACAAATTTGGTGGTGAAATCAGGTGATAATTCAGCAAATTCAATTCATACACAATGGGTATCAAATGAAAGGGTATGATAAGTAGAATACAATAAGCTATGTCTTTATATCCATGGCGACCGTCTCAAGAGGGCGGACTACCATTTCTTCACCACCCCCTCGACATAGGTATCAATTGAAAGGGTATCATAAGTAGAATACCATAAGCGATATAATATACTCAATATCTGGTTAGATCCATGGCTGTCATCTCAAGAGGGCGGATTACCATTTTCTTGACAACCCTCTCGACATGGGTATCAAATGAAAGGGTATGATAAGTAGAATACAATAAGCTATGTCTTTATATCCATGGTGGCCGTCTCAAGAGGGCGGACTACCATTTCTTCGCCACCACCTCGACATAGGTATCAATTGAAAGGGTATCATAAGTAGAATACCATAAGCGATATAATATACTCAATATCTGGTTAGATCCATGGCTGTCATCTCAAGAGGGCGGATTATCATTTTCTTCACAACCCCCTAGACATGGGTATCAAATTAAAGGGTATGATAAGTAGAATACAATAAGCAATATAGTATACTCAATAAATAGTTAGATCCACCGAGGCCACCTCAAGAGGACGCATTACCATTTTCTTCACAACCCCCTTGACATGGGTATCAAATGAAAGGGTATGATAAGTAGAATACAATAAGCTATGTCTTTATATCCATGGTGGCCGTCTCAAGAGGGCGGACTACCATTTCTTCACCACCACCTCGACATAGCTATCAATTGAAAGGGTATCATAAGTAGAATACCATAAGCGATATAATATACTCAATATCTGGTTAGATCCATGGCTGTCATCTCAAGAGGGCGGATTACCATTTTCTTCACAACCCCCTCGACATGGGTATCAAATGAAAGGGAATGATAAGTAGAACACAATAAGCGATTTATTATACTCAAAATATCCACGGGGGTTATGTCAAGAAAGCGGATATCCATTTTCTTTACATAGCCCATCGACATGGGTATCAAATGAAAGGGTCTCATAACTAGAACACACTAGCATGAAATAATTAAACACGTGCATTTACGAACGAATTCAAAGGAACACTCGAACAAGGTCATTAGATCAGCATGTTGAATGAAAAATCGAGCTGGTTATGGATCAATAATTCCATAGTACAGAAAAAATCTTGGCCGAGAAACTCGAAAGGAGCTTATGTTTGTTTTTTTACAAAGGCAATAATATTAATTTGAATTCCTGCATTTTGTTATTTTGTTATTACCTACTTATAAAATAAATAAAAAAATATAATGAACAATTAAATACATAATGTTTCTTTATACAGAAGATTATTTATTTTTTATTTTAGAATGTATTAAAACAAAAAAGAGTGATATCCCACCAAAAAAACATTAAAAATGTGAATTAGAAGTTCGTGGACGCGGAAATTATTTATTGGGACAGTTTAAAACACACTTAGGTATAACAAAAAGAAGTGATATGGATTAGTCAAGATGAATCGTTAATAGCATGAAATAATTAAACACGTGCATTTACGAACGAATTCAAAGGAATTTTACAACAATTTTAAAGCATGAATCTTAGCTGCCCTTCGAAATGTAACAAATTTTATTAGAAATACTATAGACTGAGCCACACTGAATTCAGCAAAGATTCATGCTAGGTATACAACGAACGCGACAGCCAACTTTTTCGCGGTTGATAATACTTTATTGAGTTTTAAATAAAAATTGGCAGTTGTATAATTCCTTTGAATTCGTTCGTAAATGCATGTGTTTAATTATTTCATGCTATTAACGATTCATCTTGACTAATCCATATCACTTCTTTTTGTTATACCTAGGTGTGTTTTAAACTGTCCCAATAAATAATTTCCGCGCCCACGAACTTCTAATTCACATTTTTAATGTTTTTTTGGTGGGATTATAGTAACTAGAAGAAAAGAAGCTGAAAAAACAAGTGTTTCTCATACTTAATACGTGGCTATTATGGGCTCGTTTTTTCTCCTTTCTGATAAAAAGAAATAGGCAGAAATTTGCTCTTTTTGAGTTTAATAATAATAAAACTACATATTATTTACTGATAATTATTAAATGCGGTTTTTTTAAGTTGATTTATGGAAATAAATATAAATAAGAAAAAAACAGGAGGGAGTCTGCTCGTGGTTATCGGACGGTGTAGTACTGGAGGTACCGAAGTACCCAGGAATTCCTTAATAACGCTGGGTTGTGTAAGTTTCTTTTTACTACACAGAAGTGCGTCGATTATTGCTATTAGTACTGAAATTACTAATAAATATCAGATCCTCGATTTGAGAAAAGAAAATCGGTGTTCCGTTAGGAATAATATTTTTTTTTGCAAAAACTCGTTAACATTGACATGCGGCAGCTCATAGCAGTGTTGTTTTTTTTTTTTTGGTCGTAACGCTCTTTCTTTTTGTATGCAGTTAATGTAAGATATAAGTGAAGAAAAACTAAATTTAGAAGAAATAGGAAAATACAGAACTGAGGTGTTGTTTCTCGCCTGAAGAGTTTTTCTTTTTTTTTCTGACGAATTTTTGTTTGAAGAAATTGTGAAATCATTAAGTTTGTACCATCCTTAATGCCAATCGACCAAATTCGTTAAAGTATACTGTAGTGTAAAGAGATATTCACGCAATTTTTTTTTTGCTAGTTTATTGAGAGAATAAGGTGGTGTATGTATTCAGGAAGGAACGAAGTCCTAGCTCAGGCGTTCAAGTAATTAACACAACGGCAAATGGAAATACCAAAACGAAGCTATATTAAAAATTGAAGTAAAATTTTAACTGTAAAACGAAACAAAATGGAGGAAAGACAGGAAAATGTAAAGTAACTCAAGCTATTTTCATCTTATTAATAAAGGAAAAAAAAACTTTTAATGGTGATAAAGTAAACTATACAAATCATAAGTTTTTAAATATGAACATATATATATATATATGTAACGGACGCTTGTTCAAACGAAATTAAGAACACGTCTCTCGATGACATGATGGCCCGCTGCACGACTAGCTTAGAGGAAGAGGAAGAATAGGGGTACTCACTGTACGATAGACATGAGGTGTGTTATCTCGGCGGTATATAAAAAATAAACGAACATTTATAGTATTCTTGTGCGGGTTTTATTTTTGCTAAATTAATAAACTTTAATTGCCAGTCTTTTCCCTCCTGACAAGTCAGAAGTGGGATACTCTTGCGGATTGCTGTGATTTTTTCGGAAATTCCTTCTCCTTTCTGACGTTGTGCCGCGGAATTTGGTTAAAATGGAAGGAGAAAACGATATTCATAAACTTGACGTAGTAAACGAAAATGGTGGTAATTCGCTAATGGAAAATCCTCAGGAAAGAAATTTTGACCCTGGGCAAGCGTTTGAGAGTACATGGCGAGAAGATGTAAGAATTGAACAGCGAGAACTGGAATTGTTGCGCAGGGAAAATAATCGGCTACAAAGGGAAGTGGCGTTGTTATCGCGTGAAAAAAGTTTGTACCTTGCTCAGTCCGAATCTCAGTTGCAGCCGAACTTGTGCGACGATATCCAAACTACAGGAAGGTTAATGTTTAATGGAGACGCCATTGCCATGAAGGGAACATTTGCAGAGTTTGATCCTTCGTCTAAACATATGAGCAGCCAACAATGGATCCAAACAATTGAAAACGTAAGGGCTGTGTATGGGTGGAATGATAAAACTACCTTATTCTTGGCGTCATCCCGTCTATGCGGAGCAGCGCAACGCTGGTTCGAAGCTGAGCAATCGGAAATTTCATCATGGTGTCAGATGAAGGAAAAGCTCACAATTGCTTTCCCGTCGTTCATGGATGAAGCGGACGTACATTTCACTTTAGTAAAGAGACGAAAATTGCCCACCGAGTCTATTGAGTACTATTTTTATGATGTTGTATCTATCGCCAGACGTGGGGGACTCAGCGAACAATCCATTATAAAATACATTATAATTGGCCTCAGCGATGAAAACCTGAAGAGAGTGCTCTCCTGTCAACGGTTTAATTCTCTGCAATCACTACTTTCGCATTGAAAGTGCCATGAAGCAACAATGAGCCTTAGTGGTGGTACTGAGATTTACAAAAGCAAACAAAAGTCAGCTGAACAGTTGCCAAAGAAAGAAATACAGTGCTACAATTGTCGACAGCCTGGTCATCTGTCAAGAGACTGTTCCCAACCACAACGACGTCCACGTTGCGAGCGATGCTCCAAGACAGGGCACACTTCCAAGGAGTGCAGCGCTCAATTCAATAAACCTCGGGTGTCCGTTCATATTAACGATAAATTCGTCTTTACAGCTTTCATCGATATGGGAAGCGACGTCAGTTTAATTCAGTTGCAGTGCGCAAACGCTTGCAACTTAGTTATACACCCTTATAGTATTATCCTCCGTGGATATGGTGGTGTTCGCCGCACCATAGGGAGCGTAAATGCGGACATAAGGCTGAATGACGTGTCTGCTACTATTGAAATCCATGTTGTGCCAAACGACGAATTGAAGTGGCCAATGTTAATTGGGAGGAATTTTACGGATTTACCTCACGTCCGTATTGTCAAAGAAGGTGGGTTCCTGCTTATAAAAAACCGTAACAAGGATCAAGAAGTTGATGCAGATGATGACGGAATGGTTAAGGTATTAACAGTGCAACGCGAACAAAATTATGAGAGAAACAAAGACAGTTTACTACTTAGTGAAGTTCAGGTAGGAGAATCTCTAACTTCCGCTGACACAAATCAACTTATTAATATTTTAAATAATTTTAGAAATTGTTTCGCTAAAAATATGCGCGAATTAGGGTGTTCAAAATCGTTTGATATGAAAATTGAGGTGAAAAATGAAAAGCCAATATGTTCAAAACCATATTGGGTACCTTATGCTCTATATGGATTGCTTCGAAATATTATAGATGAATTAAGCCAAGCAGGAATTTTTGGGATTGACAAGTTACTTCAGGAAATTTGTTGAAAACTATGCAACAATAGCTGAACCGTTAACCAGGCTTCTTCAGAAGGATCATGCATTTGAATGGAATACGAGCCAAGAAGACGCTTTTAATATTCTGAAGGTTAAGTTGACAACATCTCCAATTCTTACGTTATACAACCCGATACTCAATCACGAGGTTCACACGGATGCAAGCGCTTCAGGTCTGGCTGGGATACTCATGCAGCGTGAATCGGACTCCCTTCGGCCTGTGGCTTACTACAGTCGCCAAACCACCAGTGCTGAGCGGAAATATCACAGCTACGAGCTAGAAGCTCTTGCAGTAGTGGAGACATTAACAAGGTTTCGAACCTATTTACTTCGCAAGCCATTCGTAGTCGTGACAGACTGCCAATCACTGCGAGCAACTTTTGACAAACGAGATCTAGTACCACGCATTGCCAGATGGTGGCTTAAGCTAATGGATTTCAAAATGCTTATTGAATATAGGCCGGGACGAACCATGAGTCATATCGACGCACTTAGCAGAAATCCTTTCGAAGAACCAAGAGAGACCGAACCAGTAAGCCTAGACGTTTTCACGGTTAACATTGAAATCAAGGATTGGTTGGCGATTCTACAAAGACAAGATCCTGCACTGCAGAATATAGTTCAGGTTTTACAACGAGATTCTGCCAATGAGGAGGAAAGACAAATACACGAACTCTATAAATTAGACAACGAACGACTATACAGAATGGTGGATGGAAAGTTACGATGGGTTGTACCTAAGGGAACCCGATGGCGAATCACAAAATCCTGTCACGACGATGTTGGACACTATGGCCTTGAGAAGACGCTGGATCTACTACGAAGAGATTTCTGGTTTGCTCGAATGCGGAATATCGTGAAGAGTTATATTAAATCATGTACTGACTGCGTCTATAAAAAGCAATTGTGTGGAAAGCAAGAAGGAGAGTTACATCCAATCCCAAGGCTGCCGATTCCATTTCATACACTACATTTAGATCATGTTGGACCATTCCCGAAGACATCTTCCGGTTTCACACACATTTTAGGAATTATTGATGGATTTACTCGCTACATCGTTTTGAAAGCTGTACGCAATGCATCTACAGGGCCTGTAATAAAAACATTAGACGAATTGTTGCGCATTTTGGGGCTCCGGCTAGGGTTATCACCGATAGAGGAGCTGCCTTCTCCTCAAATGAATTTAAGCGCTACTGCAAAGAAAATGAAATTAGCCATAATATGACAGTAGCACGAACTCCAAGAGGAAATGGATTAATAGAACGGTACAATCGAACTTTATTATCAGCACTGTCGACTATGACACTTGCAAGCCGAAAATGGGATAAACGACTCCGCGCAATTCAGTGGGGACTCAACTCTATCAAGAACGCTACGACCCTGAAGACTCCACAAGAGCTTGTATTTGGATTTCATCCGCGAAACGCTTTAGGAAACAAAGTCTTACTAGCGCTACATAACGACGAACCTACCACAGACGAAGAGCTTACTGAGGCGCGTCAGGCCGCTGAGTTTAACATAATTAAGCAGCAAGAAATTCAAAAGGAGCGATTCGACGCCCGACGCAAGAAACCTACAAAGTACGAGGTACACGACTTGGTAGTTGTTGAGAGGCCTGCCATTTCTACTGGAGAATCTAGAAAACTTGATCCAAAATTCAAGGGACCATACATCATAACCTCTGTCCTAGGAAACGATCGCTATGTAATTGAGGACATACCAGGATGTCAGAGAACTCAAAGAAAGTTCAGTTCAGTATACTCGTCGGACAAAATGAAGCCCTGGTGTTCACCTTTTGATGGCGATATATTAAATGACGAAAGTGGGGACGAAGAAACTACCGACGGAAGCGAGGACGTTCCTTTAGTTCAGGATGGACGAATTATAACGGACGCGTGTTCAAACGAAATTAAGAACACGTCTCTCGATGACATGATGGCCCGCTGCACGGAAGAGGAAGAATAGGGGTACTCACTGTACGATAGACATGAGGTGTGTTATCTCGGCGGTATATAAAAAATAAACGAGCATTTATAGTATTCTTGTGCGGGTTTTATTTTTGTTAAATTAATAAACCTTAATTGCCAGTCTTTTCCCTCCTGACATATATATATAAAGAAAAAAAACCATGAGAAAAAAACGAAGCCTATGAAGAAGAAATCTGAAATTTCAACAACTTCTACACCCAAAGATTAAACCATAAGGCATATGTAAAGCAACGTTTCTTAGTTATAGTAATTATTTTTAAGTTTGATAAATAATTTGAAGAGGAAGAAAGTGTATGGGTCAAGGTATGTTTATGCATACTTTTTCTTTGTGATTTTTAAACTTTTCCATAAACATACGTATATTTATGATACAGAAGTGTACTCATGCACATATACTTTATTCATCTTCATTTATTCTTTTCATTATCAATCCATAATTTTTTTTAAATTATAAAATCTTTGTGAATGAATATATTTTTTTATATTTATTATATAATAACCCAAAAAAAAAAAAAATACTTAAATACAAATAAATTTTTTTTCCCTGGGTATGGATCCATCCCCCTTAAGATTACATTTTTTTTTAAAATACATCATGAATAAGAAACAGATTGGTGAAACAAATCCGTTCGAACGTTGATCCCTCTTTATATAATTAACTGATAACTGGAAAAGAAAAAAAGGAAAAGAAAAGAAAAATTATAATGATATATGAAGTTGGTAAACCGTGTGTTATATTCAACAATAGGATAAATAAGTAAGAATGATGATGAATTAAGTAGAATTAAATAAGTAAGTAAGTTGTTTTAGTATGGTACACGGATGGCTCTAAATGGAGACAGGTGTAGGCGCCGGAATCTGGAGTGAAAGTCCCAGATTCAGCAAGGCTAGAAGTGTAGGCACTCTGGCAACTGTCTTTCAAGCAGAGGTGTACGCTATTCTGGCATGCACTCATGAGAACTTAAGAAGGGCCTACCAAAATAAACGGATTTTTATCTTCTCTGATAGCCAAGCGGCAATTAGAGCGATAAGGTCCCGTAGGACCAAGTCGAAATTAGTTTGGGACTGCCAACGTGCTCTTCATGAGTTGGGCGTTCTCAATCAAATTACACTTGTCTGGGTCCCGGGTCACCGGGGCTTCGAAGGCAATGAAAGTGCGGATGCCCTGGCTAAACAAGGCTCTGATTTAGAATTCATTGGTCCAGAGCCGGCTATTGGGGCACCGTCCAGCTTGCTGCAAAGGGCCCTGGCCGATCGGACCTTGATGAAACATATTGAACGCTGGAGGTCCGCGCCTGGACTGGCCAACTCTAAGCGGTTCCTTCCAGTGCCGTCCACTAAGACGGCCAAGGAATTATTACGGCGCAGTAGGAGTGATGTTAGGACACTTGTTGGCTTAATTACCGGACACTGGGCCCTAAATTACCACTTATGGAAGATAGGAAGGGCGGAGGACCCTACATGTAGGCTTTGCCTAGAAGAGGAAGAGTCTGCCTTCCATGTTCTCTGTGAGTGCCCTGCAATAGCGAGGAGCAGGGTCTCTTTGTTCGAGAAGTCCCTGCTCGAACACTCAAGTCTAAGCGACAAACCACTAGGCATACTGCTGAACTTGTTCAGGCGGTCTGGCCTACAAATATGAGGTGTAGGGGTTGTAGTACAATAGGCCAACTAAATGGCCGCAGTACCTTTGGACCTAATATCTCACACAGGAAAAAAAAAGTTTTTTCATTTTATTTCGTCATCTCCACCCGAAATAAAGATAAACAATTTTGTTAAGCCTATTTAGCTATTCGAATAAATGTTACTTTAATTGTTATTGAATTTAATGAAACGGATTTTGTTTTTTTTTTGAATATATACCTACCAATAAAATGGTAAGTAATAATACCGGCGGAGTAGTCCTGTGCCCCCATTATGGGTGACGTGCATTTTGTTTCTTTTGGCCGCTTGCCAAATGTATTTTTCTCTTCTGTCGATTTCTATTAGTATCATGTAAGTAACGTGGGGGGACCGGAGCATGGGGACCTGCGGGGAGGCTGTGTGCCTCGCACAATATGTAAGTATCAGTACTATTTAAGATTTTTTTCAGCATCCCAACTCCGACCGCATCCGCTCGCTTGGCTGCGAACATGTACCCCCTGTACCCTCTCTCGATGGCCCCGGACGGGGCCCCTTATCGCCCTTTATGCCTTGTCCCCTACACGACGAACCCCCCCCCCCATCCGGAGAGCTAGTTAGAGCATCGCTAGTCGTGCCAACGCCAAGTGTAGTGGAGGCAAACAAATTTTTCTCGGCGATATCCCTTCCTTTGGACTTCGTCCAGCCACCCTTTTGGTCGTTAGTGACCCCTACCCTTCGTTTTTTTTTATAATATGTTTACGGCCTTTGAGGCAACGTATTTCGTCTTGCTTTTCTTCGAGTGTAAGCTCATCCTTTACTCCCCGACAGTTACATATACATCAGCTTTGGTTGAAGTAGGTGCATGTTTGCGGTTTAGTTTTAATATTTAAAGTGAGCTATATCGAAGAAAAGATATTAAATAAAATCCATTCAGATACATTTTTTTTCTGAATTCAATAAACGATTTATAATTATTCAATTCATCATTCATTATTTTTATGTATGTATTACATAGCAATAAATAATTTGTCAGCAATGTCAGCTACAAAAAAAAATAGAAAAGCTATTTCTTTAACTCAAAGTTTTGGATAGTTTAGCCAGTGGACTAATCCACAGTAAGAACTATAAAAAAAATGAAGAAGCGATTAGAAAATCTGTTATTGCTGGGACAAAAATAAGTGCTCATACAACATCATACACAACAGACATCATAAAACAGAAAATGGAAAAAGCCCTTGTAATATGGATGGAGGTATGTCCCAAAAACGAATACCAGTTGACGGAAATACCATCAAACAGATGGCATTAAGAATTTATAAACAATTGAAAGAAATGGAACCACAAACATCAGGCCAGAAAGGTAAAAAATTTCAATTTTCTGTGCAAGTACAGGATGGATGACAGGTTTTATTCAACTACACGCGCTGTATAATATAAAGATTAAGGGTGAAATCGCATCTGCAGATGAGCTGGCAGCTAAAGAATTTCCTGCGAAATTGGCGAAAATAATTCAAAATGGTGGCTACACTTCGGATCAGGTATGGAATGCGGTAACGTATGCCAAGTAAAACGTACGTAGCCAAATCCCAGAAAACTGCCAGTGGGTTTAAGGTAGCTGAAGATCGCGTAACCTTTTTATTTTGCTCCAACGCGTCGGGAGATCGCACCATTAGTGCGTTTCCATGACAGCTTGAAGTACTTCAAGTGCAAATGAGGAGGTTATTATCAAAAGGTGACATGTCCTCCATTCATTTTTTTACAGCAATGAGTAAAAACTGTGCATATTTATTTTTAAAAAATATGACGACACACATAAAGTATTTTATTATTTGATTGTGAAAAAATCATAGAAATACATTAACTGGTTATTGTGAAAAAAGCAAAAACAAAATGGACATGTACCTTTTTGTAATATGCCAATGGACATGTCACTTTCTGATTTAATGGTATGGTGGACATGTACCTTTTTGAAATCATAGATACTATTTTAATATTTTGAATTATAAAATGAACTCAACATTTCATTTTAAACTAAAATATATTTCTTATGAACTTAATTTAACATTGCTTTTCTTGGTAAGCGGGGAAGAAAATTTAGGGGAGAAAATCGGTTACTGGGACATGTGTCGAATTTGGGAAAAATAACCGAATTTACCGTCTATTATATACGAGATATAGTGCGGTTTTAAACTTGTTTTCAAGCAAAAACTATGCATTTTACCAAGGATAATCGATCCTTTAAAAAAAAAAAAATTGCGGTGGCACTCGAGGACTGCCGCGGTAAAGCTATTGCATAGCATTTTTTATCAACTTATGCAATTATAATTATTTATTTATTTATTTTATTTATGCAGTATTTTTTTTCACCGTTTTTTCTTTGATATTCGCTCCTAAGAGGATGTCCAAGTCATTATAGGGATGCAAGGTCAACATTAAAGCCCTTCAGCTTCAGCGGTGTTAACCCCAACCCTGGCGGTGGCAGCCCTGTAGCTTTAGCGGTTTGGATAAACCCCGTTTCACCCCCTTAGGGGATGAATTTCGAAAAATCGCGTTTTAGTGGATGTCCACGTCATTATAGGGATGCAATGTCAAAATTTCAGCCCTATAGCTCTTGCGGTTTGGGTAAACCCCATTTCACCCCCTTAAGGGATGAATTTCGAAAAATCGCTTTATAGTGGATGTCCATGCCATTATAGGGATGCACTGTCAAAATTTCAGCCCTATAGCTTTAGCGATTTGGATAAACCTCATTTCACCCCCTTATGGGATGAATTTCGAAAAATCGCTTTTTAGTGGATGTCCACGTCTTTATAGGGATGCACTGTCAAAATTTCAGCCCTATAGCTATAGCGGTTTGGGTAAACCCCATTTCACCCCCTTACGGGATCAATTTCGAAAAATCGCTTTTTAGTGGATGTCCACGTCATTATAGGGATGCACTGTCAAAATTTCAGCCCTATAGCTCTTGCGGTTTGGGTAAACCCCATTTCACCCCCTTAAGGGATGAATTTCGAAAAATCGCTTTATAGTGGATGTCCATGCCATTATAGGGATGCACTGTCAAAATTTCAGCCCTATAGCTTTAGCGATTTGGATAAACCTCATTTCACCCCCTTATGGGATGAATTTCGAAAAATCGCTTTTTAGTGGATGTCCACGTCATTATAGGGATGCACTGTCAAAATTTCAGCCTTATAGCTCCTGCGGTTTGGGTAAACGCCATTTCACCCCCTTAGGGGATGAATTTCGAAAAATCGCTTAATTATGGATGTCCATGCCATTATAGGGATGCACTGTCAAAATTTCAGCCTTATAGCTTTAGCCGTTTGCGTAAACCCCATTTCATCCCCTTAGGGGATGAATTTCGAAAAATCGCTTTTTAGTGGATGTCCACGCCATTATAGGGATACACTGTCAAAATTTCGGCCCTATAGCTTTAGCGGTTTGGGTAAACCCCATTCAATGACGCACCGTGTTAGGTTTTTTCCGTTACGGAATTTCTCGATTCGGTCACCGCGCTCAAAGCCTGCGATAAAAGCTATGCAATAGCTTAAAAGATTTAAAAAAAGACTTCATTTGTGATAATAATAAAATGTATGTACTCACTCATTTACTTGAACTATTTTCTCATCATTTTCTTCATTAAGAAATGCACTTTGTTTATTCATATTTGAAACACTTATTACACAAATACACAAATTTTACGCGTACAGGTATTCACTGGCGCCTACTTAGATGGTTAAAAATTTCAAAATTAAACGAAAGTCAAGTGTTATTTTTTTCACTGTTACACGAAATCCTCGCTAGAAAATAAAAATTATTGATTTTTTAGAAACTTATTTATTATTTTGTAGAGGGGGGTTTCGTGTAACAGTTGTCAACAGACACTTTACTTCCGTTTAATTTTGAAATTTTTGAAATTTTTAAACATCGAAGTAGGCGCTTCATAAAATTTCCCCTCTCGTGTTAGGTTTTTTTTCGTTACGGAATGTCTCAATTCGGTCACCCCGCACAAAGCCTGCGATAAAAGCTATGCAATAGCTTAAAAAATTGCGGTGGCACTCGAGGACTGCCGCGGTAAAGCTATTGCATAGCATTTTTTATCAACTTATGCAATTATAATTATTTATTTATTTATTTTATTTATGCAGTATTTTTTTTCACCGTTTTTTCTTTGATATTCGCTCCTAAGAGGATGTCCAAGTCATTATAGGGATGCAAGGTCAACATTAAAGCCCTTCAGCTTCAGCGGTGTTAACCCCAACCCTGGCGGTGGCAGCCCTGTAGCTTTAGCGGTTTGGATAAACCCCGTTTCACCCCCTTAGGGGATGAATTTCGAAAAATCGCGTTTTAGTGGATGTCCACGTCATTATAGGGATGCACTGTCAAAATTTCAGCCCTATAGCTCTTGCGGTTTGGGTAAACCCCATTTCACCCCCTTAAGGGATGAATTTCGAAAAATCGCTTTATAGTGGATGTCCATGCCATTATAGGGATGCACTGTCAAAATTTCAGCCCTATAGCTTTAGCGATTTGGATAAACCTCATTTCACCCCCTTATGGGATGAATTTCGAAAAATCGCTTTTTAGTGGATGTCCACGTCATTATAGGGATGCACTGTCAAAATTTCAGCCTTATAGCTCCTGCGGTTTGGGTAAACGCCATTTCACCCCCTTAGGGGATGAATTTCGAAAAATCGCTTTATTATGGATGTCCATGCCATTATAGGGATGCACTGTCAAAATTTCAGCCTTATAGCTTTAGCCGTTTGCGTAAACCCCATTTCACCCCCTTAGGGGATGAATTTCGAAAAATCGCTTTTTAGTGGATGTCCACGCCATTATAGGGATGCACTGTCAAAATTTCGGCCCTATAGCTTTAGCGGTTTGGGTAAACCCCATTCAATGACGCACCGTGTTAGGTTTTTTCCGTTACGGAATTTCTCGATTCGGTCACCGCGCTCAAAGCCTGCGATAAAAGCTATGCAATAGCTTAAAAGATTTAAAAAAAGACTTCATTTGTGATAATAATAAAATGTATGTACTCACTCATTTACTTGAACTATTTTCTCATCATTTTCTTCATTAAGAAATGCACTTTGTTTATTCATATTTGAAACACTTATTACACAAATACACAAATTTTACGCGTACAGGTATTCACTGGCGCCTACTTAGATGGTTAAAAATTTCAAAATTAAACGAAAGTCAAGTGTTATTTTTTTCACTGTTACACGAAATCCTCGCTAGAAAATAAAAATTATTGGTTTTTTAGAAACTTATTTATTATTTTGTAGAGGGGGGTTTCGTGTAACAGTTGTCAACAGACACTTTACTTCCGTTTAATTTTGAAATTTTTGAAATTTTTAAACATCGAAGTAGGCGCTTCATAAAATTTCCCCTCTCGTGTTAGGTTTTTTTTCGTTACGGAATTTCTCAATTCGGTCACCCCGCTCAAAGCCTGCGATAAAAGCTATGCAATAGCTTAAAAATACTTGAAGTATGGACATGTCACCTTTTGATAATAACCTCCTGAAATGTCTACCACACCATGAAGAATTTTCTGATATGATCGATAAATCGGGGGACCGCATTCGTTTCAAACAAGGGCTCAAAAAAATTGAACATGATCAACGTTTTGGTGAGAGTGAAGAACAATTTAAGACGACGATGTCTTGATCATGTGGCAAAAATCTTATTTAAAATGAAAACCGACAAGCACCGAAATAAAATTGTTATGAAACCCCAATGGCCCAGAGGATGTTTTGGTGGCATCTTTGTCATGGGTACTCTCTCTCTCTCTCTCTCTCTCTCTCTCTCTCTCTCTCTCTCTCTCTCTCTCTCTCTCTCTCTCTCTCTCTCTCTCTTTCTCTCTCTCTCTCTCTCTCTCTCGAGAAATATTAATATCGAAGCCCCACTTGTATTTAAATGTATTCCAACAATATGGAAACAAAAACCATGGATAACAGAAGAAGTGAGGGATCAAAGTAAAATAAGAGACTGGGCATACAAACGTGCAGCAAGTACTAAATCTCAGTGGGACTGGAATGAATATAAGAGGAGACGGAATATAGTCGTAAATGCAATTCGCCAAAGTAAACAACAATACTACGAAGAAAATATAGATGCAGTTCTCACCCTCTCCTATTGCATTCGCCAGTTTGCATTCGCCAGCGCTTCGATTCTGACCGATTTCTTGAAGTCGTTATAAAAACTTAATAGCAAAAAAAGATTGTTTTGATGGCATCTTTGTCGAATGTGTGATGCTAAAATAAAATAATTTAACATTTAAAGTAGGTGCTAAAACAAATTTTTATCGACTGACAAAAAATAGTTATGAAACCCCAATGGCCCAGAGGATGTTTTGGTGGCGTCTTTGTCATGGGTACTCAATCTCTCTCTCTTTCTCTCTAGAAAAGGTAAAATACAGGCAAGAAAAAAAATGGGTCCACCGTGTAATTGTCGTTCCAGATGTTATGATAAATTGCGAAGACAGTAGTAGCAAGATATTTGAAAGCTTTTAGGGCTTAGGTGATCGAGAGAAGCAGTGGACGTATGTAGCAAACTTGGTAAAGAAACAAAATAAACGCAGAGTTTACACAGATACAGTTTCTAGACGTAAATATACGTTGAAATACTCATTGCCCGTAGCTTACGGCGAAAATATAAAACATGTAGATGTATGTAAAAAACATTTTTTAAGCACTATATCTGTCAGTGACCAAGTTGTCAATAAGGCACTAGAAAAGATGGATGTTACAACGTTAAAAACACTGAATCTGTCAAAACTAGCGTATGTGACCACATCAAGAGCTTGCAACCAGTCACATTATACAAGAAAGAGGTCAGACAGATTATATTTGGATGGCGATCTTAATTTTAAACGATTATTCAAAATGTATACGGAATGGCTCCAGTCTAAAAGATCTGAACGTCAGTATCGAGATATAGGTGTCCATTGCGAATTTCGATTCGTTTTTCAATCGACAATCGAATCTCATCTTGATTCAAACGATTTTTGGGATTGTGTAAGGCAATCGAACGCAGTTAGAAGTAATGCCATAGATAACTCAAGACCAACTGCTATTATTGTGAATTGTTCATATTTTGACAGATTCGGTTGTTTGAAGTTTTCTTTAAAATAAAAAATTCTGTAATCCAAAAAAGTTGGAAAAATGAGTTTGCTAGAAGTATTAACGGAAAGTACTTCTAGTAGTAGGGAAGAAGATTATGGAGAAATTGTATTTTTAAAACGGCAAAGGAGAAGGATTAGGGATGCATGTGATCCCCTTGCATTGGATGAATTTTGGTAATTGAAAGATAACTGAACAGTACGTCATTAAAATATATATTACTATATTTTCATAGTTTTATTCAATATTTCCGGCTCTCAAAAGCAGCATTTGTGGACTTACTTGAAGAAATAGCGCCAAAGTTAAAAAAGTCGGTGAGGACATCAGTTCCAAATATTTTAAAGCTGTCCAGTGCCTTGAGATTTTTTGCTCAAGGTTCTTACCAAACTAGTGTAGGAAATGATTTTAATGTCGGGGTTGCTCAGCCAACAGTGCCTTTAATATTTAAAGAAACATTAAATGTTTTAGAGAAATACTGATAAAAACTACCTTTCTGTATATTGAAATACTTTTTAAAGGTTTGTGATCATAATCAGACTATTCGATATCAACGGAAAACATCCTGGAGCTACCCACGATGCATTAATATGGAACTTATCACCTTTGAAAACAAAAATGGAGGAGACTCTGGATATCCTTTATCTCCGTTCTTAATTACACCATTTCGTAATGTTGAAGAAAATTCTGCGGAATCTCGTTTCAATAAGAAACACACTCAAGCCAGGATTATTATTGAAAGAACCATTGGAGTATTGAAACATAGATTTAGATGTTTATTAGCTGCAAGAGAGCTGCATTATGCTCCCGAAAAAGCTACACAGATTATAAATGCATGTGCTGCTTTACATAACCTTTGTGTAGCATATAAAGTATCCTTCAACGAAAATTTTGAAAACAATGAAGATGGTGAAAATGAAATGGCCGATAATGAATTTGAAATTTCAAATGTCCAAAACGGAGACTATTTACGGCAGAGAATATTGAATTCCTTATAGCATTATTTTGAAATTAAAAATATCTTTTAAAGTATCGGTTTACGTAGTTTTCTTTATTCAGTTTTTCTTTAGTTAAGTTCTTTAGTTAAGTAGTTAAAGTACAAAAAGAAAAAGAATAAAAACAGCCAGGAATACACGAGGGAAGAAAAATCTAGGAAAAACGAAGGAATGTACTAGTTATGTCGTCGATTTATGTTATTAATTATGTAAATAAAAAGAAAAATTTTTGTCAATATTTTTATATCAAAAAGAAGAAATAAAAAGAAAGTTGTGAATTTAATATTTTTATATTTATTTATTTATTTATTTATTAATAAGCCAAAACAAGGCACACTTAAACTAATTTACATCATTGCCCTTATTATAGTACATAAAGATAATATAATGTTGTGGACCAAATATTCGCCAAATTCTCCCAAAAATAATTGGCCCTGTAACGGTCGGCGGTAAAACCGAAGCTGACATAAAAATCCCTTAACTTAATCTCGACCATTCTCTACGGCTATTACCCGTTCGAATAAAAATCTAAACAACCCCCTTTTATTTCCGCGCATATCCATTCAAAAAATATAAAAATCCAAAAAGAAAAATTCTCGTTCTTACTCAGCAAAAGAAAATCTTCTCGCACCGAAAATTTCGAAGGAAAACCTTTGCCTAATTGCGCACGCCTATGTCCTTAGCCCGTGGTTAAATCGCCCACCCACACATCGACATCGGTCCAGAAAATTCTTTCGGGTAGCGGCGCAGCCAATCCAGGCCCTTGGCGCAAGAATAATCGCATGACGCCGAGGCACACATAGAAATAATGTATGTAGCCTGCATGTATGGATATGGACTCATAGACAAATATTCAATGAGGCGAGCACAGGAATTCCGTCTAGCGCTATCGCCCCGCCCCCCAAAAAGCCACGCTAACCTTATAAGGAGACGAACGGATGGAAATTTCCATGAAGCGTCTCGCTGAAGTGGCGAATATTTTTTCGATGAGAAGAACGAGTAGTCAGTCAGTCGGCAGGAGACATTAGAACCAAAAAGTCGGGTCCGAGAAATAACTTAGTTTCTGAGTGAAAAAAAAAGGGAAGTGCTGTGGCTAAACCGTAAAGCGAGTGATTTTTTCGGTGGTTTAACCAACGCGAATTGTTTTTACTGACAAAGATCGGACAACCGTAATAAAATTTATGTTTGTTTGCCAGTTGCGAATTGTAGTATAAAAATGGAGTGGAATGCTAGCGTTATTGCGGGGAAACCCGGTCCATTTTTTTTGAGACCTTACATTGCGATTGTCTGTTGTGCGGATAATTAATAGTGAAGTATTAGGATCCCCGGATTCCGGAAGTTTATAATCGGCTGAAACAGTGAGCAATCTGGTTTTTTTTCGCTAAAATTTGACTACCACCACAATAGAAAACGATGAAGAGGAAGGACGGGAATGTGCAACAAATCTAAGTTGTTATATGTAAATATATATGTATGTATTATATTTGTTATTAGTTTCTTAATACTTGACGATAAGAGATTCAATTTTTTTATGTATATATAATCCTAACCGAAAATAAAATAAGTTACCATGGCGGTAAACATAAGAAAATTATTAACGAATTAAGTTTATTTAGCATTAACTGACTAAGGTCTAACATTGGAACTCTGTTTTTGTTGTAAAAGGTATGTGCATAGGGTTAAAACAGTGATAAATACAGAAAATTAATTTTTTTACGAACTGTAATCCTAAAAGTAAAAGGAAAAGATTTTTTTTGTACATAATCAGGACGTTATAAGAATGGCAAGGAGGGAGTGGTAAAATCCGATAAATGTAACTAACTTCATAGTGCACTAGTTATTAAGTTTTTTTTTTTGAAAAGGAAACTCATTTGTTTATGTTTCCTTTTATTCCTGATTTTTTTTGGCATATATGAGTATTTAGTATTAGTACATTTATTGTTATGAATACACCTATTGTTACGTGGTTTCACGTGTATATAGGAAAAGACAGTGGGCCCCTGAAAAATAAAATAAAAGAAATGCAAAAGTAAAATGAATTAATAATAGTATGTTATAAGATAAATACAAAAAAATTTTTTTTTTAAAAGATCACCCCCAACAAAAGAAAAAAAACGGAGAAAAGAATTGAAATAATCCAGTAGTTATTAAATAAATATAATGTAAACGTTGCCATTGTACCAAAATTTATTTTTTTTTTGTTCCTTTCTTCTTCACAAAAAACTTAGAAGATTTAACTAAGCAGCAAAGTGGTAAGTTTTTATTGCTCCTGTGCCATGTTTCTTTTTTTGCTGGCGCGTGCCAAGCGGTTGTACATTCTCAGCGCCATGTAAGATGACGTAGGGGGGGAACCGGAGCGTGGGGACTGGTGGGAGGCTGTGTGCCCGCCCATAAGATGTAAGTACTTGTATTAACTAGTTTCTTTTCAGGTTTCATATCTGTTCGCGACCGCCCGCGTGACTGTGCCCGGTAGACTCTTTTCCCTCTCGATGGCCCTGGACGGGTCCCTACGTCGCCCCTTTTGTTTTTGGAGGTTTTTTTTTCTCGGCACGATTGGTTTTTTTGTTTTATTAACTGTCTTGTCCGTCAGCCTACATGCACTACGAACCCACCCCCCCCCATCCGTCGAGTTAGTTTGAGTACCGCAAGCGTGCCAACAGCCCCCGTGTATAGTAGGCCATTGAATTTTTCGGCGATACCTTTTCCAGATCGATCGTCCAGCCATCCCTATCGCTATGAATACCCCTGTCCCATATTTTTTTGTAATTTGCTTGTATGGCCCCGTGTGGCCGTATCCTTCCTCTCTGGTTCTTCGTGCTACCACTGGAGTACACACTTTTCCCCGACAGTTACAAAAATGGCGCCCAACGTAGGCTAGTTCCTTCTAGTCTAGGTTCTTAACTCGGTTGTCTGTTCGTCACTTGGTGACTTTAACTTTTTATCGGCAACTTTGCTTTTCTTCTTCCTTTTTGGAAGGCTTCTCCCTCCGAGTTAGGCTATTTCTTATTCTCCAATGCAAGACCGCATGGATACACGAACTAACCATTCACGAAATAATGCTACTGCATCCGGGGCAGCCGATGCGCCAGCGCTGGGGACCAGGGATGCTGGTGAGAAGTGGGTTACTGGCCGAAACAATGCTACTGCATCCGGGGCAGCCGATGCGCCAGCACTGGGGACCAGGGATGCTGGTGAGAAGTGGGTTACTGGCCGAACACCCAAATTAGTCACACCGAAAAGGGAATTAAAATTCGCTGCGTGGAATGTACGAACAGGACATCACGTTGGTCAAAAGGAAATCATAGCAATGGAATTGTTGAAATGCAAAATATCAATTGCTGCGCTATCGGAACTACGGCTTACCGGATCCGGGATATTGACAATCGTCCCGCCAACAATCGACGAAACGATGATGCTTTACTATTCCGGTGGTGAGAAAAGAGAGGCCGGCGTCGGCTTTATGGTCGACCGACGGGCTGCCAGCAGCGTTATCGCATTCCAACCGATATCCGAGCGTTTGGCGGTTATGACCATCAGTGGAACGATCAAGACCCATATCATATCCGTTTATGCGCCAACCGAGACCAGCACGGACACGAACAAGGACGAATTTTACGATCATCTTCAACAGACGCTGGATATGATACCTCAAACCGAATTAATAATTCTCGCGGGGGATTTCAACGCACATTCAGGAGTAGATCGAACCGGCTGGGAAGAAACCATGGGCAAATTCGGACACGGAGTAATTAATGACAACGGCTTACGCCTGCTTTCATTCGCATCGTCAAACAACTTGATCGTTGGCAACAGCATTTTCCGCCATCCACTCAAACACCAACTCACCTGGCGAAATCCATCCGGCAAAGACTCGGCGATGTTAGACTACGTTTTGATCAACACAAGATTCCGATCGACGCTTAAAGACGTACGTGCAATGCGTGGACCCGATTGCGGATCGGACCATTATCTTGTTCGAGCGAAATTGCAGATGCGATTGCAAAGAGCGAAGAAAACGGAGCCACCACCAGCCAAGAAAAATTGGGCGTGCCTACGGGACCCGGCCATCGGGCGAGAGTTTCAGATGGCATTGTCCAACAAATTCGCGGCGCTCGCAATACCGGACGATATCGATGTAGAAGAAAGGCAATTGTCGGAGTCTATTGTGGAGTGTGCAATGGAGTTGTGTCCAACTATCCGTAAACGGACGCAGCCATGGATCTCGGACAGCTGTCTGGACCTCGTCGATCAGCGGAAGCGCATGAAACACGTCGACTTTGAGGAATACCGAAGATTGAACAAAGAAGTTCGGCAGAAAATGAAATTGGAACGAGAAGCGTACTGGAATAACGTTGCGGCCGACATGGAAAAAGCGGCGTCGAGGCACGAGTACCGGACGCTGTACCAGACAATCCGCCGGTTAGGCGGCAAAACAACATCAACAAACGACAACATCAAAAAATCGGATGGAACTTTTGTGACTTCTGCCCATGAACGCCTGGATCGGTGGAGAGCATTCTTCCACCAGCTGTATAACCACGATCCGCCGCAAGGTCCAGCACCCGAACCACCGATTATCGAACAGCCGATGAATCAGTTTCTCGATACCGAACCAACAATTATCGAGGTGAAGACAGCAATCAAATCGCTGAAAAATGGAAAAGCGCCGGGAATAGACCAAGTAACCGCCGAGATGATCAAAGCTGGAGGTGATGTCTTATCACAACGACTTCATGTCCTCATAACACACATATGGCATTCGGATCGTGTCCCTTCGGTATGGAAGAAAGCGATCGTTGTCCCAATTTTGAAGAAAGGCGACAGTCGGGAATGCAAGAATTATCGCGGTATTAGCCTTCTTTCGATCGTCGGTAAAGTATTTACGAAAATAATACAATCGAGGCTACAGAAACATCGAGAGCAAACGAGCCGGGAGGAACAAGCGGGATTTAGACCACATCGAGGATGCATTGATCAAATATTCGCCCTCCGTCAGTTAATGGAAGAAAGAATTCGTTGCGGCAAACGCATTGTCGTCGTTTTCATCGATTTCAAATCCGCTTTCGATTGCATCGATTGGAACAGCTTGTGGAGAGTCTTGGTAACCGAACACGTGCCATTGAGAATCATCCAACTTCTCCAAGCGTCGTACGATGGCTCAACCAGCAGCGTTCGTATTCCCAACGACTTATCCGAGGAGTTCCCGATTCAGACGGGTGTCCGACAGGGAGACGTCGCTTCGCCACTTCTCTTCAACGTTGTGATCGACGCGATTATGCGTGAAGCATTCGATGGACGACTCGGAGTTCAATACGACGACAACAACTTCGTAACAGACTTAATGTTCGCCGACGATAGCGCTGTTTTCGCCGACACGGATGCCGAAGCAACGGACATCTTATACGATATTTCCCGCATCGCCCAATCATACGGGTTAAAAATCAATGCGGAAAAGACCAAAGTGCTCACAACGGATGGATCAAGAGCCAGTGTTCACCTCGATGGAACCCAAATCGAACAGGTTCCAAGGTTCAAATATTTGGGATCATTGGTTGAGGAAACGAAAGTAGCATCGACGGCCGACGTTCACAGCCGTATCGGCCAGGCAACAGCAACATTCGCCTCGCTCAAGTGGTGCATATGGAAACGAGCAAATATTTCCATCAAAACAAAACTACGTCTTTACCGAACGTTGATTCTTCCGATTCTTCTTTATGGATCTGAAACGTGGACACTGCTCAAATCGGACGTTAAGAAGCTCGAGGTCTTCCAAATGCGATGTTTGAGGCAGATCCTCCGTGTCTCACTCCGTGATCGCCTTCGAAATGAGGTTGTCAGACAAAGATGCGATCAGCAAACACTGATCGAAGAAGAAATGCAAAAACGTCGACTACGGTGGTTTGGACATGTTTGCCGGATGGATGATAACCGCTTGCCACGTAAACTTCTCTGGCGAGACCGTCCCGCAGACTGGAAAATCCAGCGATTGGCACCGAAGAAAACTTGGCTAAAGAATATCGAGGGCGACCTAAAGAATCAAAGATTATCAGTTACCGAGGCTCGAGACACCGCCAAAACCCGAGAAGAATGGAAGCGAATCGTGAATAGAGTTCGGGACCCAGCGGCACCGACAGCAGCGTATCCGTTGCGGGGACGTCCCGCTCGGACCGCCAGCTAACGGATCAAAGAAGAAGAAAGAAGACCGATATCTAGTTTTTTTTGGTGGCATCGGCCATCGAGAGAGACCGGTAATGGACTTCCTTCATTATTTATCTCCACTCTCTGTCCAAGTCCCTCCGGTTATGGGTTTTGGTACCTGCCGCGGTATCATCTCCCGTACAGCTTATGTCTTTTCAGTTAGCCTTAACGGCATATAATTCTTTTCTCAATTTCACTGAACGTTTATGGTTCAACAACCTTTCTTTTAGGCGGTAGCTTCCACTTTATTTACCTTGCTCTTTCATGTGAGTTTGTCTGGTCCTAGTACCAAGCGCCTTCGCTTGCTAGTGCGACAACTCTAGTGAGTCAATCACTGTGGTCCTTCTGCTGTCTGGCTTCATGTGGCTTATGTTCACGTGGCTTGCGCGGGGATCAACATCTGGTTGTCTCTTCCATGGATGAAGCAAAACCGCTCAGTTTTGACCTTGTCCCTATTTAGTTTGGCCGGATTGGTGGATAGATCACTGTCTTACAATGATCCTGGTAACAGACTAATTGCTTGCCAGCGCGGTAAGCCAGTGGTCCCTCTGCTAACGCGGTCCCGTATGTATCCTCTGCTTGATCAGCCTTCCGGAATTTCAGTCGTGTCGTCTTCGGTACTGACCCGTCGTGGCTGACAACCAAGGATAATTTTCACCAATGGAAGCTTGTTCTCTTCAAATTCTCTTCTCTGCGTCATAGTCATGCGGTCTGTTGCGGCGGGGATGAATCCTGAAATGTAGAGTTGACCGAGGCAGATGGGTTGCCACTCTCTTCGGCCAATTCATATTCTGGTAAGTACTAAAGCGTTGGTGGGTGTATATCCTCTCTTCTGGAAACCATGCCCAGGTCCCATCTAATTAATTAATTTATCGCGTTAATAATAACTATTTACGTTTGCGTTGATGAATATGAGCCTGAAGTCTCGCATAATCTCCGGCGGTTGCTATTTAAATTCAACTAAATAATTATCGTAAATATTTCTCACGTCCCGAGTTTATTTAAGAAATTCTTATTGCGCATAGCTTGAAACGTTACTCCTTAAAACTTATTTGTATCTCTTGTGTTAATATTATAGATATTCGGTATAGTCGATAAATCAGGGGGCACGTCTCCTTCGTGAATTTTTTTTGTTTAATAGTAAATTCGTGTATCACTTGTTGACAACGATAGTTATGTCGGATTCCGAACATCCAGATGTTTCTGAAGCCCCTGGGGGTGACGATAGTCCATCCTTCCACGGGTTTAGAGATAGCCAAATAGAATCAGACAATCAAGTTTCGGAACGACAGCGAATCGAGCAAATGATTGCTAAGCTGAAAGACCAACTGGCTGCTATGCCGACCGGCTCTACTGCAGCGCCTGCTCCCGCTCCAATAAAAGTAGACCCAACCAGCTCAACCGCAGAGCCCAACCTCTTATACAGTCAAATTAAAACTCCCGATTTACGATTTATTGCTAGACCCTCTAAGTCTCAGCAGGCTTCACGCCACCCCTCAGTTGTGCTGTCCTGGAACATCACGTTCACAGGACAATCTAGTGAACTTACAGCGGAACAATTTATGTTCAGACTGGAAAGCAAGGCTAAAGATGCATCAGTATCTGATCAAGAGCTTTGTGCAAACGTGTCATCCTTACTTAAGGATAGGGCAGCTACCTGGTATTGGAACCAATTTCGTCGGGAATTTCCGAATCCCGAATGGTCCGACTTTCACAGGAACTTTCAAGCCCACTTCAAGTCCCACGATTCAGATCTTTACACCATCAAATCTATGGTGGAATTGAAACAACTTCAAGACTCCTTCGATGAGTATTTAGACAAAATGATTGCCTTGCACAACAAAATGGAGAATCCAATCTCGGAATCTCAGCTGACGGGGATCTTGGTTGAAAACCTAAATTATGCCACTGGTAGTTCATTGGTAGGTCGACATTTTAGAACGATAAAAGAATTAAGAGAGCAATGCCTTAAAGTTGAACGCTGGCATTTAAATAAGAAAATGGAACGTAGGACGAATCTAAGAGTCCACGAGCTCGAATCTGACTTCGCGGTAGACCCCGCTTCCGAGCCATTAGATCCATACTTCCACGAGATCGAAGCTCTCCAAGGTCATAGCTCAGACCTCACTCGCAGACAACTTAAGTGTTGGAATTGCCTACAGCCAGGTCACCCGTTCTACGACTGTCCGTCTGAAACTCGGAACGTCTTTTGCTATAGGTGCGGAAATCCCGGAGTGGTGTCCCCAAAGTGTCATTGCCAGGGAAACCGGCAGATGGGCGCGAGGCCACGTGGGAACCCGCGCCCACCGCAGCCTCCCCAACCACTTCTTCTTCTTAAATGGCGCTACAGTCCTTGCAGGACTCGGGCCTCTTGAAGTCTCCTCTTCCAGTCTTCTCTACGTCTTGCTAGCTCTCTCCAGTTTGATATACGAAGTCTTCGTATGTCTTCTAGCACGCCATCCATCCACCTATTTCTTGGTCGTCCTACTCTTCTTCTTCCAGATGGTCTTCCATTAAAAATCCTGGCTAGCATTCTTTCTTCTGGAGCCCGTAGAACGTGTCCAAGCCATCGCAGTCTGTTCAATCTTATGTATGTAGATATGTTTATGTCGTCATACATTTGTTGAAGTTCCTCATTTGTCCTAATGCGCCATTCGTTTTGGTTAACCCTTACAGCGCCAAATATTCTTCTTAAGATCTTCCTTTCGAAGATTTTAAGCTGGTTTTCTGTTTGTTGGGTCAATGTCCAAGCCTCAGACCCATAGCATAGAACTGGGCGGATTAACGTTTTGTATAGTCTGATTTTGCATTGTCTTGAAATTTCTTTGTTTTTAAAGACCGGGACTAGTGCGAAATAGGTTTTATTTGCGGCTACGATGCGTCTATGGATGTCGTCCTTTATATGGTTTTGTGCAGTAAGCATTGTCCCTAAGTAGATGAAGTTTTCTACAATTTCCACAATATGATCGCCAAGGCTGATACTTCGTCCTAGCCGATGTCCTTGTTTTGATACGATCATATATTTTGTTTTTGTGTCATTTACTCGTAGATTGAACTTTGCTGAGCTTTCTACAATCTTGAAAAAGGTTTCCTTTACCTCTTGTGCTTTGCGTCCAATTATGACTATATCATCTGCGAAGGCTAGTATCTGGATGTTCCTTGTGAAGATGCTATTTGCTCCATTAAGCTGTGTTTCTCTCATTATTGCTTCGAGAGCAATGTTAAAAAGTATTGGTGAGATTGCATCTCCTTGTCGCAGACCCGATTCTTGAGGAAAATTGGTTGAGTTACAACCTCGTATTCTCACTTGTGTTTCACAATTTTTGGTCGTCATCCTGCAGAGATCTATTAGTTTTCTGGGGAAACCAATTTCAGCCATCTTATTCCACAACTCTCTTTTATTTAGCAGATCGTAAGCATTTCTATAGTCTATAAAAAGAAGATGTATATCAATGTTTTCTTCCCAGCATTTTTCAAGTATTTGTCTCATTATGAAAATCTGGTCTGTTGTCGATCTGTTCGTTCTAAATCCTGCTTGGTAATCACCGACTTTATCTTCCAAGTGTGGTTTCAGTCTATTAAATAAAATATGTGAAAACACTTTGTAAGCTGTGTTCAGAAGAGATATTGGTCTGTAGTTTTTGCAGCTCATCAATTCACCTTTTTTATGGACTGGGACTATTGTCCCTAAGAGCCATTCTTCTGGCATCTTGCTGCTTCTCCATAGTTTTATGATTAGACTATGTAAGGCCTGGCATAACTTCTCCCCACCATTTTTTAAGATTTCCGTGGGTATGCCATCTGGACCTGGAGCTTTGTGATTTTTTAGTTTCGCTATGGCATTTTCCACTTCCTCCATTGTAGGCTCTGGCGTATCGTTTTCTGGGTCATCTGTATTACGGTTTTCCGCTGCTCCCTGTGTTAGGCTTATATTTTCTTTGAAGAAGTCTCTAAAGTATTTCTCCCACACCTCGAGTATGTCATCGATACTACTAGCTATAGTACCATCTTCTCTTCTTACCATGGTGCAGGTGGGTTTGTATCCTTTCTTAATCATGTTGACTTCTTTGTAGAAACTTCTAGTGTCTTTATTACTGTAGCTTTGCTTGATCGCACTTATTCTAATTCTGAAGTAATCACGTTTTTTCTTCCTTAATAACTTATTCGTGTCTCTTCGTGCTGCTACATATTTCTCATGGTTTCCTCTAGTCATTCTTGTTAGGTACACCTGTCTTGCATGGTTTTTTATTTCAATGCTGCTCTTGCATTGATTATCAAACCAATGTCTCCTTATTTCGTGGTTTTGTGTGCCTAATACACAGTTGTTTGTTTCTATGATTTTTTCTTTTATAGAGTTCCACATCAGGTTCAGATCAGTTTCCATTTCCAGACTCCTTGTTATTTGCTCAAGCTTTTCTGTTAACATACTTTCATACTGTTGTTTTGATTCTACATTTCTTAATTTTTCTATATTCCACTTTATTTGTCTATCATTGTTTCTTCTATTTATTGTCGCTAGTTTTTTCGTCCTCATTTTCCCAACAACTAGATAGTGATCGGTGTCTACATTCGCTCCTCGGAAACTTCTTACATCCAGTATGCTGCTTCCATGCCTAGTGTCAACTAGAACATGGTCAATTTGGTTATGATGCCTGCCATCTGGTGATGTCCATGTCCTTTTGTGTATATTCTTATGGTTAAACCAGGTGCTAGCTATTGACAAACTTCTTGCGATAGCAAATTCGGCCATTCTGTTCCCGTTATCGTTTGAATCCTCGTGCAACGAGAACTTACCAGCGTAAGGATAATAATATGGTTCCTTACCTATTTTAGCATTAAAGTCCCCTAATACGACTTTCATGTCGTAAGAAGGGATTTGGTCATAGGTCACCCTAAGAGTTTCATAGAAGTCATCTTTTTCTTGTTCTGGTTTTTCCTCTGTAGGCGCGTGCACGGTGATGAATGTTATATTATGAAATCTGGATTTAATTCTTAAGGTTGCGATCCGATCGTTAAGCGGGTTGAAGTCTATTACGTTGTTGATTAGAGGTTTAAGTACACAGAAACCCACCCCAAAGTTTCTTCTGGAGTCATTATTACCACTGTAGAATATCGTAGCGTCTTTTCGTTCTAGGATTCATCTACCAGTCCACCTTAGTTCTTGTAGTCCTGCGATGAGTATTCTATATCGTCTTAGCTCATCTATCATTTCTGCCATTGCTCCGGGTCTATATAATGTTCTTACATTCCATGTTGCAAACTTAATATCGTTTTTCCTAAAATCATTAGTCCTGGGACGTTGCTGAGGTCTTTGCCGTAAATCCTGACTGTTCCGAGGCTGATTTCTCGATTCCATAACAAAAGTTGTTTTCTGAGGAGAGGTTGTCAACCTTTCGCCCAACCCCCGACCTGGAGGGCCGGATCCGTGAATTATACACCAACGGATAGGGTGGCCCAGCTATACCCCCAGGCACTGGGTACGTCCGTCGTTAGTTGGTTATCCAGGAGGCACCAGCGAGGAGGTGACGGTACGATTTTGCCCCCCAACCACACCCCTCTTAAATGAGCCCGTGTGTGACTTCCCCTCGGATGTGTCGTCACCGACCCCTGCTATGTCCAACTTTCAGTCCTATTGTGAGGATCCCCCAGTATTTCCCTCGGAGGAATCCAGAGCTTCCTTCATTTCAAGATGGAATAACTACCAAACAGTCCGCGAGCGAATCTTTTCAAATTCCCATCGGGTATGTTCTCGTCATAGAATTCCAAATATTCGACAATTAGCCAAGGAGAAACGTCGGTTTTCACACATGATCGTTTCTGCCATCTTCAATGATCATTCAGATGAAAGACCTAACGCGAGTATAACCCTCGGCGACGTAGCCATGACTGGGTTACTAGACAGCGGCGCCTCCATAACCTGCCTGGGAAGGGGTGTCGAATCATTCCTAGAAGACCATCCTGAATGTAAACTACATTCTTTAAATACTTCTTTACAAACTGCCGATGGTACATCCCAGAGTTTTAGGATATATCAAAGCTCCCGTTTCCTTTGCAGGACGAACTCATTTGATGACCATATTCGTTGTACCCAGTTTAAGTCAGAGGCTATACCTCGGGTATGACTTCTGGAAGTTATTCGGCATCCTTCCCCAGATAGTTGGCGAGCTGAACGCTCCGGCCGTATTGTCCATGACTCAAGATTTGTCTAATGTTCAATTATCTCAGCTAGACCGAGTCAAGGCCACCTTTCCCTCCTTTGATGTCTTGGGTTTGGGGAAAACCTCTTTGGAGGAACATGTAATTGATGTTGGTGATTCAGTCCCCATCAAACAAAGACACTATCCCGTGTCGCCTGCAGTACAAAAGTTAATGTACGACGAACTGGACCGGATGCTCAGTCTAGGTGTCATTGAGCCCTCGAACAGTCCATTGAATTCCCCTGTTGTCTTAGTCCGTAAACCCGGCAAGGTGAGGCTATGTTTAGACTCCCGCAAAGTTAATGCCGTCACCGTCAAAGACGCCTATCCCCTCCCCCATATTGACGGGCTTCTTGGTCGTCTTCAGGACCCCAAATTTATCTCCAGTTTGGATTTAAAGGACGCCTTGTGGCAGATTCCTCTTGAAGCCAAGTCTCGTGAGAAGACTGCTTTTACTGTACCTGGTAGACCGCTATATCAGTTTACTGTCATGCCTTTCGGCTTATGCAATGCGCCTCAGCGTATGTGTCGATTGATGGATAAAGTTATTCCTGGACACTTACGAGAACATGTTTTTGTGTACCTGGATGATCTATTGATTGTCTCTCCTGACTTTGACTCTCACCTCAAAACGCTAGAGGAGGTCGCTGGTTGCTTGCGTCGTTCTGGATTGACCATCAACCTGTCCAAAAGCAAGTTCTGTGTGCAAGAGGTTAAATACCTAGGTTTCTTGATTGGCGATGGAACGTTGAAGACCGATCCCGGTAAAGTTGCTGCCATCTTCGAATTTCCTACTCCTAAGTCACATCGACAGATAAGGAGATTCTTAGGCATGACTGCTTGGTATCAACGATTCATTTCGAATTATGCTAGCATAGCCGCCCCCATCACAGATTGTTTGAAGGGCAAGAAGTTTGTCTGGACAGACGACGCACAGCAATCCTTCCTTAAGTTAAAAACTTGCATGACCCAAGCTCCAGTACTGGTCACCCCTGACTTTTCTAAGCCTTTTTACATCCAATGCGATGCGAGTAGAACTGGTATCGGTAGTGTATTGTTTCAAAAGGACATGGATGGAAATGAACATACAATCGCATATATGTCCAAAAAGCTGAACAATGCACAACGCAATTATACGATTACCGAGCTCGAGTGTTACGCAGCCGTATTGAGTGTGAAGAAGTTTAGGGCATATGTCGAGGGCCAACCGTTCACAGTAATTACTGACCACGCTAGTCTTAAATGGCTTATGGATCAGTCAGACCTGAACGGACGATTAGCTAGATGGAGTTTGAAACTACAAGGGTTTGAGTTTGCGATAGAGCATCGAAAAGGAAGCCAAAACGTGGTCCCGGATGCTTTGTCCCGGGTTGACTGCGTAGACGAAATATCTTCCTGTCATGACGTGGACTTAACGTCCCCAGCGTTCAAGTCGCCAGAATATTTGTCACTAGCTGAAAGCATAGGCGGAAAGGCGGGACAGTTACCTGATCTCATGGTATCCGACGGGTTTGTATTCCATCGTAGTACTCCGCGTTCCGGAGATCCTATCTCAGACGAACTCACATGGAAGCTATGGATTCCTTCAGATTTGACCTTGCCCTTTGTACAAAAAAAATAATATATTTCTTCTGTTGTTGTCTTAACGCAGCCTCACGTTAAGTTAAATAAAAGGCTTTTGAGTTCTGAATGATACTGAACTAAGTTTAATTAGATTTATCTCTTATATACAAAATTTTCTTATACTAGAACTTAAATTTGTGTAAGTAAAAACAGTTCCCATCGAATCTGCAATTGTCAGCATAAAAGCTCTTGAAATTCTTATCTTATGTTTTCCTCGCTGAGGGAAACTGGAGATGTGCAAAAATGTCACCTTGATGCGGTAACGTGAGGAGTTTTTGTCTGTGAGAAAATTAATTTGAAATTAAATTTGTGCAATTGCAGATTCGGTGGGAAATGAATTTATTTTTTTATGTCTGGGCGTTTTCATCCTCCCCCACGTTGAGGTCTCGGAGCTCAAAAACAGGTGCTTCGACTGTTATGCTTGGACGTTTTTTAGGCCAAAGGATGACAATTGCTACGATGGCTCCAATGCAAATGATGAGCGTGGTGTAGCTGAGGGTGTATTGGTGGATGTCGTGGTGCCGAAGCTGATCATGGGGCAAAACTTCCTGACTTTTAACTTCTTGATTGTACTTGCTTAATGCCGCGATGTCTTCTTCCCCTCGAATGAGCATGTTAACCTGATCAGGAGTAGATGGATTTTTTATTTTTCGCTGGGTGCCAGATTCCTGATGAAGGCTTGCCGTAAGGTTGAAGGTAGGCATGAATGATATCTCGGCTTTGCTAGGAAACAAGTTGTGTGAGGTAATTGTCATTGACGGCTGTTTGATAATGCAGTTTGGGGCAAGTTTAAGGAGTCCTTCGCCTTGTAATTGTGTGTTGATGATTTTTGTTCCACAGACAATGTTGAAAGTCTGACTTTGGTTGAAGGCGAATATCCAGTGATTCGGATAATGGAGTTGAATCCAGACCTGAGAGGAGCTTGTCTCTTTGAGAGTGCAGTATGGTGAGAGTTTCTTCTTGTGATTTAGGATCTGAACCTCACAGTGATTTTCTGTAGAATGACTGTTGAAAACTGGATGTCTCTGCTTACATAGGTAATGCCGGTCCTTATGAACGAGGCAGTCTTTGATCTCCTTGTGTGATAAAGGAAAGTACTGATCACGATATGGACTAATGGCTAAGAAGGGCGTTGATGGTTGAATGAAAATGAAGGATCCATTTATCAGAGTTGGAAATGGAATAACTTTGAAAACTTGATAAACCTGATTTGTTAGCAAGGGTAACGTTATTCGGAAAATTATGTTGTTTTCTGTAACTCTCGCTTGCACTCGCAGAAGTTCGTAGAGGGTCGGAAGGTCTTTCTCTCCATTTCCTGGGAGGATTAATGATGGTGGTAGGTCTCTTCTGATGGAGCTTAATTCTTTGAGTAGCTGTGTTGGCGTGAGCAGAAGAGAATTGATTCTACCTTGATGGCTGTCCGTAATAATTTCTAATAGAGATAACTGAGTTCTTTGGAAGTTTGATGCTAGTAACGACGTGTACATTACGAGAGTGTTGAAGAGTTGTACTTTCTCGTCTACACTCAAGGCATCCTTGATATCATTGACTGCCTTATTAATTTGATTTAGACGTTGATCGAGAACCCTGAATCGCTGGTTGATATCATTGACTGACTTGTTGAACACATTCAGTGTGGAGTCGATGATGGAGGTCTGATTCTTGCTTAGGTTTAAAAGATGCTGTTCATTTGTGTAGATTTGTTGAATAATTTCATCCATATTTTCAGCATACTCTTATCAAGTATTCCGAACAGTTTATTTGCTGCCATCCCTATGAAATCGAATGGAGATCGTCTTTTGCGGGAGTGAAATCCGTTTCTGGTTGTTAATATTTTATTAAGACTTGTGATATCCTGTAGGACTTGTTCGAAATGTTGTACTATCGCCTTGTATAAGTACCCGCTTTGATCTTGAATTGTAGCACACCGGTCTTTCAATCTTGTTACGCATGTTTGCAGTCCTTGGTCCTCCTGCCAGTAAAGAGACATATTGAAGAATGCTATTAGGCTCCACTCGTTGCTGATCATATGTGCTTGCCCAAGATCTTCGAAGTAAATTCCAGGATTGGTCTTAAATTGTGTTACTTCAACCGGAGCTCCAGACGTTGGATTGCATCCTCCTGTTCCGAGAAGCATTAATCCCAGGAGTAATGATGTAACTGGATTTATCTTGATATTGCGTTTTGGACGCTTGGCTTTGTTTTGACCTTGTTCGTTGAATGCTGGTGATGGCGTTCGCGGTTTAATTGCTGCCGGCGCTATGTTTGTTGAAGTAGATGATCTAGTTATCCTCCTTTGAGCATCGTGCTGGAGGTCTACGTCGATGTTAATTTCTTCTTCGGCCTCAATCGGAAGTGGGCATACTTTATGTATTGCTCTCCGTGTTTCTCCCGCTGCGGTTTTCAACTCAACTACTCGGGTGTGACCGTCTTCTCCTGGCAGAGTTTTCAATACTCTTCCCATGTTCCATTGTAATGGAGGAAGGTTGTCATCTTTGAGTAGGACGATAGTTCCTGGTTGAATGTTTTGCTGAGAATGTTTCCATTTATATCGATTCTGAAGTTTTTGTAGGTACTCCTTTGACCACCTGCGCCAGAACTCTTGATGTAGAGACTTCACTAAATTCCACCGAGTGAGAGAAGGAATGTGAATTGGTTGGACTTCTGGGTCAGCGACTGTTGTCAGTGGCTCTCCTATTAAAAAGTGCCCTGCCGTTAATACCTGTAGATCATTGGGGTCGGTGGTTAGAGGCGTCAATGGCCGAGAGTTCAAGATGGCCTCGATTTGTGCTATGACTGTTGTCAATTCTTCACATGTCAAGGACGCCTGAGTTAAAGTTCTCTTCATGTGGTGCTTAGCAGACTTAACAGCTGCTTCCCACAGACCGCCAAAATGGGGCGATCTTGGTGGTATTGGTCTCCAGTTGATTCCTTTTTGGGAGCAATACCCTTTTATTTGGGATTGATTTTCTTCCGCTGTGAACATGGTATACAGTTCTTGAAGCTGATTGCGTGCTCCCATGAAATTGGTTGCGTTGTCGCAAAATATTTGTGTTGGGCATCCTCTTCGTGCAATAAATCGTTTTAAGGCTCCAATGAAGGCATTGCTAGTTAGGTCAGAAACAACCTCAAGGTGACAGGCCTTTGTTGAAAAACAGACAAATACGGCCACATATGCCTTTGTGGGTCTTTTTCCTCTTAAGGTGTAATGGATATATGTTGGTCCGAAAAAGTCGACGCCAACGTTAATGAATGGACGTAAGGGCTGGATTCTTTCGGCTGGCAAATTACCCATGCGCTGGTTTATCTGAGTTGGCTTGGCCTTAAAACATCTTATGCAATGATGTACGATCGTCTGCGCCAACTGTTTTCCCTTAACGGCCAGAATCGCTGTCGTGTTGTTGCCAGAAGTCCTTGGGGCCCGATGTGTAGGTTGTCGATATGGATTTGTGTCATCAATAGTTTGGTGAATATGTGTTTTGATGGTAATACACACGGGTGTTTGGCATCGTAGGGTAGGCCAGATGCCTCTAGGCGACCTCCTACCCGCAGGATACCTCTGTCATCGAGAAATGGGCGCAAAGAAGCGAGACGGCTTGTTGAGCTCGGTTGCGAATGCTTCGTTATGTGTTTGATATCTTCTGCGAATTCTGTGCCCTGGAGGTGTTTGATGATTAGCATCAAAGATGCTTTGAGTTCTTGTGCTGAGAGCGTTGTATCGGTCAAGCGGTATTTTTGGGCTCTCTTTAAATTGCTCACAAATCTCAGAACGTAGGCTGTAATATGTTGAAGCCTTTTGAATGAGTTGTGATGATTGATAGCGTCAAGGAAGTGTGGCGACGTTTTTGTGGTTGATAAAACTGTTTTGATGACTTTGGTTTCGAGAATTGGTTGTGGCAGTGAATGACATGGTAAAACTGGCCATGTGTCTTCTGATTTGTGCAGAAAAATTGGTCCTTGAAACCACATCTCACCGTGATCTAATAGTTGTTGAGGGTGAACTCCCCTTGAGACAAGATCGGCTGGATTGAATTCAGAGTTTACGAATCTCCATTGATCGATGCTGGTAGCTTCCTGAATGAATGTTACCCTGTTGGCTACAAAGGTTTGAAGTGGAGATTCTGTTTGAAGCCAAGATAACACAATTTGGGAGTCAGTCCAATATGTGACCTTGTGTATCTCTCGTGCTAGACTTTCTTGAACAATTTGCATGAGCTCTACTAGCAGCTTCGCGGCAAACTCTAATCGTGGAATGGTTGTTGTCTTCTTTGGAGCTACTCGTGATTTTGCGCAGATTAAGTGCACGTCGACAAATCCAGCTTCGGAAACAGATCGCATGTAGACTGCTGCTCCGTATGCCCGGTTGGAAGCATCAGAGAAGCCATGAAGCTGTAATTTATGGCCTCCTGGTATTATGATATGCCTTGTTACTCTCAAGTCGTTCAGTTTATGTAGCTCATCCCGAAATCACATCTAAACAACCACATCAATATACAGATATACGAGGTTGGAACATACCTACCAATCTCCATCTAGCAGATCGCAATTTCAACAAACCACAAGAAATCGATTTGTTAATAGGAGCTGAGTTCTATCCTGTTTAAGTTCTAGTATAAGAAAATTTTGTATATAAGAGATAAATCTAATTAAACTTAGTTCAGTATCATTCAGAACTCAAAAGCCTTTTATTTAACTTAACGTGAGGCTGCGTTAAGACAACAACAGAAGAAATATATTATTTTTTTTGTACATTCTGGTGACCCCGACGTGATTACTTAGTACATTACTAGGTAATCACTATGGACATCTCAGCTCTATTAAAAGAACAAGCCGCCATAGGCGAAAAGATCAACAAAGATTTCGCCAACTTCAAGAAAAGCCCCAGCAGAAGAACAGAAGCATATGTTCGATCCAGGCTAGAAAGGTTGGATGATGATTGGGCGCAGTTTGAGAAAAACGACATCAAGCTTAAACCGCTCAAGGCAGAGCAACCCTCTCACTCATACTTTGAGAGACATTATTATGACCAAGCTGACGCTGTTCATCAACAATACAGGATGGCCTTAAGCGCTGCCCTAGATATTCTAGAAGCCGAGTCCACAGAACAACCAGCGTCAGACGAAGGAGATGAAAATAATTCACAGCCATTAGCACGCCTCATTCGGCAGCAAACAGCTGCAATTTCAAGTCTACAAGAATTGGTAGACGAGACTACACAGGATTTGGACAACAAATCTTCAGCTTTTTATCAAGTCACACTCAGCAGCATCAATCAGCAGTGGCACAACATTTCAAAGCGACACCTGGAAATCATGGCTGAAGAAGATTCATCTAGCTACAAGGTTCAGGAATACAGCACTATTAGAAAACGCTATCATGCTCTACGAGTGCAACTTGAAGAACATCTCCCGAAACACCAGGAGAATCCAAACACATCAACTGACCATTCCTCCAGCGTGAAACTACCCAAGATTACGCTGCCTATCTTTGATGGTAGTTACTTGAAATGGTCAGAATTTCACGACCTTTTCCAGCAGCTAGTTCACAACAAGTTCGCCTTAAGTAACGCAGAAAAAATGTTCTACTTGAAGGCGCATTTAACAGGAGAAGCGAGCAAGCTCATCCAACATCTTCACGTGTCTGAAGAGAATTATCCGTCAGCATGGAAGATCTTGGAGAATCGCTACCACAACAAAAGACTCGTAGTTTCAGCCTTCCTCAACAAACTGTTGGGGCAGCCTGCAATTACAGCCCCAACATCGGGAGCCATTAAACGACTTCATGATGTGACAACTGAATGCTTGCGTGGTATCGAGAGCTTAGGAGTTCCGACAGCAGAGTGGGATCCAATTCTCGTACATATCTTACTTCAGAAACTTGACAAGGAAAGCCACCGTTTGTACGAACAAGAGCTGGATTCTCCAAGAGAACTTCAAAGTGTCACTGGTCTTCTCACATTCCTCGAAGGTCATTTTCAAATGTGGGAATGTCTCACTGGAAAGCCTCATGAGCAGAACGAGCAACGGAAATGCACTAAGCAAAAAAGCTCTCTTGTTTCATCAGTTACAGCCACAACTTGCGCTGTCTGCAAAAATGGCATGCATCCATTATATGCCTGCCCAAAATTCCTCCAACATCATCCAACGGAGAGATTAAAAATTGTCCGGAACCTTCATCGATGCACCAATTGCCTTCGCAGTGGGCACGGACCTCAAAAATGTCTTTCTAGGCGATGCAAATGCGGTGCCGCCCACAACTCTCTACTCCACGTCGAGACAACAAAGAACTCTGCCCCACAAACTCAGGACACGGTCACAAGTTTGCCTGCACATGTTCCGCATCAATCCTCCAGTTATGTCTTTTTGGGAACAGCAGAAATTCACATCATGGACAGAAACAATCAACTTATTACGGCCCGAGCATTGCTCGACGCTGGTTCACAAATCAACTGTATCACCAAAAGACTTCTAAAAAGATTGAAGCTTCGCCCCAACGCGCAAAGGCCTGATGAAGGAGCACTACAAGTTGAAGGTATCGGAATCAACAACATTACCCTCAAGCATCGGGCAATGGTTACAATACAGTCCAAAGTAACCACATACAACACAACCATGGAGGCATTTGTTCTTCCCGAAATCACGTCGGGGTCACCAGAATGTACAAAAAAAATAATATATTTCTTCTGTTGTTGTCTTAACGCAGCCTCACGTTAAGTTAAATAAAAGGCTTTTGAGTTCTGAATGATACTGAACTAAGTTTAATTAGATTTATCTCTTATATACAAAATTTTCTTATACTAGAACTTAAATTTGTGTAAGTAAAAACAGTTCCCATCGAATCTGCAATTGTCAGCATAAAAGCTCTTGAAATTCTTATCTTATGTTTTTCTCGCTGAGGGAAACTGGAGATGTGCAAAAATGTCACCTTGATGCGGTAACGTGAGGAGTTTTTGTCTGTGAGAAAATTAATTTGAAATTAAATTTGTGCAATTGCAGATTCGGTGGGAAATGAATTTAATTTTTTATGTCTGGGTGTTTTCACCCTTGATTGAGGCAGCAACGACAGGGGTGCCGCTAATCCGCTTAGGTAGCTTCCCTGGCGGTGGCACTCCTCTTTTGTTTTCCTTGACCGTCTGGGGTCAAGGCTTGAGTTCGTCGTCCAGCCGGAGTTGCCAGACCAACTCCCCGAGACACGGTCCTCTCGGACATCCAATTCGCACCAGCCTGTTCGCGTGGATGCTGGCCTTTACTACTGCTTCCTTCGGGTCGAGTAGTCCGGACAGGTGAGGTCATGGGTAAGATGCGGCCTGTGACCTCCGAAAGTGGTGACGTCCTACTGCATAGCCCGTCCCTTCCCAGTTTCATTCTCCCCTAGGCCAGGGTAGATTTTCATGGACGGGAGGAGGCTATTGGTCATTAGGTTCAGGACCGCGATGTTGACGCTGAATCAGTGAGCCTGTAGCCTACTCGCGTGGAATAATTTAGGGTTGATTGATCGTATGGACAGGTGTTACCTAGTCCATCGGTGATGAATTCCTAGATCATTCCTCCCATGGAATCGAACGTGTGTCACGGGTACCCTATGGACCAGTTCAACCTTTCAATAGCCCAGACCAAACGCACTATCACAACGCTAATCTCCTCTCCCTTACGGGGTTCCATCGATCTGACGATCCTCACTCATCATTCACTAGGCTCTCCACGAGCAAACTCAGAGAAACTGTCGCAACAAGGCGCGAAAACCCCTTTCTTTTTCCAAACTCCTCGTGGGGTTATGTTTCGTTATTACAACGATTTCCATTAATTGATCAACTCACACGAAAATTGAAATTAAGTTTTTCTAGCTTTCAATTTCCCGTCCACCATTTCTAACCGACTTCAAATACTCTTATCTATTTTGATGAAGCATGAATTTAGGTAGTGGAACTCTAACCAGTAACACCCCTTATAAAGGAAGATCTTAGCAGATAAAGCTTTAGAGGATTCTCCTGAGCTCACTTTGAATTTCCACTATCATATACTTTCTCTTGTTTAGTTTAACACAACATTGTTCATTTTTTTACTGTGTCAAAATCCCTTTCAACTTCTCCCAGGTCAGTTTTGGACGCTTTGCAGTTACAACACATGCCAAAACCCATTAGGAATGACACATTCCGATGGATCGGACACTGCATTTCGACTCTCCCAATAAGGGAAATATGTCACTTATGGCAGGAAGTCATTGTTTGCTCCCTATCACTTTGAAACGTTTTGCTTACGTCACAATCACATTATGAGCAATACAACATGCGTTGTTGTTTCCTACCAACTGATAATGGGGAGCGTTGCTTTTGCCTTTCCTCTTTTGTTCCGGCGAGGACCCACCCTCCACACTTCACCCAGTGTGACTGAAACTCTTTAAATCTCACTCTCTTTTACCATCCTACACTTACCATTGCACTTAAATACTTAAATGTATTGTTTCCTCTTGGCATCCACATCTCCCGTAAACAGCACAGCTTAGCCCGGCTAGCTCAGTCGGTAGAGGGAGACTCTTTATCTCAGGATCATGGGTCGAGCCACACGAGCTTAACAGGGAGCCCTCACTCTTTTCTCATCGGTAGTCTTAATGTACCTATCTCTCAGGATCATTATAATTCAGGCCAAACATAACGGACTAGTTTCCTCCTTGTTTCAGTTATTTCTTTAGAAAATAACCATTAGGACCTTAACCTCCGTCTTTCGGCTCCTCTCTCCATTCTCTCCGTTCGGTCTAGAGTATCCGCGTTGTAACGGTCGGCGGTAAAACCGAAGCTGACATAAAAATCCCTTAACTTAATCTCGACCATTCTCTACGGCTATTACCCGTTCGAATAAAAATCTAAACAACCCCCTTTTATTTCCGCGCAATATCCATTCAAAAAATATAAAAATCCAAAAAGAAAAATTCTCGTTCTTACTCAGCAAAAGAAAATCTTCTCGCACCGAAAATTTCGAAGGAAAACCTTTGCCTAATTGCGCACGCCTATGTCCTTAGCCCGTGGTTAAATCGCCCACCCACACATCGACATCGGTCCAGAAAATTCTTTCGGGTAGCGGCGCAGCCAATCCAGGCCCTTGGCGCAAGAATAATCGCATGACGCCGAGGCACACATAGAAATAATGTATGTAGCCTGCATGTATGGATATGGACTCATAGACAAATATTCAATGAGGCGAGCACAGGAATTCCGTCTAGCGCTATCGCCCCGCCCCCCAAAAAGCCACGCTAACCTTATAAGGAGACGAACGGATGGAAATTTCCATGAAGCGTCTCGCTGAAGTGGCGAATATTTTTTCGATGAGAAGAACGAGTAGTCAGTCAGTCGGCAGGAGACATTAGAACCAAAAAGTCGGGTCCGAGAAATAACTTAGTTTCTGAGTGAAAAAAAAGGGAAGTGCTGTGGCTAAACCGTAAAGCGAGTGTCCTGATTTTTTCGGTGGTTTAACCAACGCGAATTGTTTTTACTGACAAAGATCGGACAACCGTAATAAAATTTATGTTTGTTTGCCAGTTGCGAATTGTAGTATAAAAATGGAGTGGAATGCTAGCGTTATTGCGGGGAAACCCGGTCCATTTTTTTTGAGACCTTACATTGCGATTGTCTGTTGTGCGGATAATTAATAGTGAAGTATTAGGATCCCCGGATTCCGGAAGTTTATAATCGGCTGAAACAGTGAGCAATCTGGTTTTTTTTCGCTAAAATTTGACTACCACCACAATAGAAAACGATGAAGAGGAAGGACGGGAATGTGCAACAAATCTAAGTTGTTATATGTAAATATATATATGTATGTATTATATTTGTTATTAGTTTCTTAATACTTGACGATAAGAGATTCAATTTTTTTTATGTATATATAATCCTAACCGAAAATAAAATAAGTTACCATGGCGGTAAACATAAGAAAATTATTAACGAATTAAGTTTATTTAGCATTAACTGACTAAGGTCTAACATTGGAACTCTGTTTTTGTTGTAAAAAGTATGTGCATAGGGTTAAAACAGTGATAAATACAGAAAATTAATTTTTTTACGAACTGTAATCCTAAAAGAAAAGGAAAAGATTTTTTTTGTACACAATCAGGACGTTATAAGAATGGCAAGGAGGGAGTGGTAAAATCCGATAAATGTAACTAACTTCATAGTGCACTAGTTATTAAGTTTTTTTTGAAAAGGAAACTCATTTGTTTATGTTTAACTTTTATTCCTGATTTTTTTTGGCATATATGAGTATTTAGTATTAGTACATTTATTGTTATGAATACACCTATTGTTACGTGGTTTCACGTGTATATAGGAAAAGACAGTGGGCCCCTGAAAAATAAAATAAAAGAAATGCAAAAGTAAAATGAATTAATAATAGTATGTTATAAGATAAATACAAAAAAATTTTTTTTTAAAAGATCACCCCCAACAAAAGAAAAAAAAAACGGAGAAAAGAATTGAAATAATCCAGTAGTTATTAAATAAATATAATGTAAACGTTGCCATTGTACCAAAATTTATTTTTTTTTGTTCCTTTCTTCCTTCTTCACAAAAAACTTAGAAGATTTAACTAAGCAGCAAAGTGGTAAGTTTTTATTGCTCCTGTGCCATGTTTCTTTTTTTGCTGGCGCGTGCCAAGCGGTTGTACATTCTCAGCGCCATGTAAGATGACGTAGGGGGGGAACCGGAGCGTGGGGACTGTTGGGAGGCTGTGTGCCCGCCCATAAAATGTAAGTACTTGTATTAACTAGTTTCTTTTCAGGTTTCATATCTGTTCGCGACCGCCCGCGTGACTGTCCCTACGTCGCCCCTTTTGTTTTTGGAAGTTTTTTTTTCTCGGCACGATTGGTTTTTTTGTTTTATTAACTGTCTTGTCCGTCAGCCTACATGCACTACGAACCCCCCCCCCATCCGTCGAGTTAGTTTGAGTACCGCAAGCGTGCCAACAGCCCCCGTGTATAGTAGGCCATTGAATTTTTCGGCGATACCTTTTCCAGATCGATCGCCCAGCCATCCCTATCGCTATGAATACCCCTGTCCCATATTTTTTTTGTAATTTGCTTGTATGGCCCCGTGTGGCCGTATCCTTCCTCTCTGGTTCTTCGTGCTACCACTGGAGTACACACTTTTCCCCGACAGTTACAGCCCTTTTCCCTAAATAATGGAATTGCGCGTTGTTCATTAACCATTTTCAAGGTCCAACCAGAAATACAAGTTTGATAAATTAAACCTCAAACAAAAATTCCAAAACTCATATTGCAATCCCAGTAGCAGTTATTACAACCATGCACATTTTCCCTGCACGGGAACGACAGCGGTGCCGGTAATATGAGTCCTTTGTCTGATAAGATAATTTGCGCGCTCACTTCAGGTGTGAGAAACGCTAAATAGGCACTTAACGTGCGACCAAAATTGAAGGTCAAAGTTGCCTGTGAGAACTGCCAAATCGACAGTTTTCAATAGTAAATTTTATGTGGAGCGACATTTTTCCAAGAAATAAGGTTTTCTTGGTTTGAATCGCGAAACCGTCGCGATTTCTGTTTTTAGAAAAACAGTGAGAGTTGGTTTTTAAACGCGAACCGGAAAGGTTCTAATTTTGAATGTGTCGGGTAAAACGGGCGGCGGTGTTCGGGATTTTCCTTTAAAATATAAAATGAAGAAAAGTAATTAATTGATAGAAAAAGAATTGTGTAGTTTTTAAATAATTCGAATTAGAATTAAATATTGTGGTCAACAAAACTATTGTGGATATTTTATAAAATGAAGAAAAGTAATTAATTGATAGATAAAGAATTGTGGAGTTTTTAAATAATTCGAATTAGAATTAAATATTGTGGTCAACAAAAGTATTGTGGATATTTTATAAAGTGAAGAAAAGTAATTAATTGATAGATAAAGAATTGTGGAGTTTTTAAATAATTCGAATTAGAATTAAATATTGTGGTCAACAAAAGTATTGTGGATATTTTATAAAATGAAGAAAAGTAATTAATTGATAGATAAAGAGTTGTGGAGTTTTATTAAAAAATTCGAAGCAGAATATAAATATTGTGAAAACCATATGTAAGTAACTTTTAAAAATATATATTAACAAGTATAATAAACCGACTCAAGTGCAAAAATTGTTGGATTCCGGAGAAACTAAATAAACCATAATACCCGATGAACGTCCTCAAGCAAGATATACTCAAATAAATATATGTAAAAAAGAATATATTACACTGGCGCAGCCGGTAGGATCTGGGTAAACTTAGAGAAAAGTTAACAAGTGCTGGGTACGGCACCAACACCCTTAAACCCAAAGCCGAGCCGGGCTTCTGGGAGCCAAGTTAACTGTCGCTAACGTCTCAGATCCTACAAGAACCATCGCTCGGGGGTGTACTTCAAAAGTGCCTCTGTTCCAGGTGGACACGCACACACCCCCCAATTAGTATCTTCGTGGGACTTTCGCGGGCTTCATCCCTGCCCATAATTGATGTCCACTAATCCTCATCAGGACCAACAGCAGGACGAAATAACCAGCGACCCCGAATCACCAGCCGCTAGACAAGACGGATCGGCAACCACATCAACGCCACTAGCAGTACCATCGGCATCACAGCAGCTAGGAGCAGCACTCGTTACCACAACACCAGTCAACACCCCCCGACGCCTACCGCCTACAATCAACACCAATTTATCGCCAAGAAGACTTCGTAGCGGAAGACTACTACCTGAAATTACCCAAGTAAGTTTACAAAATTATTTAACACAATTATATAGTAAGGCAAGGGAATACCAATGCGACGGGCTTGACCGTGAATTAAGAAAAAGTCGCGAGCAAAGACTCGCACAAATAAGCAAGTTTCAAGAAGCGACTACAAGATTCGCCCAAGAGATCAAGAATTTTAAGGGGTTCCCAAGCCTTGAATCATTAGAGAGTAAAAATATAAACCACAACAAAAGATCAGAAGAAGAAGATTCACCAGGTAGTGTCCTAGAAAGTAGTGGGGTGAGGTATTGCTAAATTGGGTGAGCGTATCTCTCTCAGACTCCGACCAGGAGCTGATACTAGACGATCACGAACCCAAGTACAATAAATTTTTAAATATGGCGGATTTCACCAGAGTAGCAAGACTAACCTCGGAGTTAGTCCCTATATTCCCTGGTGGACAGTCCCCCAATGTAGTTATCGAGCTACACACCTTCATAGGTTGCTGCAAAAGGGCCATCCAGTGTCTCAGTGAACAGGATAAACCTGCGTTCCTCCAAATATACCCTACCAGGTTACGCGGCGAAGCGTACCAACTCATAGCGTCTACACAGCCGGCAACCTTTGAGGACGCCGAAAAACTGTTAAATCAGACGTATTTACCGCGAGAAACTTACCAGGAGGTGGTCAATAAATTGATCACCACCAGGCAATACCCCTTGGAGACCCTTATTGCCTTCACGGCCAGAATCAAAGGAATGCTGCAAGTTTGTAAGGAAGCAGCATACACCAAATATGGTGCATTAGCAGCACCAGCAGTTCAAGCTCAGTTGGAAGACTTTGCCAAAAATGCCTTACGGAGTGGGGTCACCAACCCTCACCTCTGTCAGTACCTCCTAACCGTAGGAGAAGAAACTCTGGACAACCTAGTTCAAAAGGCTCTAGACATGGAGCGCCTACAACAAACTGCCCTAAACCTACAGCCCAGTGCCTCTGCTATAATATACCCTGACATCACGCCCCTGAGTAACCAAAACCCCACAATCACCGAGTCCTGGTGACCGAGTCCTAATAAAAAGTGAAAACCGAAAAGGCAAACTGGCCCCCATCTGGAAAGGACCATTCTCGGTAATAGCCATCCCTGAAATTGATAACGCTCCTACTGACACTAGCAGTCGTCGCCGGTCAGCCAAACGGACCCCCCTACTTAATTAACCCTCTCAACCAGACAGGTATAGTCTTTGAGGAAATAGGTGAACTATGGCTATACCACCAGTATTGGAATATCTTTACCGAAATCGATCTGAGCGAAATAGACAATCAAACGAGCGTGGCTGAACATGCGGAATACTTAATAATGAGGTTGTGCAAGGGAGAAAATGAGACGCAAGAAATATGCCAAACACAACAGCGACATATCCATTCTGTAATTGAAACTATTAAAAGACGAACTGGGGTAATACGTGACCTAATTAGCCCACATCGGCAGAAACGGTCTCTCTTCGACGGAATAGGGGCGGGACTGCATTATATATTCGGGACGATGGACCATCAAAACGAGGAAGAAGTATACAGCAGACTAAGTGAATTGGAAAACGGGCAAACCACACTCCTAGAACTCGAGAAGCAACAAATTAGTGTGGTGAATACTTGAGAGAACTGCAAAAGCCATTATCCGCACTAATGGACAGACAACAGCAAATTGCATATCAGATCAACGAAATGCAAACCATATCGGAACAAACAAAGAAACTGCAGCTGAGACAAGATATAACAGCAAACATTCTTCTACTGGTCATTGAAATAGAGTCAAGACAACAGACGTTAATGGACGTAATAGTGGCAGCAAAAAATAATCAAGTACACCCACTACTCGTCTCGCCCCGCACCTTAACCGATATCCTCAAGCGGACTACAAACTCATGCGGAAGGTGCCTTCCGATAATATATAAAATAGCCAAGACGGATTCACATCTGTTGCAGAACAAATTGGTAATCAGAATCAGTTTACCCATTTTCAATTTGCCCAAACTACGTTACTTCAAAATATGGCCCTACCCGGTTCACACCGGAAAAGGACCTTCGGTAGTACCGGATGTTGGTCACTCACACATAGCCATACACTACCCCACTCAAGTGTACACGCTGCTCAATCACCAGAGTACACACTTAACGGATAAGCTAAACGGGTCCACCTACATAGGCGAACTGAACACACCACGGTCCCAAGCCGGCCTCACGAAAGACTGCACCGTGAAAATGCTACTAAACCCGCTGGGGGAAAAAGTCGAATGCCCACTAAGAGTCCAAATACCCCCAAAAAATTTACTAATTAGAATGGATAGGCCTAATACATGGTTATTCTCTTTTACCAACCCTCAAGCCATACACATAACGTGCGAAAATCAGTTGGCAATAGTAAGAACCGAACAGCTGCGTATCCTAACTCTAATCCAGCCATGTAAACTTCAGATCCAGGAACACACCTTATACCACCAAGGGACCATAGGGCGACCCCTATCAATAGTACAACCCCACTACTTCCCGTTGGGCAACCCCAAACTAGCAGGCCTCAACGGCAGCACCCTATCCGCGATAGAATCCCATGGAATCCATAATTCGACGCAGCTAGTGCTGGAACGTGGAGCATTTGACTCATGGCACGAAAGTACGGTGCCATTGGATAAAATATTAAATCAATTGAATCAGCTGGAGCAAAATAGGCAGCACCCTAAACACTACCAGTGGTCGCTGACCTCAATATCGCTCAGTAGCTTGATCCTCATCCTACTCATATTGTACGCACTGTTCCGGATATCGAAGGTAACGCAAAAAATCTTTGGGGGAAAAACCACTGTACAAACGGAAACGGAGGACCGGCAGGAAGCCGCACAACCCCGGTGCATTACCCCAAGTCTGCCTAGAAGACCCCGAGCTCGCTCCATGACACTACCTAGGGCCGTTCAATTAGTAGGTGAAAGAACTTAATAGTAAAGTTAAAAAGAATTCCACAAATAAAAAAAAAGAGAGAGAAATATATATAAAAATAAACTAAGAAAAAATTAGACGTAAGGAATGTAAGAAAAATCCACAATACCGCAAAAATAATAAACAAAAAAAAAAAGAGCAAACATTCAAAGTAAGAAAAAATAGTTGTAAGCCAAATGTAGAAAGCAGAAAACTAGAGCATTATTACAAGTCAATTAATAAAAAAAAAAGGTGAAAAATCATAGATATACAATCAAAAAAAAAATAGTAGTAGAAAATTGAAGTAAACCAAAATAAAATTCCACCTAAGCACAATACTTACTTGTTTGGAGAAGGGGTACGACCAAAGAAAACTCGTATTATTTTTTTTATTAAAATGAATTATTATTATTTATTATCGTATTATTTTTTTTTTTATTAAATGAATTTTTATTAATTTTTCTTAAAAACTATAAATTTTTTTTTGATTTTTTTTGAAAAACACTCGATAAATGAATTTGAATGAACCAAATCGAGATGATTAAAAGACTATTCATCGTCGCTACTGCCATTGCGGCGGGATAACGCCATATCTAATAAGTCGTCCCCCCGCCTCCCAACATAAATCCGGGCCCCTCGAAAATGCAAGGCTATGCCCGGGTTGTGGAAAAAGTCCAGCCCCAATAGGACGTCCTCCTCTAAATCCTCCTCGTTCACCACTACAAAGCTCTGGAGGAGCTCCTGGCCCTGAACCCTTATACGGAGGTCCCGCACACGGCATATAAGGAGAAGTCCCCGGCAAAAGGGACAACACAAAACGACCCAGAACAGGACACCCGCATAACCGACTGGGTGCACCCACAATCAAGAGCGCCTTGCAGACGCAAGGAAAAATCCACGAAGGTGACCCCCACGTAGTAGGCGGGGAAAGCACTCAAGCGCGATGGCCCCACGAAGGATGCCCCTACCACTGATGCGGACGACGTACCTGCCAGGGGCGATGATGATGGACCAGGGAGGGATGGACGCTGACGTGGACAATCCTCCGCCTTGTGCCTGAAAACACCACATACAAAGCAGCTACCCCAAGCCCTCCTGGGCATACGGCACACCGCTGCAAAGTGGCCCCTCCGCCCACAATTGTAACATCTGTAGGAAGTAGCCGTCGCCTCCGCCTGAGCCGGATTAGAAGGGGTCGTAGCTTCAAGAGGCCTTGGTAGTCCCACTACACGACCCCCACGCCAGCCCCCGCGGCCTCCACGCCAACCGCGTAAGCTTCCTCCATTAAGCGTCACTGCTTTCCAAACTGCCTCAAAGTTCCTACGATCCATAGCCTAAAAACAACACAAAAACAAAACACTTCTTAGTAAAAACAGAATCCCCGTGGGTCGAGGCACCCAATATAAACCCAAGCCCCTAAAACTCACCTTGAAAACTCAAATAGAAAACACGCACGAAACAAGGTAATACGTTAGGTTCCACCACAGGAAATGTAAGAACTAATATTGTCCACCCTCAAACAAAGTGGACACAGTAATAAAACGAAGAAAAACCAAAACTATAAAACAAAAACAAGAACTCAAATAAAAATAACCTCAAATCCAGAGGCGGAAGATCATAGCCATAACAACTATCATATCACAAAAAATACCTCCCTGCGATAAGAGAATCGTCTTACTTTGTAACGATTCTCATCCTTCAAGGGGGAAGGAATGTTGTGGACCAAATATTCGCCAAATTCTCCCAAAAATAATTGGCCCTTTTCCCTAAATAATGGAATTGCGCGTTGTTCATTAACCATTTTCAAGGTCCAACCAGAAATACAAGTTTGATAAATTAAACCTCAAACAAAAATTCCAAAACTCATATTGCAATCCCAGTAGCAGTTATTACAACCATGCACATTTTCCCTGCACGGGAACGACAGCGGTGCCGGTAATATGAGTCCTTTGTCTGATAAGATAATTTGCGCGCTCACTTCAGGTGTGAGAAACGCTAAATAGGCACTTAACGTGCGACCAAAATTGAAGGTCAAAGTTGCCTGTGAGAACTGCCAAATCGACAGTTTTCAATAGTAAATTTTATGTGGAGCGACATTTTTCCAAGAAATAAGGTTTTCTTGTTTTGAATCGCGAAACCGTCGCGATTTCTGTTTTTAGAAAAACAGTGAGAGTTGGTTTTTAAACGCGAACCGGAAAAGTTCTAATTTTGAATGTGTCGGGTAAAACGGGCGGCGGTGTTCGGGATTTTCCTTTAAAATATAAAATGAAGAAAAGTTATTAATTGATAGATAAAGAATTGTGGAGTTTTTAAATAATTCGAATTAGAATTAAATATTGTGGTCAACAAAAGTATTGTGGATATTTTATAAAATAAAGAAAAGTAATTAATTGATAGATAAAGAGTTGTGGAGTTTTATTAAAAAATTCGAAGGAGAATATAAATATTGTGAAAACCATATGTAAGTAACTTTTAAAAATATATATGTATTAACAAGTATAATAAACCGACTCAAGTGCAAAAATTGTTGGATTCCGGAGAAACTAAATAAACCATAACACCCGATGAACGTCCTCAAGCAAGATATACTCAAATAAATATATATAAAAAAGAATATATTACAAAGCTATATTGATTAGTACAGACTAGGATGATAATAGGGATATCAATTTTAAAAGACTGTTTACTTATGGAGGGGGAAAACGGGATTTGTAGGTATTGAAGACCACACAACATCTGTTAACAGGTTCGTTCTTGGCATACTCGGTGCGATGTGAATATTTCTTAAGCAATTTCATGTGTCTCGTCTGTCGGACATCGTAATTGAACTTAATTCTATCCGATAGAAACTACACTTTGAGCTTGCTGTTTAAAACGTCCAAGGTGAGGCATGAGATAAGCAACTTTCTCCTACATGACAGTGGTAAGAGATATAATGCTTTGAGCCTGTTCGTGTAGGGTGGTAGACTAAGATAATCGCGCGGGTCGTGGAGATGACGTAGCGCGAAAAGAAGAAATTTTTTTTGTATTGATTTAGCTGGAATATGGGATCCCATATCGGGCAAGCGTATTCCAGGATTGGGCAGACAAGGGAACAGAAAAGAGTTTTAGTAACCCAAACATTGCCAAATTCTTTAGCTCTTCTCTTAATAAAACCTAACAGCTTGTTGGCTCTGGCAGTAATGTTGTCATAATGCAAATTAAAATTTAACTTGTTGTCTAGAACAACACCTAAATCCCTAATTTGATCGACATGGTCAAGGACCTTGTCGTTCAGATAATACTGCCAACGCTGTATATTTTTTTTTGTGAGAAGGTGATTGAGTGACATTTAGCGATGTTGAGATGTAGTTTATTCGTTGTGCACCAGTCTTGCAGAGCATTCAGTTTTGATTGAAAGAACGATACATCACTTTGGGTTCTTATGATGTTGTATATTTTTAAATCGTCTGCGTAAAAGAGATGTGGAATATCCTTCAGTTTGTCAGATAAATCAGAAATAAATATATTAAACAAGAGTGGGCCTAGATGACTGCCCTGGGGTACACCGGAAGTCACGTCGATTTCTTTAGATATGTAGAAATCCTTGAAATCTAACCACCTGAGTTCTTCCGTCAAGGTAACATCTTATCCATTTCAGGGCAGCACCGGATATTCCAAATTTTGAAAGTTTTGTTATTAAAATATGGTGGTCAACACGATCAAAGGCTTTGCTAAAGTCCGTATAGACTGCGTCGATTTGATGACCATTCTCCATACCACATAACAGTTCAGAGGTTAAGATCATAAGGTTTGAGGTGGTTGAACGCCCTTTTCTAAATCCGTGCTGTTGCTCGTTAAGAAGTGGGTCAATGACGGGAGCTATCTTGTCGAAAACAAGTTTTTCAAAAAGTTTTGGGATTGAAGAGAGAATGGCAATCCCCCTATAGTTGTCCACCAAGTGCTTATCGCCTCCCTTATGGATTGGTGTAAGATAGGATTTTTTCCACAGCGATGGAAACACTCCTATTGACAATGATTTATTAAATATTATTTGAAGAAGGCGTAACATTTGCTTTGAGCAGTATTTCAAGAAACTAGGGGGAAGAGTGTCAGGACCATGACCTTTATTGTTATCAAGACTGTTTAAACCAATCATTATGTCTTGAGTCGTCAAAGACAAATTGCTTAGGAGTGCTGGCATTTCTGTATTGTAAAGTCAGTGTGCGCTGTACTATTCGGGCAAAAAACTTCACTAAACCTATCAGCAAACCTGTTACAAATTTCTTTGGGGCATGAGGAGTGTGTGCTACCAGTTGTCATAGTTAACGGATAACCTGAAGTTTTTCGTTTTATATTAACGAAGTCAAAGAATTTTTTTGGGTCGTTTATAATATTTTCTGCGATGGTGTTTAAGTAAGTCTTATAGGCCTCACGTGACCTAAGTGGGAATTCAGAGGCTAACCTAGCGTATTCTAATTTGACTTCCGCCGTTACGTGTATGTTTTTTCTAATCATGTAATATAACTTATTTCTCTGATTACGCAGAGATCGCATATTACTATCAAGCCAAGGTTCCGATAATTTATTCCTTTTTCTAATTTTGGGGACATACTTGTCAATGATGTTGAAGATAATAGTGTAGAAGGACGACACTACTTCGTCAAGATCATTGCTTGAAAGCCTATACTCCCAGTCGACAAGGGACAATTCGAAACCAATGCTATTGAAATTTGCGTTCTTAAAGTCATATACTATTGAGTTGTTGTATGACGTAACATTGTCAGAAATGGTGGCGCGGAGTTCAACCACCCAAGCGGAATGGTGAGTAGAATTGGTGAATAGGTTTTCCTCATCGGAAGCGGGTAGGATAATTACCTCCTCATAGGAATTAGTGAAAATCAGATCCAACCATTTACCAGAAGAGTTTGGTTGCCTGATAATTTGACATAAGTCATTGCCATAAAAAGAGTCGATAAGCTTTATATCGATAGCATTTATTGCATTAATTGGAAGAAGGTTACCTTCCTCGTCAGGGATAAATAAAAGATTGGGACGGTTAAAATCGCCCAAAACAAATATGTCATCGTCACTGCAGAGTGAGTCGTTAACTTCATCTAAAATATGAAGTAAATCATCATACTTAGATTCGCCAGAAAGGGGGGGTTTTAGAAAGTGCCAATGAGTATGTTTTTCTGCCCAATTTGATTCGAACAAAAACATGCTCGAAAAATTGTGCGTGATTGGTTGTTAATAGTTCACAATTTAAGTAGTCCTTGACAGCTATAAGTACTCCGCCTCCTCTTGAAAACCCGGTGGAGTTGTAGTCTCTATCACATCTATAGACTGTCCAGCTGGAGTCTAATATCTCCTCATTTAGGAATGTGTCATTTAACCACGTTTCAGTGATCACGAGCACATTGAAGACACAAGATTTTGAGTCGATGTAGAGATCCTTTATTTTACTTCTCATTCCACTGCAATTGTGGTAAAAAAGTCTTATGCCGTCATGTTTGTAAAGTTTTGGGTGGGGGGTCGAGGTGTTGTTATTCATTGGGGGAGTGACTAGTTAGGGGCGATAGTATCGGTTCCTTTCGTCACGGCTCTTTTGCAGCTGGAATACATGTAGTGCCCGAACATGGGAGGCGTAAGTTGCAAGATCCTTGCTTACTTGTTCGGAGGATATTCCATTGCGCTCAAGATACTTGGTAAAAAGTGTGTGCAGGGTATCACGATTGGTTGATAAACCTTCCTGTTGGATCGCGATGATCAGACTGGTCCTGGTTTTGCCTTGTATACATGTGGAGTCAGGTTTGTTGTACATGTAAGCAAGGAACAGCCTTACACTATCGTAAACTTTACTGTCTCGTAAACGAGATAGCAAATATCGATTATCAATCGATTCTGCCGAAATTAGGGTATTTTTAACGATCGGGGGCTAGAGAGGGTTTAAAAATGGCAGGGCGGTTGGGGTGGGGATGTTAATAGTGCTGCCTGCAGATGGGTCCGTTGGTTGCGTTGGGTTCACTACAGTAGGCTGATGCTGGTTTAAAAATGGCAGGGCGGTTGGGGTGGGGATGTTAATAGTGCTGCCTACAGATGGGTCCGTTGGTTGCGTTGGGTTCACTACAGTAGGCTGATGCTGCGACTTGTTTAACAGAGGCGAGTGGCTTCTGGGAATCTCGTTAACATTAGCATAAGAGCGACCGCCGACGACGATGTGGCTGCGGGAAAAGTTAGGGTACGATGTGTGTTTAGGGCTTCGATAGCCTCTTTATAAAAACTCAGTGAGTGAATGATACGTTAGAGAAAAAGACTGCAGGGTTAATTCAATACTTAACAATTTATTCAAGTTATTATAATCTTCTTCAGTAATCTTCTTCAAATAAACTTACTAACTAAAATTATTAATATAATTCAATCTTTCGACTTTAAATGTACAAACTTTTTCTAATTTCGTATAGTCGTGTCTGCAGAACCTTTGGTTGTTGCAAAAGCTTTCTCCCTGTATAGTTGAGATTCCTTGAACTTTAGATGGTCGTGACTGTAGATATCCCTGACCGTGGTGCGGAACCTTGCTGGAACTTAAATTGATTTATTAATTTATTTTGATATTTGCATTAGCCTCAGGGCAACTAATGCAACCAAGAATTTATATTAGCTCAATACGGCTAATGTATTAAGAAATTCACATTAGCTCAGAAACGTCTAATGTGACCAAATTGAGATCGCTAGGTTTGATTATAGCTATTTGCATTAGCCTCAGGGCAACTAATGCAACCAAGAATTTATATTAGCTCAATACGGCTAATATAATAAGAAATTCACATTAGCTCAGACACGTCTAATGTGACCAAATTGAGATCGCTAGGTTTGATTATAGCTATTTGCATTAGCCTCAGGGCAACTAATGCAACCAAGAATTTATATTAGCTCAATACGGCTAATATAATAAGAAATTCACATTAGCTCAGAAACGTCTAATGTGACCAAGTTGAGATCACTAGATTTCTACCTCATAAGCGTATAGAAGATCAAGAGTGATCTGAAGCTTTTGGGCAACGCGCTCTGATATTTATTTGCTCCACTGTACTGCGTCAGTGGAACCTGGTGGGGAGCTTCGGGATCTGTAATGCGTCAGTGGAACCTGGTGGGGAATCGCAGAACTCTGCTGCAAGTTGGGTTTTTCCTATGTGTTTGTGTCGTTTGACATTTGACATGTAATCGCTGGGTAAGTTATGTTTGTTTTTGGTTTTGTATTTTAATATTAATTAATTTTACATGTATTTTCAGGGTTCTGGTGGGAGCTGTGAGTTATGTTGCGGTGGAGATTCAGGGTTGTCAGGTGAGTGGTTTTTTTTGTAAGAACTATTTCTTTGTGGTAATTTTGTTTGCATTTTAGGATGGATACTGCCGGCAGTTTGTCTTTGATTGGAGGGACACGGGAACTATTGTAAGGTAAGTATGTTTGGAAATGTTTATTTTGTTATTTGCTAATATATATATTTTTTTTAGGAAAACTAAGACTGAACATCCTCCGGGGCCTTGAAGCGTTCGCTTCAATAGAAGACTGGATTTTTTTTGATATATATTGTTTTGATGCTAATTAATAAAATACACATTTCACTGAACTTGGTTGAGTTTTATTTTAGAAGCAACAAATTTGAATTTATTCGTTTCAGGTTTAACATTCAGTTCTTGGGTTTGTTGTGTTTTTGCTTCTTTTTCAGTCCATTGGTGGAGTGCCCTTGCTGGAGGGGTTTCCCTGGGGGATGAAGTACCACCTTACACGTTCTTTCTTTGTTTAGGGTAAATTGTAGGATTTTCCCTTCGAAGTGGGTACGGTATGACCTTTTGGCGCGCATAATTTTCGTCCATGGTAGTGGAAGGGCCTTAATTTTCTCCCATAAGGCGGGCTCCACTATTACATTGGGCGGTGGTTGGCTGCGGCGTGTCCGATATTCGTCCAGGGTGATTTTTGCTCACTCTTGCCGCTGCTGGATTCCAAATATGGGCGCAAGATTGTCGTCATACTCAAGCATGCCGTCATCAAGCAACTGGATCGCGGCGAGGACATGTGCCTGGTCGACTCGTGCCGCGTGCTTCTCAACACCGACGAGGAGGAGGAGTTTGCGAACCAGTACAGGGAGCTGGCAGCTCGACTCCGCGAGTCGCCCACCACGGGCTGCACCCGGGTCTCGAACCACCACTTCATCAACGCCCTCATCAGGTCACGGGCGCAGTTTATCTCGCACGACAACTTTTACAACACCGACAACGCCTACGGCACGGTGGCGCTCGACAAATGTGTCGCCTATGGCAAATTTGACCCGCTAGCCCTAATGAAGAACATCTGCGCCATGACCGACCACCTGATCCAGCACCACACAAGCTACACCATCTACATCAACTTGGACGGGTTCGCTACACTGCTGCAGCGCCTGTACCTGCCGTTCAACTCGGAGGAGGCCCTGCTCATCAACATGCAGATTGCCACCATCGCCAAGATAATTGTGCAAGAGTACGAGAACGCCACCGTGATGCGGTTACTACAGATCAACCAGGTATTCGAAAACGACGCCAGGCTGCGCATCGAGCGCAGCTTCCAGTTTGCCCCAGCCCAAAACGTGATCGCTCTCGACAACGGTTACTTTCTCAACAACACCCTCGTCGAGTCGCTGCATCGCTACGGCAAGCTGACGGTCGACCTAGTCAACGGCATCATATCTACCGGCTGCCGCGATATCGCCGCGATAGACGAGCGCCTGCGGGGGTTCGAGGCCGTGTACGAGGTGGACGCCCACTTTCTCTTGATGCTGGCGCGCGACCGCTACAATATCACCGGTCAGTACCAGTGGTCCGAGCTCTGTGTGCCCTGTGAAAACACGAATCTCTTGAAAACTGTCAATTTTCCATGCCTATTAAAATGCCTTGTATACTAAATAAAATATCTATAATATGTCATTTCTGTTTTGACGCAAAAGTCATATTTGTTTATTATCGCCTATATGGGCGTGGGTGCATTTATAAGGCTTGCACCAAGGACCTGGGGTCGTGCAATAACGAGTTGATGGTTACCCCACGCGATATCAAGGGAATCGTCTACCATGCGCTGCCCGACTACGGCGGCACCGATGAAGCCGATGAAAATTCCGGTTTCATTCTATCGCCGCCCTATATTGTCGATGGCTTGATTGGATCGTATGCGCGCATGCGTCGACGTGTGCGCCCAGGCCGGTTGCAACATCTCCGAGATCTGGTGTCGCTGGCGCCGTTCTCAAACTACTGCCGTGGCGGCCGGTTCGCGCAACTCAGGGGCGAGAGCATGTGCATCCGCACGCTCGGCTACGGCGACCTGCACAATTACTACACCGCCAAGTACTCGGGCACGTCGGCCGCCACCCCCATCATCGCCGCGCAACTGGCTCACGTCCAGAGCTCGAATATCAAGCAACTGCAGTGGTACCTCAAGTTTGGCGACTTTAAGCGCCTTGTCAAGGACTGTGACTGTGCTTGAGAGCATGCCGATCTCTGTCGGTGCTGTAAAAAAACTTGTCTAGATCCGCACTCGTCGGCGGTCAGCGGCAGACTGAGCATTTTTGTCATTCCGTCACGCGCCTTTAGACATTTTCATACAAAAGAGCTTTTTCCTGCAACTCGACTATAAATTGAGCGGTGGCTTCGCGCGCGACCCATTCACTCATTAAACTTTAGTTGGTGAGGAGTGAAGCAGGCAGCTCTCTACCGCTTAAATTTTTTTTTAATTAATAATTAATGATTAAGAATGGCTAGAGCTCCTCGAGGCGTGCAGCTCCTCGGGTTGAGCAGCTCGAGTTGAAAATTGCGCGGTGCACTTTTATGACCTCTGACCTCTTAAAAATGGATATATGGCGTTTAGGCACTCTACGTCATATGGTGTGAGTCCCCGCGAGTTGTTGGAGTAGAAGGGGTTCATCACAGATTTCTGGTCGCTGCAGTGTAGCAGCCCCAAGATGTGACCAAGCTCGTGCACGGTGGTAGTAAAGAGCATTTGCCTTGTCCATGCCTCCGCTGCGTCGAAGCACAATTTCTTTCCGGGTGGCAAGGTCGCATGCGCCAGCACATTTCCCTCGCCATCAAAGACATCTGGACAGCCGTGATTTCCGTAAACATTTCTAACGACAATCTCGTTCGCGGCCTTTTTTCGTGGACCCTTGGCTGTCGACAATTTAAAGAAACCAATGTCAGTTTTATCGGCAAAGTGTTTAACGACTTCTTCGAATGATTCGCGCTGACCCCTAATCTTGATAAATTTGTCGTCTATAATTATCGCCAATGGAAAATTCATTTTGCCATAATGCCTTGACACTTTGTACGTTAGACTAGCGTGGCTGGGTATACGGTAGTAAATTATCACAATAACGCCGATCCCGGCAATGACTAGAAACAACAATTGCATCCTTATCTGACCGCTGTCGTCCGCGCCAGTTCAATCTGACCGCTGTCGTCCGCGCCAGTTCAATCTGACCGCTGTCGTCCCGCAAGTTTCCCGCCAGTTCACAGTTCGATGGCGACCGTCATCAAGAAAGGAGGCATCATTGCCAACCGGCACCTGATAGACGACCCAAACATCGATGTGCTCATCGCATACCTGAAGAGCGGAGCGCACCAGACACCGACACCAATCGACCTGCCCGCGTACATAAATGGAGAGATTGAGATCGCCTTTAAGCAGCCGCGCAGGCCGCGCTTCAACCCATACATCGCGGGACGCAGACCCAGGCTCTCGATTTTCAATCTAGAATAAATAAATATAGATAAGGAGAATGACGATTTCGAGTTTATTATTTGGCTTTAGTTTATTAGGCATGCTTGTCGGGGGGTGCACCGATCGAAAAGAACCACCGCGTCTTTGTGGTCAAAAATTTCATCGAGGGCAATGGCTCCCTGCCCGCCGATGCGCGGCGCGGTGACTTTCTTCTGTTTCATGACAATTTCTATGACTGTGATGCCCGCATAAAAAATGTCACCTTCCAGTCGAAGTATTTTATGGGCTCCAACTCGATCGTCGACTGCACCGACAATATCATGTCGATCGCCACCATCAACGACGTGCTCGATGGCCAGCCCAAGATGCAGTCTTTCCTGATGGCCGACCATGTCAATTTTCGCATTGAGGCCCTGTTTCTAAACAGTAACGAGCACCTCTACCTATTATTCCAGTACATTATTCGTCAAAACATAGATGGCCGTAATGTAGTGTACTTGGTATTTATGAACGGTGCCAATACCCTAAACAAATTCAACAAAAACATGATGAGGTCCATCTTCCAGAGCGGCCAGGTGCTCGTAGTTTTCGGCGACAACAACGACGTTTTAGGCGAAAACGAACTCGATTTGCCCGTATTTGTCCCGCTAACCGACAGCCTCAAGATATCCATCTTTCACCGCGACCTGCCCATCTCTAAGCGTCTATAACCCCCGCGAAGACCTATACTACGTACCCAAGTACAAGCACATCGACAATGTATCGGAATATCCCATGTGGTTTGTCAAATGGCTGTGAATTTTTTATAGCGATATGTTTACCGCTGTGTAAGTTAGCGGGATGAACTGCCAACGAGATTGTATGTTGTTTTTGGTTTAGGTGCATAAACCTATACCAAGTTAATGTACCCAGGTACTTAAAACCAGTGTACAGATATATAATTCAGCCCAAGTGCTTAAACTTGTGCTGTAAGTGATGGATGTAGAAAAAACTCGACAAGAAAAATTGAAACGCACCAGTTACTTGTTTGTTAATAACTAAAAATCTTTATTTCATTACTGGTTTATATACAAGAACCTTATTTGCGATGTAAGGGTTTTTATGTAATGTAAAAAATTAATTTCTATAAATGCCCATTTTTCAATATCAGCGGATATATTTAGGCTTTATTGATTTCAAAATTTCACTTACGGAATTCGCTGATTTTGCAAAATAGGCATTAAATGAATTTATTGACACCAAATTAGTTCAATCGAGTACAAAAATATTATTACATACGTGATTAATTTTGAGTGCATGAGTATTTTTTTTTTTTTTTTTTTATAAAATAAGGTCACACAAGAGTAATGACCTTTTAAATTGTACATTCTGCCCCCGTTGATCTCTGATCAAATATTGAATCATTGTCCAAGTCGAAGGTGAACGCTGGATTGCGTTGGTTCTTCTTGGACGCTTTAGGTTTTACGTTTGATGTGGCTGTTGGTGGCTTGGACCGTTGAGACGTTTCACTATTGGTTGTAACTATAGGGTTTTTAACTTTAAAGCACAAAAATGCTATTACTGCAACACCAAGAGCCAGGCTGATATATCCTATGGTATACTGATGAATATCGTGATGCTGGAACCGCGAAACACCCCTTTCTGCTTCTTTTAGTTCATTTATTCCTCTGTGTATTTTTTCATATTCATCTGGTAAGTTGTTGATTGCGATCATATCACGCTTTATTTCTGTTATTTGTGGCAATTTGCTGATGTTAAAATTATTTGTTGATGCAACAAATGATGTTTTAAATGATGACGTATATAACTTGTGTGGCTGAATCGTTGTGAATTCGTCCTTTATAATACAGTCATCATCCATTTCAATAATACCTGTGCCATCCAATGTTTTTTGATAGGTGTCTTCATTACAAATGATGTTGATGATAGTCTGTTTGAAGGCTACGTATAACCAATGATTTCGTTGAAAAAGCTGGATCCATCTAGGTCCGTTGTTGACTTCTATAACTTGACAGTTATTCAATGAAGATCCATGAATGAGTAAATCTAATTCACAGATGGTAGATTTTGGACTAGCGCGGAACATAAGATGGTGTTGCTTACACATATATTGGAGAGTAGTGCTGATCGTGCATAAAGCTAATTCTTGGTCCTTTAATGAATAGTACTGGTCTCTGTGCATATCCACAATGAGGTAATTATTCTCAATGAAAATCATTTTCGCTTTGCCATCCTGTAACCATGGTACTGGAACAATGTGAAGTAGTTCGAAACGTTCGTACGTTACTAGTGGAATCTTTAATTTGAAGATAACACATGTAGGCGTAATTCCTGTTTCAATTGTTATAAGACTATATAATTCTAAAACGTTTGATACTGGAGGTAATCGTAGCGAGGATGGAAAATTATCTTTGATGTTTTGCATTTTACTTGTCATTTGATCTGGTGTTACAATGCTTGGATTTATTTTCCCGTGATGACTGTCTATGACCATTTGTATAAGAGAATCTTGTAGTCTTCTGTAATTTTCCATCATTATCAGTAGCCTGGTTGCTGCTTGGTTATACAATTTATCTAACTTCTGTTGATGTAATTCTTCCCCTACCTTGGACGTCACTTGGTTAGTTTCTTTAATGAATCTGTTGATCTCTTCGAAATGCTTTTGATTCTCTAATTGAGTATGTTCCATTAGTTGAATGGTGTTGTCCATAACTGACGTCTGATTCTTAACTAATGTAAGAATTTGCTCGTCATTTTCTCGCATATTGTTAACAGTAGCTTCCATTCGTTGAGCATAGTTTGAGTCGAGTACTCCAAACAATGAGTTGGCTATGTTTCCCACAATATTTAAAGCTCCTCTTTTTCTTCTGACGGTAGTGTTATTTCGCCTTAAGTAATGACCTTGTTCTCTTAAATATTCCAATTGTCGAATGAAATGATCGGTTGTTGTATTGCAGTATTTATCTGTTCCACGGGTACATATATCTCTGAGTTGGTTGACTCCTGCAGACATTGTGTTGAATTCCCCCCAAAATGTTGACATGTTGTAGTAAATGATCAATGTCCATTCGTTATTAATCATATTAACCGTTCCCATTCTTTCAAAAATTGCACCTGGTGACGATGTGTGTGGTGTTATTTTGATTGCATGTGTGCCCATAGTGGTTGCTAACATTGTGGTTAGCAACAAAGTTGTTGCAACTGATGCGTTAGAGTTACCTTTTTTACGTTTTGAAGGGGGTTCGCAATCTTGTGATTTGGGTTCATTTGATGAGCTTGTCGGCTCGTTGGATGGTTGCTCTTGAGTTGCATTATCTGCTTCCATAGGTAAGACAGCTAATTTGTATATTGGTCGTCTCAAAACTCCACTTGATGTTTTAACGTCTGCTACTCGAACAAATCCATCTTCTCCTTCGATTACTTTAATGACTCTACCCAACACCCATTTTAGTACCGGCAGATTGTCCTCCTTTATCAGTACTAAAGCTCCTGTTTTTAAGTTTTCTCTTGGTGTTTTCCACTTATACCGCTGTTGAAGACTACTAAGATATTCTGTAGACCACCTCTTCCAAAAGTCGTGCTTTATCTTATATAATGCTTCATAACGATGTCCTAAGGTCTTGTTGTTTTCTGAAGCTTGGGAGTCAATTGTACTTGTAAGAGGTTCTCCAATTAAGAAATGCCCTGGCGTGAGTGCTGTTAAATCATTTGGATCGTCTGACATGGGTGTGAGTGGTCGTGAATTAAGAACTGCTTCGATTTCCACTATTACTGTTTCCAACTCTTCATAAGTTAACGATGCTTCTCCAATGTGTTTTCTGAGTAGTCCTTTCGCTGACTTCACGGCTGCTTCCCACAGTCCTCCAAAATGGGGTGATCGAGGTGGTATGAAGCTGAACGTAATACCTTTATTGTGACAAAAAAATGTAATATCCTTTTCGGCCTTGGAAGAATATATTGTCTCGTGCAATTCTCCGAGTTGATTTTTTGCACCGACAAAATTGGTTGCATTGTCACAATAGATTTTATTGCAATTTCCTCTTCTGGATGTGAATCGCTTCAATGCTGATATGAACGCATTCGTGCTTAAATCGGTAACAAGTTCCAGATGCACTGCTTTAGTGGCAAAACAGCAAAAAACTGCTATATACGTTTTTTGTGGTTTCTTACCTCTCACTTTGTAGTGTGTGTATATAGGTCCTGCAAAATCGACTCCAGTATTAACGAATGGTCTGGCTGGTTGGACTCTTGCTATTGGTAAATTTCCCATTATCTGGTTTAGTGTTATAGGCTTCCTCTTTGCACAAATAATACATTTACTAGTAACATTTCGTGCCATAGTTTTACCCTTTATCGGCCAATATTTTTGCCTGGTAATGTGTAGGAGTGCTTGTGGGCCAACGTGTTTGTTGGTCTTGTGAATATGATCTAGTACGAGCCTCGTAAACCAATGATTATAAGGTAATAATGCCGGATGTTTAGCTTCATACGTTAATGTCGATGATTGTATTCTGCCACCTACTCTCAAAACGCCGTTCTTATCGATGAAGGGTGACAAACTACTAATATGGCTTGATGAAGGTAAACTCGAATGTCTTTTAAGTTGCTTCAGTTCTTCGCCGAACGTATCTGCTTGGATTGTCACAATGATTTTCGTTAGAGCGAACGCCAATTCTTCTGTTGTAAGTAAGTTACTTTGGGGCTCCGTTTTCGTCTCTTTAAAAAATGTTCGTGACAGTCGTAAACAATAAGCGATAATTCTGTTCAGTTTCATTAAAGAGTTCCCATGATTGATCTGTTCTAATAGTGAGTGCGAATCCACAGACATTATCAAAACCTCTTTTCTTTGCTTTGTTTCATATTGTGACACTTCCCGTTTGTACAGACTTGGCCATTTTGTTTCAGGACCGTACAAGAACAATGGACCATAAGCCCATAAATGACAATCTTTGAATTTTGCGGCTGTGGCTCCTCGTGAAAGGATATCTGCTGGATTTTGTTCTGATGGCACGTGCTTCCACTGCGTTTTACTGGATAACTGTTGAATAGATGCTATTCTGTTTGCAACAAAGGTTTGATGTAAAGCAGGTTGAGAGTTGATCCAGTCTAATGTTATTGTTGAATCAGACCATAGAAAGTTTTCACATTTTGTTAAATGTAAGTCCTGCTTGATTCTACCATTTAATTCTGCAGCTAGAAGGGCAGCACATAATTCCAAACGGGGAAGTGTTGTACCTGATGCTGGCGCTACTTTTGATTTTCCACATAAAAGTTGAGTTGATATAGTACCATCTTTGTATTTTGCTCTAATATAGACTGCTGCTCCATATGCTTTCATGCTGGCATCTGCAAATGTGTGAATCTGAATGTCCACTGGAACTCTTTTCCCAAAAAGATGTCTTGGAAATCGTACATCATTTAAATTTTCTAAGTCTTCTCTAAATTTCATCCATGCTTCGTGATATTCTGTTGGAAGTGCTTCGTCCCAACCAAGTTTTAATTTCCACAATTCTTGCATGAATAATTTAGCTCGAAGAATTACCGGTGATACTAATCCTAATGGGTCAAACAAGCTGGATATATCAGATAATACTGTTCGTTTGGTAACTCGTTTGTATTTTGGTTTACTGACTTTAACTTTTAATTCATCTATATATGGAATCCAAACGAGTCCTAAGGCTTTCAATTGATTGTCTTCACCAAGTTCGTTGAATTCTAGTTGGAGTGCTCTATGCTCTACTGGTATGTTTTCTAAAAGCTTTGCATCATTAGCGCACCATTTTCTTAACTGGAAACCTGCTGACTGTAAAATTTTTTGAATCTGCTGTTGCATTTCCAAGGCTTCTGTCAAAGAATCTGCTCCGGCCATTCCATCGTCCACATAAAAATTATTGTCAATCATTCTACAACCCAAAGAGTATTTATGTCTATTTTCTATTGATAGTTGTTTAAGACATCTCGTAGCTTGATATGGTGCTGGTTTAGTCCCAAAGGCAACACTTCGTATCTCATAGCATTGTAGTGGTTCTTCTGGGCTCTTTCTATACACCATAAGCTGGAAACACCTGTCACTCTCATCGAGATGAATCCGCAAATACATTTGCTTTATGTCTGCTGAAAACACGAATCTCGGCAACCTGAACCTCAATAATACAGTGAATAACTCTGGATGTTGAGTTGCACCATTCATCAATATGCTGTTTAGGCTGACGTTGTTTTCTGTTGTGGCTGAGAAATCGAATACTGGACGAATGCTTGTTGAAATGCTGTCTGGTTTTTCAACATAAAAATGTGGTACAAAATGATGATTTGCTGAAGGATCTGGAAAGGGAACCTTTGCTATATAACCAAGATCCTCGTACTCCTGTAAAATCTGACGATATTTAATGTTTATTTCTGTATTTGCCAGTAGTTTCCTTTCCAGTTGAAGAAATCGTCGTGTAGCACTTCTACGGGAATCACCTAAGCAGCTTGGATCTTTAGAAAACGGAAGTTTAACTATGAATCTGCCATTGCTGTCTCTCTTGAAGGTTTTTTGAAAATGTTCTTCACATTGTTCTTCTTCTTGAGTTAACCTCTTTGTAGTTGGTTGTGTGTCTTCAATCTTCCAGAATCTTTCAATTGAGTCTTGTAGAGTACTATCTTCCACTGTGTTGACTGCACATGTTTGATTAATTTCTTCAAATGATTTCGACGGACTTTTTCCTGCGACAATCCATCCAAATACTGTGTTCTGCAGTCTTGGCTTGCCTTTTTCGAGCTTGATTTGTTTCATTATAAGAACCTCATAAAAGAGCTCGGCGCCAATAAGTAGATCTATTTTTGAAGGTTTGTCAAAGTTTGGATCGGCTAACATAATGTTATTTGGTATCTTCAAAACGTTTCGGTCTATTTGGTGGGCTGGTTGATCTGATACTACTTGAGGGAGCACAAATGCGTCTAAGTGTGCTGTATAACTTGATGTTCTTGATGAAAGTTTGATGTTGACTCGCTGTCTGCTTCGTTGTTTAATATTCCCAACACAATTCATATGCATTTCGGTTGAATTCTTTGGAAGACGTAAACGTTGAACTGCTTCAGTTGAAATAACACTAATTTGAGATCCTGCATCTAACACTGCTCTTAATGAAACAAGATTTCCATCTATGTCACTAACATTCACTATAACGGTACTCAAAAGGATTTGGCTGTTATTTGTTAGTGTGCTACCTGCTGCGACTGTAGAAACCGCACCTTCAATTTCAGTGCTATGTGGGCTGGCAGTAATGTTCTTCTTAGCCCCTTGCTTTGACGTCTCGGTTTGACTTTGATGGTCTGTAGAATGCAACAAGGTGTTGTGACGCTTGTGGCACTTGGTGCAGTTGCGAGAAGGACATGACTGAGCTGAGTGACCTTTCTTTAAGCAGTTATAACATAATTTCAACCTTTTCACTGTTTCCAATTTTGCTGGCAGACTCTGTTTCAAAAATGCTTTACAATTGAAGATTTGATGTTTTTCCGGACAAATTGAACAGTTAACATCGTTGGTTATTGATAATGCTGTGCGAAAGCGTGGTGATACCTTGACCATGCTGTCTGCAGTTGCCACACGTCTTTCCTTTCCTAAAGCTTCTAGAGCTTGAAATCTGGATTCTATAAACTTCAGCAACGTGTTAAGTGATGGTAAGTCCCTTGGATTCTCTAATCGTTGTTCAAAGAGTTGATGTGTTGATCGATCCAACTTTTTGATCAAAATGTGTATTAATAATGGATCCCAATCACGTGTCGAGATACCGAGATTAGCAATACCCGAAAGGCATTCCTTAGTAGTATCGTGTAGCAATCTAAGCGGTTGAGAACCCTCACTAGAGATTGTCGGTTGAGCCAGTAATCTATTTAACCATGCATTCACTAGAAGTCTCTTGTTATCATATCTGGTCTTTAAAATTGCCCATGCATCGTCATAATTGTCCTCTGTAACAGTTAGATGTTGTACTAATGTTTTCGCTTCTCCAGAAAGATTGGAGATCAAATAGTACATTTTCTGGGCCTTTGACATTTCTGTGTCATGTATCAATGTTGTAAAAAGATCTTTGAATGACATCCATTTCAAGTAGTCTCCATTGAATATGGGTAAGACCACCTTCGGTAATTTTATATTGGGGGTAGAGGCACTGGTAGCTGAATTATGTTGCCGTTTGTTGATGTGTTCCTCCAAGGTGATAAGTGTGTTTTGCACATAACTCTCACACTCTAAATATTGTAGCATGGTGTATCCTTGTGGCTCTGATTCAGTGGTTACTGACCATATGAAGTCATTATTCTTATCGATTTCCTCCCATTTTCGGTGGATGAATTCTCTTTTCACTGTGTAGTAAGCTTGTTGATGCGTTTGTCTACATTGATCGTTGATATCGTTAACGTAACGTAGTATGGCCTCCATTAAGCGTCTTTGCTTCTTGATGGCAATAGTCAAAGGAGATGACTCACTTGATGCTGCTACCTTTGTTTCTCCGAGTTCAGTAATCTGTTTACTTAATTTGCCCGAGGTTCCTGCTATGTCTATTTCTTGAGGTTGTGCTGCACACCATTCTTCAAGCTCTCTTTGAAGTGTCTCCAGACAGACTTCAAAATTGTTCCTAGTTATTTCATGATGCTTGTTTTTGAAATATTCGGTGTCTCTCAATGCTGCAGCGTGATCGCTAGTGAGTTGATTATGTTGCACCTCAAATTGTTCGTACAACGACTTGAGTGCCTTTATTCTTTTTTCGAAGTAGTCTTCGCTATTTTTCCTACTTGCAGAATCTTTGTTGAAGTTGGTAAAAATCCTCTTAATTTTGTCGTCAATTTCCTCCTGACTAGAGATGATCTTTTCAACATCCATGCTGATGTGTCCTGTCACGGTCGCCATGAATTTTTTATAGCGATATGTTTACCGCTGTGTAAGTTAGCGGGATGAACTGCCAACGAGATTGTATGTTGTTTTTGGTTTAGGTGCATAAACCTATACCAAGTTAATGTACCCAGGTACTTAAAACCAGTGTACAGATATATAATTCAGCCCAAGTGCTTAAACTTGTGCTGTAAGTGATGGATGTAGAAAAAACTCGACAAGAAAAATTGAAACGCACCAGTTACTTGTTTGTTAATAACTAAAAATCTTTATTTCATTACTGGTTTATATACAAGAACCTTATTTGCGATGTAAGGGTTTTTATGTAATGTAAAAAATTAATTTCTATAAATGCCCATTTTTCAATATCAGCGGATATATTTAGGCTTTATTGATTTCAAAATTTCACTTACGGAATTCGCTGATTTTGCAAAATAGGCATTAAATGAATTTATTGACACCAAATTAGTTCAATCGAGTACAAAAATATTATTACATACGTGATTAATTTTGAGTGCATGAGTATTTTTTTTTTTTTTTTTTTATAAAATAAGGTCACACAAGAGTAATGACCTTTTAAATTGTACAGGCTGTTTGTTATCAACTTTTTCAGCACACAGCCAATATTCCGATACAAGGTCACCAAAAACTATGCGCTCTTGCGCGACCACGTATCGTTCCTGCCTCGGCTGCTAATTTCTGAATTTCCGCGATGCTACCACGGTATCTATTACCTGAAAACAGCGTCCATTGTAGGGGGACGTGAGTTTGACTGCCAGAAATATAACGTCGTTATAAGTAAGTGTTAAGAAATGCAAAAAATTATCGTCAACCAACAAATCTCGATCAAAACACGCGCACATGTAATTTGACGACTCTTCCGTTCCAGCCGCGATGGATCAAAAATATTTCGATTTTATGGAAACAATTCTGCTTAGGTAGCAATTTTGTATGTTACCTGGGCAATAATTGTTTACGCAGCAATTCAAATTGAATATGTTAAGTTTATGCTATTTTGTTTATGTATTGATTTATTATTATATTTAATTTGTAAATTTTTGTAATTGTAGTCATAGGTATAAATATCTGTACTATCTGTAAATAAATTCATTCATTCCAACGGAATCGAAGCTTGAGCGTGTTATTAACACCTTTTAAACTAATATTTACTGTGCTTAGGTGTATCACCTATAGCGCAAATCAACAGAGGTCTAGGTGTAACACCTAAACCTACAATCAGGCGAAGAAGCAAAAGAGCTTCTCCGCTTAACAAAATACATTGGTGACCCCGACGTGATCACAAGTGAATCACTTGTGGCACGATCACAACCATCAGTTGAATCACGTCAACAAACCTGCACTCATCATCTCGCCATTGAGACGCCGCAATCATCCAACACTCATCATCTCGCAATTTGAGACTCTAGAACTCATCCAGAGGTCCAAATTGGAGCAAACCAGGTGCAGCCATCAATCATCATCTCGCAGTTTGAGACTCTAGAACTCATCCAGAGGTCCAAATTGGAGTAATACCAGGTGCATCCAGCAGGTCCCATCATACCACAACCATCAGTAGAGACATCAACGATTCCATCAGCCATCAATTAGGAGGCAGCATCTATACAACCAGTACCAGCGCCATTATTTCAATACAATTTCCAGACAAAACACAACTCCGCGAGGATGGATGGACTTTTGGATTTACAATCACGTTTAGGCGAAGAGATCCAGACCAGTTACCGGAACTTCAGAAAAGACTCCGCCAACAGGAAAACAAGAGAGTACCTAACAACCCGACTAAACTCTCTTGAAGAGAAATGGGAGGAATTTCAGGCGAACCATCTTCAACTCACCGACTTCGAAGCCAGCAGTGCAGACAATGAGTACTTCACCAGAAATTATTTCAGCACGATCGAAGGATTATACAATCAATATAAGCACCAGTTGCTTAATTTCGAAAACGAGCAGGGTTCCAGCCAAAAAACACGTGAAACCAGCCAAAAGGTTTCAGCGAAAACTGCAGCAGACAACCAGTCTGAACCAACCAGAGAAGCCCAGCCGAGAGTAAGGTTTGAAGAACCACTCAGCCCCGCATCATCAGAACAATTGCAAGATGACATACAGAAAAAGATTAGGCGACAACAACGTGCCATGGCAATATTAACGCGCACTCTGAATGATATAACAGCCAAGTCAAGTAGTACACAGTCAAGGGTGTTCTACGAAATCAACCTCCAAACCATCCATAAAACGTTCGACGCAATAACTGAACTGGATCAGCAAATTTGGGAGGAAGTGGTGGATGCGCCACTAGATTACACCAGAGAAATATATGACAGCCTCTACGATTGGGTACAAGAAACCCTAGTACACCTACACGAGAAACTAGAATTCAAGGAAGCCATCACGCCAAATGGGCAGCCGCTCCAAATCAAACTACCACGAGTCACATTGCCAGTCTTTGATGGAGACTATACAAAATGGACTCAATTTCACGACATGTTTGTACAAATGATAGAGTCAAAACCAATCAGCAAGACGGAAAAGATGTTCTACCTTACAACCAACTTAAGCGGTGAAGCAAAGGCACTACTGAACCATCTCCCTATATCAGATGCGAACTACACCACAGCATGGGAGACGTTAAACAAAAGATATAACAACCAAAGGTTGCTTTGTACGGCATTGCTCAACAAACTCTGGGACCAACCATGCACGCAGGGTCAGTCAGCAAATGCAATCAAACATCTCCATGATGTAACCAGTGAGTGCTTACTTGCTTTAGAGAACATAAAGGTTTCCACCACAAACTGGGATCCAATGTTAATACATCTTCTTCTCAAAAAGTTGGATAAGAACACTCACGCTCTTTTTGAAGCTTCATTGGACTCCCCAAGAACCACTCCCACCATAAGAGACCTGCTAAATTTCCTAGAGAAAAGATTCCAGACCTTAGAAGCTCTTGGTAAAGAATCAGTAGGGCATTCTCCAGGGCGAGACCAAGGATCCTCGAGACAAGGAAAGAGTCACTCACGCTCCTCACTGATGTCTACAAACAAATCAAGCCAGTGCATCTTATGCAAACACAAGAATCATCCACTGTACGCATGCCGAGAATTCCTAGCACTACCAATTGCAAGCCGCCGACAAACCATCAGGCAGCACAATTTATGCATGAATTGTTTGAACGATGGACATAAGGCAGTAGAATGTAAATCCAGAAGCTGTCCCAAGTGTTCTGAAAGGCACAACTCCTTACTACACTCCGACGCTGCCCCCAAATCAGTCCACGTTAAGCAAGGGAACACCAAACCTCAGCCTTCAACTTCAACACCAGTTCCTAACTCATACTTCAATCCAGGAAGTTCAAGGCAACCTCAACCACCAGCTCTACCTATTGATGCAACTGCGCCGAATCCAACGGCATTAACAACCAATGCTAGAAATAATATGCGTAGATATGTGATGCTAAGCACAGTTGTCGTAGAAGTCAGCTGTGGACAGGGACAACGAGTGCGATGTCGAGCAGTCCTTGATTGTGGATCCCAAATCAGCTTTATAACTGAGGATTTGGCAAAGCGACTACGAGCTCTCCGTATGCCTGAAACAATGTATATCAACGGCATAGGAAAGGACCGACAAAAATTAAACCATAGGGCCAATGTACAGGTACATTCCACAATTAATAACTACGTTACACAACTAGAAGTTTTCGTGATTCGCGACATCACACAAAGGCAACCAGGCCACAAGATCGAAAGGGCAACATGGCCCATTCCAGATAACGTACACTTGGCGGATCCAGACTTTCATATACCTGGCAACATCGACCTGTTAATCGGAGCAGAAATATTCCTCGACTTACTATTAGTCGGACAGATCAAGCTCGGTGAGGGATTGCCAAGACTCCAGAATACAGTATTTGGTTGGATAATAGCTGGACCAGTTCACCATGAGAGCACATCATACACTGTTTGCGGCATCTGCAGTGAAGATGAGAAACTCGAGAACCAACTCAGCAAATTCTGGAGACTAGAAGAAGTCGAGTCATCAGATGAAATCAGTACATTGACTAGAGTAGAACAAAGGTGCGTGGACCACTTCAATCAACATGTAAAAAGAGACGAGGAGGGCAGATTCATTGTCAAACTTCCCTTCGCACAAGATCCCAACTCTCTGGGAAAATCAAGAGACATCGCGATGCAGCGATTCCACTCATTGGAAAAAAGGCTCCTTCGACAACCGGAGCTACAGCAACAATATATCAATTTCATGCGGGAGTATGAAGCATTAGGACATATGAAGGAAACAGATATATCCTCAATCAAGGGTCCTCATTACTTCCTGCCACACCACTGCGTTACTAAGTTAGATAGTAGCACGACAAAACTACGAGTGGTCTTTGATGCGTCAGCAAAGACCGCTTCAAACCTATCACTAAATGACGTTCTCTGCAAGGGCCCAACTATTCAGAATGAACTACTCTCAATCTTGATACGCTTCAGGTTTCCTAAAGTATTTACCGCGGACATTGAGAAGATGTACCGACAAGTAAAGATTGCCGAAGAGGACCAACAGTATCAATTAATAGCCTGGCGAGAGCATCCACAAGAACCATTGAAATATTTCAAACTCTGCACTGTCACATATGGATTAACACCAGCTCCATTTCTTGCTACTAAATGTTTGGATATGCTTGCTACCCAAGGTACCCTGACACATCCATTGGCAGCTCAGGTTCTCAAGCGCGATTTTTATGTGGACGATGTCATGTCAGGATCAGACAGCTTACCCGAAATAGTAGAAATTCAAGGGCAACTTAAAGATCTACTCTCTTCTGCCGGATTCAATCTTCGCAAATGGTGCGGAAATCATCCACAGCTACTGAAGAACATCCCAAGAGAAGACATTGAGCTTGAAGTAAACTTTGACAAGCCCACGGACGAATCCATCAAAACACTTGGGCTGACTTGGCAGCCAAGCGCTGACACCTTTCAAATAAAAACCAACTGGAATGACACAAGAAGGATTACCAAACGAACAGCTCTCTCCGACATATCACACATCTTCGACCCACTCGGATTCATGAACCCTGTCACAATAATCGCCAAAATGTTCATCCGCAAGATCTGGACATTGAAACTGGACTGGGATGCAGCCTTACCAATGGACATGCACACCAGCTGGAGTAGATTCCGAGAGGAGTTAAGAGTACTCAACGACATTCGAATTCCAAGACATATAGCATCTGGGAAAAGGTATAAAACAATACAATTTCATGCCTTTGCAGATGCATCTGAGGCGGCTTATGGAGCTGCTATATATGTGAGAACAACACACCAGGATGGCATCATCACTGTTCGTTTGCTGTGTGCTAAATCAAAGGTAGCCCCAGTAAAAACCACGACCCTACCAAGGCTCGAACTATGTGCTGCAAAACTGGCAGCCCAGCTGATGCAAAGAGTAAGAAAGGAAGTGAATCTGCCCAACGTGAAGGTGCATTTTTGGACAGATTCGGAAATTGTTCTGGCCTGGATCCGATCAGATTCGTCATCCTACCACACGTTTGTGGCCAACCGCGTTGCAGCAATTCAGCGGTTGACCAATCCAGATCAATGGAGACACGTTGGATCTAAAGACAATCCTGCTGACATTGTCTCACGAGGAATGACACCAGCTAAACTAATTAAATGCAATCTATGGTTTTATGGACCACAATATCTACACGGTCCAGAGACAATTTGGCCAGTACAACCACCAACAACGAATACAGATATAGAGAGAAAAACTCAAGGGAGAGTGGCATTAACATCAACCAATCAAATATCATGGATCAGTGACATCAATCATGGCAACTCATTTCAAAGACTCCTGAGAATTGTGGCCTATGTTTTACGTTTTGTTCGAAGACCAACACAACAGTCAGAGAAGCAAAAGACTCGGCAGCTAACCGTCAGTGAATTAAACAAGGCGCACCAAGTGATCATTTCCCAGATACAACAGGAAGGATTTAAAGACGAGCTCCATCAACTTCGTCAACACAAATGCGTCAACAACAACAGTCCATTGAACAGCTTGTGTCCTTTCCTCGACGAGGAAAATCTTATCCGTGTCGGAGGCAGACTAGCAAACGCAGAGTTACCATATGATGCTAAGCATCAAATGTTGCTTCCTTACGCTCACCCATTGGCTACCATGATAATGACAGACATCCATATTCGTAATCTACATGTTGGGCCACAAGGTCTTCTGGCAATGACAAGGCAACGCTATTGGCCTATCAAAGGCAAAAACATGGCCCGAGCGATCGTGCAATTCTGTGTCCGATGTAACAAGGTGAAGCCTAAACTTATGACACAAATGATGGGAAATCTACCCACAATGAGAGTTCAACCTGCCAGACCTTTCGTAAATGCTGGGGTAGATTTCTGCGGCCCGATAGAGACACACTTCAAGCTAAGAGGAAAGCGACCTCAGAAAGCATACATCTCCGTCTACTGTTGTTTTGCAACAAAGGCCGTCCACCTAGAGGTCGCCAGTGACCTAACTACAGAGGCCTTCATAGGAACACTCAAACGATTCATAGCCAGAAGAGGGAATTGCCGAAACCTCCACTGTGACAACGCAACAAATTTTGTTGGTGCCAAAAACCAGCTTATGGAGCTCCAGGACTCCATATACTCTTCTGTCTCACAGCAAAAAATTGTCTCGTTTTGCCAAACAAAAGGAGTAGATTTCCACATGATTCCTCCTCGAGCACCTCATTTTGGAGGTCTATGGGAGGCTGCGGTAAAGTCAGCCAAGACATTATTACGAAGATCAGTAGCCTCAGCAGCACTTACTTTTGAAGAACTATCAACCGTAACCGCAGAAATTGAAGCTATCTTAAATTCAAGGCCTTTAACGCCATTAACTGCTAATCCCAATGACTTGGCAGTTCTAACCCCTGGTCATTTCTTAATTGGGGAACCACTCACCACAATTGTGGACCCAAATGCTGTTCCACAAAATGTCAATCTTATCAGAAGATGGAAGCTGGTATCACATATCAAACACGAGTTCTGGCGGCGATGGTCTCATGAATACCTGTGTGAACTTCAACAAAGACAAAAGTGGAGACAACAAGGTCAAAATGCCAAGCCAGGCATGATGGTGTTAATAAAGGAAGACAATCTACCCCCATTGAAATGGCAACTTGGACGAATCGAGCGGACCATCCAAGGAGATGACGGATTGGTGCGAGTTGCTGACGTCAAGACCACTTCAGGAACTCTGAGACGACCAATCCACAAACTAGCTCCATTGCCAATTGAAACGGAGGAAACGTGCACAACAGAAGAGTCAACTGAATCCCTCAAAGGCAACATTAACGCAAGACCAGCCACAGATAACGAGACACAACACAAGGCTAAACGAATGCGGCCATCAACCAGTTCAGCTATCAGCACATTTCTCTTAACTTGCCTCATCCTACCAATCCTGGGACAATCTGCAGTTGAAGTTACGCCATTTACCTCACAATCAGGAATGTACTTCGAAAACCTCGGCACAGCAAATTTAATCAGGAACGAGTGGTCACTCATTGTCTACTACAATATGGAAGGTTACTGGAAGGAGGGTGCTGCAATAACCGTTGGTATTGACAAGTTGCGCAAGCTTTGCAATTCACACAAAGACACGGATCACTGCTCTATCGTCATCAATCAATTTGTTCGGATATCACAAGAACTCACCAGCAACAACGAATTACTGCAACCCATCGCGCCCAAAAGATTGAAGCGAGCCCCACTCAACATCGTTGGAAATATTGCTGGAGCCCTATTTGGGGTCCTCGATTCGGAATATGCCGAAAAACTATCAGCCACAATAGACAACATACGGAGCAATGAAAACCATCTTTTAGATCTGATCAAAAATCAGACATCTCTCATAGATTCCACCCTGAACGTATTCAAACAGGATCATCAGGAAACAGAGATGCAGCTAGAAGCTATTAATAAGCACCTAAGACTTATTGACGATCAAGTCAATAAAATCTCAGACGAACTTTATCAACAAAGGGTGGCAGAAGCATTTTCCATGTTGGCAGTACAACTGACTTTAATGACAATGAACTATCAACGGTCTCAGATGGCAATTACAACCGTGCTAATTGACACCCATCATGGAAAGGTAAACCCTCAGCTCCTGTCTCCCAAGCAAGTAAGGGAACAACTATCCACCATAAAAGACTATCTACCATCAACACTGAGACTACCTGCAAGACCAGACAACTTGCTTCAGCTATACAGGCTTATGAAAATACAGGGTCGAGCTACAAGCAAATATATTATCTTTCAAATAAGACTTCCACTGTTTGCATTTGAAGAATTCGAACTTTATCATCTAATACCTGTACCCGTCATAGTCAACGGAACATTCATGGCTATTAGGCCATCAGCCGAATTCCTAGTGATCAATCTACACAAGGACAAATACTATCCACTCAACAAGCAGGAATTCGCGCTATGTGAGACCATCGGCGAATCTGACCATATGTGCATTCAACAACACCCAATTTATCGCAAAGGTGCAAACGTCAGCTCCTGCGAACTCAATCTCATCACTTACCTCGAGCCAACCAACAGTTGTGAAATAATCAACGCCGAAGAACTCCCTAAATGGATTCAGCTATACAATCCCAACAAATGGATTTACTCTGTGCGTAAAACCACGGTTGTCACAATCATTTGTGGCGATACCACTGCTCAACAAGCTCTTCAAGGAACAGGAATCTTGAGTATGGGAATGAATTGCGAACTTAGGCAAGATCATCTGACATTGCAGTCCCACAACGTTTATCCAAAATCAATGAAGTCTTCGTTCAATCCTACACAAAATCTCACAGATTTGTTGCATTTGGAAAGCCAGGAGCCTCTCCTCAAGTTCACGGCATCTATCACTCATCGTAATATTGAGGATATTAAGAATTTACAGCAACAAATCCAAGACCTGAAAGGGAAGGAAGTTCTTCCTCATAAAATAGATGTAAACAACACACACCAACTTGCATTGGGATACACAGCCCTTGTAATTGCTGTATTAACAACGTCTACCATATTGATCATCAAGTGCTACAAAAAAAAGGAGACATCCAGAGACAGACCAATTCCAGCCCCAAGATCTTCATTTGGCAGTCGGTTTGCAATCGACCCGGAACTCATCAATTGCCCAGAAGCTGGTCAAGGCGGGGGAAGATGTTAAGAAATGCAAAAAATTATCGTCAACCAACAAATCTCGATCAAAACACGCGCACATGTAATTTGACGACTCTTCCGTTCCAGCCGCGATGGATCAAAAATATTTCGATTTTATGGAAACAATTCTGCTTAGGTAGCAATTTTGTATGTTACCTGGGCAATAATTGTTTACGCAGCAATTCAAATTGAATATGTTAAGTTTATGCTATTTTGTTTATGTATTGATTTATTATTATATTTAATTTGTAAATTTTTGTAATTGTAGTCATAGGTATAAATATCTGTACTATCTGTAAATAAATTCATTCATTCCAACGGAATCGAAGCTTGAGCGTGTTATTAACACCTTTTAAACTAATATTTACTGTGCTTAGGTGTATCACCTATAGCGCAAATCAACAGAGGTCTAGGTGTAACACCTAAACCTACAATCAGGCGAAGAAGCAAAAGAGCTTCTCCGCTTAACAAAATACAGTAAGTAAGATGTCCTCGTTATTGATGACCATTTTATATGCCCAGGAACACAACAAAATTCCCGTAATAACGCCGCAAAATATATGGTGCACATTCGTGTTAAAGCTTAAGCAGATTTGCGCCATTGAAACCCACCTCAAGCCCGCCAGCGACGTGCATGGACACTCTTGCAGCTACGAGAATGCCACTCTCCAGCACTTTGAAGACAAAATACTCGTAAAGTTCCACAACGACACGGAGGCGAGGAGGCGTGATCGCCATCTACTACTCCATTCTGAAATTTACTACACAAGCGAAAGTGATTCATTCACTCCGCTCAAGTTCTCCGACACTGAACCGCAGACACTCGACAGACTGGAAATTACCGGCACCCAAGAGGACTGGGAGGCCTTGTGGGGCACACTTCATGCGCTTCATAAGGATCCATTGATAAAAACCTTTTACCTGGCTAGCGTGTTGGAAGACTACAACATGCTAATCGAGCTGTTTGAGCAGATTGTTGGCAAGCTCAAGGACGCAAATCGGGGTGTAATCGATTTGAATTTCTGGTTCAAGTTTCTCGATAATTTGGTCACCGAGTCGAAGCACTTTATCATCGGCGGGGCCTCCTCCCTGGGCTTTACAAAACAGGCATCTGACGGCCTCGATAAAGTTGAGATATCGTCGCTGCAACCAGAAATTTCCTTCATGGGTTCAACCATGCTCGTCAATACAATGACCGAGGACCACAAGACTGTTCGCTGCGATTTAGTGAAAAAGGTGGGGGAAAGCAGTGGAAGCGATTAAAAACATACAATTAGATTTAAATACAATATTTTTTTATGTATGTATTTTAAATTTATTTATTTTTAAGTATTTAGAATTGAAGAGCGATATTCCAAAACGTGCTAAGTTCTTATGATGTAATTAGTGGGAAATAAAAAAAAACTGAATATCACTTTCACTCTCGCCTAAAGGGCTGTAATATTATTTCCTTTCTCAAAAAACCGATAAAAGAAACTATTATTTATAAAAATATAAATAAATTTGCTACATTTTATATGAAAAAAATGGTTTTATTTATGGTGGTACATTTTCATAATGTACTAAGTCAATTACTTAGTACATTTTGAAATAAAATTTCATAGTGAAATTATGATACTATGGTAAATGTTTTCAGTCCTCAGAAAGTTCAGCCCAGCAAAAGAAAGAATAGTATTTTTCAAATCTTTATTTTTAATATAAAAAAACATTAAAAAATTCAATATGAATACTAGCTATTGAAATTGATGGAAAATTCATTTGTATGACCCATTATACATCGGAATGAGTATGATTTGTGATAAATGTTTATGTGAATGCAAACTACTACGTCATAGATTGGAAAGCAATACAATATTAAAATTAAACAAAAATTGACTTAGTACGTTTTGGAATATCGCTCTTCAATTCATTTAGGTACATATATTTCTAGTTTTAAGTATTTATAATTCATTTAAGTTAATTTATGTACATATAATTCTAGTTTTAAGTATTTATAATTCATTTAAGTTAATTTGTGTATATTTCTAGTATTAAGTATTTACATATATGTTTAGTTATTTATAAGTATTTAATTCAATATAATTATGTAGATAGTATTTTATTTTATCAGTCGTTCTGAAAGAAACCCGATATCCAAGAGTAGTCGGGACTGGTCCACAACAGGATCGAGGCATCGTCTGCTGCGTTGGTATCTGAATAATTGCCGTAAATCGCCTCGGGCCAATCATCCAGATCGTAGTTACTGGGGGAGTAATCTTCGCTGCTATACCAATCATCCTCATACCTGTGGTAACTCGCCTCGGGCCAATCATCCGCATCGTACGTTCTGGGGGAGTAATCTTCGCTGCTATACCAATCATCCTCATCGTATGTACTGGGGGAGTAGTCATCTTCGCTGCTATGCCAATCAATCGTGTCGGCATCGGACTCGCTATCTAGGTCGATGGTCGCTGGCACCGCCATCCTGGTCCACTTGATCTCCGGCTCGATGCTCTCTTCTAGGTCGATGGTCGCTAGCATCGCCATCCTGGTCCACTTGATCTCCGGCTCGGTGCTCTCTTCTAGGTCGATGGTCACTGGCATCGCCATCCTGGTCCACTTGATCTCCGGCTCGGTGCTCTCTTCTAGGTCGATGGTCGCTGGCATCGCCATCCTGGTCCACTTGATCTCCGGCTCGGTGCTCTCTTCTAGGTCGATGGTTGCTGGCATCGCCATCCTGGTCCACTTGATCTCCGGCTCGGTGCTCTCTTCTAGGTCGATGGTCGCTGGCATCGCCGTCCTGGTCCACTTGATCTCCGGCTCGGTGCTCTCTTCTAGGTCGATGGTCGCTGGCATCGCCATCCTGGTCCACTTGATCTCCGGCTCGGTGCTCTCTTCTAGGTCGATGGTCGCTGGCATCGCCATCCTGGTCCACTTGATCTCCGGCTCGGTGCTCTCTTCTAGGTCGATGGTCGCTGGCATCGCCATCCTGGTCCACTTGATCTCCGGCTCGGTGCTCTCTTCTAGGTCGATGGTCGCTGGCATCGCCATCCTGGTCCACTTGATCTCCGGCTCGGTGCTCTCTTCTAGGTCGATGGTCGCTGGCATCGCCATCCTGGTCCACTTGATCTCCGGCTCGGTGCTCTCTTCTAGGTCGATGGTCGCTGGCATCGCCATCCTGGTCCACTTGATCTCCGGCTCGGTGCTCTCTTCTAGGTCGATGGTCGCTGGCATCGCCATCCTGGTCCACTTGATCTCCGGCTCGGTGCTCTCTTCTAGGTCGATGGTCGCTGGCATCGCCATCCTGGTCCACTTGATCTCCGGCTCGGTGCTCTCTTTTAGGTCGATGGTCGCTGGCATCGCCATCCTGGTCCACTTGATCTCCGGCTCGGTGCTCTCTTCTAGGTCGATGGTCGCTGGCATCGCCATCCTGGTCCACTTGATCTCCGGCTCGGTGCTCTCTTCTAGGTCGATGGTCGCTGGCATCGCCATCCTGGTCCACTTGATCTCCGGCTCGGTGCTCTCTTCTAGGTCTATGGTCGCTGGCATCGCCATCCTGGTCCACTTGATCTCCGGCTCCTCCTCCCAACAGATTTCAATCAAGATCCTTTTCGTTAAACGGTTCATTGTTTTTAGATGTTTTCTTCACGGTTCTAAACAACTGATGAATGACCAGAACTGGTTCTCACTTTATATACCCTGGCACCCATACAACCACTCACCCACACTCGGTGACGGATATACGAGTTTGCAACAAATGGTGTGCGGCGATAAGAACCATTAGAATGCGGGGTTGTAAAATGCATATACAAATTCCGATATCTAGAGGTGACCCTACACTCAGGCATCGGCAAACAAGGCACTTCTTTCAACGTGACCCATTTGGCGATAAGACCGGTCGAGTCGCAACAAGCGGCGGCGAGGCGATAAGACCGGTCGAGTCGCCCACACGCATCCTTTGGAGCCGCGCTATCTGGAGTGGTCCGTCTCACATTACGATCTAGAGGTGACCCATCAACAAACAACGATAGGAACGCTCGAGTTGCAATTAATTGCTCTCAGCTTCCTCTCGAGTGGTGATAGCAATCACTCGTCTTGATGATCCTAAAAGACACATTCATCGAGTCGCAATAAACAGCGATACAATGTTTAGCACGTTACAATCTAGAGGTGACCCATCAACAAACAAGGCAGTTCTTTCAACGAGACCCAAATACGAATCGACAGAGTCGCAACATTGTATGAAAATCGAAACAATCAAATTAAGATATTTATTTATTTATGTTACTCCTATTTATTTAAAGAAAGAAAAACATGTTTGTACAAATAAGAACAAGGCTTTACATATGTACATAGGCCAAAGGAGATGTTGATTGTATGGAAATGTGGTAACCTACATTACTTTAGATGAGACATCAAAGAAAGAATAAAAAAACAGAAAAACATGAAAATTGAAAATTTAAAATGACTACTACTTTACTGTCTAAGTTGACTAAATTAGGGAACTGAAAAATTAACAATAAGTTGCCTTCTTAACTTCCCTCCACCACCAGCTCGCTTTACATCTACAGGTAGAGAATTCCACAAACTAGTGACGTGAACGAAAAATAAGCGTTTAGATTGTAAGCACGAGTAATGGGGCATAAGTAAATTATTAGTTCTAGTAGATTGAAGGAATGTGAGTTTTTCTCGGAGACATTGCGGTTTACCCGAAACGAGGAGTTTATAGAGGAATACGATAAGCCGAATTTTAAGATATGTCAAGAAGGAACAACCAAGGAAATCTTGAGAATATGATGAAACGTGATTGAATCGGGGGATTTTATAAACGTATCGGACAATAGAATTGAATGCTACATTCAATTTTAGCTGGGAGAATGAATCGAGTTTACAGAAGATTACATCACTATATGTTATTAAGGGCATTAAAAGAGATTTAGCAAGCTTTGAGCGAGTATGGAGTGGTATAAAGTTCGACGTACACCAAAGTTTTCGTAGACTGCTATAGACCTTGCCAATTATATAGTTAATATGATCCGACCATGTTAAATTCTTATTCAGAAAAACCCCCAGACTCTTTACCTTATCATAAAACGGAATGATATTACGGTTTAATAATACTGCAGGGAATCCATTGGTATTTATAACATTTTTAGATATGACTATTGCTTGAGACTTGTCAGGGTTTAGTTGCAATCTATTCCCTCTCGCCCACCCAGAAATCGCCTCGAGGTCTTTATTGATTCGCCAAATACAATCCTCAATCATGCCAAGTCGGCAGCTAAGGTAGATTTGAACATCGTCCGCGTACAACAGGGCTTTACAAAAATTCAGTTCTTTTGGGAGATCATTAATGAAGAGAGAGAAGAGGAGCGGACCAAGTATAGAACCTTGAGGTACGCCCTTAGATAGGAGTGAGAAACTGGACTCATAATTGTCTGTGAAAACCTTTTGAGATCTACCGCTTATGAAATTCCAAATAAGACGGACAGCGGACGGTGAGAAGTTGAATTGAGAAGATATTTTCTGGCATAAAAGCGTATGATTTACAGAGTCGAAAGCTTTCGAGAAGTCCAGCAGTGAGAGAATGGTTAAATGATCATGATCAATGTTCAGGTGTAGATCATCAGTTAATTTTAGGAGGGCAGTACTGCAACTGTGGTTCTTCCTAAAGCCATGCTGGAATTCAGTTAAAAAGGAATTAGATTCAAGGTATTGGACCATTTGAATGTACATTAACTTTTTCAGAATTTGGGAGAGGCACGAAAGGATACTAATGGGTCGGAAGTCCTGTGGAAGAGAGGCATTGGATTTTTTAGGAATTGGAGTAACTTTTGCTTTCTTCCACAAAGATGGGAAAGTAGAGGACGTTAGACAGGAGTTAAAAATGTGGGTGAGAAAAGGAAGTATAGAGGGAAGAATAATTCGAAGAAATTTTAAACTAATGCCGTCAACGCCGACTGCATTTGATATAATAGAGTTGATGACAGAAATGACGTTCTCCTCTGACACTCTCATAAAGCAAAAACCGGAATCAGAAACGATGTTCGAAACGACACAGGAGAAACTACTGGAGGATTCTGATATTGAAGCTGAGTTGATTATATCACTGTTGCCGCTGGAAGCAGAGCCAACAGACGTAAAAAAGTTGTTAAGAACATTGGGGTCAATGTCAACTTGTGATAGATGTTTGCCGGTAACTCCGATGATGCGAAGGTTCTTCCAGAGCACTTGAGGGGGTAAATTAGCATCAAGTTTGGCTGTGTAATAATCCGATTTGGCTTTTTATTGCGTTCGTAGTACGATTTCTGAGCAAGCGGAATGTGGTCCTGTTTTCATTCGATTTGCACTTTTTCCAGTGAACGTAGGCTTTGTCACGCTGTCGAAACAGGGATTCAATTATAGGCGAAAACCCAGGATACACCTTTTTATTGGATCTGTAGTACTTTAACGGCACGTATTTGTCTAGAAGATATAGGCTGAGATTGTTGAAGTGTTCAACCTGAGCATTAACGTCTGGCATTGAATATATATTACTCCAGTCGAGTGAGCACGCTTCAGCAAGTAAGCTGACGCAGTCGAGATTTCTGAAATTTCTAAAATAGTGTGGCTTAGTAAAATTTTCCGTAGTAGGAAAAATGTTATAATTAAAGAAGATGAGGTCATGGTCAGAGACTCCAGGAACAGATATTTGATTTGAAAAGGTTGCAAGGTTTATATTATTAACTATAAAGTAATCAAATAAAGAGGAACAGGGCCCAGTGAAATGAGTTGGAGCAGTATTAACGATTGATAGAGAGTACGAATTTAAGATCGAAAAGAAGTCGCTGGCTAAATTATTCGGGTTAAGAACATTCAAATTAAAGTCTCCACAAAGAATAATATGAGGGCAACAACATCCTAACCTTTCAATACAGTAATACAGCGGTTCTAGATTAGAAATTCCAGGAGGCTTATAAATAGCTTCTATGAGGCACTTGTTTTCACCCCCAAATAATTCAGCAAAAATAAATTCGACTCCATCATTCGATAAAGTTGCAAGTCTATACGATATGCCAGCTTTAAAGAAAATGGCGACACCGCCCCCACGCCTATCAAATCGGTCGGATCTAGGGATATTATATCCAGGTATGGAGATAAGTGAATCCGGTAAGTCCGGCTTCAACCAAGTTTCAGAGAAACAGATGATATCTACATTCGAGTCTGCAAAAACATACCTTATTTCATCAATACTCCTAATTAAACTGCGCGCATTGAGATGACAGACCTTCAATCCACTAGATTGGGAGACAAAAATTCGTAATAGGATTTGACTTATATTTCCGTTCACATCACGGCGAGAAGGAATGTTACCCGACATCATGCGTAAGGGTGGGTACATGTAGGTGTGCAGAAGACAACAGAGTAAGACTTCAGCCCCGATACAAATGAGTAAAAACTAAAAAATGAAAACTTTATCATTTCAAAAAAAAAGAGAACTAAGCTAAACAAAATTAAAATAAGAAGAATAAGAAGAAATTTGACTTATCTATTAAAAATTTGAAAAATTAATATATATTTATATTTATATATATTTGTTAAAGATAGAGCTCCTTTGCTCTAACTGTAAGGGGTAGTCCAAGTGAAGCACCTTGACTTATTGTTGCGTGTGCACAGGTACTTGAACCTGTACACTAAATCGTGATTATAAGTAGATCAAATGTTAAGGATAGAGATCCTTTGCTCTAACTGTAGTCAAAGTGAAGCACCTTGACTTATTGTTGTGTGTGCACAAGTACTTGAACCTGTACACTCAATCGCTGTGCCTCAAGCAGACTCTCCTGAGATAGAAATAAAAGTCTTAATTTCACAGTGATTGATCACTAATAAACTCTCTCTTTATTAATCAACCTTCCATTTATATATACAAGAATTGCTTAAATAAACAATAATTAAAAAAGGTGCAAGCATTTAAGGTTCATTGATCATTTAAAGTTCATTGCTTACAATTTTGCTGATGGCGCAATAATCTACAATTATACTAAAGTGAAAATGTACTTTAATTTTACTGATCGTGCAATTAAATTTATTAAAGGTAATGACCGATGGAAAAATGCAGTGTAATGAATTTATGACAAGGTGTGCAAGTTTTCTTAATGTTTACGTTTTATTCAAATAATTAAAACTAGAATCTAAGCTAATGGCTTATGTTCTAACAATATTTATTTAAAGCTTAAGGGATCCAATAATTTTAAGTGGTACAAATGACTTATCTACAAGTTTTACTTTAACAAAATAAAAAAATTGGCAAATGATTTCGGAATTATTAAACTCTTCCTTAGGTATAAGTATTGCGTGGGTCATCTCTATGTTTTTAGATGGCGATATGCAAAGGTCCACGTTGTCCTTGTGCAAGATCATATCACAGTAGGTCGAGAAGAGTATGTAGTGGGTACAGTCCCTGTTGGTTGTTTCAATGTAGCACTGTAGGTCCGATATCTTTTCGCGCGATGAAGGCAGCCGGGAGTACTTGGAGGCGCAGGTGAAGTAGTGTAGACAAAACGCAGATTGCGGGAATGTAAAAATTCGGGCACGCGTGTTATTGCGAATTTTGTTGATGTTTTTCTCTTCCCTTTTATCTATGTGGCAGCTAAATATTCGGCCACCCCTGTCTTTTTGGTGGTCATAAATTTGTTTGTATTTCTTCATCTGATTCGCGTCCTGTATGTAGATATCGGTGGTGGTTTCATCATTGATAATTGGTTGCGGATTCCTTGAATCGAGGATGTTTACCTTACGAAGGTGAGCACACAGCCGAATTTCCTTACCCGCTTCATTATTTAATCTGGGGGCGCCCTTTATAAATGTCTGGATATACGATACCCATATTAAAGATATTGGCAGCGTCGTCACTTGTGGGGGTGGTGGGCGGCGGAATCATCTTGGACGCCTTCTTTAGCATCTTTTTGGGCATGTACTTGGATGGATGGAAGATCCTTGGCCGTTCTCTCCTTCTTTTCGGCGGCGATTCTGGTTCAGATTCATCCTCCGAGCTCGAGGAATTTCTAATGGTGATCGGCGATGTACTGGATCCATCAGGTGTCTTGGTGGTTTGGCTTGGTGACGCAGGTGATTCTTCATCGCTGCTGCTGGAGCTCGAGTCCGGAAATAAAGGGCTCCCTGAACGCATATTGTGCTGCTTGTAGATGCGGCTCATATGCTTCCTGGAACGTTTTGGCACAGGTGAAGTTTTTGGCTCAATTGCATCAGTCTCACTCGATTCATGGCACACTACCCTTATGGGAACCTTATTTTTTCGTCTTTTTAGCACTTTTACAACTGGCTGCGGCCAGTAGGCAGGAGATCATTAATTATTTGGTCCAAATTATTAAACTCGGACACTATTGTAAAATTTAAATGATCACAAATATTTTCCAGAATATCGAAATCGTCGGTAAAAACAATTTGCCCTTTTTGCGGCGCACACTGTGAGGAAGAAGGATGCTGCTGCTCCTGTAGGATCTTCTGCTGCTCCTGGATGATGTGGTGCAGATCCGGTACACAGGACGTCTCCAGGGGCCGCGAGTGAATCTGCTGCTCCTGCAGGATCTTCTGCTGCTCCTGGATGATGTGGTGCAGATCCGGTACACAGGACGTCTCCAGGGGCCGCGAGTGAATCTGATGCTCCTGTAGGATCTTCTGCTGCTCCTGGATGATGTGGTGCAGATCCGGTACACAGGACGTCTCCAGGGGCCGCGAGTGAATCTGCTGCTCCTGTAGGATCTTCTGCTGCTCCTGGATGATGTGGTGCAGATCCGGCACACAGGGCGTCTCCAGGGGCCGCGAGTGAATCTGCTACTCCTGTAGGATCTTCTGCTGCTCCTGGATGATGTGGTGCAGATCCGGCACACAGGGCGTCTCCAGGGGCCGCGAGTAGAAATCAGGACTCGGCGAACACTGTTGTTGGGGGAAAAACTCCTGCGGCGAAAACCCTATATACGGCGACTGGTTGTAGGACATCGTAAATGGGGTCACTGGCTGGACGTCGAGTTGGTAAGTTGTATTAAAAACTGATTGCTCGTAGTATTGCTGGGGCGTATTAAACGCTGGCGAACCGTCCTGACGATACATTATACGCGGGATAATTGCCCTCAGCTTCCTCTCGAGTGGTGATAGCTATAATCTAGAGGTGACCCATCAACAAACAAGGCACTTCTTTCAACGTGGCCCATTTGGCGATAAGACCACCCGAGTCGCAACAAGCGGCGGCGAGGCGATAAGGCCGGTCGAGTCGCGCGCTATCTGGAGTGGTCCGTTTCACATTACCATCAACAAACAACGATAAGAACGCTCGAGTTGCAATTAATTGCTCTCAGCTTCCTCTCGAGTGGTGATAGCTACAATCGAGAGGTGACCCATCACGTTGACGGCCATCTCGATGCCCGTTTCGGGGCTAGCGAGCGCCTTCAGAAACGCGTACACCCGCTTCTCGGTGCTTGCTGCCACAGTGCCCCGCTCATCAGCTTCTTCCGGCAACTCGAGCTTGGCCCGCAAATGCCGGCGTATCAAATCGACCGCCTCGTACTCGTCAAACTCGCGCCGGCCCTGCGGCAGGTTGGATTTGCTCGACCTGGAGCGACATATGCATGCGCGCAGAGGTCGGCGTGATAGTGCGACTGCCACAGTTTAACCTGGCTATCGAGCTAGATTTGGAGCCCATCATGCGAAAGCTGGGCGTATCGGCCATCCTTGAGCCCGGCAGCGAGTCCGAGTCGGTCATCGTCAGCAAGATGATGCACACTACGCAACAAGCCCTTTCTATTGTTGTTAGAGATAGGAAAACTGTATTTTTTTTTGCCGCTTTGATATCCCGTTGTAAATAAATGCTGGGGAGAATTGAATCACTTCCTAGTGGGTGAATGCATCCATCCTTTAAAAATTTGGCATCGATATCGAAAATGATACTCGTCAGTTTTGCGACTTTCTTTGCGCTAGATAACACGTCGTGTCGGTTAATTTATTAAATTTTTCAAATTTTTAAAATTATTCAAAAATGAATTCTCGTGAGTTTTATCGTTTAATCGATAGCAGAGATATGCTATTAGAATATTTAATTAGACTAAAAGTGATCCGAAATGAGCTTATCTGCTTCCAATGTGGCTCTGAGATGCATTTTTCACGCGATACGTTGCAATTGTCATGTGGATCATCGCAAGTCATTCGAAGCCGCAAACAAAAGGCACGCCGGGTCTGGTGCAACACACGAATATCAGCTCTTCACGGTACGGTTTTTGAAGGTTCGCACTTATCACTTGCCACCGTGTGCCACTTGATCTACCTTTTTCTTAACCATCGGCCACCACACCATAACAAGATCGTTGAAGATGTCGGTGTCTGCCCTACAACAGCCTCTCACTGGATAAATGAATGTCGAAAGGTACTTTTTTCATTCTCGATTAATTAAATTTCTTCTCTCACTTTACTTTCTACTTCGTTTCTCTCTGAGCATCTCTTTCTCTGATTTATTCTAGATTTGCCATACATGGGCTAAGAGTAATACCGCTCGTATTGGCGGCCCCGGCCACACAGTCCACATTGACGAGACCAAGATCGGGGGCCACCGCAAATACAATCAAGGCCGGATGTTAGGCGGAGATTGGGTGTTCGGGGGAATAGATGTAGCTACTAAACAGTGCTTTATAGTACCTTTCCCCGATCGCTCCTATCGCACCTTGATACGACTTATCCAACGTCACATTCGTCCAGGGACTACAATAATGTCGGACTCATTGCCGGGCTACCGAAAACTACGTAGGCATGGTTGGTATCATTTGACGGTAAATCATAGTCTCAATTTTGTTGACCCGATTACGCAGGCCCATACTCAGAATATTGAGCGATTGTGGAGAGATTTACACACATCCCTGCTTACGGTGTTGTTCGTCGTCACTACCATCTCTATGTTGCTGAGTTCCTCTTCAAAGGTGCCTTCACGTACTCAGACAGGTTGACTGCGTTCCTTACTGAGGTTGCTCATCAGTATCCACTAAAGATTGACGATTTCCTACATGTTGACTAAGTCTTCATGTATGTACATATGTAAATAAGTTTTAATATAAACGAAACAAATTAATTTTATTTTATTTATTTATTGCATATTTTTTGAACAAATTAGAATAACCCAGCGACGTCGCTGTGGTATTGCAGCAAGTAAACATTTTGCAAAGCACAGTGTACGCTGTGAGAGAGGCATCTGGGGGCAGAATAACAATTTTTCAACCTCTGCAGCTTCGGGCAACCAAGATCATCCAAATTGCATATTGCGATGGGTTTTACCAGGAGAAAGTTTTCCAGCCATTGTTTTTTTCCTCACCTTTAACGTAAACGGTTGTATTCTTCACAGCGTTAGAAATAATTTTGGCTGCATCTTCAAATGTTGAGTTTCCATCCTCCCAGGCGATCCCATGATAGTTGTCGGTTAACCATCTGGCCTGTTTTTGCAACTTTAACGGTAGATAATTTATTTCGTAAGGAGGTTTTATGATGAAGTGAGATTTAAAATATCTATGAGCTAATGCTGCTACTTCCTTAACGATGAACTCATTATTTTCACCCCGGAATCCTTGGAGATCAACTACAGCGCTCATTGTTGTTGAAGTGTCGCAAGTAAACTAATCTATTTTAATGCAGTAAAACATCTTTATATGCTCAGGATCGTGTGTTCGCAAATCTGCTATTATATATTATCCCACGATGATGCTGATTCAATACATGCTTCAGAATTTCACCTGTATTGAGGATTCTCTGCTGAAATCGACATCTATCGACAGCGCATATACACTGAAGAGCAAAAGTGTTTCAATAATCAGTATTTTAGAATTAGGGGTCATTTAGAGGGAATTCTAGGGTATACTTCGATACAACCAAATGCAAAAACATTTTCTCTAATGTTTTAGCAAGTTTTTCTTAAAAGAAAGTGTAGCAAAATATTCAGCCGTTTAAAAGATATTCAAAAAATAAAAACTTCCTTCATTGGAACAGTTTTGCACCCGACTATTTTGTAGGCATTGACGATTAAATTGCAATATTTAGTCTAAAGACCTCTGGACTTTTTTAAAGTTTTTAATCTCTTCTCCATACTGGTGTATAAATTCTCTACATTTTGGGGAGAGATACTCTCCCATTCGTCTTGCACCCGCTCCGACAGTACGCCCATTCCTTTCGGCGGTTTTTAGCAAAGCCCTCAAATTTTCTATGGGGTTCATGTCTGATTTTTGGGGAAGACATTCCAATAAGCCGAATCGTTGTCTTGTTGGAATATTGCATGCCGTTCTTTTATTTTTGAGAGAGACTTGGCTTTTGGCAAATTGGTTTTCAAAATGTCTAAATATTTCATTTTATCCATTTTGCCTTCTATTTTGACAATTGGTCCAGCGCCATTCGGTGTAATACACCCACACACCATTATGGAACCACCGCCGAATTGACATGTTTCTTTGACTCCTTCAGATTGATGAGCACTGGGATTTTTGCTCCAGTACCAAGAGCGACCATCACTATTAAATTTAGTTTTTGTCTCATCTGACCATATAACCTAGCAATATTCATAAAATAAGACATAACCTAAAAAACAAATAATTTTTGTACCTTTTTCCAGTCTTCTGTGGTCCAATCTATAAATCTATTTACAAACTCCTTCCTTTTGTTTACATTTTTTTAGATAGTGCTAGCTTATTCTTTTTTTCTTTTAAACTTATTCGTTTCAGCGCCCTTCTTGCGGTCCACGCGCTGGCATCTTTTCCCAATATGGCGAGGGCGTCACGTGAACATTTTGCATTACCTGAAGTAAGCAATCGCCCTATGTTACGGGCATCTCTGTCCACAAAAACTTCTAAGGTCTTCCACCTATTGGAGAACTAAAAGTCTCTCTGCTTGCTTTCGCAACTCGAGAAACCATAGCAACGCCAACTGTGCAAGTTTCAGCCATTTTCCGAACCGATTGTCCTCTTCTTATTAATTGCACTATTCGGCTTCTCACTTCTGTTGAAATTTTTTTTCATTTTACTTGATTGCTTAAATAAGACTTCACTGCTAAGCTAGGAAACTACTAATGATATTTCACTAACTATGGTAATATTCTTTTGAATTTATAACGCGTTTTCTACTGTCAATGCCTCCAAAACAGTCGGGTGCAAAACTGTTCCAATGAAGGAAGTTCTTATTTCTTTAATATCTTTTAAACGGCTGAATATTTTGCTACAGTTTCTTTTAAGAAAAACTTTCCGAAACATTAGAGAAAATGTTTTTGCATTTGGTTGTATCGAAGTATACCCTAGAATTCCCTCTAAATGGCCCCTAACTCTAAAATACTGATTATTGAAACACTTTTGCTCTTCAGTGATGCCATTGCCCCATACGGCTGGCTCGGTATGCAAAGTCCCACGCATGCATGATGTGTACTTCAGGTGTTAATGTAAATCGAACTCTTTTCCTCATTCTCTACAGCTGTTTCCCATATAATTATCAATCAGTGCAATGACCTGCGGTTGCGGAATATTAATTATTTCGTTTTCTTTTATCAAACTCCTTTTTTAACTTAACTCCCCCTATCTCTTGCTACTTATTTCCTACCGTCGCTGTCATTTTTATATTTTTGTCATCAACATGTCCCCCCACAACATATCTCAAAATCAAGGTCATCGGGTAGCTGTACCCTAAAAACTACCCAGTCAGGCTGGGGTTTGGTGATAATCTTTGAACCCAAAAAAAATATGAAGGAGGCGAGAGCGCGCCCTATATATTATCAACGTGCTCAGCATGTCCCTAAAAATGACATTTCAAAATCAAAGTCATCGGAGAGTTGCACCTTAAAAGCTACCCACCCAGTCAGGCTGGGGGTGGGTGACAATCTTTGAACCCAAAAAACAATATGAAGGAGGCGAGAGCGCGCCCTATATATTATCAACTTTATATAAAAAAGTGAAGGCAGCAAATGTGGGCTCAACACACGATATAATCAGTTTTGAAATGAAACGGGAAAAAAAAGATGGAAATTTTTTTTTATTGAATTTACATTTTCCGACATTTAAAGCGCTATAACTCGTGAAATATTAGCCCTATCTAAAAATGATAAAAGCAAAAATTATAGATAATCGTGTGTTCTATAAGTCTTAGGAAGAATTTTTTAAGGCGCAGTACCTAAAAATAGATGTTATTAAAATCCAATCTACATAAACAAATGCCAGAACCATACTTACCTGGATAGTTAGGATGAACCTGAAAAGAAAGAAATTAAAACGAATGAATTAAAATAAATTAAATTAAATAAGAATGAATTTTTATAAAATACGAAAATAAACATAAATTCTCACATAATAACAACAACAACAACATGAAAACAAGAATTACTAAACGAAATACAATCAATTAATGAATTAGAAATTTAAGGAAATAGAATAGGATAGAAATTTAAGGAAATAGAATGGAAATGAAACGCAAATTGAATTAATAAATATAAGAAAAAACATGAATTTGAATTTAGATTGACTTTAAGGTTAGGTTAGAACATGCAGCATAAGTTATGTTAAAAGACTAAATACAAGGTAGAAAACACGCAAAATCGAATAGTAAACTTACCTGTGCCTTATAATAATCATCTCCACCTGTACCTGTCAACACACGCGCGGAAAACAGAGAAAAGCCGACGACGGTCGCGAGTCGCGAAAATAAAAAACGCGAACTGTCATTCATGGTTTGACTTGACAGTCAGCTGGTACTTCGCGAAAGCTACCGAAAGTAAAGCCACAATTAGCGAAAAGCTTTGAAATTTCGCGATAATAATTATATTTAAATTTATTAATTTATCCCATAAGAGGGAAAGAGAAGGAAAATTAAAAGGAGAAGGAATGATTTATTCATCGATAAAATAGCTTTCAATTTTAATGTCAATCTGCATTTCTGCATTATCGACATTTAAAAAATATAATAATAAATTATAAAAGGAATAAAATTGAAAATGCAAAATTTAAGGCAGTAAAAATTAATATACAATATTAGCAATTTTTGGATGCAGAATAATCCTGGGCTGAATGCAGAATTATATAGTTATAGATGAAGTTAAATTTATCGGCAAGTAAGCCCAGTTTATCGACCAATGCACCCTAATATTATAAAAAGGCAGTTCTTCCTTAAGATGGCGGTGGACAACCAGGAAGATATAAAAATGCGACATCATTCAGGTTCTTCATTCGCAGTTTACATACGCTTCAGAAAGGTATGAAGATAAAGTAATGCTAGCTTGCTAGGCATTTTATCCAGAAATACCTAACTGACACGGTTTCGGTGCATGACCGGGAAAAACTTGGGTGGTTTTGGGTTCCGATATATTGAAGTTAATATTTAGTTGAAGATAATATTTAGTTTTTGAATTGATACATATATGTATATTAAAGAAGATTGTGTAATATATATTAAAGAATATTAAAATAATTTATTTAATCTAATATAATTTTAATTTGACATTTTAGTTGTCAATGAATTATGTGAAATTTGCTGCTATGAATTAAAACGAATAAGAATAAATTTATGAACGACGGTTATATGCGTTATCATTTAACAAATACCGCTACACAACCACCGTTGCAGAGTCTGCACGACTAAACACTAACCGTTAACGAAATATAGTGCAAAGAAAGTAATGTATAAAGTTTGAAGCACTATAACTCCGAACATATTGACTTTACAAAAAAAAAAAGAATTAAACGCGTTTCCCTTCATTGTAAGTGAAGCATAAGGGTGGGGATGACGCCATTTTGAATTTAAGCTCATAAAAATATGTAAAACTGTTTAGTATAATGCTCTTTTGCCTTTCCTCCTTTTTGCTCAATCAAGGTACTTGGACCTTGACTGTTGATGGGCTGATCACGATGCTTGTATCGTGACCAGGTGGCTGGTTTATTGGAAACCGATGTTTTAATTAACTTGGTAGATGCAGCCTAGGTACCTTGGACCTAGACTGTTGACAAAAAGCAGTCCAGAAACAGTCTATATTAATACCCTCTCCGCTAGAATCTGGTCAATATATGCTTTCATTTCCTTTACGTAAGCTCGGTGTTAGACAGAGTGAGTGTCTGAAGACTAAAAAGGATAGAACTACAAGTACGTCGGACATTTCTTGGGAAAGATTGTAAACAATGCCAGTAGAAATAAAAGAAAATGATTTTTACATATGTCTTTTAAGTAATAACTCTATGCAATTTTACCCGGAAAATACGCTATCGGCTTTTACAAATGCACTTGCGAAACCATGCAAGTTTCATTGGAACTGGCGTGTTGGAATAACTGAAATTGCATTACCAAATTTTGAAATAACAAAACGTGCAATCTCCAACAATGGGGATGGGGGAAATGTGCGTAAACGAGTGAGGCGTGAATATGACCAGTTAAAGGAAACTAGAAAGCAGCATCAAAAGGATTTTAAAATACTTAGCATCAAAATAAATGAAAATGTGTAACGGACGCCTTACGTAGTTGCAAAATTACCGAAAAGAAAACCCTGTCCATCGTAAAGCAAAAAATAAAGAAAATATTGCTAAAGAAAAAATTAACAACAATGGCACTAACCCCGTTGCTTACCACCACAAAAAAAATTTTTGCATCGATATAATTGGATTTAAATGGCAACCAGGCATTGTTGGTGAGCGGAATTTTGCCAATCCAATAGCAATATCAACAAACAAAACAAAAGTGAGCTTTCAACCAACTTGACCTGATTCTTTTGAAGTTAATGTATAAATAATTTAATAATAAATATAAACCGTTATAAAGCACGAGTGAGTTTTGTAATGAACTAAACAGGAACTATATATAATAATAACAAAAAACTCGAAACTTAATATAACATTTAATACAACTAATTGTAAGCAATATACTGATCATGAACTACGTATAATAATACTATAAATTTGAAACTTAATATAAAATTTTAATACAATTATTTGTAAGCAATATACTGATCATGAACTACTTATAATAATACCATAAATTTGAAACTTAATATAAAATTTTAATACAATTATTTGTAAGCAATATACTGGTCATGAACTACTTATAATAATACTATAAATTTGAAACTTAATACGAAATTTAATGCAATCATATGTAAACAATAAACTGAACATGAACTACTTATAATAATACTATAAATTTGATACTTAATATGAAAAGTAATATACCCATTTGCAAACACTAAACTAAATATGAACTACATACCATAATAATAAAAGTTAAGAACTGTAATAATAAAATTGATTAAAATCATTTAAACATCAACATACTGACTAACTAAACGCTATCATACCAAAACGCAAATTATGATTGATAATTGCAATTAAACCCGAGACGATGATTGGCTAAGAAAAGCCCGAAGGGGGGGGGGGGGAGCCCCAGGATGTAGGATGCCCTCAACGAGGTAAGTGCTTATCATTTATGTCTAGATTGAAGTATTGTTTATTTCCCCTTTTAATGACAGCATAACCAGTGACCATCTCTCTCCCCTATTTACTGACCCCCTCCTGTTGGCCTCGGTAGGCTTTTCTTCTCCGCCACCGCCGCTCTTCTAGATTTTTTTCGTATTCAGGCACGAGTCCTTAAGTTTTTTTTTTCAAACTGTCACCCTTCGGCATCCCTGTACCGCGAACCCCACCCCATCCGGCGAGCTAGTTTGAGCACCGCACGTCGTGCCGACGATCGGTGCAGCGGATGCTTCAAATTTCGGCGATCCTCCTCGGCAGTCAAGCCTGCCCAGTCACCTTCATGTCTACCCCTTTTCTTGAAATTTTTTTGTGTAATAATAGTCCTCCGCATCTTTTTCGAAGACGCGTTTATTTCTCAACTTCGTGCTATGGCACGCCCACTCCAGACAGTTACATAAAATGGCGCCCAACGGTGGGCTAAGGAGCTTAATTCACGTTGAGTTCCTTAGTCTAACGGACAGATGGTATGGATTAGTCTGCTTGTCACCTAGTGACCCCTTAACTTCCCCGTCGGCATTTTTTTCTCTTCAATTCTTTTGTTCTCCATCCCATGCCATCATTCTTAATTAGTTCCCTTTATAACCCAGCCGACCATTTTGATATTTGTTCCGTGGCTTAGGCCAACGAGAGGAGTCAGGAGTGGACTTCCTTCGCTTTTATATCACTTCACAATCCAAGTCCCTCCGACTATCGGATATGGGCGAAGGTACTTACCGCGATGCCCTAGCCCTTTTCACTTCTTCTTTTTCATCTTTCCTATCTTTCTTCTGCTACCCCAACTTCACCTTTTTATTATCTTATGCGGTAGCCTCCCTCGGACTCGGAGTCTGGCTAACAGGCGTCCTATCGCCTGGCACTGCGCGAGTCTGCGCGTATTACATAAAATAAGACACACAACAAAAAAACCTCTCTAAACAAAACAAATGACTCGAAATCGCACAAGTCCCGAACGAAAACCCAACGCCTTATCAGCAAAGGTATCGGGTTACGCTGGGTGAAGTGCACGTACATCTTTTAAGTCATTGAAATGGTAATATCCACAGATATTTCCCACATGGCTCAAAAGCAAAAACAAAACCCAAACAAAGCAAAAAATCCGTAACGATCCACATGAGAATCGTTGACTTTCACACCTTCCAAAGGGGATAGTTTTTCACATTAATCTGGGAAAACGTAACTTTGCCCACCCGATAAGTTATAATAAGCGTTTAAGTGGAAAGCTCCGTCTTTAAATTAAACAATAATAAGGATAAATAATTTATCATAAGAGTGTAATGAATAAAGTGGAGAACTCCGTTTTAAAATAGGGAATAATAAGGATAAATAATTTATAATAAGAGTGTAATGAATAAAGTGGAGAATTCCGTTTTAAAATAGTGAATAACAAGGATAAATAGTTTATAATAAAAAAAAAAAAACAAAAATTGTATTTAATAATAAAAGTTTTATAAAAAAAAGGAAACTCAAAAAGCACGTAGTTAAAAGTTGTATTAAATAAATTTAATTAAATATATAAATAAATATAAATTAACCCTTTAGATATCGGATTGAAAAGTTATTGTAAAAGTTAAAATATAATAAAAAAAAATATAAATAAAAGTGTGTTGTATATACAAAAAGAGGAAAGACGAAGAATAAAATTTTCTGTTGAGGTAATAAAATATATACAAAAAATAAAAAGGTGAATTATATAACATAACAATTGCATTGTATTATGCAACATTTTGGCGCAGCCGGTAGGATCTGGGTGCGCAAATAGTAAAATCGTTAATACTGCTGGTCTAGGCTCCTTGACCTCCAACCCAAAGCTGAGCCTGACTAGGGGGCAGTGTTAGCGTCTGCCACTACAGCGCATAAAATATCCCAGATCCTCCACGAATCCTCGCTCGGGGGTGTACAACCACGGTGCCTCTGCTCCAGGCGAGCACGCGCTCACCCCCCATTGAATAGCATCGCGGGACTTATAGTGGGCTTCATCCCTGCCCAGGAGACGCCCTATGTCCGAGGGCCAACAAGGGGACAACAACAAATCTGAGACTCCCCCACCGAGGGACCACCAACCAGCCAGTCACCTAACCACACCAGGCCCCTCAACATTAACAGGAGCCAACGACACCCCAGCGTCCTGCCAGGTGACCCAACAAGGGATCACCTCAACACCACTATCTGCACATCAATCAACAACCACCCCATCAGAAACACCCCAAACATCCCCCAGACCTCTCCGAAGTGGGACAATCCTAGGAGAAGGAGAGAAACAAGTAGGTTTAACTTCAAGATTAGATTACATACTTAAGCGGGCGCAGGAGACAGGAAAATTTAATAAAGTACATTTTGAGGCCGTGGATAAACAAATCCAAAGGACCAGCCTAGAAAGAAAGGCTAAAGTCGAAGCATTCAAAGAGGAGGCCCTAAAATTTAAACAGGACCTCCTCAATTTCAAAAATAGTCTCCCACGCCCCCTTGAGGTAGTAGATAAGGCTAGCATAGAAGATAGGGACAATTGTGAAAGTAATAAAGATAACACAGAACCGCCTGAGCCCGATTACGCGCCCATAGATCTACTCGCGGATTGGGTCGATCTCTCAACCCGATCCTTGTCCCTCCTAGAGGAAGAGGAGGCGACCTTTCAAGACAGTCGTCTTGTCAAATCTTTACTACAAAAAGAATCCCCTACAGCCATGGCCGACGAATATATTAAAGTCGCCAAATTAACGGCCCAATTAGTCCATCTATTCTCTGGCGGCCAAAACCCGGCGATGGCAACTGAACTACAAATGTTCCTAGGCTGTTGCCGTCGGGTACTACAGTGCCTGACAGAACAAGAAAAGGCCGCCTTTATTCAAATTTACCCAACTAGGCTTCAGGCCTACCAATTAATTGCCTCCTCCCAACCTGCCACTTTTGAGGAGGCAGAAAACCTCCTAAACAGGACCTATCTTCCTAGGGAAACATATCAAGAACTGGTCAATAAATTAATTCAATTACGCCAGTTCCCCTTAGAGCCGCTCACGGCAGTACCGCCGGCGCCACTACAAAGCGCCAACCAAGAAACAATTAACCATTTTTAAAATTATTTTTCAGTTAATTTTCTTCACTAACTATGTTGAGCCAATGGAAAAAATCCCTTAGAGCTAAGAGAGAAAGAGAGCAGAATGCTTCAGCAACACTAGACACAGCCAGAAGAAGCTTGGCACTGTTTTCCTATACCGGAGATGCGGGAAAGATAATTAAAGGGACTGTTCTAAAAGACTGGTATAAAATCAGAATTCATGGAGGTATCGAGGAACTTATCCCTTTATCAACAGTAGAGTCTCATCCTACGATCCAAATTAGTCGCAATATACTCTTCTCCTGTTTAGAATCAAAGAGAAATTTTAGTGATCCATTAAAATACACTATCAATTCAATGGTCAACTACATAGGTCGCCTTATTGCTTATAGGGTTTTTGAGACTGTTGAATCAACACAAGAACTTGGAACTATTCCTCTGTCCCCATTAGAAACATTGGCAATCAGCTTAGGATGTCGGGCAGAGTCTAACTATAGACTATTCAGTACCTTGAGTGATTATACTACTCTTGCGAATGCTGAGTTTCCCCATTTTACAACTGCTACAGAATGCACTGAATTCTTGGCTCAACCTAACTAGTTGGGATGTGGGTTCGACCCTATCGGTCCACACGATCAACTTCCCAGTACGATGGATGTTGAATATATGATTGGATATTTTAATAATAAATGAACAATAGGCTATATAGAGTATATTTATAATACCGAGAATTTGTCACAATTGTTTATGAATATGTTTTTCGGCACCTCAATGAAGTCGATATAGTTTTTAGTTCGCGCGGTATCGTGCAGGTACAAAAATTACTTAAGTCATTTAAACCAAAAACCGCTGGTGTTCAGCCCCAACCAAATAAAAACAAAAAAAAAATGTTAGCCCCAGAAAAAATAAATATAAAATAAATAAAAATACAAAAAAAAAAACTCACCGCATACTTTTGGGTATTGTTTTTTTATCTTTTTGTGTTGCTGTTTTTTGTTTTTATCTTTTGTTTCAACCCTCTTGTTTTTCATGATTATTCCAACTGCAGCATACCTAAAAGGTAACAATATATTGAATTAATATTCACGAATATAATATCCATGAAGAAAAAAAAATTCCTGCTTAAAAACCAAAAAAAAAACACGCCAAAATAAAAACAATGCAATAATCATAAACACACAAGAAACTTACCTAGTTAAGGCATCAAAGCCTGTAACCGCTGAAATACTACTGCAATATAGCTAAAAATAAAAATGATAATAAAAATATAATTCAAATAAATTAAAGCATTTAAATATATTCAATAAAAATATAGAAAAAATTGAAAGAAAATTTGTTGACATACAAGCAAAAACAACAACAAATACATTACATGAAAACTAAATACACTCATGACAAATAACATACATTAATCACACAGCACATCATCAAGTAATGAAAACACCTGATTTGAGACATTTTACCTATATAAAATAGTTAAAATAACTAACAAACACAGGTAAATTGATAAGAAAGGGGTGTATTTCATACATAACCCAACTTTACGAAAATAGTAATTGTTGACCAACAATTACTCACAGTAACACCTAAACGTAGCACAAACACCGCACAATCGAAAACCACTACCACCATCACCTATACTTACCTGTAAAACACTAAAAATACACATTTTCGCGAAAATTACCGCGCGCGCGTTCGCGAAAAGTTGACGTTATACAGAAACGTCAAACTTCATGATGTAGCAACATATGATACATGAAATCGAGGTGAAATTTCACGCAGAATCCAGCGGTGATGCCAGAAAAACGAAATATTTTATGTACAAAAAGATATTTCAATAAACATAAAAATTACATAAAGATAATAAGAGAAAAAGAGAAAATATATGGAAAAAGGATGAATATATAAATTAATATAATTATGGTATTGCAGTAGAAAATAAGGAAAATGGTCGAAAAGGATATTTTTAGTACACAGGAAAACTCAAGAAAAAATAAGAAAATTATAATAAAATTGATGGAAATTTGATAAAATTAAAAGGAGAAAAATAATTAGACTTGAATAAATTAAGGGTAATACTTTAAAGGTATATTTTATTTAATAATAAAGGATAACTACCCCCACCTAAAAAGGGCAGACCGTTGGTTTTGGTGTATAAAAACGCGATACCAGAAGCAATCAGTCTCTCTTGTCTTTTTACAGTCAAAGAAAGTGGTTCACAGCGATAATTTCCAAGTACTTAATTCAAGTGTTTTTTTCCAGTATTCAGTGAGGAAAATCATAGTAATTCAAGGTATTTTTCATCAAACATTTAATTTCTATAGGCCAAATTGGTGGTTCTGGGAAATGATATATGTTTGATTTACTAACCTATTTTGTTATTTTCAGAAAGTATAACGATATACTCAGTGCAATTTTGTATACTAACTTGTTAGTATTAAATTGCTGTCTGGCTATATCCTCATTTAGTTAACTTAGAATATTCAGTGCAATTCTACATACTAACTTTATGTTAGCTATTGAGTTGCTGTCTGGATATATCTAAATTTCATATATTTCAATTATATATTAATAAACCACCTAACCGAAACAACATTATCTGTTACTGGTTAGGAATACAAGTTTAAGTTAAAGGTTAAGGATTACCTGTTAGAATATAAGTAGACATTTTGAAATAAAAAACAATTTTGAATTCTAACTGACACGTGTGTTTTCCTATAAATTTCTTTTTTTATCTTTAGTGCAAATTTATTCAATCTGCACTAAACAGCTGGACCGAATATTATAAAAATCTTTTCAGATTATATTGTTGCTAATACGCTTCGAACGGCACCTCAAGTAAGTCAATATCTTTCGTGGTTCGGGCGATATCGTGCAGGTACAAAAGGCACTTACGCCGCTTAAACAAAAAAACGGCTGGACCGAATTTTATGAAAATCTTTTCAGATCATATTTTGGTTAATACTGTTCGAACGGCAAGTCAACTAAGTCGACATCTTTTATAGTTCGCGCGATATCGTGCAGGTACAAAAATCACTTAAGTCATTTAAACCAAAAAACCGCTGGACCGAATATTATAAAAATCTTTTCAGATTATATTGTCGCTAATACGCTTCGAACGGCACCTCAAGTAAGTCTATATCTTTCGTAGTTCGGGCGATATCATGCAGGTACAAAAATCACTTACGTCGCTTAAACAAAAAAACGGCTGGACCGAATTTCATGAAAATCTTTTCAGATCATATTTCGGTTAATACGCTTCGAACGACACCTTAACGAAGTCGATATCAGTTTTGGTTCGGGCGATATCGTGCAGGAAAAAATGACCACATCCGTACGCACATACACACACACTCACACACACACATACTTCCTCCCATTTTTTTCCTTAAAATGCTCCTGGGACCTTGAAAGATGAAAATACGTTGAAATTTTCGATTTCGATTTTCGGACCGATTACAATAACTTCCTATACTGGGAAGTTAACAAGACATTTAATACAGAAGGAACAAAAAAATTATTAGGAACATGCTGCTTGTTAGTTGCAATGAACTTCAAGTATATTACCGATTCCATCTCCTTATTGTTTCTTGGATCCTTTGTCCGAGCGGGAAACGTCACAGGAGATTGGATTAGGAAGAAAAAGGCCCTTATGGAAAAGATTGACACAGGAACAGGATCAGCCGAATTTGATTTTGACGCAGATGTTATTAGAGGAAGTTATGATTGTCTTAAAATGCACATTGATAGAGATGTTCTTGATCCTGATTTTGTTCTTGAGATAGCTCAGAAAATTATAGGAGACGGGAATTCAAATCTTGCTCTAACTCCTATGTTGACCCAGGCGAACTACAAAAACTTGACTGTGTTTAAGACAATCTGCACAGCGCTATCAAATTTCTCTTCCTTTCCATGGGAGGGATTGATCAGGAGTGACGCAACTATAGCCAGTGAGTTCCGGAAGTTTTCACGATGCCTTAAAATCATTGGAAAAGATACATTAGTAGGATTCCGTCAAGGAGGGGTTGCAACCCTAGTGCCAAACATTGCTTATCTTAGCATCCAACTTGAAATAAGAGTCGGTGGAAATGAACTTCTTCAGAGATACCAAGGTGTTGGATCAGTGAGAGGAACAGTGAATGTTAATAAGAAGAAATTAGATCAGTTGATAGAGGAATATGCTAACGATCCTGAGTTCATGACACTTGATTATGAAAATGTTAAGAGAGCTCACATTATAGCCAAGCAAACACAGGTGGCTGATCTATTGACTTCTCTGAAGCGAAGGGTGGACTCATTCTTGTCTGCAGGAACAGATGGGAACGGCAGTGACTCAGGAAGTGATGACGATGATGATAATCCTCCTCCACCAGCAGGAGGTAGCGGCCTCTTACCTGAGGATCAATCAGAACTCAAAAGAACTAGGGAAGAATCAGGACCATCACAATCTAAGCGACCAAAAAATCAGGAACCAGGTCCGTCTACTCAAGAATCAACGGACAGTCAAGAAGAAGATGAAATGATGCTTGAAGATATTACAGAACCACAAAGCGAAAGGGAGCCCACACCTGAACCACCCGTAGATCAGCCCACCAGTGATCCAAATCAAATAATAGCGATGACAACTCAACAATTTATTCTAAAATGGACGAATCTGAGTCGGAATTATCTAGCATCACACAGAGGATTACATAGGATCAACAATCGCTAAAGGTGGAGACAAAAAATATTTTGACCTACTAGCACCTACACCTAAAGTCCAGTATGAACACGCAGTGAAAAATATAGATACCTTAAATAAAATGAAAGTATTTGAAGCTGCTAAATCAACATTTGGACAGCTCTCTCATGCCGAAATGTTCGCACTGATGTTGTTCATTCCGTCTGCGACCAATGCAGTATCGAGAAATGCGCACCTTAGAGGATCCAAAATAACTAAGTATTATTATGATGACGTGTCAAGTGTTAACTTTGTTGGAGTTCTTACAAATATAGTAGTCTCACTTAAGGGAGTTGAGATGAATTATCCCTTCCCGCGTCCATATTCTCTTACACTATTTAACCACTTTAGATCTAATGGAGCCTATCAATTTATTCCCATTAAGAAACCTAACTTTCTAAAAGAAGTTGTTGAAGCACATGCAATAACTCATGTGATAGGGTTTGGGATTGTGGAGAATCCACGGGTTGCACAATTCTTCATAGAGGAGACTAATGAACTGTTGACTGCTGAAGCACAGGCAATAGCAGCATTGAAGACACCTCCTCCACCAGGAGTTTAGAGAACTAATTTTATACCTTAGTTTTTAAAATGACTGAATTACATTTAAGTTTTTATGTTCCTTTTATGAAGTTGTTAAGTTTTTTAATTATGACCATTTAAAAAAAAAAAAAAAAAAAAGTAACAACTTTAAGCCCCGTTCCGAAAAACGAAAATAAACCCTTAAACATCACCTGTAGCTACTGCAGAAACAGAGGGCATACTTATGCAGACTGTTTGAAACGTAAAAACAGGCCCTTCTGCATAATCTGCCGGTCCAACTCGCACGACGCGAGGGACTGCCCCCAACCAAATGAGCCCCCACGGTCCTCGTTTAATAACAATAATCGTTACCAAAACCAGGGGACTTCATACACTAATGGTAATAATCGCTACCAAAACCAAGGGGCTTCATATAATAACAATAACAATCGTTACCCCAACCAGCGGTCTCAGTACCAAGGTAACAACCGTTACCCAGACCCGCGGTCACAACCTATGGGTAATTATCGTTACCCCGACCAACACCCCCCTAACCAGAATTATTATTATTCCAACAACCAACCAACCGACCCATGAATAATGGATCCAACCAATCCAATGGCCGTCAACAAGCAGCCAACAACACAAGGTCAGTGTTTAATATTAGATATAGATGTGATTTCTGCCACAGACGTGGTCACCAAGTAGACGACTGTCATCAAAGACAGCGCTGGGAATCACAACAAGCGGGAAGCTCCCCGCAGTCGGACCAAGAAACCCCGGCCCGACAATAAGTCCTCAAAATATTACTAAAGGGGGGCCTCATGCGCCGGAACCAAGTGTTCCACTCGTCACTCTTCCTCTAGACATAAGCCTTAACGGCAAAGCTGACCTAGCAGTGGACACCGGCGCTGAGGCCAGTATACTAAAACATAAAAAACTAAAGGATCCCAACTTACCAGATCCCACTAAAAAATGCACACTACAAACGCCATACGGCCAAGGAAAAACCTTAGGGAGCTGTCAGGGGAACATTATTCTAAACACCCCCCTCCCATGCACGTTCCAAATTGTGCAAAATACGCAAGAAATCCCTAACGATGGTCTGTTAGGAAACGACTTTCTTTCCAAAAACTGTAACGTCGAAGGTCCAAACCAAACATTGCGATTTCCTCGCACGGAAATCAACCCAGTAGAAATTGCAATTCCATTACGCAATGGGTCCGCCAAGTCAAACACTAGAGAGCAGCGGGAGCAAACCCAAACTAGGGAATCTCAACTCGTAGTAGCCGAGATAAACCCCGGTGGTGTCTCCCAGGTAGCCTCAGAGAGGAATACCAGCTGCCTATCTCTAGATGGTTCAAGGTTGGAAAACAACTCCAACGACTATGAGACCAATTCAGGCAAATATAACGTGGCATTGGAGAAATCCATTCACCTACCAAGCCGGTCTCAAATGGTGGTCCGCATTCCCCTAAGGTTAGAGGAGGAAATGCTCTGTGAATCTTACGAGCCGAGCGAAGGAGTATTCCTCGCCAATTCCCTCTTGCCAACTGGAACAAAAACAGTGTATGTTGGTCTCATCAACGTTAACACCCAACCAGTAGTCCTGACGAGCCTATCCCTTACGCTCGTCGCAATCAAAGACTACACGACTATTCACTTAGCCTCGAACAACAACCCTAAGTCTCCAACGAATGCTAATGACGCATGTGAGTATATTACAGGCTCTGAACCAGACGGTCTCAGAACGCCAGTACTCCATCGCCATCTAACGCAAGACTCCAAAGTATACCCAATAATGGTGCAATCCCACAAGGTATACCCCAGGGAAAAAGGGCAAAAGTGAAGTTGGGAAAGAATGAAAAGGAAACCGATTCCATCCGTCATCTACGATACATATTCCCGGATCAAGAGGATCCGGACCTGGAGCGTGAAACGCGCTTCAAACAGCTAGACGAGGAACTCAGCCTCGACCACCCTCTAACGGCCGACGAGAAGCGATCCATACGGGATCTTTGTTACGAATATGCCGATATATTCCACTTAAAAGGGGACAAGCTAACCTACACGGAAGCTCTAAGACACGAAATCCCCATGGTCTACGACCAATATATTAATCAAAAAATGTATAGACTACCGGAAACTCAGAGACAGAAGAAATGTTGGACAACGATATTGTCCAACCCAGTAAAAGTCCGTGGAACTCACCCCTCCTAGTGGTACCGAAAAAACCGGGCCCCGACGGTGAGAAAAAATGGCGCGTTGTAGTGGATTTCCGCAAAATTAATGAAAAGACAATAGGTGATGCGTATCCCTTACCAAGGATCGAGGACATCTTGGACCAGCTCGGTCACTCGAGATACTTCTCTATCCTCGACTTGGCCAGTGGTTACCACCAGGTACTAGTGGAACCACAGGATCGCCCCAAGACGGCCTTTAGCACGAACTATGGCCATTATGAGTTCAAACGTACGCCGTTCGGGTTAAAAGGTGCCCCGGCTACGTTTCAGCGACTAATGAATTATGTCCTTACTGGTCTACAAGGCCTCGAATGCTTCGTCTACCTAGATGACATAGTCATCTATGGTAAGAACCTTGAGGACCATAATTCCAAGCTACGACGCATATTCGACCGGTTGAGGGAAAACAACCTCAAATTGCAACCGGAGAAATGCCAATTTTTGAAAAAGGAAGTAGTCTACCGGGGTCATGTATGTTCTGAAAAGGGAGCCCTACCAGACCCCAGAAAAACGGAGTGTGTCCAAAACTTCCCGGCGCCACGAACCGTCAGGCAAGTCCAGTCCTTCTTGGGCCTTGCCAACTACTATAGAAAATTCATCCCAGAATTTTCTAAGATCGTACGCCCCCTAACCAATTTGCTAAGAAAGGGCGTGAAATTTTCATGGACGCCAAAATGCGAGGAAGCATTTCAAACGGTGAAGCGTTCTTTAGTCTCCCCACCACTGCTGATATACCCTGATTTCGAAAAACCGTTCAATCTAACAACGGACGCCAGCAGTGAGGCACTCGGAGCAGTGCTCTCTCAAGGAATCGTAGGCCAAGACCAGCCCATAGCTTATGCAAGTCGCACTCTAAACAAGGCGGAGCGCAATTACTCCACCGTCGAAAAGGAGCTGCTAGCCATAGTATGGGCTGTTAAAAACTTCAGGTGTTATTTGATGGGTCGAAAGTTTACGGTCTATACAGATCATAAACCTCTCAAGGGAGTCTTCAACGTCAAAGACCCTACAACTCGACTCGTTAGGTTTCACCATAAATTGTCCGAATACGATTACCAAATTGAGTATAAACAGGGTAAATACAATACGAATGCTGATGCTCTCAGCCAGATTCCACAAAGAGCAGAAGAGCCCAATACCTTCACGGTGGAAGCTCTAATTCACCAACCCGGTGAACCCCTAATTATATCGCCCGAGAGAAACGGAAATACATTGCCTCCTAGTGAACGACCGAAACAATGCAACGCGGTCACAAGAGCACAGGCACAAAAAATGCAGGATGAGGAAGAAGACGAACTCGTTCCAACTGCAGAAGCCCCTAATATCGACGAAGGACCTAAAGAAACATACTTTGAAACGGAAATTCCCCAACCCGTCGAAGCCTCCAAAGATAGCTCCAGCGAGTTAAGAAGGAAAGTTGAAGTGATTACAAGTCCCGAAGAAATCACTACAATACTGAAAGACTACCACGACTCCCCTTTCGGCGGACACCAGGGAGTCGTTAAGATATCACTCGCTACATAAGAAGGTGCAAGAAATGTCAAACCATGAAGGCCTCTAGACAATTCCGAATGCCCATGGTTATTACAGACATAGCAGAAAAGCCCTTCGAAAAAGTCTATTTAGACGTAGTAGGTCCCCTGGAAGAAACCCATTCCGGAAATAAATACATCCTAACCTTCCAGGATAACCTGACAAAATTCGTCGACTGGTATGCCATTCGCAATGGGGGAGCCCAAACGATAGCACAAATTTTCTTCGACGAAATCGTCACGCGCTATCGCATACCCAAACAAATAGTCAATGACCAGGGATCAAATTTCCTGAGTGACCTCTTCAAGGGCGTGTGTAGGCTCTTAAAAGTTAAAAAACTTCAGACCTCAGCCTACCACCCACAATCCAATGGCGCGCTAGAACGAGCTCATAGACCTCTGATCGAGTACCTACGTACCATAGTAGATGAGAGCCCAAACAATTGGGACCAGTTTCTGCGCACGGCAGCGTTCGTGTACAATAATAGCGTACACGAGGGGACCAAACTTACCCCCATGGACTGCCTATATGGTTTCATTGCCGACGTCCCGTCCAACCTTAAACGCAACCCGGAGCCACTTTACAACCACGAGAGTTATTACCATCAACTCCGATATAAGTTGCAAAAGTCCTATGCCCTAGCCCGCAAGAACCTACTTGCCAGCAAGAACCGCTCCAAGGCATATTATGTTGGGAACGTACGCCCACTCACACTCCACGTAGGGGACAAAGTCCTTCTACGTAACGAGGCCCGAAAACCTAAACTATCCCAAATCTGGGTCGGGCCCTATACAGTAGTTTCAGTCCCAAGCGCTGCAAACACTACCATCAAAATAAATAGGAGATTGGTCACCATCCATAATAACCGCTTGAAACCGTTTTACGAAAATAAAACGTAACTCTAAGCCACCAAGTAAGTCCTGCATACGTACGCCTAATGGTGCTTTACGGTGTAAAACGCTCAATTTAGACGAAAGGCATACGGACAAAATACACAATACAATAACCTCATTAGTTCACGCCGGAATCACCGGCTGTAGATAAATCAAAAAAACGGTCGACCAAATCTAATCCCCTATTTATAATCTAATTACAGCGCAAAATGTGGACGCTGGCATTACTACTAATCCTGAAAATTTCTGCAAGCGAGTCCGGACCCTTGCCATACACCATCACCCCAATAAAAACGAACGGGGTACTCTATGAACTTCTAGGAGACTTATGGCTTTATCATCATGAGTGGAACTTACTAACTGAACTGGATCTCCACGAACTAAGCGTACACACGGCATTAGCCGAACAAGCCGAGGAAGCGGTACGCCTGCTATGCGCTGGTGACGGCTCTGCAACATGCCGAGCCCAGCAGATAGTTATACATTCAACAATAAGTCACATAAAGCAGCGCACCCAAACTATTAGGGAACTGGTTCCCCCCAAGCGATCTAAACGATCCCTATTTGACGGCATCGGACATGCCCTACACCTGATATTCGGGACCATGGACGCTAATAACGAGGAAGAAGTCTACAGCCGGTTAGGAGAGCTGGAAACCAACCAAAAAGCTCTGAATGAACTGGAGAAGCTGCAGATTACGGTTGTCAACAACACCTTAAGGGAAATTCAAAAACCTCTAGCCGTCCTGCTAGAGCAACAACGAAATATTACGAGTCAGATAAAAACCCTGGACAATATAATAGAAGGGGTGGCAAAATCCCAAGTAAGACAGTGAATAGTCACAAAATCCTGTTCCTGGTCCTGGAAATCGAGTCCCGGCAAAGAACCATTCTAGATATAATGATAGCTAGTAAGAATAATAAAATACACCCCCTATTAATATCCGAGTCGTCTCTAGCGAAGGTATACCGTAAGACTCACCCTGAGTGCGAAGACTGTTTGCCCCTCTTGCAACAAACAACCCGACTGCAGTCTCATATAATTACAGATAAACTAGTAATAAAAATAACCCTCCCGTCTTAGATATTCCTAAAATGCAATATCACCAAATCAGGTGCTTCCCCGTCCTTACCAAATCAGGACACTCTGTAGTACCAGACATCCCATACTCATATTTGGCATCAGACTTTAAGTCTCAGCATTTTGCACTTTTCGTCCAGTCGGACACAAAATATTTTTACAAAGTTACGGGAAATCTGGAAAGCAATACATATGTGGGGTCATTACGGGTCCCATTTACACAATACCCCGCAACCCAAGAGTGTGTCATAAGGCTCCTCCATAACCCCCTAGAGGAGGTAATAAACTGTCCAACGAAGTTACAGGAACCACCACATAACGTGCTGATAAAATTAACCCCTCCCAACACCTGGCTATATTCGCTCATCTCTCCAACCAAATTCAGAATAACCTGCAATAAAATGGTCCACGAAGTCCTTGCAACCCAACAAGGAATGCTCCAATTAAACGCACCTTGCCAAGTAAAGACGGGGGACAGAACGATATTATACAACGGCTTAGCAACCCAAACCAGTCGAGTGGTGCACGCACCCTACTTTCCGGTAATGAAAGAAACTAACTTTAGCACCTTCAACCTAGGAGCACCATCGATAACCTCCAATCATACCATAAGACTACTTACAGGTGACGATACGAACAAGATTATCCAGGAAGGCACCAAGCCCCTGCAGGATATCTACTCGCAGTTGAATCACCTAACATGGGAGCGTACTCACACCCATTCAACAGCCGCCATCTCACTCAGCGGCATCTTAATAATGGGTCTCCTAGGGTATACATGTTACAAATGCATACCGTTACTAGCGGCCATGGCCCGTTCTGCATGTGCCAGAAAGTCCGGAAATGCAAGTCCTCCGGATGAGGCTACCACCTTCGAGGACCAAATGACTCCAGTAGGGGTTCCAATGCAATCAGAATCAACACATAACGCAGCCACGGCAGAACCCACAGAACCCAGGCCGCTCAGGCGCACACATTCCTTACCCTGGGTCACCAGCATCCAATTAGTACAACCAGGGCCTGGGACCCCAATAACCATAGGGTAAATCGGGCCGCCATACCGCCATACCCCACGCCGCCTAATAATGCGTATCTACGCCTCACTCTATCAACCCACCTTCATACAAAAGGGTTGAAGAGATCGCCAGAAAAATCCCACCTGCGCTCACATACCTTACCCAGGATCTCTTCCATACAATTAGTATAAGCTACGGGATAGGCCCCGTAACGTACCACCTAAGGCACCCAACAAGCCCTTTACCGCACGCACCTCGGCGGTACCACAATACTTACCTAACCACCGTGCCCCGTGAAATAATAACAAAACCCTGAATCCCAAAACGAAGACCCCCCCCTAACTACCACGCGCCCCAGCGGCGGTACCACAATACTTACCAAAAAAATCTCCCCCTCTAAGCGTCGGGAAGCCCTGAAAACAAAAGCCCTGAAAGCAAAAACCCCCAGGCGCCCCTAGTCAAGCTGAAAAATAACACAAAAAAAAAACAAACTACAAAATAAAGAAAAGAATTCAAAAAAAATTTTTTTATTAGTACCATACATTTTTGGTATTCTATCCATCCCCGGACTTAATCCAAATCAAGATTGTCCGGGGTGGAGGAGTTGTGGGACTGGCCGGTTAAATATTCCTCTCGAGGTTCTCGTCTATGGAGATGCTACTGGCCTCCCCGGTCCGGGACGAGTCGATCTCCAGAGCCCTCATCTTAGCGAGGGCGTCCGCAATAGGGTTCCAGGGCCCCACGGTCCGGGGAGCGCTCCTTTCTTCTTGAAGATCAGAACCACCAGTCCAGTCATCGTAATCGCCAGAGTCGTCATCCGACAAATCAGGAGGGTACAGGGGAGTATTCGCCGCCCTCCTCCTAGCAGAGTCAGCAACGGGGTTCCAGGGACCCATGGTCCGGGGAGCGCGGGCCCGGAAAAAGAAGAAGACCCGTGACCGTCCCCCACGGGCCTCCCGAAAGCCACCATACGCGAAGCGTTTTGCCCCCCCCCCCCGTTCACGGGGGGCACGGCGCCTCATCCTGGCCAAGGCCTTTTGAGCCCGGGCCAACGAAGCCCGGTCCAAGGCCTCCTCCCGCGCCAACTCCGCCATCTGCATCACAACACGGGTGGTGGTGGTGCGCCTCTTCATGTAAAGATTTCTTCATAGATTCACTGAAAACAAGAAAGCAAAAAATTTTTTTTAAATAAATATAAATATGAAAATCTACTAGGGAACTTACCTCATAATGCCACAGACTTTAAACTGCAACTGAGGACATGCCACAAACGGACAAATCTCGAGCCCCTTATCACCCCAGAAAAGGCAACGTAAACAAAACCAAAGAATTTCAAACGAACAAGACGCCTTTGTTTCACGACGACGCCTTGTTCTTTTCGGTACCCCCAAGGAGTGTTACATAAAATAAGACACACAAAAAAAAACCTCTCTAAACAAAACAAATGACTCGAAATCGCACAAGTCCCGAACGAAAACCCAACGCCTTATCAGCAAAGGTATCGGGTTACGCTGGGTGAAGTGCACGTACATCTTTTAAGTCATTGAAATGGTAATATCCACAGATATTTCCCACATGGCTCAAAAGCAAAAACAAAACCAGTAGTAGAGCTAGGCGGGTACGGCGCCACCTCCAGGCGCCGTACCCGCCTAGGATTTGGGGGGGTCTGAAAGCTCTTCATGTACGTGTACGAGGTGTTTTAGGTTTGTGTCTTGGATAAGGTGGCTTAGAGTTGGTGTGTGGAGATGGGTGAAAGCTCTTTATGTAGGTGTACGAGGTGTCTTGGATAAGGTGGCTTGAAAGCTCTTGATGTGGGTGTATGGGGTATTTTTTGGTGTGAGTCCTGGATAAGGTGGCTTACAGTTGGTGGTTGGAGATGGGTGAAAGTTCTGGTCTTGGATGTGGTGTAGAACCGGCATGGGATTTGGGGTGTGACTGAAAGCTCTGGATGTAAGCTTGTGTCTTGGATGGGGTGGTCCAGAGCAGGCATGGGATTTGAAGGTGGTGCAGAAATGGCATGGGATATGGCCCAGAGCAGACATGGTATTTGAAGGTGGCGCAGAACGGGCATGGAATTTGGCCCAGAGCAGGAATTGAAGGTGGTGCAGAAATGTCATTTAGCTGAGATTGGTATATTATTCTCAACAACAACATGGTGCGATCTCTAGGCTATGATCTGGATTGCAACCATATACCATGATATATTATTATTATCTTTCAAAGAATTTTTAATGAAAATACTCACCTCAAGTCGCTGATATTACAACAACCGCAACTTGAAAATTGCTAAGTGATCAAAAAATCATATCTGAAAAAGATATTTCCCATAAGCAGTAACGATGCAGCGAAGGCTCCCATTTGACTTGTGATGTAATTATTATTATTATTATCCTGAACATGCTGCATATATTATATTTTAAAACAATAAATTTAAGGTAAAATACCTTTCACAAACCACAAATATTACACACACTAAGAAGTGGCAGAAAGCTACCGCAAAAATACTTCACATAAACTCGATCACATACTAAAAACAATGAAGATTCCCATTATCAGCTAACTCATGCCATAATTATTCAATCCTGAATGTATTGGATAAACTCTATTAGTTAAACTGATCACCTTAAGTGCTAATTATACCCAACGAATAAATTTTAATGATGGTTAAATAAGCAAACATCGGGTTCCTTATCAAGCAAAGATGTAAAAATTTCAGTCTTCCCATGCTGCGAACGTTTATTGAGATAAACAAAGTTCATCAATGAAATGTAATCAGCAAGTTAGTACTGAAAAGAAAAAAATTAAACGGCAGAGCAAACTGCTGAAATATTTAATAAAGTTAGGGTATTAAAAAGAATTGTTGTTGTTGTTGTTGCAGTAGTAGTAATAGTTACAAAATAAAAAAACCTATTAATTTGAACACATATTTTATTTTTATTTTGATAAATCATAAAATTATTTGTTTATTCAAGACGTAGCACAGTATTATTTTTCACCCGGTCTCCTTATCAAGCATAGATGTGAAAATTTCAGTCTTCCCATGCTGCGAACGTTTATTATGATAAACAAAAGGAAGTTTCGCTACATATATTAAAATTGAAATTGATATGCTGCGAATTTAGTGAGGGTCAGTTTCCTAAAATCAAAGACAATTTTGAACAGGTATAGATGGATTCCTTATTATACATAGGCGTGAAAATTCTAAAGTCAGCTTTAAACCATATCACGAATAATATTAAGATAAACAAAGGGATCAGGTGCAAGTCTTCGGGTACTGATTAACTCAGCGGTTCCTTACCTCAATTCCTACCGTGTTTTTTAGTGTATCATTTGAATAATGTAAACATTATCAGTATAAAAGAAAAATTCACTTCATGCTACCCTCAAAATCACAATGGATAACGACGCTGAAAGAAGGCTGCAAGTTGTAAGTATTGAACTTTATTATCATGAAAAGGAAATGGAATTTAATTTATTTTTTATATTTCAGAGAAACTCATTGCGCAGGTTAGTGCGCCTGCTTGCCTATGGTGAGCATGTAATGGATACGCTAAAAGAGAAGCGTCGAAGGGCGAAGAGAGCACGAGACAACGCTAACGAGCAACTGAGATCGATGGAAGTTGCGTTGAGTGCTGAGCGGCAGCGCATACAGTGGCTGGAGCAGCTTACACAGGAGTGTAAGCTGAATCTCCAGCATGCCGAAGATCAAAGAAATAAAGTAACAAAAGAATACAAGCTCATGAAATGTTTAATTAAATTAGGTTATTAAGAGATTTGTATAGAATTTAAAATAAAAAAATTATTATTAGAATAAAACTTATTTGTGTTAAATGTTTATAATTCTGCTCTCATTTTTCCACGGTTTTCTAGGTAATTGATCGCGCTCCTCTAAAGTGGGTTATATGCTGTGCATATTTACGCAGATCATTTTCAATGAGTGCTCTATTGGATAGTGACTTTATTAGTTTTTTGGTTGGGTGTTGACAAAAAGCCCCAGTCCTTTCCTATATAGCTTTAGAAATAATCCTTGTCCACGTTTTCCTAGTGCTATATAAGAAAACATCAGGTTCCTTATCAAGCAAAAGTGTGAAAATCTCAGGCTTCCCATGCTGCGAACGTTTATTGAGATAAACAAAGTGCATTAGTGAATGTAATCAGCAAGTTAGTACTGAAAAGAAAAAAAAAAATTAAACGGTAGAGCAAACTGCTGAAATATTTAATAAAGTTAGGGTATTAAAAAGAATTGTTGTTGTTGTTGTTGTAGTAGTAATAGCTACAAATAAAAAACCTATTAATTAGAACACATATTATTTTTTATTCTGATAAATCATACAATTATTTGTTTATTCAAGATACAGCACAGTATTATTATTCACCAGGAAATTTCCTTTTCTTGTTGTTAGGATTGTAAAAATTAGGGATTTCACTTGAATTATCGGTATAAAAACTATAATTAACTGGAATGGCATCAATTTGTACAAACTTGAAAATAAATGTCTTCCCCTGCGGTCCAGAATTGATTAACGTGGAAATTTCCTTTGTTGTTGATGTCTTGTAAGGCTGCATCAGAAAGTGAACTGTACCTGGCTGGTAGCAAAAGCTGATACTCCTCTAACTCAAGATGAATCCGAACACCATACACTGTTTCAAGCCTGCTTGCAGATTTTATTTTATATGGGGTTCCAAACTGCATGTCGGACATCCTTAAGTAAGGGGAGTATTCCAAGCTTTTGAGTTCTGTTGCTGTATCCATGTTGCTGTGGCTGATGCTGTTGATCTCCAGGTGATTGGGGTTGAACTGCTAGCGTTCTTCTTCACAGTTCTCACTATATACCCTAAATTTAGAAGCACGATTGAACTTGTCCATGAGTTAATTTCACATAGATGCAACTTTGGGGTGGAAGTTTTCATGATGCACCTGTGTAAACAACTTTTGGGAGCCTAGGAATTCGCTACGTCAGCAGTTTTTGCACCTGCGTGAGAAAGCTATAGACCGGAAGTTGGTAAATTGAATTCCATGCGCCTGTGTAAACAACTTTTGGGGGGAAGGGGTAGGGATTTGTCTGTCTGTCTATGACTATGGTGATGCAATTCCATCTAAGACAGCCGGATACCGGAAGTTGGTAAATTTTGTACTTGCCCATGAGTTCCATGCACCTATGTAAACAACACTTAGGGTCAGGAATTTGCTACATAGGCAGATTTGCATGATCGAACTTGTTTATGTTGTGCAATTGCGTGTATTATAAAAGAAGCAGTAGCGGCAGTATTTTCACAGTTTACAACGAGCATCCGCGAGTTAACTAGTAAAGTGATATTAATTACTACTCCTGCTAATACTGATGATTATAACTTTTAAAATGGATACACGCAGCATTATGAGTGGAGTAAAAAAGCAAGCAGCAGATTGCTTAAGGGACAGAGACGCGGTGCAAAGTGTAATTATTACCAAAGTGTGTGGTTTATTCATTAAAAAAATAAAAGCAGCATGCAGGGTTGAAAAGCAGATTGGGACCAAACAACACTATCAAAATTGTATTGCACAACTAAGAGGTTTACAAGTATTGTTGAAGGCTGGCAGCAGCCACCATGGAGCAGGTGTGCAGGAAGGAGGAAGAAGTGAAAAAAGAAGTGCTCGTGTACGCTGGGAAGAGCTGCATAATGCGTTTGCATTACGAATCAGGACAGGCGTCATCATTAATACATATAAAGCACATCGAAGTGAAGCAATTTCTAAAGGATGGTTATGCTTTGTTTGAGCGGCGCGTTAAGAACATTTTAAAGAAGCATAATTTCATCAAGACATCAACGACTTTAAGCTGCGAGTATGTTAAGCATGGTGTCAATGATGGTGATGTTATAAGCGACATAAAATACTTTCACACCAAAACTACACCCATTGGGAGCACTGATGATCTGGAACAGTGGTTTTTGAAAAACGTGCAGGATGATCTATTGACCCAGGTTGAGGAGTTCCAAGAGAAAGATAGCGGTTGGGCTTTACATACCATAGTGAACTTAATGGTTAATATAAACAAATACGAACCATTAAGAGGATCATCCTATATAAAATTGCCACAAAGCATCGCAGCAAAACAGGCATGCGTAAATGTGAGGAATAATGATAATGCATGCTTTGCGTGGGCAGTGGTCTCAGCTTTGTATCCAGTAGAGCGTAGGGATCATGCTTATAGAACATCAAAGTACCCGCACTACAACAATGTGCTAAACTTGAGCGGTATCACTCTTCCAGTTACACTGAGTCAAATAAAAATATTTGAAGCAAACAATGGATTATCGATTAATGTTTTCATACTGGAAAAGGAAAAGACAAATGAATACACGACTGTTCCAGCTTACTTAACGAAGAAGAAATTGGATAAACACATCAACCTGCTAATGATAAAGTCAGATTATGACTGCAGTGAGGATGGTGATGATAGTGACGGTGATAGTGATATTGTTTATCATTTCTGCTGGATTAAAGACTTATCACGTTTGGTGAGCAGGCAGACGTCTAAAAATAAACGTAAAAAATATATCTGTGATAGATGTTTATTTTATTTTAATACTGAAGAAATGCTCGCAGCGCATGTGTCTGAGTGTGAAAAGGTGAATGACTGTAAAGTTGCTTTTCACAAGGAGAAATTTATCACTTTTAAAAATTATAATTATAAGAATCCGGTGCCATTTACAGTATATGCAGATTTGGAGTCGGTATTGATACCTGTTACCGATGGTGGTAGTAATGGTGATAAAACAAGAAAAATTCAAGAACATGAAGTACATAGTATTGGATTATATTTTCACTGCTACTACGATGACTCTTTATCATTTTACCGATCAAATCGTGGAAAAACGTGTCTTCAGTGGTTTACATTGCAGCTGCAGGAAATAGCAAATATAGCTGAAGAGAAATTAAAAGATATAAAACCACTAGCACCCTTATCAGCGCAGGAAAAGTGCATACAATATAACCAACCATGCTGCCATATATGCGATGTAGCACTAACCATACCAGGAAAAGTGGATCTTTTACCGTTAAACAAAGAGCGGTACATTTCATTTACCAAACACATTGAAAATAGCACCATCAAGCTGAGATTCATCGACTCCTATAGATTTATGGATGAATCTTTGGATAAATTAGCCGGATTGCTGCCTAAGGAAAAATTAATAATTACAAAAGCTCAATGGCAAGACCTGGATGATGAAAGCTTCAACCTTCTCACGCGCAAAGGAGTTTTCCCATATGACTTCATCGATGGCTGGGACAAGTTGGAATGTAATAGTTTACCTAGCAAGGAGCATTTTTATAATAAAATGATTGATGAGACGATAACTGAAAAAGACTATGAACATGCGCAAAAAGTGTGGGACAAATTTAACATAAATAGCCTGGGGGAGTATTCAGATTTGTATTTAAAAACAGATGTTCTTCTGCTGGCGGATATTTTTACAAATTTTAGAGCTATGGGACTCGAGACCTACAAACTTGACCCTGCACACGTCTTCACACTGCCTGGATATACATGGGCAGCTATGCTGTATTACACGGGAGTGTGCTTAGAAAGGATAATGGATGTTGACATTCTTTTATTTATTGAAAAATCTTGTCGAGGTGGAATTAACCAATGCTGTTGCAGATATAGTGAAGCCAACAATAAATATATGAAAAACTTTAAACCGGATGAAGAAACTAAATATCTGATGTACTATGATGTGAATAATTTATATGGATGGGCCATGTCGCAATCACTTCCAACAGGAAATTTCAAATGGATTGATAATGTTGATGTTATGAGTATTGATGATAATTCACCGGTCGGCTATATGTTGGAGGTAGATCTTGAATACCCACAGGAGCTGCATACTTTGCATAAAGATTTCCCATTTTGCCCGGCTCATTCAGCACCACCAGGATCAAAACAAGGCAAACTTTTAACCACTTTACACACCAAAGAAAAATATGTTATACATTATCGCAACCTAAAACAATGTTTATCACATGGACTAATACTCAAGAAAATTCACCGCATTCTGCAGTTCGATCAATCACCATGGCTTAAACCATATGTGGATTTAAATACAAAAAAAAGAAAGCAAGCCAAAAATGCCTACGAGAAGAACCAATATAAGAAAATAATTAATGCTGTTTTCGGAAAAACTATGGAAAATGTGCGAAAATATTCAAATATAAAACTATGTACAAAGTGGGAGGGGCGGTATGGTGCTAGAAACCTCATTGCAGCACCGAATTTCCATAGTCGCGCAATTTTCAATGAAAATTTAGTAGCAGTTGAATTAAGAAAGCTGGTTGTTAAATTCGATAAACCATTATACATTGGTATGGCGATTCTCGACATTTCTAAAATAGCACTGTACGAATTCCACTATGACTTTATGCTAAAAGAGTTGGATGCTGATAAATGCAAAATAATGTACATGGATACGGATTCATTAGTATATGAAATAAAAAATGCTGACATATACGATATTATGAAAAGAAACGTAGATAAATTTGATACTAGTGATTATCCTATGGTCAACCAGTTTAATATGCCGCAAGCAAATAAAAAAGTTCCTGGATTGATGAAAGATGAATTAAATGGCCGAATAATGACATTGTTTGTAGGCTTAAGGTCTAAAATGTACTCCCTTAAAATAGATGGTGTTGATGAAGTGAAAAAAGCAAAAGGGGTGAAGAAGAACGTTGTAGCGAAAACTTTGCAGATTAGCGATTATATTGAATGTTTGCAGGATTCAAAAAGCAATATAGCTGAACAAAAAAGCATTCGTTCATATAGTCATAAAGTGTACACTTTAAACCAAGCAAAGATCGCTTTAAACCCACAGGATGATAAACGCTGCATTATGGACAACGGGATCGACACTCTACCATGGGGGCATTTTTCAGTGCAGCAGCAGCAGCAAGAAGACATGGATGTAGAATAAAACTCACACAAGTGCAATATGTAAATAGTATGAATAAAAGAATAATTATAACTTTTTATAAAAAAAAAATCTGTTTTATTTAAAAAATCCCTTATTACAAAAACATTTTTCAGAGCACATCGGCCTTCGTGTATTATGCAGGATAAGAAGCCATTTGTTGTTGTTGTTGTTGTTGTTGTCTTTAGTTTGGGGCATCCCTCTTCTTCTACATCATATATGGTTAGCTCCTCTCCAAATAATTCCTGAATCCATTGTTTCTTTCCAGCTCCTTTAACATAGATTATTTTACATGCAGCAGATCTCCAACTGAATATAGTGTGCGGTAGGGAATGTATCCATCACCCCATCTGAATCCATGGTGATTGCGTCTCAGCCACTCAACTTGTTTCTTTTCAGACCGAGTTAGATGTTTATGTGGGAATGGTGGTTGGAATATGTAGTGCTGCATTTGATTTTCACAATTTAAAAGAGCCAATTCTTTGAAAATAAATTGATTGTTTTGTAATTTGAATCCTTGAAGATCGATGATAATGGCATCCATTTCAAGCAATTTTCCTGACTTCGTTGGTTAGAGGTGTATATTCCACTATTCGATAATGTAGCAATAAACAGTATGCTGTTGTGTTAGTGGGAACGTTTTCCGATGTTTTGAACTCCAACCTTATATCCACAGGACCTGTTTTAATGGTTTCGTTTTGCCGAGAGCAATCAATGACTACGATCGGAGCATCACGCATAAACTCTTCCCTTGAGAGTAGTGGCTGCAACTGGCGTCCTTAGTATGAAGTTTGGAATTTTATGTACATATCATATAAGAGAGCGTATTTATGAGCATCAAATTTCAAGTTCAGGTCATCATATGGGTATGATTCCGAATTCAAGTGTACTTTAACATCTGTCAGCTTGCAGTGGTCAAATTTACTGACATCCTTGGTTTTATCATTTTTACGATTTGTTTGGAGAGCTAGTATGACATATCGGGGCTTTTCCATCTGCGATGACGTTTTGACAGACCACGTGTGATGAGTCGTTGCTGGTAGCGTGGGGTACTCGTATATGTCCCAGCTCCTAAATGGCATTTGTATTTCACGACCGCTTCCAATGATTTTATATAAAGCAATTTTCTCATGATCGGCCACATTAACATGGGGAATGCGCCACTGAAGTTTCGAGATTGAGATGTTTACATCATCTGTCGGTGATATGACCGCATCTTCATCCATCCTGCTTCGTATTAATATGAGTTCATGTTTAGCGTTAGCGATAATTTTATTGTAATCTTCAGCAAAGCCCAGCAATGTTTTTAGAGGGATGCAGAAATTGAAGAATCCATGGGGGGATGTAATTGATTTATCCGGCGACCAACTAGCGTTGTATAACATGCGACTCTCATTTGGGTGTAATGATATGTAATTTTTTAGTGTTGTTGCTATTCCAAGATTTCGAGTTCTATCAATTTCTACACCATTGATTTCATAGCGAATTTCCTCAAAGAGAAACGCTATAGCATTATTTACTAGCCCTGCAGTGCTGGATATTGTTCCGTCAGGTTTAGTTACTGTTCCCTCAATGTATATGAAACTTTCAGCTGGGAGGATATACAGGTCTTGGTTTTGCACTGGAATGCGGGTTTCATCACTATTTTTAAATGAAGAAGCGAACGATGAGTAAGTGTGGTAGTCAATTTTTGATATGCTATTATCATGGCTTGTGCCTTCAGTAATATCCAAGATGTTATTCATTGCTTCAAATTTAGTCCTATTGATTTTAGAAATTGTATATTATCAGCTCTCAGTTGACGTCTTGCTCGCTTCAAGGTTGCCGGTTGACTAATGTTTTCCATGAAGTTCATCCTATTTATATGCTTATTGCTGCTGTTGCTCCCGTAGACTATCATTCTGTGGCTTTAAATGTAGCCTGATAGTTATCGTTTCACCTCGAAAATTTATTAAATCTCCGTCCTGATCAACTAGCTTTAGTGTGAGCGAACTAACACGTTTGACGTTCACCGGTAAATAGATCACATTCGCTGGAACCTCTACTATTTTATAGCCCCGCCCCACGGTTGGGGCAAATTCATGCAGCATATGCACCTGTTTATTGTTGATGTATGAGCCTGATATGATGTTACATTCAACCCTTATAGTATTAACTTTTATAATATTGACGGGTAGATCTGATGTATGTAATATATTTGCTTCCAGTACACGTTTCCCAAATCCCAACAGCGGTGCGATAGATCACTCTTTATCAAAATGTATAACTTCAGTAGCTTTTATTTCACTCTTCAAGGTATTATTGTTTGTCCTTATTAAGACTGTTGCCTTGCTGCTGCTGCTGCTCTTATTTAAGCTTTGCTGTACTGAAGCTGCTATGTCATCAATCTCGTATGATCCAACAGGTATTTCGATACACGCATCTCCCACATGCATTAAGTTGTTGCTGTCATCAATATTCGGTATAGAATTGTATGTTTGAAAATCAATTAATCCACAAACTTAGTCTCCAGCTAATTCCAATGGGGGAAAGTATTCAGAGGTGAGAACCGATGCATTGCCAGTAAGAGAGAGTGTTATCGACATGGCTACTTGTTATGAAATGTCTATGTTTGCACTTGAAAGCCTTTATTTATACATTATGTAAGAATTCTAAGCATAAGTGTCCGCAAATCACTGAGTCGAAATTTTGATGTGCTGTATAGTTGTATGTGACTGCATCACCCAAATAATTTACAACTTCCCGCGGCGGTTGCAGATTTCCAAAACTATCAAAGTAATTTATGATATCTCCATTTTTCTTATACGCTACCCAATGCGTTCCAGGTCCAGATGTACTAGATTCAGATCCAGGACTGAGATGTACCGATATGGTAAAATTCGAAACTTTTGTATGGAGGTACTTTTCAAATTACTGCTAAAGAACTCAGATTCCCCAAGTTTCAGATCGATCGAAGGTGATTTAACGGTAGTTGCCGTACAATATTATTGAAGAAAAGCAGGGGCCAGTTCATGCAATTCGACCGACGTCGACTGAAAGCGATACATTAAATGTCGTTTTGGGTTCACGCAAGTTGACGTTTTATGTTTGTCGTTTTAAAAGTGTCGTTAATCTCCTCGACGCCAAAGTTGATGTCGAATTTTGCTTTTAGTATGTTAAAATACTAGTTGTGGTACCAATTAACTGAAAAATTAAATTCAAACGGACCGAAGATAACAAATTATAATGGATAGCAAAAAGTATCTTAAATAAATAAATTAACAAATTTACAATTGTATTAAACCTATTTTAGGTATGGCAAGGTTTTAAATAAAAAAACATCAAAAAAACATTAGTGACAGACAAACAAGAATTTAATTACTAATACTGGTTGTGGATTGTATGAAGTTTTTCGTTTAACGCCATGTTATATCAACAGTATGTTTGGAAGTGTCCCACATCGAGATCATTTGAGGAGTGTAGAATCAAAGTCCGCTATTTGCCAGCCACTTACGAAGCAAATAGCGGCTTTGATTCTACACTCCTCATTTGGACCTGGCTCAGGCAGCAGTAATCAAAATGTTCTTCCTCGATATATAGACCTTTATAAGAAATTGTATCATGGATGAATGAATGAAGCAAATTCCATTAGCTTAGCAAAAGTTCAAATTCTGAGGGTGGAAACAAAATTATTCCATCTAAGCCCTCGGATAAGCAGCTACTGCCAAAGTATGTAACGCTTCAATTAGAAACAGCAGAAAGATCAACATTTTTATCTTCTGAAGCACACATTATTCTTGCAGAACAACTGCAAAAGAAGAAATAATTTTACACAAAACTTGCAGTTCAGAACGAGCAAAATGCAATAGAAAAATAAAAGTACTCCAAGAAGAGTTTAGTTAAAAAAAACCACAATGTAGAAAAATAAATTCGAAGTTAAGATTTTCAAATGTTATTATGATTTTGTTTAATTAATTAATTAATTGAAGTTTAATATTACGCGTAACTCTTCCCGGACAATGGGAAATATCAAAAGTAACAGTACATATTATTATAGCGGTTCTATGAGATTTTGCGTAGTTTTTGGGGGCAGTTGTTTTGTGAAAACTACATTCGACACGTCGACTTACTTGAACCCAAATTCATCGTCGTTGAAACTAATGTCGTTTTCATAAAGCGTCGATGTCAACGTCGAATGTCAAATTGCGTGAACTGGACCCAGATTTCTCTCGATGGACGCAGTTCCATGTAGGTACTTGAATTGAAGTAACTTCGGCTGTATGTGCTTGATTTTAGCATTGTATGGACAACAAATTCAATTATCGGATGTTCAATTTTTGAGCTGCGGTACCTGGAAATTTAAATACAATGGCCCAAAGGAAAATTCGTACACCGGGCGGGTTTGAACAGGGAAAAAACAACCTAAGAATTCGCTGTAGAAAAAACCCAAATACAGTTTCCTTAGCTCTGTAATGTTAACTACCCAAACAAAAAAAAATAGAAAAAAAAACTAAATTTATTAAGGAGAAAACTACAAAGAAATAAAATATGACAAAAATTCAAGTCAAAGTAAAACACGTACAGTTTACCATTTTTCATAAAACAAGTGCTAAAAGCCATTAAGTTTTAATCGATCTGGCATCGATTGCACCTAATTTTTTACAATAGTTCGGGTCAATTTCCGTCTATTCTTCTTTTAACGCCTTCTCCAAATCCTTTTTGTTCGAAACAGTGTGATTTTTTAATTGCTCTTCCAAATGAGCCCATAAATGCTCAATTACATTACGGTGTGGTGTCAAGCACATGTGGTGGACACTTGTGCAATAACGGACCTTTTCGTAAACGTCAAAGCAACAGAGCAACTGAGCAACAACGCATCGGCAACAAAGCAGCGCAAACTTCTTTTCGCATACGTTTGCATGCATTCGAAATTGGCTGCGCTGTTGCAGTGACTGTTGCGCAACAAACTTGAATCTTGTACGTTTCCGAACGAATGACTTTAGATCAACTGCGTTTACAAACTCAATGCATTGCTGCAAAGCATACGTATGCGTTTACGAAAAGGCCCAACCACATTCGAACATTTAAAGTCTTATGCTTTGGATCGTTATCCTGGCAAAAGGCAAAACAGTCATCTATACCCAGATCTTGTGCACTTTTTATAACATGCTGCTTCAAAATCTCTAAATACACCCATTGGACCATAATACTATTAATGATGTGAAGATTTCCTGGCCCTGCGGCTGACATATGTACATCGCCACACCATGATCGATCCACCTCCATGCAAGTTATGTTTCTTTAGTATATTTCCACAGTTTCTGAGTTTGCTTCTTTTTTAAACTGTCTAGCTTCGGAGCACTGATTTTAGGGTTCTTTTTAATTTCTCTCACAATCCAACGCTCTTCAGACTCGGGAAAAAATTTCCTTTTGCTGGGTTTTGGTTTATTTTCCACTGTATGCCTTGCGCTAAACCGATTAATAACACCTTGGAGTGTAGAGTGAGTTCGTTTCACTAGCTGTGTGATCCATCCTTATAATGATCAATTATAAGTTATCTGATCTGCAAAGATGTTTGTCCAGATTGTCTTCCCATTTTGATAGAATTCTACAAACACTTGAAATATTAAGATTTAACTTTCCAACCAGGTCTTTAAATCAAGATTAGCACATTATTAACGTTCAATGAAACTGAAATTGAAGGTGATGGACTTCGGTGATTCCTCACATTATATGGAAAGGCATTGCCAGCTGTACGAGTTTTACTTTCACATGAATATTTGTCATATTTTATTTTTTTGTATTTTTCTCCTTGATAAATTTAAATTTTTTTCCGATTAGTTTTTGTTTTGGGTAGTTAACATTATAGAGCTAAGGAAGCTAAGGAAAGCGAATTTTTAGGTTATTTTTTCACTGTTCAAATATAACCAGCCAGGTGTACGAGTTTTACTTTGAGCCATTGTAGGTGCTTTATTTTTCAACTTCAATAATTTTGCATGAGACATATTTTTTATTTCATATTTCTTACGGAAAAATTACTCTTTATCATGCTGTTAAATATTTGAAAAGTTCGCCCAATGCTGCCAAACGTTTCCTATTGAACGCTCCCATAGTGTGAAGTTTAGTATAAACATACGCAACTGTGATAATTCGACGACAGTTCCAAAATAAACTTTAATACTGTTTGCGGACTTATGAATATCAATCGACAACAAAGTTCAAAATCGTCACGAGAGAGAAATGCTGTGCAAGACAGAGACTTGGTGCGAGAACAGCAATTCAACAAAAATCAGCTGAAACTGATCATAGGCAATTAACAATTAGTCCAGGAAGAATAGAAAAAAAGTTGAAATAAATCTACCCTGCGATTTCTTGACGCTATAATTAAGAGAAAAATCGTAGGAATTCAATGAATGTGTTTTGGATAAAATTGGTCCAGGGCAACAGGTGGTAAAAAGCTAATAAAAGGAGCGAAAACGCGTTTTTTCACGTTTTGGGTACGAAAAATATGTTGTTTTGGAAAACAAAAAATACTACATAATAGTGCTTAAAAAGACGAAAATTATGAGTTTTGGACCATTGAAATCGGTCAACAGGTTTTTGCAGAAAAATTCAAAAACCATTAAAAATGGCCGTTTTTTGACATTTAATTATAGGGAGTGTAATTATCGTAGAACCTTGTGGCAGGGCTTAAATTGTGGCCACTGATGGTGCCTACCTACAATAAAAATTTCATGAAAAAATAATGGTAACTTTTCGAGTAAATCTCAAAAATGTAAAAACACCTGTTTCACAAAAAAAGGTTGAACAAGGTCCACAATGGTCCTAGAAATTTTTTGTTTGGCATTTTGGCTCGCAAAGGTTTGCTCTACAACCTCATTTTCATGAAATGTATGTAAAGTTTGATTTAACAACTTAAAACCCTGTTTGAAAACCACCCTTTTTCCAGTTTTTTTAATTAAAAACTTTACTTTTGAGCTTTTTCTTGAAAATCGTTTTTCGACAGTTTTATTAGTTTGTTTTTCACCTGTTCTACAGGTCCAATTTTATTCGAAACATATTCATATAATTCCTACCATTTTTCGCTTAATTATAGTGTTAAAAACCCGCAGTTTTTGTTTGTTTTTAAGAAAAAGCTCAAAGAGCTCACGAAGAAAGCTCAAAAGAAAAGCTTTTTATTCAAAAAAATTGGAAAAAGGGTGGTTTTTAATCGTGTTTTTAAGGTGTTAAATCAAACTTTACATACATTTCATGAAAATGGGGTTGTAGAGCAACTCTTTGGGAATAAATTGGGCTCATCAAAAAAACTCTAGGACCACTGGTGGCCTTGTTCAACCTTTTTTCGTAAAACAGGTGTTTTTACATTTTTGAGATTTACTCGAAAAGTTACCATTATTTTTTCATGAAATTTTTATTGTAGGTAGGCACCATCAGTGGCCACAATTTAAGCCCTGCCACAAGGTTCTACGATAATTACACTCCCTATAATTAAATGTCAAAAAACGGCCATTTTTAATGGTTTTTGAATTTTTCTGCAAAAACCTGTTGACCGATTTCAATGGTCAAAAACTCATAATTTTCGTCTTTTTAAGCACTATTATGTAGTATTTTTTGTTTTCCAAAACAACATATTTTTCGTACCCAAAACGTGAAAAAACGCGTTTTCGCTCCTTTTATTAGCTTTTTACCACCTGTTGCCCTGGACCAATTTTATCCAAAACACATTCATTGAATTCCTACGATTTTTCTCTTAATTATAGCGTCAAGAAATCGCAGGGTAGATTTATTTCAACTTTTAACTACTTTTTCGCTATCTCTCCTGGACTAAATCACACAAGATAATTAGTTGCTATTTAAAAAAGCTCCTACGACAAAAGCATGCCACGTGCAGCCCAAGGAAATAGCGGGAGTTTTCCCGGATGTTCCAGGCGATACATGCAAAACATTTCTTATCAATTTACTTTTGGCCTCAATTCGAATGCAGTGACATCATCGGAAATCGCATCCTCTACTTGATGGTGGACGTACAGTGCACTCAGCACCCAAACTGCCATTAAATTTGAACCAGATAGAAACATCTTCATGTAATATCAGCAAAAACTCCCGTATGGCCACAGTCCTTAAAACGTGTAAAATTGTAACTTGCGACGAGTACATTATGGCCCATAAAAATCATCCGAAGCGCTTGAGAGGGCTTTACGAGATTTCCCAGGAAAAACCAACCGATGAGAGACGCTCTGGCACTACTTGAAGGGGATTTTCGCTCAATTTTGCCTGCTATACCTCGATCGATCACCCATGCTAGAAAGCATCATACGAGAAGGGAAAGGGATTTTCAAGGTCGCAGGGTTACCACAATCGCGGCAATATAATCAGTCTCATTACTTAATTGTCACACCTCGTATATATGGAACAGTTTTGAAAAAAATTATGCTCCAACGAATATGCATGTCTATTTGCTACAAGATGCCTCTGCTCAAACATTTTCAAAACAACTTTTGAATGTTGGAAATGGCGAAATTCCAATCGATAGAAGAACATATTATTATTAAGTTATTCGAAATCAAAAATACGAAAAAATGTTTTTAATGTTTTCTACTGTATATTAATATTCTTATCGCCTCGACTGCAAAATAAATGGAAGCTATTTTGACAATTCCACACACATTAACATTTCGTGTACGGATAAAATTCAAGTACACGTGCATTGTGACATTGCAACACCTCCCATAGCATCTGACCACGACAATAGTGGCAGTGAGACCGTTGAATTGTGATTGGGAATATAAATGAGCAGGTGATTTGGGTTTTTAAAACGAACGGAGTGACACTTTTCTTTGCGAATGTACTCTCGTGGTGGAATTTGAGACTCTAACTGCCCATGGAAAAGCGATTTTGATATTACCAAATGTTTTGGCGCACGCCATACTGTTGGCTGGGTTCCAGCTAGTATCATATAAATATATACATGAGCTTAGAAAATTGCAGCTATTTTGAGCTCACAAACAGACACTCCCATTACATTAATGAAGAAGACGATCATATGGTAAACCGCGCTTCTGCCGAAAAATATTCCTTTTATCAGAAAATCCATCATTTTCTTGAGTTTTTGTGTAAAAACGCTTGCAACGATATCTTGATGATCAGAATGTAATTGCTTGACTAATTTTATTCTATTTAGGGTTGATAGTGAATGTTATAAATAGACCGCTACATCCATAATGTTTTTCCATTTGTAGCTAGAATGTCTAGATTCCCGATTTTCCAACTCTTGAACAACCTACATACAGCAAACCGGGAAATGACACTTACATATATGGAAAAACTCTTCCGCCACATTGGCCGCACAATTTCGAATTTATAAGTTTTGTCCATAAATTCGTTATTTACTACCTTAAAAACTCCCATATACTGATTTTAATTGAAATCGGAATACCATTCACAAGCTCGTCGGTCATATTGTTGCGGCCATTTTGAATTGAAATTTTGACCATAAAGTCGTTATTTGCTACCTTAAAAAACCTCAGATACAAATTTTCATTGGAATTGGAACACAATTTGCAAATTCGTCGGGCATTTTGAATTTATAAGTTTTGACCACAAATTCGTTATATGCGACCTTAAAATCCCCTAGATACCCACTTTCATTGGAATCGGAATAAAATTGGCAAATTCAACCATATTTCTGCGGCAATTTTGAATTTTTTGCTGATATTTCAGTGGCCATTTTGAATTTCGAAAATCGGGCTTCGAGGTGCATCATAGGAGACCGCCACGTACCTTCACGCAAAAATTCATGCGATGATTTTCAGCGAAGCTGTCCATGACAGCGCCACCTAGGAGTGGCTTCAGAAAGTAATAAAATAGCCTCTGTTCTAAGTTTTAATGTAAATTGCACATGGTTAAAATTTCATTAAGAAATGGTGTAGGAGCCTATAGCGAACACCCATGCATACTTACACACATTCATTTTTATATATGTATATAGATGAAGGTAACCCCTCTGTTGTAGCCGTTGCTCTCGAACCGATCTCAGATATCTGATTGTTCACGCCAAAACAAACCATTAAAACTGGGCCTGTAGATAAAAGGCTGGAGTTCAAACTATCCTGAAAACGTTCCCACCAACACCACAATCCCTTCTGTTTGTTGCTTCACATTCGAGCTGTGGAATACATCTCCTTAATCAGTAAAGTCAAGAAAATTGCTCAGAATGTCCTCCATTATCATCATCGATGTTCTAGGATTCAAACTAGAAATCAACCAATTTATTTTGATAGAATTGGCCATTTCAAGCTGGGAAAATCAATTGCAGCGCCATAATGTTCCATCCAACATTTCCATAAAAAGACTTACACTGCCTGAAAAGAGGCAAGTAGAAGGGCTCAGAATCAATTTTCATGAATTTAGATGAGGTGAGGGTAGGTACATTCCTTCCCACAAATTATATTCCGTACGCGTTCAATTGCTGCTGCAAGATAAAACTATGTGAAAAGAACTGAAAAGACACGACGGATTCAAGAAATATTTGGAAACGACACAATTATGCATGATGTAAAGGAGAAGGGATGTTTATTTGTGTCAAACACTGTCATCTGAAGTAGGGGATTTTTTAAAAAATAAAATAGAGGTTTGAAGCGTTATAACCATTGTGCTAATTTGCCTTATTTAATCAATTACTCGCAATATCAAGGTTTCTTTGGATGTAAACTCGAACTACGTTCTCGAAAGAAAGAACCATCAGTTTTACCATCTACCTTACTCATGGAAATATGTTACAGGATTATAAAAATACAGGGTGATATGTAAAACTCTGCCTTTGTACAGTTCTGACCGTATTACTCAAAACGGCCAAAGATTTCGAACTAGGCACCATAGTCACTTATATTAAGCTCAAAAAACCTATCCAACGACATATTACACATAGCTTTTGGAGGTGGTACCAATGTCCATCCTTTTTTTGGCATCCCCCTTTCCTCGAAAGAAATAACAAAGATAATAAAAAGTTAACACCACTTTTTGAAGGGCTTTCTCCTCTACAATGCTAGGAAATGTTTTCGGGGTGGTTTTGTCAGCACAGGTTTTCTTCACGGAAAACTCGACGTCGACTGAAACCGACACGTTCACGCAAGTAGATGTTATGTTTCTTCGTTTTAAAACCGTCGTTAATCTTCTCGACGCCATATTCACTTATTGGTATGCTAATTTTTGAATATAATCAATATGGGGGCCTCGGTAGCCTAGGGAGTAAGGCGTCTAGCTACTATCCGAGAGGTCCCGGGTTCGATTTCCGGCCAAGCCCCACGGTCCTTCGCCTTTTCCAATTTCTCACCTACATAACTTTCCTTCTTTCTTCTTCCCTCTTTACATTCCTGATTCCTCTTGTCATAGCCTTCCTTAGCCCTTCCCCGCTCCGCCAAAGCGCATGTCATCGGTTGCTTGATGAGATTCAACTCGTTTCAGGAGGCATAACACTCCAGCGAGCTGTTTCTCGATGCCCCGATGCCAAAGTCGCAATAGTAATGGTTGGAAGTAGGTGGACTGAAAAATATCGCGGGTAGGTTGTGGCAGTTCCTTCCTTCCCCGATTAGAGCTGCTGTTCGACATTGCACTCTATATGAAGAAAATAGATTGTCGACAGTATAAAGGGTCTTCCCTGAGACTCTAGTCTTTCACATTAAAAAACAAAAAAAAAAGTTACTTTGAAATTAATTTATTACGTGGTCAGGTAAATAGCAGTTCGTAAGGTGAACGATAAAGGTAAAAGTATCGAAGCCTTTAACTAAATAACATATAGTGGAGTCAGATAAGCAAAACATAAGGAATTGTTTGCAGTCTAAAAAAGCCGTTCGGAACATGTTAGTTACATCGTATTCTATACGAAATGAGCATTTTCTAGCTCTTGCAACCAACGTTAGACATCGACCATTTTGTGAAAATTTTATCATTTTGGTCGTTCTCGACATGTTTAGGTCCGGAAAAGGCAAAAAAATAGAGGCTGTTCGTTATGATATTGGCTATCAGCGACTACAATATAAAATTTTTATCTACACACATAATCTCAAAAAAAGAAACTGGCTTAAAATCTAAAAATAACCCTGCATACCTCGCATACACCCTCTACACCTACTAGGCCTATCAATCTACGGAAATTCTCCAGACAATTGAAGGCAGGAAAAAAATATGGGCGTGTAGAACACTTAATTTGAAGAAAAATACTGTTTTTTTTACGGAATTGCATTGGCGAGCTTAACCTTAAAAATTCGCAAAAGTAAAAAAAAACCGTTTTTCGCCAATAAAACAAAAAGTTGAGCTCGGTTCCGAAAAAGTTAAAATTATCTTTCAATTGATGTGGTACAAAATATTGGTTAGTGTCTTATACATGGAGAAAAATGCTAAAAACCGTTAAAAATCGCGTCTTTTTCATTTATTTTTTGCTTTTTATTGATGCGACCTAGAAACTTTTACTTGGTAAAAATGATGCTTTTGGCAATCTGAAAACTAATTTTTTTTGGCTCGAAATTTTGCAAATATGGGTGAAATTTAGATTTTTGTAAAAAAAGACGTTTTCGTAAAATCCTTCGTCTACAGCTCCTCGACCTCATATGACATTTTTTCGAAACTCTTTTTCTTCGTTAAGAGTTGTACTATTATGCACTATTATTTAAAATTTGAGTTTTTCAATAAACATCTAGATTTATAATTCCGCTCTCATTTCTCCATGGTTTTTTAGGTAATTGATCGCGCATAAATACTCCTCTAAAGTGGGCTATATGCTGTGCATATTTACGCAGATCATTTTCATTGAGTGCTCTTTTGGGTAGCGACTTTATTAGTTTTTTGGTTGGGTGTTGAGAAAAAGTCCCAGTCCTTTCCTATATGGCTTTAGAAATAATCCTTGTCCAGGTTTTCCTAGCGCTATAGCTTCCATTGTCTCATTATGACGTTTCGCTTCCTGCAGCTCCCGACGTGCGACACTTGCGGCGTTTACAGCTTTAGCTATACCTGCTGCACCTCCAGATAGCGCTCCAACGGCTGAAAGACCTGCAAAAAGTGGAATGAGGAACGGTAAAACTCCTCCTACTTTAGGTACTGGTATCACTCTAGGCGTAGTGTAAGATTTTTTCTTCCCCTTGATAACATTCTTTGCCGCACTTAGGGCAATTGTAGTAGCTTCCAACAGGTCTTTCGGCTTTTTCAGCTTTAACACTTTTCTAGCATTACGTACAGCTTCACGGAATGATGGACGTAACGTATTCTTCTTCTTCTTCTTCTTCTTCGAGCAGGTAATTTTTGCTTTGACCCCCATTCCAACTTTTATTTTAGCTTTCATGGCGTTTGTTACTAATAGCGCGTTAGCACGTTCTGCAAAGCTAGCGTCTTTAGATGTTACTCGTTGCCAGGCTTTTTCTTTTAAAATACGGTCAGCTATATGTCGATCACTTAAGCCCTTATGATCTCGATCTCACTTAAGCCCTTATGAATATCATGCTGTTTGCAAGCTGCATCTAGTGGGTCGATGCCAGGATCACCGCGGGCTAGTCTTTTAGCTAACTTTGTTCCTGGACCACAGTATTGATATCCCGGTAGATGAAGCTCAAGCGGTAACTTATTTATAACTGTGTTTAACAGTCCTCCCCCCTTGGCAGCTCTTCGATGAATGGTGCGTTTCTTACTATGGTCAATCATTTTATAGGTTTACTGTAAGACTGATTAGAATCTATAAAAGTATGGGTATTTATAGGGATTGGGTTAGTGTACAACATGAAGTTTATCAAGCAACAAGCGCGTCTACCAGTTAGAAATACTGATGTGGAAATTACAAGTACATCAAAGAAGCATGGGTTGCTGCTACCAAACAGTATAAGAGGGCTTATTGTTGGACCGTCGAATTGTGGCAAGACAAATGTTATGCTAAGTTTACTGGAGCATCCTAACGGTCTGAGATTCGAGAATATATACATTTACTCAAAGTCGCTAAGTCAGCCGAAATACGAGTATTTAGGAGAAGTTGTAGCTCACATATCAGGTTTGGGCTATTATACGTTTTCTAACAACCACGATGTTATACCACTGGAGGAAGCAAAGCCAAACTCAATTTTCATCTTTGATGATGTAGCCTGCGATAAACAAAATAATATTAGAGCCTACTTTTGTATGGGGAGGCATAACGACATTGACAGCTTTTACCTCTGCCAAACTTATACTCATATACCAAAGCATCTAATCCGAGATAATGCAAACTTTCATATCATATTCGAACAAGATGATTTGAACCTGAAGCATGTATACAATGATCATGTGAATAGTGATATGGAATTCGCAAAGTTCAGAAAAGCGTGTGCAAACTGTTGGAAAGACAAATATGGATTCTTAGTAATTGACAAGGACAGCCCCATGGGCAAAGGTTGATATCGAAAAGGCTTTGATGCATTCATGATCCTATGAAGGAGCCCACCTAATCAGCTGACCAGGTCTTTCAGCTTTGTCTGGCTGGTCTGTCTGGCTGGTCGGTCTGTCTGTCTGTCTGGCTGGTCTGTCTGGCTGATCTATCTGGTTGACCTGCCTGGTACGTCTGGATCTATATAAATGCTTATTAGCATAGCTGTATATCACTGTAGCTGTAACCACACGTGTAGCAACATGAATGAAAAATTGATGAAGGATATTATAAAAACACGTGAGGCTATACGAAGAAAGTATAAAGCTCTCAAGACTGGTAAAATTGAATCTGAAGCTCAATTAGAGGAAACATTTAAACCAATAACCAGTACACTGAAAAAGCTCACAACAACAGCAGCATCAGTGAAACTTGAACCAAAAGAAGAAGAAGATGAAATTAAAAAAGATGACAATGAAGAAGCATACACACCACCACGCAAATACTTAAAGCTAGAGCCACCGAGCATGAGTTATTCTGAGGATGATGATGATGATGATGATCAGTTTGTCACACCTATAAAAGAACCGAAATTAGAGTCTGCAGACCAGATACTAAACAAATATAAACAACTCCTGGAAAATGATAGCACGAGAATTGATAAAACGTATGGAGCGTACTATAAGAAAGATATGTGGAATATTGGTAATTCGAGATTAAAAGTTGATAAAGAATACTTTCTTATAGATGGCAAGCGGTACAAGATAACTGAAGGTCTAGCTGAATTAATTTTTATGAAAAAGCCTCGAGGCTACTCAAAAGAAGACTTGTCCAATTATCAAAAAATTGTAAATGATACATGCACCCACAGACGTGATTTTAAGGAAAACCAGCAAATAAAAGGAACAAATAGCTTCAAATATAGAAACATAATAAAAAAGTTGATTCACACTCCTCATACTGGAACGGGAATAATGCAAATTCCAAAGAAAAATATCAATTACATATATTGGGATGACCCCAATGAGCTAGTTGATAGGCTCCGAATATTGATAGCATCGCAGCAAGCTGGAAATAATAGCCATAGTAATGAAATAGTGTCAATCATTGAGGAGTTGCGGGAAGCTGACATTATAGTATAAATATTCCCACCCACATAGAACTATTAACATTTCGGAAATGAGCGTTGACAAGTTTGGTCGATCTTTTAAACGGCAAAAATTTAGAGCAGTGGGTGATCGCGGTCCACCTGGAATTCCTGGAAAAGACGGTCCTGCTGGACCAAAAGGAAACGGTTTCAATTTAACATCAGATGGTGACTATGATCTTACCTTGAAAAGAATCAAAAACCTAGGTGATCCAAAAGAAAATGCTGACGCTGCAACCAAAAACTATGTCGACGAAGAAATACGGGAAAGCATTGACAAAGCAGTAGAGAATCTAACGATGTTCATTTATCGCGAAATTGCGAAGATCGAAAATTATATATTCTCACACATAATTAATAAGAAGGCTGAAAATGGCATCTCTGAGTAAGAGGCAAGTAGTAAATGAGCTTCACAAACCTGCTCGTCGAAATTTTTCTAGGCGGAGAGTTATCATTAAAGGTCTGGATGATTTGTGGCAGGCTGACTTGGTGGAAATGGATGCATATAAACATGTAAACAAAGGATTCCGCTACTTACTGACTGTAATTGATGCATTTTCTAAATATGCCTGGGCTATGCCAATTAAAAGAAAAACCGGTCCAGAAGTCACAGAAGCGATGCAATCAATATTTAAAGATGGGCGCACACCTAACAATTTGCAAACGGATGATGGTAAGGAATTCTACAACTCTCACTTTCAAAAGCTAATGAGCAAATATAAAATCAACCACTACTCAGCATATACATCGCTTAAGGCATCAATAGTGGAAAGATTCAACCGAACTTTAAAGAACATGATGTGGAAGGAATTTAGCATGAATGGATCCTACAAATGGATTTCTATGATGAAAAAACTGCTATCACAATACAATGCAAAAAAACATCGAACAATTAAAATGCGTCCCTGTGATGTTAATAGGACAAATGAAAAGCTACTTCTTGCTACAGCCTATAATCACATCAAAATTGCCCCTTCACCTGCATATAAAGTAGGAGACCGCGTCCGCATAAGCAAATATAAACATCTATTTGAAAAAGGCTACACACCAAACTGGACAACTGAAATCTTTAAAATCTCCAAGGTTCAACTGACTAATCCACCGACATATCAACTTGAGGACTACCAGGGCAACCCCATTAAAGATGGATTCTATGAAAAGGAATTGCAGAAAGTTAAACATTCAGATCTCTACCTAGTTGAAAAAATATTGAAAAAGAGCGGTGATAAAGTTTATGTTAAATGGTTGGGGTTCTCACGAGAACATAATTCTTGGATAAATGCTAATGATGTATTATAAATTAAATAAAAAGACATTTTTTTATAACAAATTTGTTTTATTTTCAAATCTTATGCTATATATTTTTTCACGATGATGTTGGTTTAATATGGGCTCTAGGATTTTGCCTGTATTGATGACTCTCTGTTGAAATCTGCATCTATCAAGGGCACTTATATGCCATTGCCCCATACGGCTAGCTCTATAAGCGAAATCCCATACATACATGATGTGTACTTCAGGCGCTAGTGTAAATCGAACCCTTTTCAGCATTCTCTACAGCTGCTTTTGGTGATCCGGACATAAAAATTTACTAGGCGTTGAACTTCCCGTTTGTACCGCTCCACAAAACAGCATCCACATGTATCTGGTCCACAAGTTGTTTTATCGTTCGACCATGGGCAGTTCATATAATGTACTCCATGTATAGAAATAACTTTTCCAGCATTTTCATATTCTTGAACATATCTATAGAGTTGTTCTATTTTACCCTTATGCTCCTCCAACAGAATACTAGAATATTCTTCGAGAAATTTTGGTATGCTCATATTTACTTATCTTTTATCTGCTGATATCTTATGGATGAAGAAGTATCTTTACTCTCAGATGATGATGATGATGATGATTGCTTCGATTTAATTGATAGAGAATTCAGCTGATATTTTAATTCTTTTACTTTGCTTCCTTTATCACCCTTTTCCTCAAGCAATCTGGTAGAATCCTTATAACTGTTCATCAACGCAACCGGAAGAAAACTAACCTAACATTCCCCCTTCAAGGATTTATATACATAATAATTGAATCAAAGATCATTACAAAAGATCCCTCAAGAGCTTCTTTAATTCTTAGTTCAACTAGCTTCTCACAGCTGGAGAGCTTTAAGTCACATCCCCAAATCCCGTGCCAGCTCTGGGCCATATCCCATGACATTTCTGCGCCACCTTCAATTCCTGCTCTGGGCCAAATTCCATGCCCGTTCTGCGCCACCTTCAAATACCATGTCTGCTCTGGGCCATATCCCATGCCATTTCTGTACCACCTTCAAATCCCATGCCTGCTCTGGGCCACCCCATCCAAGACACAAGCTTACATCCAGAGCTTTCAGTCACTCCCCAAATCCCATGCCGGTTCTACACCACATCCAAGACCAGAACTTTCACCCATCTCCAACGACCAACTGTAAGCCACCTTATCCAGGACTCACGCCAAAAAATACCCCATACACCCACATCAAGAGCTTTCAAGCCACCTTATCCAAGACACAGACCTAAAACACCTCGTACACCTACATAAAGAGCTTTCACCCATCTCCACACACCAACTCTAAGCCACCTTATCCAAGACACAAACCTAAAACACCTCGTACACGTACATGAAGAGCTTTCAGACCCCCTCAAATCCTAGGCGGCCTAGCTCTACTACTTTCGTAAATGCCAACGAACTGTGTCAAAAAACAGTATTAATGCAGTCAAATCAAAGTTAAGTAAAAGCCTAGACAAAGTTGTGCAGTTTTAAATTTGACATTTATGAAGTGTACTTTTTTTACTTTTTTACAAAATGGATAAAAAAAGTTATTCTAATCAGCTCTACAGCTGCAGAAAACATTAAGTGGCCTACAAATACAAGGCAGGTCATGGAGGAATTTTTCAATTTACGTAAAACGCCTTTTCCTTTTGTCATTTTGCGTTTATTCCGCGCAATTTGCCGATTTTTTACACTTTGCATCATAGCTATTCATGATGCCGAACTTCCCATTTCAATGCAAATATTTGGCGTTTACGATGCAATTATGAATACACTGCTTTAAAACTGTGACATTTATGAAGTCTTGACTTAAACCGACTGCTTAAATTTTACATTTACGAAGTCACCCAATTTTAAATGCATAAGAATTTTAAACGCATATCCTCTTTCACTCCCAACAATTTTGGCTAGCTAGGATGGTAGGAAACCAAGGCAGGAAGGAAAGTTGGCCGACACCACTTGTCCAGTAAATAGCTACTTTTCCTTTGCGAAAAATACCACACGCGAGTTTTTTTCACCAAATGATTTTGTATATTTTTATGAGCTTAAATTCAAAATGGCGTCATCCCTACCCTTGTGCTAAACTTACAGTGAAGAGAAACGCGTTTAATTCTATATCTCAGAAACTATGCATCTCACTTTTTTTTCACTTTTTTTGTAAAGTCTATGTGTACGGAGATATAGTGCTTTAAACTTCATACATCACTTTCTTTGCACTTTATTTCGATAATGTTTAACTATACATGAACAAGTCCTTAAATTATCCTTAATTTTTGTTATTATATTTTTTTTACGTAGAGCTAATATTTCACGAGTTATAACGCTTTAAGTGTCGAAAAACGCAAATTCCAAAGTAGTTTTTTGCCAATATCTTCTCAATTACACGTTTTATTGCAAAACTGCTTATAACGTTTTTTGTGCGGAATACCATTGCTCACATTTTTTGTTCCGAGCGGGCTGTGGAGAAGTGTTTGTGCACTAAAGAAATCTCTCACTTATTTGTATGAACATTTATATGTATGTATATTTATGAAACGTCTGGCGCTGAATAGCGGCTTAAGTATAAATGCTAGAAAAAACCGTTCAAAGTAACATTTCTAGAGCGAATTTGTTGGTATAAATTTTCGTCGTTAATAATTAGTTTTGATATTTGTAAAAAATCAGTCTGTACTAACGTTTAAGGTATAATTAATACATAAATATCAACTTTACAGAAAAAAGTTGAAATAGGAACTGTGGGCAATAAAATTGCGCACAAAAGTGTTACAATCAGTTTTGCAATAACATGTGTAATTAAAAAGATATTGGCAAAAAAGTACTTTTGAATTTGCGTTTTTCTACACTTAAACCGCTATAACTCGTGAAATATTAGCCCTACGAAAAAAAAATAAAATACAAACATTATAGATAATTGTGTGTTCTATAAATCGTGGGAACGATTTTTTCATGTATAATTAACCATTAATGAAATATATTCCAAAGAAAGTGATATATGAAGTTCGAAGCACTACTATATATCTGTGTACATATAGACTTTACAAAAAAAAGTTTCTAAACAAAAAAGTTAAATCATTAATTTATCTACAAAAAAGATCTATAGATTTTTGTCGTAAGATGCAAAGTTTCTAAGATATAGAATTAAACGCGTTTCTCTTCACTGTAAGTTTAACACAAGGGTGGGGATGACGCCACTATGAATTGAAGCTCATAAAAATATATAAAATCATTTGGTGAAAAAACAATCGCGTACAGTATTTTTCGCATTTCGAAGGCCCTTTTTGCGACCTATATATTGGATTACACTGGCTCGTGAATTTATAAGCGCATGTGAACTTTGTAAGCCCTTTGACTACCAAAAATCGAGGCGCGGGTGCATGTCAAACTTTTGATCGCTGCATTTTTTTCAAGTAGGCGGTTTATACGGTTAGGCGTTTTTTATGTGAAAGTCGAAGTTTAGGTGTCACCCGTTTCCATCATGTCATTCAAGTCATGGTGTAATGTCTAGTACAAAGCTTAGCTCGAAAATAGAAAAAAGGGTTCTTGAGGAGGAGGTAGTGAACCTTACGTTTGAACTCTAAGATGTTGTATGAGTTAATTTTTTAAGCAACCGACTGAGCCACAACAGTCGGGGTTAGCCAGCCTCGTCGGAGTGTTATGCCTCTTGAAACAAAAAAATCCCGCTAAGCAGCCGACAAAGGCTGGGACGCAAGCAGTACCAAACTACCAGGTGAACAAAGAAGTGCACCGTCCGCTAGGAGACGACTCGTTATTAACCGGTTGAGAAGCTGGGATGCCTTATTAGGGCTACCACGTTGTCTGTATCACTTGAAACAAGCCGTTTATTTATTTTTATTCAAATGAGCAAATGTCAGTCCAAGGTAAACTACGTCATCTAAGATCAAGATATCCCTGTTCAATATTAAGCGAAATCACGATAAGTAAAAGGTGAGTTACTTCGTGTAACGTATATCTAAATGTGGATTAGGCCTACTGGGGAACACCACATATGTATAAAAAAACGCACCTTATACTCTACCCCTTGGGTGGTGAGGAAAGGAGCATTCATTATAAACAAAAATACTAATATTCAAGGGGCATTCAAACTTCATCGCAGGTTTTATACCTACTATATGTACAAAAAAAGACAAATTTAAACTTATATATAAGTTATAAACCTACTGAACAATTTTTATAACTATTTAAATCAAAAAATTATCTTGAAAAACTAAATTTTCCCCTCTTTCAAACCCCGTGAAAAACCTCATCGGGTGAGATTTAGAGTACTCAGCTTGCAATAAGGCGTCCATTAACCGATCATGCAAGCCTCAATAAATTCCATCACTCATGGAACTCAGTTAAAATAAAATAAAATCTGTAATCTCATATTTTAAATTTTACAATGACCCCAACAAAAAAATTCAATATTTCAGAGAATATGCCTAAGATAAAACAAACTAGTTGGGATGTGGGTTCGACCCTTTCGGTCCACACGATCAACTTCCCAGTATGATGGATGTTGAATATATGATTGGATATTTTAATAATAAATGAACAATAGGCTATATAGATAGAGATGCGCCGAATATGGGTTCGACCGAATACGAATATTCGGCCGAACATTCGGTCAAAAATGTACCGAACCGAACATTCGGCCGAATTCGGTTCATTTTTGCGCAGTTCATATAGGTTGGCGAAGCGATCTGCGAGTAGCAGCGTTCGCCCACTCCTTGAGCACTTCGCGCTAGCTCGGCTCACTCACGCAATGCGCCGTTCTTTCTTTTATTGTAATTTCTAGCGTGATAGAATTATTGCCAAAAAATAAGGGATTAAAGCAAGAATTCCATAAACATTGAGGCCCACGAACATGGTTCGACGGATTTGCAATCACAGTTACAAACTGGTTTCACCATTATCACGTTCACAACCAGTTTGCAACCAAAATGAAACCTTTGTCCACATACAAGCGCAACTGATTTTTAATCAATCAGTGTTCTGTGCTCAAGAAGATTTCGTTGAATAAACTTTGATACGTACAGATGCAACCACGCAACTGAAACTGATGACATTTCCAAGCGTACATGCGTTGCATTCGGTGACAAAAAATATATAAGTGTGTGTATTTAAATGAGACTTGACGGAATATTCCAAGAATGGAATGTATTCAAAGCAAATGTCGGTCTACTTTCAACTTTTTCTATATTGCCGCATTCGACATAGCACACACAATCATACACTCGCTACTTAGATTTTTGGGTTAGGTCGGGACGGAACGCAACTACGAAATTAAAGTGTTGGTGGAAACTTGCCGCATATCATGGAACCATTGAATGCAACGCAAGTACGCAAGTGCAAGCTTGATATTGCTTCCGACCGGCGAGAACAGTCGTACGCAAGTAGTTGTAAATAGTGGTCTCGTTTTTGTCGACTCGTATATGAATTCTAATTTTTTTTAATTTTTGATTTTGCGAATAAATATGGTTGCACAAAGAAGTGTATGTTTCATTTACAAATACTACCTATGTACGGTTCGAGAACAAAGCCTCTTTAACATTTGTAACTCTTAAAATAATACTATTTAAATATTCGGTAATTATTCGGCAAACAGACCGCATATTCGGCCGAATACGAACATTAAAAAACACACCGAATATACCGAATACGAATATTCGGCCGAACATTCGGCGCATCTCTAGAATATATCTATAATACCGAGAATTTGTCACAATTATTTATCAATATTTTCGCTAAAATGTCAAACTAAATGTGCGCACTTACAAGATTAGGATGACGAAAATGTATATAAAATTGATGTATTAATGTTTTTCGGCACCTCAATGAAGTCGCGATAGTTTTTAGTTCGCGCGGTATCGTGCAGGTACAAAAATCACTTAAGTCATTTAAACCAAAAACCGCTGGACCGAATATTATAAAAATCTTTTCAGATTATATTGTCGCTAATACACTTCGAACGGCACCTCAAGTAAGTCAATATCTTTCGTGGTTCAAGCGATATCGTGCAGGTACAAAAATCACTTACGCCGCTTAAACAAAAAAACGGCTCGACCGAATTTTATGAAAATCTTTTCAGATCATATTTCGGTTAATACGCTTCGAAGGGCACGTCATCTAAGTCGATATCTTTTATAGTTCGCGCGATATCGTGCAGGTACAAAAATCACTTAAGTCATTTAAACCAAAAAACCGCTGGACCGAATATTATAAAAATCTTTTCAGATTATATTGTCGCTAATACGCTTCGAACGGCACCTCAAGTAAGTCAATATCTTTCGTGGTTCGGGCGATATCGTGCAGGTACAAAAATCACTTACGTCGCTTAAACAAAAAAACGGCTGGTCCGAATTTCATGAAAATCTTTTCAGATCATATTTCGGTTAATACGCTTCGAACGACACCTCAACGAAGTCGATATCAGTTTTGGTTCGGGCGATATCGTGCAGGAAAAAATGACCACATCCGTACGCACATACACACACACACACATACTTCCTCCCAATTTTTTGCTTAAAATGCTCCTGGGACCTTGAAAGTTGAAAATACGTTGAAATTTTCGATTTCGATTTTCGGGCCGATTACAATAACTTCCTATACTGGGAAGTTAAAAAGTACATTTATTTCAACCAAAATTTAATTTTGTTCATGGGCAGACGACTTCGATTTTTTTCTCCGAACGCGCATAAAAGAAAAAAAACTCAATCCACGCATAGCAGACGACAGGGACCCAGACAAACTTCCCCCCAGATTCCCTTACCTCACCGGAATACTCCCATCAACTTGCTTTACAATAATCTGCTACCAACTTAGCACTCTAAGATTTGGTATTATAGTAGCAGGAGCGCTGGGTCCCCGAGGAAAGAAGAAGATAACTGCCGAGCACAAATTTTTGTTCTGCGTGACTCCTCTATGTATTATATGCTTAGTGCTGGTAGGCTAGCCGCTCGACCCATGACAGTAGACCGGACCTCGGGCGTAAGTGCCCTTCTTGAAACATGGGGTTCAATTTTTGGACTGTTTAATAAAGGTGTAATAAGAATAAAATTTGTTGTGGTGTTTATTTTTTTTGCCATCCTATATTATAATTTGACTCAGAAGTGGAATCCATTGGAAATAAGAAAGTGATTAATATTTGACCTGGCTACTACAATTTTGTGAAGTAGAATAATTAGAAGAGCATTTGCCTACAGAATAAACCAACAAAAGTTTAACCTTTTCCAATCATATTTCATCTACTCTAAATAAAATATGTTTATTAATAAGAACTACATATATGTAGATATAAGAATAGATATAAATATTTAATTTATTTTGCAGTATAACTTCAAGTATAATAATAATAAATAACGCAAAGTAAAAAAAAATTGCCCTCCAAGAATCTGGTCCTTAAATCATGGTATCAATCTAAATTTCAAAACCGTTGAGGTTATGTGATACGCGAAATTTTCTTTTGTCGTTCAATAACTGTCAATTTACTTGTACTTTTTGTACTTCAGGGAATCCTGAACTACACTAAGATAACAAAGTCGTTAATTAGTCTACTACAGAAGAGTGTTACATTCGAGGGGATGCGTATTCCGATAAAGCGGTCTAAAATACGATAGAGCGAGTTCTGAAATACCGGTTGATTTCAGCACCTAGTCTGGCCTAACTAGAGTTTGATAACTTTATTGTAACCACCAACGAGGGGCTTGAACCCGGAAAGTCAATAACACAAAGACAATATCACAATCATATAATTTCTTAATTTAAATTTAAAATTACAAGAAAGAAAGATTTAATTAAAATAAATAGCAGTGCCACTTAACTTCTGTATTCTCCACGGCGCGAGCTCCACCGACGATCCTTCTTTCCGCTCTTGCTTGTGATGGCGTAATTTTACTTTTTAAACTTTTCTTCACTTTACGTCTTCACTGATTCAAAAACACTGCTAAAAACTTACTAACTGACCGCTCCAGGGGCCCGGTTTTTTATTGCTAAATGCCCACTATTTTAGAGATTCCAATTTAATTTTAAAATATTAACAAAACATATTTTTTTTTTGTTTTAAATCATAGATTGGATCCTGGGCTTGCATTTTCCACCTTTAGAAATATACTTGAGGCTCGGGCTCGCCTAAATTTTATTTTTTTTATATTAAAGACTAGAAGCTCAGGAAAAGCCCCTTTTTACTGACGACGATCAATTTTTTTTGTATAGAGTGCAATGTCGAACAGCAGATTTAGTCGAAAGATAGAGAAGAGAGAGAATTGAAGGAAGGACTTGCCACAACCAAACCTCGATATTTTTATTCCACCTACTCTCAACCATTACCCTGGCGACTCTGGCTTCGGGGCATCGAGAAACAATTCGCTGGAGTGTTATGCCTCCTGAGACGAGTTGAATCTCATCAACCAACCGATGACATGCGCTTGGTGGAGCGGGGAAGGGCTAGAGAAGGCTATGACAGGAGGAGTCAGGAATATAAAGAGGGAAGAAGAAAGAAAGAAAGTCATGTGGGTGGGGAAAGGTGAAGGACCATGTTGCTGCCGCGATTCGAACTTGGGACGTCTGGGATGGTAGCCAGATGCTTTACTCTCTAGACTACCTCGGCTGCAAGGTGCGACTTGACAGCCCTTGGCCACATTTTCAAAATTTCTGAAGTGGATGATTATATTTTAAAACACCATCGTTGGAGCGCACCCTGTGTGCTGGCCGAGTCATTCCGTGTTTTGGTTTCATTAAAGATATAAAGTTTCAGAAAGATCCGGGCACCAACTCTTGAAGAAGTTAGGATTGTCGGAGAAGTTGTGCGCCGCGATTACAATTATTATATAGAACAAAAATGTGCAATGTACTTATATGTAATATCCTAATATAAAAAACACTGCAGTACAAGTAGGTTATACATAAATAAAATTGTGACAGTTATGGTCATAGTGAACATGTTGAAGATTGAATTATTTTGTAATTTATGATCCAGAATTCAATTATGTATCTTTAGTTGGCAATATGTTCCTTCATATGTTTGAAATGCTTTTTGTTTACATTCATGACACGTCACTTCTCTTTAGAGCTAGTGCCGGTGCCTTATTGAAGTTTTTAAGAAAAGAAATTGTCAGTTTTGTGCTTTTGTGCTAAAATAAAGTTTGTAACGCCACCACTGGAAATATTTATGTAACGCCACCACTGGAAATAGTTAGGTAACGCCACCACTGGAAATAGTTAGGTAACGCCACCACTGGAAACAATATACATAAAAACATTAATGTAATAAAACCTTTGAAACTTATGTAGAGTAAATACTTTGATATGTAAATTTGTTATGTAAAAGAATTTATATTGTCTTTATGTTATCCCCGCTTAATTTTGTTATATAAAAGAATGCATATTATTAGCTTAGGTACGAATTGGTATAGAAAACCGTCCAGTTTAGGCAGAATTTTGAATTTCCTGTCAGTATGCCCACTACAACAAAAACGCAACGTGATTCTCAACATGATGAGCAAAATTCATAACATATGTTCCGAAAAACATATTAAGGAGAATATTAATATCATGAAGGCAATATTGAAAAATAACAACTACCCAAAGTTTTTTGTGTGCAGAGTCATAGAACAATATATGTCTAAGAGAAATAATAATAATAATAACGCAATGTCAATGACAATTAGATCTGTGGATAATGTAAAATACATCAGACTCCCATATTTGACACCCGTCGCGTATAAATTAAGAAGTTTGATAACAACATACTCCAAGGATACTAGGGTAATTTTCTATAATACTAAAAAAGTGCATAATTTATTCACGAGACTAAAAGACCCTGACCCACCAGAAACACGTTCTAATATAGTTTACCAAATACGATGTAAAATGTGTAATGCTTGTTATATTGCTCAAACACGGCAATTTTTAAAAAATAGATTATATCAACATAGGCATGACTGCAAAAGTACCAATGTCAACAAAAAAGAGAAAACAGCCTTAACCAGACACCATTTTGAGGAGGAAAATCATATTTTCGATTTCGATAACACTGAAATATTAGACTATGAGGTGAACTGGTATAAGCGCAATATTAGTGAAATGATACACATACAGTTGAATGATAACAGCATCAATTTTCGGACGGACACTTCTCAATTAAGTCCATTATACATGACACTAATACAGGCCTACAAGCGTAGATGATAGTCGGAGGTTTTTTGATTATGCAGTAATGCAATAACCATTTGCTGCACCTTCTCTGTAGTGTCTTGTTGTTTGTCCTTTTTTAAAGTCTTTTTTTAAAGTTTTTTAAAGTGTATTTCAAAGTTTTTAAAATGTAGTTCTGGTCGCTCTTAAACGTTAATTTTAGGATTAAGATTCCAAAGAAGATTGTTTCAGATAAATGCTTGAATTTGTTTAATTTTGAGGTATACAAGTTTCGATTATTACTGATGAGTTAATTTCATGTGTTTTTTCTAATTGTTATTAGCCCTGATGAAGCGTTAAATAAACGTGAAACGTTGGCAAAAGAATAAATGACGGTGTTTCTTTTACTGTTTTTGTGATCGGGAAGTTTGGCCTATACCAGCGACATACTACTGTTGTTCCGGGATGATCAACCCTTGAACAAAAGGATAAAGTACAATTAAAATCAGAGGAAAAAATACCACTTCAGCGACAGCATCCCCTCGCTTGTTACGCAACATAAAATCGTCATATCCAATCCATCCATCAATCCATCGATGTAACACCAACACGACTCCTAGTAATATTATTTCCACGATTGCGAACTCGTCACAAAATAATTAATGACACCACAAAATCACCAAAAACACAAGAACATCAAACTCAACAAAACCACAAGAGCTTAAAAACAAAACGATACTGTCAAAATCTGCCAGGATGACAACATTGAAAATTGAAAGGCACCATCAGGCGAGAATCGACGAAATTCACCACGAAGGGGAATATTCGCAATGATAGATGTGGGTCAACGACCGAATTCCAAGAACCACCTACAATGGGAAGGCGATAGGTCGATGACCTCAGCAGGAGCGGGAAAGTCTTTCACCCCAACCGCTAAGGAGAGCTAATATAAGGGAGAAGAAGAAACGGGACATGCTCTTTCTTTGATCGAGTCACAGTGGAACTCCACGGAAGCCCAAGAAACCAAAATCTGCAACGACGAGGAATTCGGAAAAGGCGATAAAAAATCATAAATAGATCCTTTAGCGTGCAGAGGTTCAACCAAGCTGCTATCGAAACATGGTCCTTCGAGCCGGATAGTTAAGAAAGTGAAATACAGAAAGTGAAATCAAACTTAAATTTGAACTCAGTGAAATCCGCGAACGCGTAAAATAGAAACCTGAAATCTCAAAACGAAATCGAATAGTGACAATAACAATAGTGAAATCATAAAAGAGAGTGACACGAGAGATGTCGGAAAACCCGTGAAAATCAACATCCTAACGGTCCGGAAATCTAAAACTTGTGCGACTTCTAACGGTCCGGAAAAACAAAAATTGTGTAACTCCTAACGGTCCGGAAAACCAAAACTTGTGCGACTTCTAACGGCCCGGCAAATCAAAAATTGTGTGACTCCTAACGGTCCGGAAAAACAAAACTTGTGCGACTTCTAACGGTCCGGCAAATCAAAAATTTTGTGACTCCTAACGGTCCGGAAACGCTATAACCTTGTGCGATCCATCTCAACGGTCCGGAAATAACAGTGAACGGCTAGGTGCTAATGATCCGATATAATTGTTACAAAGGTGCGAATGCAAGCAGTAATATCAGTGAATAATAATCAAAAGGTGTGAAGTCGGAAGGCCATATCAACCCAGCAGGCATCAGCCCCAACCAAGAAGAAATCCATATGAAACAGATAATACAAGCAAAAGGAAACAATTAAGAACAGTGAGTACACAACTTCACAATTCCAAAGGTCCAAAAATAAACGAATATTAATAAAAAATTATCATAATTTAGTGTTGCATTTTATTCCTTTGTTACATTCAACATTATCAAATTATTATTGAAATCAAATACATTATTATTAAAATCAAATACATTATTATTAAAATCAAATACATACATTAAAATTAAACACTATATCAGTGATCGTTGACCCTACAAGTATTATAAAAAAAACAAAAGAAATATATAAAATTGCAAATATGGATACTTTAGTGCAACAACAAGAGGCGCAATATGAACTGATGCAAAGGTGCATAAAAAACACAAAAAAGGAACCAAAGGAACGCAGAACTAAAGCAAACTATGAGCGGCGGCTCAAACAATTTGAGGATCTATGGGCGGACTTCCAAAACCGACATAAGGAGATGTTTATGCTGAAATATGCCGATAAGACGGGGACCGTCGTCAAGCATACATATTTCGCGACTGATGTCTACGACCAAGTGGAGGATTTCTTCATGAATAATGTAGCCGTATTGGAGGTTTACATACAGCAGCTGACACCAACGACTTCACCAAACGAATCTCGGGCAAGCGGAGCTGACGCCAGTCGTGAAAACGGTCTCAATATGTCCATAAAATTACCTAAGTTGGCAATTGAGAAATTTCGAGGTGACTAAAAGCAGTGGACTACTTTCCATGATTTATTTAACACCATGATCCACGAGAATAGAGGATACGCCCCAGTACAGAAACTCCAATATTTAAAGCTTCTGCTGGAAGGGGAGCCAGAGAATCTCATCAGACACCTGCAGATCACCGAGGAAAACCATACGACTGCCTGGGAATTACTGAAAGATAGGTACGACAACAAGCGTGTCCTAGTAAACTCGCAGCTAGAAACACTCTTCAACCAGCCGGCGCTGTCTTCAGAAACGGCACATGGAGTCCGACAATTGTTGGACACTACTACGGAGTGCATACTTGCTCTCAGGAATTTAAAGGTGGATGTTTCATCATGGGATCCACTAGTAATATATCTAGTAGTGAAACGTCTACCAACAACAACCCATCAGTTGTGGGAACAAACCGCGGTGAAAAGTAAGGAATTACCGACTTGGAAATCGCTGCAAGAATTCCTGAACGATAGGTTCAGAACATTGGAAGCCACATCTTCGAAAGCCCTGCCAAGCTACAATAGGGTGAATGTAAAGGGAAATCAGGCAAGGACATATGCTAAGACACTTCACACTACAACACAAGTGTTATGTGCAGCATGTGCCCAATCACATAACATAAGGCAATGTCACGAGTTTCCAAAGTACGACGCACAACGAAAAATGGCGGTAGTAAAGAAGAATGGCTTGTGCATCAACTGCCTAGGATCGGGACATCTTTCTAGCAACTGTCCCAGCAATAAGAAATGCAGGAGCTGCAATCGACGACACCATTCATTGCTACATGGGACTCCACAGCTTGGGAACAATCAACAAACGATCCCAAGGAAAGGATCAAGTGGAAACTTGAACAAGAACCATCCTCAGACACAGACTGCTACCACCACGACAACAGCCGGAGTAGATAACTTAGACAACAATACGACCACCTTCAATTCTCTAATGGTAAACAACGCCGATATCAGTCAGGTCTTGTTAGCCACTGCCTTGGTTAGGATCGTGGCTCCAGGAGGAAGGGAACAAATAGCTCGCGCAGTCATCGATCAGGGCTCACAAGCGTCATTTATATCGGAATCGATGAAGCAAGATCTACAACTAAAAGAAGAAGCTATAGATGCAATTGTAACCGGCGTGGGAATGGAAAAGCTGGCCCCTCCGAAATCCAGAACGAAGTTCATCATTAAGTCAATCAGAGGTAATAATTTCAGCACGGAGGTGACGGGGTTGGTATTGCCAAGGCTAACCGAGGTCACACCAACACCTATGCCAAACCGCAAGAATTGGAAATATTTAGAACGACTACAGCTAGCAGATCCGAAATACTATCAACCAGGTAAAATTGATCTAATATTGGGGGCAGATGTGCATGGAAAAATATTGAGAAGCGGAGTAATAAGTGGTGAGAATGGAGGACCAGTGGCACAAAAAACCGCATTAGGATGGATCTTATCAATCACGCATCCTTCACGAAATCAGATCCAATTACAATCATTTCACATACGTTCGGAGTTCGATGAGCAGTTAAAGCGCTTTTGGGAATTGGAGGAGATACTGGAGAGAGATCCATACACGAACGAGGAGAAGGAGTGTGAGGCACGATTCGTACGAACTACCACGCGTTTAGCAGAAGGACGATATCAGGTGGAATTACCACTCCGGACGCCAGATGAACAGCTACGTTTAGGCAAGTCAAGGAGCATCGCAGTATCAAGACTGATGCAGATGGAAAGAAGATTCAGTAGGAACCCGAAGCTGCAAGAAGATTACTCCAAATGTCTGAATGAATATTTAGAAATGGGACATATGGCCAAAGTCACTTCATACGAAGACAGTCATCGCCAAAGGATAAATGGGAAGGAGTCTTATACATGCAGTTATTTACCACATCATGGTGTGGTAAAGGAAACCAGTACAACAACAAAGCTCCGAGTAGTATTTGATGCTTCAAGACCCACGGACAGTGGAGTGTCACTAAATGACATGATGCTGAAAGGGCCTGTAGTGCAGGAGGAACTAACCACTTTGCTGATCCGGTGGCGAAAGCATTTTATTGCATTCACTGCGGACTTGGAGAAAATGTACCGCCAGATCCGAGTAAGCAACCCAGATTCAGAATATCAGAGGATCGTTTGGCGCAATTCTCCTAATGAATCCATTGAGGACTACAAACTGTTAACAGTGACATTTGGTACGAAAAGTGCACCGTACTTGGCGACACGGGTATTACGACAATTAGCTGCCGACGAAAGAGAAAGGTACCCAAAGGCTTCCGACATTGTGAGGTCCGACTTCTACGTGGATGATCTCCTGTCCGGGTCGCAGACAATCGAGGACGTGTTATTAATTCAGCAGCAACTGATAAAGATGATGCAGAAAGGTGGCTTTTCTCTCCGCAAATGGTCGTCTAACTGCAAGGAAATATTAAAAACATTACCACCAGAATACTGTGAAAATAACTTATCTTTAGAAATCTCCCACGATGATAGCATCCGAACATTGGGCATTTGCTGGAAACCTGGAACCGACACGCTGGCATATACCTATACACAGAGTCCAGATCCGCCAAAATGGACGAAGCGGTCCGTACTCTCCGAAACTTCGAAACTTTTCGACCCTCTCGGCCTGCTAGCACCGATAATTATACAGGCCAAACTCCTAATTCAAAGTCTCTGGCTAAAAAGACTTGATTGGGATGAGGAAATCCCACAAGATATTATGACCGATTGGCTAAAATATAAGGAAAATTTATTAGATGTTAGCAACATTAAGATACACAGATGGACACAGTACATGAACACGAATCAAAAAACCGAACTGCATGGTTTTGCGGATGCCTCCATTAAAGCGTATGCAGCCGCAGTTTATTTGTGCGTAGATGATGGAATAGGCAATCGGCATTCAACTTTGATAGCAGCTAAAACTAAGGTGGCTCCCTTGAAGACGATAACGTTACCTCGGTTGGAGCTATGTGCGGCAGCACTCGTAGCAAAATTGGTGAGATATGTAAAGGCAGCCTTAAAGTTAGAAACACCACATACAACTTACACCTGGACCGATTCTGAAATCGTTCTCGCTTGGTTACAGGGACATCCTCATAAATGGAAAACTTTCATAGCCAACAGAGTATCTTACATACATGAAGTTTTAGGAGAGAATGTCTGGAAACATGTGCCATCCAAACAAAACCCGGCCGACTGTGCATCCCGAGGAATGTCTGCAAAGGAATTACTTAAGCACGAGCTCTGGTGGAATGGACCCGACTGGTTGCGGCAACCACAAGATCACTGGCCAAAGGTAAAACATGTGACGTGCACAGACCTCGAACAAAGGAAAATCACCAATCTCCAACTCAGCATCAATAGCGATAATCTGGACATCAGGCACTCATCGCTCACGAAACTCATTCGGGTGACAGCATATGTGAAGAGATTCGTTTTCAACGCACAGAGACCCAGCTCGCAGCGAAGGACAGCGTATTTGAAGACTGGCGAGCTAAATGATGCATTACAACACTGGATTAAACAGAATCAAGAAAGGGAATTTGGTAACGAAATTAAGGCCATTCACAAAAAAGAGGCACTACCTCGCCAGAGCCGGTTACTAAAATTATCCCCATTCATTGACGACAAGGGCATCCTCCGGGTCGGAGGGAGATTGCAACACTCAGACCTAGCATTCTCCGAAAAGTTTCCAATAATACTTCCGGACAAATGCCACCTCACCATACTCATCATAGACAAGGCACACAGAGACACCATGCACGGGGGCACACAACTGACGATGCAAGTGCTTTCACAGGATTATTGGATATTGAATGCAAGGAACACAATTCGGCATCACATTCATAAGTGTTTGACCTGTTTCAAGCAAAAGGCCGTCACCCAAAAGCAGCTTATGGGCAACCTCCCTGCCTCAAGAACACAGATCGCACGTCCATTCACCAATACTGGAGTTGACTACTGTGGTCCATTCGACCTTAAAACCCACAAAGGAAGGAACCCTAAAAAATACAAGGCCTATATCGTACTTTTCGTCTGCATGGCAACCAAGGCCTTGCATTTAGAGTTGGTGACAGACTTGAGCGCGGAAGGATTCATCGCCGCATTTAAAAGATTCACGGCTAGAAGAGGATTGTGTGTTCATCTATTTTGTGATTGTGGCACGAATTTCGTAGGAGGCAATCGACTTCTCAGACAGCAACAAAAGGAGTTAGCAAACCAACTAAATGGTCAAATCGAAGCCATTCTGGAAAATAATGGAGTCAACTTTAAATTCATACCACCGTCATCACCCCACTTTGGCGGATTGTGGGAAGCGGGTGTGAAATCCACAAAATACCATGTCAAACGGGTGATTGGAAATGTGACGCTTACAAATGAAGAATTCACTACGGTCTTGACACAAATAGAAGCCTGCCTGAATTCAAGACCACTTACGGAAATTAGTTCTGATGCTCAAGACCTCACACCCCTTACACCTGCACACTTCCTAATTGGGGGACCTCTACAAGCGATTCCAGAACCCTCAATCCTGGATCTTCAAGAAAACCGATTAAAACGATGGCAATTAATCCAAAGAATAGTGCAACATTTCTGGAAGAGGTGGAAAACAGAATATCTCAGTCGTCTACAGCAAAGACCGAAATGGCTAACAACACAACCAAATTTAAAAGTCGGAGAATTGGTATTAGTCAAAGAAGATAATCTTCCACCATGTCAGTGGGCATTGGGGCGACTTGTAGAAGTATCCCCAGGTACAGATGGCCTGGTACGAGTAGCTACACTAAAGATAAGGGACAAAATTTTAAAACGTCCAATCGCGAAATTGTGCAAACTACCTTTCCAAACAAATACAGATATAAACCTAGATAAAAACATTCAAAATAAATTATAAACAAAACAATGAACTAATCTAAACAACCATCATCCAAATTTACCTGAGAATAAATTAAATCCTGATGATTCTCATAACGTTCCCATCCCTTTTCCGAACAGCGAGTCGGGGCGCTATAACCCCTCCATCAACTTCCCTTATTATTTATTTGCAGATCCTTTATTGAATGAAGCAGCAGCTACCGCACTTAATATTGGCATCACTTGCAGCAATGCCAAGGGGGGGAGTATGTTCCGGGATGATCAACCCTTCAACAAAAGGATAAAGTACAATTAAAATCAGAGGAAAAAATACCACTTCAGCGACAGCATCCCCTCGCTTGTCACGCAACATAAAATCGTCATATCCAATCCATCCATCAATCCATCGATGTAACACCAACACGACTCCTAGTAATATTATTTCCACGATTGCGAACTCGTCACAAAATAATTAATGACACCACAAAATCACCAAAAACACAAGAACATCAAACTCAACAAAACCACAAGAGCTTAAAAACAAAACGATACTGTCAAAATCTGCCAGGATGACAACATTGAAAATTGAAAGGCACCATCAGGCGAGAATCGACGAAATTCACCACGAAGGGGAATATTCGCAATGATAGATGTGGGTCAACGACCGAATTCCAAGAACCACCTACAATGGGAAGGCGATAGGTCGATGACCTCAGCAGGAGCGGGAAAGTCTTTCACCCCAACCGCTAAGGAGAGCTAATATAAGGGAGAAGAAGAAACGGGACATGCTCTTTCTTTGATCGAGTCACAGTGGAACTCCACGGAAGCCCAAGAAACCAAAATCTGCAACGACGAGGAATTCGGAAAAGGCGATAAAAAATCATAAATAGATCCTTTAGCGTGCAGAGGTTCAACCAAGCTGCTATCGAAACAACTGTAGTTTTGGAAGTTACACGAGGCCGCTATAGGAAAATTATTGTTAACAATGTATATTATCTTTTTGTTATCCCCACTTTGCCATGGTGCGTGAGTTATTATAAAAACAGACGCTCGCGCCGTAGAAGTCTAAGTCTAATTCTGTAAGCCTTAGAGTAAACAAATAAAGTTAATAGTAAAGAACTTAAGTGTTATAAACTGGCGCCCAACTAGTGGCAAAAAGGAATCCCAAAATTGAATAAAGCTAAGCACTGAAAACAGTCTTAGGATAAATATATACAAAAAAATCATTCATAAGACTTGATATCGCACTGTGCACAGTCGTATCAAAAACATACGTACAGCACTGAGCCCAGTCTGTAAAACTTCGATTTGATATCGCACTGCGCACGTCGTACAGTCGTATCAAAAACATACGTACAGAACTGAGCCCAGTCTGTAAAACTTCGATTTGATATCGCACTGCGCACGTCGTACAGTCGTATCAAAAACATACGTACAGCACTGAGCCCAGTCTGTCAAACTTCGATTTGATATCGCACTGCGCACGTCGTACAGTCGTATCAAAAACATACGTACAGCACTGAGCCCAGTCTGTAAAACTTCGATTTGATATCGCACTGCGCACGTCGTACAGTCGTATCAAAAACATACGTACAGCGCTGAGCCCAGTCTGTAAAACTTCGATTTGATATCGCACTGCGCACGTCGTACAGTCGTATCAAATACATACGTACAGCACTGAAAACAGTCTGTTAAGCCATATACACAATACCACAACAGCCGATAAACAGGAGCTTGCTCAAGAGCATTAGGACATCCAAGCAGCTGCAGAGCAAGAACGCAGAGAAAAAAGAAGCATCTACACACTCGATTGCCCACCCGTTACCACCCACCTGCTTATATACAACACGTAAAAAGGGAATTACGAAATTCAACGCATAGTTCTCGTTTAGCTACACATAAGCGTGGTGTAAATTTTAAAAAGAGCATAGGAACAGTCGCTCACAAATTGTGCGTGTAAATAATTTTTTTTTTCTCAAAATGCCGCGAAACAAAAATCGCTCAAGTATGTATTTCTGAAAACCGCAATAATGACAACATAGCATTCACTGAAGACCAATTCAAGGAATTATTGGGTAGTGTTGGTGCGTCAAGTGTAACGGTCGGCATGCTCGAGGGATCTAATCTCCGTTCAGTACACCCCTACAGAAATTAAATAAATAAGCCCTGTCCCAGAAGCGCTCGAAAAAATTCGTTACTAAATGCCGCAATTTATCATTGCTAGGCAATGGACATAGTCCCGACGAACTTTAGAGAATCCCTCGTTTTACACCCTGTAATCCCATCTATTTCCCCTTATTGGGCTCGTCTTTGAATAATTCTTATCCACTGTTTTATTGCCCACGCAACACCTTCCCCATGGACGCCTCGAACGGCGTCATATCCCTTGACCAATGGGAGCACGGCATCTGGCAATTTTCCAGAAAAAAACGCGCTTCACTTAGGTTGATTGGTATGCGTGAGCAATTCATTCCTTCATTCCATTATGATTATTCTTGATTCTCCCTTTTGGGCAACAAAAGTTAGACCAAAGGAAGTCAATGGAAATGGAAAAATTGCTCGGTATAACCGCGGTTTTTGTGCGAGACCCTGTGTTCAGGGGGACAAAAAAGGTTTTTGGACGAGAAGCGTGGCTTGAGTCAGTCTATTGATGGACACGAGAGTAGCGACATCGGTGAAGCAATTTGCTCCGTTTTTTCCCGGTTTTCTTTTCTAAGTTTTTGAATCCATTGGTAAGAGTAAGAATCTAATTGTGCTTAGCCGAGATGAACAGTGCGCGCCAGGTTAATTGAATGTAGTGATACGGTACAAGACGGTGCAGTAAGAAACGTACGGTGATTGCTACAAGGACCGAGCGAATGATTATGATTTGGTTTTTTTGGACGTAAAGAAAAGCATTATAATGTCCAGAGAGTAGAGCGCCTTTCAATTCTTTTGTGTTTTCTACCCAAATCGCTCCAACAACCCGAGTCTTACGATTATTCAGCTTTTAATCCAATAATACAACACGGAAGAAAAGAAATTGGTAGAAGCTTATATGTATAGGGACAGTTAATTAGTGAAAATTCTTTGAGGTAAATAAGGGAAAAGAACCGAATTGAAGGTAAATAAAAAAACTATTAATTTTGGATTTTGATTAGCAAAGAAAGAAAAATAAAAAACTTTGAAATCAGTAGAGATTGTTATAGTGAGAATGCAAAAAAAACATACCGCGAATGTCGATGTACATATACACGTGGCTGGTGGTACTCAGTCATTACGCCCTTCTACTCCCCGAAACTAACCGAGGACGCTAGGATAAGCGGCCATAAAGGCGACATGGAGTTCAGACTTTCTTCCTTTGTTTCACGATAAATGATTGGGATGCGAATAAATATTTTAATTAGCGATAAAAATATTATGTCACATTAAATATATTTAATTACAATAAAAATATTAAATTTCAATAAATATATTACATTACAATAGGGGTTTTTATTTTGTTTTCAATTCTGCATCCCTTCCCCTCCAAAAACTTGGTGGTAGAGAGCCATTTTGATTATTAACTTGAAAACCCCTAATTTTTATTGCAGATTTAGATTCTTCATAAAAAAATATGAAGATTTTATTCTTATCATTTTTTGTGATTCGCCTTAGATGGCGCTGTAATCGGCGGAAATAAGTAAGTCATAAAAAATGTTTTCCTCCGATTACAGCGCCATCTATGGCGAATCGTAAAAAATGCTTGGGACAAAATCTTCATATTTTTTTATGAAGATTCCGAATCTGCCAAAAAAAATGGGGGGTCCCATTTAAATTTCCAAAGTTGCCCCCCACCCCCCAAAGAGGGGGTTGTTTGGGGGGTCCATTTTTGTATGGTCGGATAGAGTTTCAAAAAATATTGAACACGTGTTTTTTGTTTTTATATTTCAATCCCAAATTTCAGAGATATTTGGGTGGTACGGGTGGTTTGGGACACCCTGTATATATATATATATATATATATATATATATATATTTATATATATATATATATATATATATATATATATATATATATTTATATATATATATATATATATATATATATATATATATATGCGGTCTCCGGCGTACGGCTGGAAACTGGCAACAGCAAGTGCCAGGTCGCCAGTGGCAAGCTCATCGCGCCAAAGGAGCAGGATAGGGTAGCGACGTTCGGAAGACCCGCGAAGGTGGTGAGGTCACCACCCACAAGACCCGCGGAGGACCGTACCAAGGAAAATGTGCGGTCAAGCAGTACCAGTTCGATTGGTAAGCCGAGCGAAGTTCTGAAGGTAAGTTTGGAAGAAGAGAAAAAGAGGGAAAATAGCGGCCACGCTACTACAAGCGCAGCCGCTAACGAAAAAGAGGAGTCCTTGCCAAGGTGCCTAGCAAAGCTGGGTGCAACGATAAAGACCCTGTCGGACTTCATTGCTTCTAGAAGCAATGTATCCAATGTGATCCACGGACACATTAAGGACCTCAGAGCGGATTATCTAGAGGCAAAGGAGGAGGCCATAAAGATGATTAAGGAGCAAATGGAGAGGGCGACACAAACAACTCCAGAAGCTCCTAAAGTAAAAAGCGCAGTAAAAAGGAGAGTTGGGGAATCTAAAGACCCGCACCCTGCCGACAAAACTGGGGAATCCCGTAAACGCCAACGGGATAGCAACGAGGAAGTGCAAACCACCCACAGCGCCCCAAAAAGAAACAAAGGGGGAAATAAAGAAAGAAAACCCCAAGAAGAGCGAGAGGCCGTTAAGATAACCGCGGGCACACCCATGGAAGAAGAGTCCTCCGAAAAGAAAGAAAAGAAGAGCTCCGCTTGGACTAAAGTGGAGAACAAGAAAGCAAGAAAAAGAAAGAAAAAGAAAAAAGAGGACAGAAAGTCCCACAAAAAAGAAAGGCCTGACGCGCTGATTATAACAGCGACTAGTGGGACGTCGTATGCGGACATCCTACGAAAAGTCAGGACGGATGCTTCCCTTACGGAGTTGGGGAATAGGGTCATGCGCATTAGAAGAACCCAAAAGGGCGATCTTCTAATGGAACTGGCAGCTGGCGAGGGAAAGACGGAAGATCTTAAGCAAAAGATCAAGACGTCAATCGGGGAGGCGGCAGAGGTTAGGGCAGGTACCAACCGCGTGTTAATCGAGTGCAGGGATCTGGACGAGATTACCACTAAGCTAGAGGTCTGCAATGCGCTGCGGGAGCAGCTGAAACTTACGGAGGTGCAGGAAGAGGATGTTAGAGTAAGGAAGGCATACGGTGGTACGCAGACGGCCATAATAAGCCTTCCGGTCGCTAGCGCAAAAAAGGCACTTGAGGTGGGGAAGGTTCGCATCGGCTGGGTTGTTTGTCGGATACGGGAGACAACAGCACCAATTAAGTGCTTCAAATGTTTTGGGATAGGTCATATCGCTAAGAAATGCACCAGCGCTCAGGACATGAAGGAGCTATGCTGGAGATGCGGGGAGGGGGGACATATTGCTAAGGACTGCAATAAGAGCCCTAAATGCCTCCTATGTAAAGGAGATAAGGGGAAGGGCGAGCACGACGCTCACGCTACGGGGAGTAATAGGTGCCCACTGTACAGAGCAGCAGTCCAAAGAAGTCGAAGTCGAAGATAAGGTTCATACAGATTAACTTGAACCACTGTCAAGCGGCACAAGATCTGCTGGCACAGACAGTTTTCGAAGAAAAAATCGACGTCGCGATCGTCTGCGAGCAGTATAGAAATCTGCACAGTGGCGTCTGGATAAGCGATAGCAGCGGCACGTCAGCGATATGGACGTGTAGGAGCCGAGCCATGGAAGATACCATGAGAAGCCCAGAGAATGGCTTCACGCGGGCAAAAGTAGGCGGAATACACGTCTACAGCTGCTATGCGGCGCCAAGCCTGACACTAGACGATTACGAGTCGATGCTGGAAAGGTTAGCCGCCGACGCGAGTCGCCATCACCCGGTAATACTAGCGGGTGATTTTAATGCTTGGGCTGTCGAATGGGGCAGTCGACAAACGAATGCAAGAGGGCGCATACTTCTAGAAGTATTCTCGCGACTTAACGTAGTGTTAGTCAACACTGGAGGCGAAAACACCTTCCAAAGGGGTGGGAGATCGTCTGTGATCGACATCACTTACGTGAGCGATTCAGTGGCCAAGGACCTACAGTGGCGGGTGAGCGATTTGTACACGCACAGCGACCACCAAGCCATCATCTTCGAGGTAGGCCAGGGTATAGGAAAGAGGAATCCTAGGTACGGAACGGCTAGAGGATGGGCCGTTAAGAAACTCGACACAGAGGTGTTTGAGGAAGTATTCCTGCATGATGCGAGGTCGGCAGGAGGTGCCAGGGAAGGTGCAGAGGAAATAGAAGAATCGGTGAAACGGGCATGTGACGCATCCATGCCACGGCGCGCCGGCAATCGTAGGCTTTCACCAAACTTCTGGTGGAATGCAGAGATCGATGAATGCCGAAGGACCTGTCTGAAGGCGAGAAGGAAAACTCAGAGAGGCCGGAACCGCCCGGATTTCGATGAACTCCTTCAGAGATATAAGGAAGCGAGAAAAATGCTGAACAAGGCCATCGCTAGAAGTAAATCCGAGCACTTCAAAAGGTTGTGCAGAGAAGCAGACTCGGACCCCTGGGGTGGAGCCTATAAAATGGTTATGTCAGCGGTTAAGGGCAAACGCTCTCCGCCGATCACCTGCCCCGCGCTGCTCCAGAGCATTGTGTACGTCCTGTTTCCACAAAACGTACGCACGGTCGATCTACCCACCCTCCAGGTGGACCCAGAAGAGATACCTGCAATAACCGCAGATGAGATCCTGGAGGCCGCAAAAAAGGTAGCCATCAATAAGGCCCCTGGCATGGATGGCATACCAAATAAAGCGGCGAAGCTAGCAGCTACAATAGCGCCAGACAGGTTTGCTGAAGTTTTCACAGCGTGCCTGAGAGAGGGGTTTTTTCCTGAGCGATGGAAACAGCAGAAACTCGTGCTCCTACCGAAGCCGAACAAACCTCTAGGGGACCCATCGTCCTACAGACCGATATTCCTCCTTAGTTGTATAGGCAAACTTTTCGAGCGGGTGATCTGTAACAGGATTCTCCCTAGCGTCGAAAGGGTAGGTGGCCTGTCGGACAAGCAATTCGGCTTCAGAAAGGCAAGGTCGACGACTGATGCAGTCAATATGGTGGTGGGCATAGCAAGAGCCGCCATAGAAAAAAATCACTGCTGCGCATTGATAACCCTCGACGTTAAAAATGCTTTCAACTCAGCGAGGTGGAGCAAAATAGTTGAGGCGTTGATCAAGCTAGGCACACCAAAGTACCTAGTTCGTGTAGTGGCCGACTACCTTCAGGGTAGGTCGCTTCATTGTGATTCGGATGATGGTCCTAAAGTGTTCGGGACAACATGCGGTGTCCCGCAAGGTTCCGTCCTGGGCCCTCTCCTATGGATCGCAATGTACAATGATGTGTTGGGGCTTCGTTTTCCAGGGGAGGCGGTGGCGATCGGGTTTGCAGATGATATCGGGGTAGTTGTCGAAGGAAAACACCCAGATGACATCGAACTGTATGCAAATGAAGCGATCTGGGAAATAAAAGCGTGGTTAGAACGCGCTGGGTTGAAGCTGGCAGAGCACAAAACGGAAGTAGTGCTGATCAGCAAGCGATGAAAGCTAGTATCGGTAAGGATAAAAGTAGGGGAACAGATCATCCACTCACAGCCCGCACTAAGGTACCTGGGAGTGATGATCGACCGGAGGCTAAACTTCAAAGCGCACTTGGAGGGCACGGCAGACAAAGCGTCTGCGATTTGTGCAGCACTCGCAAGAATGCTGCCCAATGTTGGGGGCCCTAGACCGAGTCGCCGCCTCCTCTTGGGGAGGGTGGTAAGCTCAGTCCTGTTATACGCAGCGCCAGTGTGGGCAGCAGCGTTAAACAGGACTGCAAATAGCAGAAAATGGAGGGGTGCTTATAGGCTAAGTGCACTTCGCGCTTGCTGCGCGTACAGGACCACGTCCGACGATGCGGCGTGCGTGATAGCTGGGATGATTCCCATAGATATTCTGAGGGAGGGAGGGCATGCGTCTCTATGCCCCAGAATATGGTGGAGGGGAGCCAAGAAGGGTGCGGCGGCAGATGGCGCGCTGCGAGTCTTTAAGGGAATGGCAGGCGAAGTGGGACGAGTCTGTTAAGGGTCGCTGGACCCACAGACTTATCCCTAACGTGGAAATATGGGCTACGAGCTATATATATATATATATATATATATATATATATATATATATATATATATATATATATATATGTATATATACATATATATATATATATATATATATATATATATATATATATATATATATATATATATATATATATATAATTACAATAAAAACATTAATAATTACAAAAGGAAAAGAATAAGACTTGAATGTTGTACAAGCATAAATTTTTTGTTAAAGAGTAGGCCTGTCTCTTCATAAAACATATAAAGAAAAATTTTAAATTTAAGTATATTTTAGGCGCTACAGAAAAAAAGAGAATTATTTTTTTTAAATATTATGTAATTGGCAATAATACAATAAAAGAAAAGAAAAATTTAGTTTAAAGTAGCCTTGTTAGAGCACCCGCCATGGCCATCGTAAATGTTTTTGTGTACATAGTTGACCTAGTGCTTAAATGTAATTAAGCCCATCCTCCTGGAAAGCTAAATTTTTTATATTTTTATATTTGTTTTATTAATGTTTGATGTATATATTGAATAGTGTGAATAGTAGAAATCCCTCAGGGGCCTGAAAAAATAAGGAATAAAGAAAAAAATTGAAATTACCGAAAATATTAAAATTTTTTTTTGTTCCTCTCGGTGAGTGGAGTGGGTGGTAAAGATTTCTCTATTATTGCTACCTGACCATGTGAGTAAGTAGTGGGAACACGAGAGGCATGGCAACCGGTGGGGAGGCTGTGTGCCTCGCATACTGTAAGTACTTCTAGTAGTTAGTTTTTTTCAGATCCCGCCCTCGTTCGCATCCGCCCGCATGGCTGCGGCATTATAGACACCGACCCCCTCCATCCTTTTTCGATGGTCCCGGACGGGTCCCTTTATCGCCCTTGATGTAGCTATTATTTTTTTTGGCCAGTTCGTATCGGCACGTAATTTTTAGTTTGTTCAAACTGTCACCTCCTTCCTTGTCTCCGTGCACCTGTTACGTACACAAAAAGTGCACGGGGCCGGTAAACGACCCGTGCACAAGTCCCAAGTGTAACCTGAAACGCCAAAGGAAATTGGCAACAAATAATTAGGGCAATTTGCCTTGCGAAATAAATTAAGCGGAAGAAAAAAGCTCGTAAGCAAATTGCGTCAGTTTCAGGCCACTCAAAGAAAAACCTGATGGATGCATTTTTCCGGCCGGCGACCTCAACCTTGGGTCAAGCACCAGCAGGCGATTTTTGCACCAAGGTTGAAGGCCCGGAGAAAAGAAAAATGCAACCGGAGGAGTTTTTAGAAAGAAAAGTATCGGGAAACTGAGGATCGATCGAGTGATCGATCGTAGAGTATTATTTTGATCTTCACCAGCGGCGGTGGTTGTTAGAAGATTTTCATTTTTAACATTCGGCGGCGGGCGAAAAAGAGCACTTCGTATTTCGGTAGAACTAGTGAAATAAATAAATTATAGATTGTAATAACTGTGAATTTTAAATCAGGTGTGTTTGTGAAAGCTTTTGTAATTTTTATTAATAATTATAGTGGATTTTATCGGGAATGTTGTAAATACAATAAGAAAATATAACAATAATAATAATTAAAAAAAAAAGGAAAATAATCAGTGGTGAAATTTATATAAAATATTAATGTCCAGAAGATGAAAAATAAGAGGAAAACAAATAAATATAAAAACTACAAAAAGGGAGAAGTGAATTTCATTTAAACTGAATGTTGTGTAGTGGTCGATTCTTTTTGGCAGACAGTATAATTGTGCAAAGAAAAAACTACTCTAAAAACCTAGTAACAGGTTTTACTGGTAAATACATTTTACTAAAATATATAACAAAATTAGTGCTGGTAAAAATATATAAAACAAAAATATATATAACAAAATTGGCGCAGCCGGTAGGATCTGGGTGCGCTAACCAAAAAAAGGTGTTAATACTGCTGGTCTAGGCTCCTTTGACTATCAACCCAAGGCTGAGCCTGACTTGGGGGCAGTGTTAGCGTCTGCAGCTACGGCGCGTAAAATTTCCCAGATCCTGCACGAATCAACGCTCGGGGGTAATCATCTATAGGTGCCTCTGCTCCAGGCGAGCACGCATTTACCCCCCTAAGTTTTTATCAGCGGGCTTCATCCGTGCCCAGGATACGCCCTATGTCAGAGGGCCAACCAGGGGACAACCATCACTTAGAAACTCCCCCACCGAGGGATAATCACCTAACAGCAGGCCCTTCAACGGTTCCAGGGTCCAACGACATCAGCCCTCAATACCAACAGGCAGGCAACACATCAACACCTACAACTGCAGCAGAATCACCAAGAAAGCTGAGAAGCGGTACCTTTTTAGGAAGGACAACGAATCAACAAGTAGGTTTTAAGTTAAGTTTAGACCAAATTTTGAAGAGAGCGCTCGAGACAGGTGACATAAATATCACCGCGTGCCAAGCAGTAGAACGAGAAACAAAAAGAACTCGTGAAAGCCGCCTGACACAAATAGAAAACCTAAAGCAGAGCACCCTCAAATTTAGAGAGGATTTAGCCAATTTTCAGTCTCTCGAGCGCCCTCTTCAAGGCGGAAGCCGTAATTTAGTAAATTTAAATTTAGAAACATTAGAAAATTTAGAATTTAACGGGAAAAATTGTGAAGATAACGAAATCCGATCGCCCGCCGACAGTTTCACAGAAGAGCTTTTGAATTGGGTAAGCGTGTCCCTCACAGACTCCGAGAAGGACCTTACCCTACCCAGAGATCAAAAGGACCATACAACAAGAGAAAAGAAAGAACTCCTACTAAACACAGCCATGGCAGACGAATACATAAAAGTCGCCAAAATAACAGCACAACTGGTCCCAATATTTTCTGGCGGACAAAGTGTAACAGCATAATGGCGCGACCATTTATTGGGCGCCACTTATGCGAGGTGTCACCCCCTTAGCCATAAGCCCTGAAGAGAATGGCCAAGGAGCCAACACCATACATAAGAAATACAAAGAAAATCCGGAACTCCTACGCCGGCCACACGGAGTTAGCTAGCTCGCCGGAGGGGTCGTGGGGTGTGTGGCCGGGATTTACCGAGGCTGGTTCACCACTTACCTGTATCGGTGCCACCTTGACTTTCATCCATAATTCTCCGATCGTCGCCTGAGCCGCGTCAAACCCTGAAAAGAAATGATCCCCCCTCAACCATTCCACCAAAAAAAAATTTACCACTGGACCATTCTCATGATTATAATCATTTAATCTGGAAAACTAAACATAAACAGTACATGGAAGTTTAATACCAACAACACGGATTAGTTGCCCATGTCAAATAATCGTGAACGAATACAATAAAATAAAAAAAAATACGAGTTACGTACTTTATGGATGTTACCACTAAAGTGCGCAGTATTGGCCAATACTCCTCACTTTGTACAAATGATAGTACAATCAACAGAAGAGGAAAACAAAAATTTCCTGAACCAAAAAAAAACAAAATGTAATTATTACCGACAAGGAGCAACACAAATCACAACTAAGTATAAAGAATATTATCAAGTTAATACTAAATACTATTAATATTAAAATTGTTATTTTAGTAATAAATTTTTTCTTTTTTTTGTTTAAATTAAAGCAACAAGAAAGTTTTTTTTTTTTTTTTGTTTTGTTTTATATTCTTCTGGACTGCAAGAATTTGTTGAACTTCTCCACCCCAGACAGTTAATTGACTATAGCTCTCGTCCTCAGTTTATATATATAAGTATAATATATTTTGTAAAAACGCCACCTACGGGGTTTTCAGAGCACACGAAATTTTCCCCCCCTCTTTTTCTTCTCTATTTTATTCCTCTAACCAAAAAAAAACCCAACCACACAAAATTCAATTAAATTTTTTTTTTATTTTAGACGTCCTCAGCCGCTTTTAAAGTTTTTCCTTTTTTTTCTTGTTTTGTTTTTTTGTAATTTGCGATCTGCGACCGAATTATAGACAAAAATCCTCAGTTTTTATTGAAATAATTCTTCTCCGCTGAATATTATCGATAACAAAGAAAAATAACTAAATATAAATTTTCTTTTATATACCGATTTTTGTGTTTCAATAGCAAAACAAAATGTACATGAAACTTTCCTCCCGTGTGCGTTTTTTAATCCTTCTTGTTTTTTTGTTTTTCTTCTTTTTTTTTTTTAATTAATTTTTTTCTTTTTTTGTGTTTTAATTAACCCACGAAAGCTACATATATTTTTTTGATGTATTTAATTTTTACTTACTGCTGCACGGAATTTAAAAGGATTTCTATTGAATTCCGAGATAACATAAACTCTGGCTTTACGTCATCTTTTGTGGCTTCTTTTTTTCTCCCCCCCGTTGGTTGTGGTGTGTTGGTGGTGTAGAGCAGCCGTACGTCGTCGTCTCTTCTTTCCTTTCTGATCTTCTCTCGTCGTGTTTTTTTGTTGTTTTTGATGATGATGATTTATTATTTAGTCGTTCCCTTTTTTATTTTTTTCTTTTTATTTAATTCTTACGAATATAGAACCGCGTCAGTATACTTCTAATCAACGTGTTAATATCATTATTTTATAACACGATAATATGATATTGTAATTTTTAAGGACTGCTTAATGAAATTCTGTCCCACGAACTAGATAGAACTCTTCCCTTTTTCCAAAAAAACTCCTTTCATTATTCATTTTTTTCCTCGCCTATCCTTTTTAAATTTTCCTTTTCCTCCCAAGTAATTTTACAGTAAATTTCCCCTTGCCTACAGGGTGATTTCCAAACTAAATTCCCCAGTCAAAATAAATTTTCCAACCGACCGTTACATACCCTCGGGTCCACAAGGCCGACTCGCGAGGCAGTGAGGAGCCGAAAATAACGGACGGTTTTTTTTTATGCCGTAGGTCTAATATGTTGGCGCCAATGTGGGACTCGACTCACGACCTGAGAATAGGAGTCTCATGCTCTAGTGAGCTAGCCGGGCCTCCCAGGTAAAAGGATTAACTCGAAACGAGGTTAGAGGAGTGATTACGCCAATTTTTAAAAAAAATGTGGGGCCGTCAGTCGATTCGCTCGGACGAATATCTGGAAGCCCCAGGATCCGGCTGAAGGCAATTCCATATTGTCCCCCTCCGGCTCCTGTAAACTTACAGACATTCTCGCCCGAACCGGTTTCCCCTCGTACCATGGAGTTAATCTCACGCAATCCCACATTGCATGGGACTCCCCCCAGTAGGACGACAGGCAACTAATTCGCCGAGGTAAACCTACGCCTGACCAAAAATCAAAAGGTGAAGAGGACCCCTTGAGGAAAATCAACGACGTATGTCTTTATGCTGGCACGACACCAGGAAATTCATGATGATCATACTGAGTGAAATTATGTCCGATTACTGCCGACCCCAAAGCGAAATTTAGATTTCGGACTATTATTCCTATTAAACCGCTTTCAGACATAGGATGACTCATTCGGTTGTGTACCGACAACAATTGGGCGGTGAACTCATCAAAGGAAAGATGATGTTGTTTAGTGTCCATCATCTGAAGTATAAGTTCTTCATCCGACTCTCGACTTCGGAAATAGCGAATGAACCGGGCCTTAACTGTTTCCCAGTCAGGATCTACGAATTGGCGCCGAAACTGCGACCAATACCAGTCGGTGGCTCGCCCCGACAACAAAGAAGAAAAATGTCGGCAGACTTCTGATTGGTGGACTCCATCATCATGAGCCCTCAGCTCCACCCGGAACAGAAATTCCTCCGCCGACAACAACTTGTCCTCGCCGGAGAATTTTAAATTCCAGAAGGTAACTGGAGACTTGCGATGCTGGGTCCCAGGCAAAAAATCTAACCTGCCGACCGCAGATGGGGACGCCTCGGGGGTGGACTGCTGATCCCTGGGTACCCCAGGGTTCATAGGGACCTCAGCAGGTCGCTGCTGGATTAGCAGGGTGTCTAGAACTTGTCGCAACTGAGCAACTTGCTCCTCCAGCGACGGAGTAGGGTTGGGGAAGGTTGGTGAGTCCCCCTGGCCGGCTTCGGTTCCGTTAGGGAGATTGCCTCCACCAGACGTGGTACCTGCAGTCCTTCCACTTCTGAGCTCCATCGTCTATCCCCACGATATAATCAACACCAAAGCAAACGCTAACAAGTGAGCACAAGGTTGCAGTAAACAAATCAAATAGATAGTAACACTAGTGTTTGTATATCTCAAAGAATCAAAATCAACGCCGCTTAGTTTGTATAGACAGAACAATAAAAGTGTATTAGTGTGTATGAACAAATCAACTAACTATTGGTGCTATGGGAGGGTACCTCAAAAAAAAATCAACAACGATTAGAGGGTAGCAATAAAACAATAAAAGTGTGTTAGTGTAGGTAGATAAGTGATTTGCTTTAATTCAATATACGCGAAGAATGGTTGAGACGGATAACACTTCCCCTCAGGGATCCCGCATGTCGATGGCCTCGATGGCAGTTGGTGAAAACTATGAAGCATAGTCATCACCAAGTGTCATCCAGGTCGCCGACCCAGCTTCAGGTAAACCCGGAACGAAGGACGGAAACGAAAATTCAAAATCGCATCGACACGAAAAGAAAGGAAACTTCTTCAAAAATAAAAAAAATTTTGGGGATCCGCTGTTCAACCACAACTGAGCTACCTTTCGGAAAATCAATCAGTTGGGATGAACAGACGAGAAAAACCGATTCAGGACAAAACAAAAAATAGAATTTAAAAATCTGAATGGACCTTCAGAAGGAACAAGGGGCGCAGTGGCAGGCGGTAACACGCCTGTTACCAGAGACGGTTAAGCCCTTGTACCAACTTCAACTTCCACCAGGAAAAATAATTCGAAGATCCTGTTCCAAGACCGACGCAGTGGCAGGCGGTATCACGCCTGATACCAGAGTCGCCGACCCCGGAAACAGGACAGGGATGAACCCCTACTACACCTGCACGCATAGCCAAGCGACCACTCGCTTGTTAGCAAGCCGTGCAGGTCAGCATGGTTCGAAGCTACTCCAAAAAGAAGAAGTTACCGCGTAAGTGAACGGACAGGCCTAAAAGCGAAGACAAATAAAAATTCACATAGAATTTAGACAAGGATGCTGCAAAAAAATTCGAAAAAATAGACAAGGGCTAAGGCCTCGCGGTACTACCTTAGCCCACAGCGAGCGCTTGGTAATTGTGGTGAACCATAGACAAAAAAAATCAAACATTGTCCGTGAAGGCACAAGTGGTATTAAACCAAAAAAATTTAAACTTCAGGGTCCGTGTAGGACAGTCAACGGGCTTTAAAAGCTACGTTGGGCGCCATTTATGTAACAGCATAATGGCGCGACCATTTATTGGGCGCCACTTATGCGAGGTGTCACCCCCTTAGCCATAAGCCCTGAAGAGAATGGCCAAGGAGCCAACACCATACATAAGAAATACAAAGAAAATCCGGAACTCCTACGCCGGCCACACGGAGTTAGCTAGCTCGCCGGAGGGGTCGTGGGGTGTGTGGCCGGGATTTACCGAGGCTGGTTCACCACTTACCTGTATCGGTGCCACCTTGACTTTCATCCATAATTCTCCGATCGTCGCCTGAGCCGCGTCAAACCCTGAAAAGAAATGATCCCCCCTCAACCATTCCACCAAAAAAAAATTTACCACTGGACCATTCTCATGATTATAATCATTTAATCTGGAAAACTAAACATAAACAGTACATGGAAGTTTAATACCAACAACACGGATTAGTTGCCCATGTCAAATAATCGTGAACGAATACAATAAAATAAAAAAAAATACGAGTTACGTACTTTATGGATGTTACCACTAAAGTGCGCAGTATTGGCCAATACTCCTCACTTTGTACAAATGATAGTACAATCAACAGAAGAGGAAAACAAAAATTTCCTGAACCAAAAAAAACAAAATGTAATTATTACCGACAAGGAGCAACACAAATCACAACTAAGTATAAAGAATATTATCAAGTTAATACTAAATACTATTAATATTAAAATTGTTATTTTAGTAATAAATTTTTTCTTTTTTTTGTTTAAATTAAAGCAACAAGAAAGTTTTTTTTTTTTTGTTTTGTTTTATATTCTTCTGGACTGCAAGAATTTGTTGAACTTCTCCACCCCAGACAGTTAATTGACTATAGCTCTCGTCCTCAGTTTATATATATAAGTATAATATATTTTGTAAAAACGCCACCTACGGGGTTTTCAGAGCACACGAAATTTCCCCCCCCCCTCTTTTTCTTCTCTATTTTATTCCTCTAACCAAAAAAAAAACCCAACCACACAAAATTCAATTAAATTTTTTTTTTATTTTAGACGTCCTCAGCCGCTTTTAAAGTTTTTCCTTTTTTTTCTTTTTTTGTTTTTTTGTAATTTGCGATCTGCGACCGAATTATAGACAAAAATCCTCAGTTTTTATTGAAATAATTCTTCTCCGCTGAATATTATCGATAACAAAGAAAAATAACTAAATATAAATTTTCTTTTATATACCGATTTTTGTGTTTCAATAGCAAAACAAAATGTACATGAAACTTTCCTCCCGTGTGCGTTTTTTAATCCTTCTTGTTTTTTTGTTTTTCTTCTTTTTTTTTTTTAATTAATTTTTTTCTTTTTTTGTGTTTTAATTAACCCACGAAAGCTACATATATTTTTTTGATGTATTTAATTTTTACTTACTGCTGCACGGAATTTAAAAGGATTTCTATTGAATTCCGAGATAACATAAACTCTGGCTTTACGTCATCTTTTGTGGCTTCTTTTTTTCTCCCCCCCGTTGGTTGTGGTGTGTTGGTGGTGTAGAGCAGCCGTACGTCGTCGTCTCTTCTTTCCTTTCTGATCTTCTCTCGTCGTGTTTTTTTGTTGTTTTTGATGATGATGATTTATTATTTAGTCGTTCCCTTTTTTATTTTTTTCTTTTTATTTAATTCTTACGAATATAGAACCGCGTCAGTATACTTCTAATCAACGTGTTAATATCATTATTTTATAACACGATAATATGATATTGTAATTTTTAAGGACTGCTTAATGAAATTCTGTCCCACGAACTGGATAGAACTCTTCCCTTTTTCCAAAAAAACTCCTTTCATTATTCATTTTTTTCCTCGCCTATCCTTTTTAAATTTTCCTTTTCCTCCCAAGTAATTTTACAGTAAATTTCCCCTTGCCTACAGGGTGATTTCCAAACTAAATTCCCCAGTCAAAATAAATTTTCCAACCGACCGTTACAAAAGTCCGACTCTGACGACCGAGCTGCAAATGTTCATAGGCTGTTGTCGTAGAGTTCTGCACTGTCTCACAGGAACTGAAAAGGAGGCCTTTATTCAGATTCTCCCTACCAGACTTCGAGGCGACGCATACCAACTAATAGCCTCAAGTCAACCAGCCAACTTCGAGGAAGCCGAAAAGCTCCTCAACCGCACTTATTTACCTAGGGAAACATATCAGGAGTTAGTTAATAAACTAATAACACTCCGACAGTACCCTATGGAACCCCTCACAGCGTATACCACGCGCATAAAACAACAACTGTCTTTATGCATAGAAGCCGCCACAACTAAATACGGCGAAGCAGCATCCCAAGTCAAAGTACAGTTAGAAGACTTTGCGAAAAGCGCATTAAAAGGAGGGATCAATAACCAACTTTTATGCCAGTACTTGCTGGCAGCAGGCGATGACAGCCTGGATAATTTAATCCAAAAGGCCCTGGACATGGAGAGACTTCAGCAAACAACACTGAACATCCATGCCCAATATCAAAATCCATCAGCCCTGCCAATGTACAATCAAGGTGGGCCAAATATAACCACCCCCACCCTACAATCAATCAATCAGTACAATAATCCCTATACGCTGGCTTACAATAATGGTCCTTATACATATCCATCACAGTCAGGCCTAAACGGCTCTACTCCTCTACAAACGACACATTCACTCTACTCCGCTCAACATAACGCCGCCGCCGTCATCACTCCGCCCAGTATCACATCACCAGAACATAACATTCCACCCCAAGCAACCCTAACGAACTACAATCTCCCCCTGCCCAATACGCAACAACCGAGTGTACCAAATATACCAGTCCCTACCACAACTACCACAGTACCTCAGGTGGCGCAATTAACGCCAACGCCTCAAAAATCTCAAGGCAATCCGTTGGCAAATGTCACCTGTAGCTATTATCGAAACAGGGCCACACATACACCGATAGCATTAAAAGAAAAAATACTCCCTATTGCACTATTTGTAGAACGACAAATCACGATGCACGGGATTGTCGCCGCCCACTAGAGCGCTCACGACCGAACTTCACTAATAACGGTCGTTTCCCCGAACAGCGCCCTAATAACAATAATGGGGGTAGACCTTTACAATATAATAATGGTTTTCAACAAACTAATCAACAACAATAACTGCCCCGTCCACAGCCGCCACATAATCAAAACCAGGTAAGCAACAACAATCGCCGAGTATTCAACATACGCCACACATGCGATTTCTGCGGAAGGCGGGGCCACCAGGCAGAAGACTGCCGACAAAGGCAGCGATGGGAGAGCTCGCAATCGGGAAACTTCCCAGAGTCGGACCAAATACCCCCGGCCCGACATTAGACGCTAACAAAAAACCAAATGGGGGACCTCAGGCCTCAACTGGTACAAACCCACTAGTAACTCTTCCGCTCGACATAAGCCTCAACGGCAAAACACAACTAGTGGTGGATACAGGCTCTGAGGTTACAATACTAAAAAAGAGTAAGCTTCGACAAAATGTCACCATAAACCCTTCTCAAAAGTGCACGCTAGAAACGCCATACGGTAAAAGGAAGACTCTCGGAAGTTGCCAAGGAAACTTCAAATTGAAAACCCCAATTCCTTGCACTTTCCAAATAGTGCAGAACATGCCAGAGATTCCCAAAGATGGCCTTCTAGGAAACGACTTCCTCTCCCAGCACTGCAACGTTGAGGGCCCTAACAAAACATTACGATTTCCTCGCACGGAAATTAATCCGGAAGAAATTACCTTTCCATTACAAACCAAAGCCACCAAACCGAAACCCAGAGAGCAGCAGGAGCAAACCCAAACCAGGGAGTCTCAGCTCGTAGAAGCCGAGACGACCCCTGGTGGTGTCTCCCAAGTACCCTCCGAAGGGAGTACAAGCTGCCAATCTCAAGATGGGTCAAAGTTAGATAACAACCTAAACGGTTTCGAGACCAATGAAGACCTAAGACAAAAGGTAATCCTAACGGAATCTATTTGTATCCCAGGCCGGCCAGATGGTGGTACCAATACCATTAAGTTTAGAGGAAGAAATGCTCTGTAAAGCTCAAGAGCCCTGCGAGGGAGTATTCCTCGCGAATGCCCTCTTACCTTCTGGAAACCAAAGAGTATTTGTTGGCCTCCTCAATGCTAACAACTACATAGTAGCCCTAACGAGCCTAACTCTAACGCTCGCCCCCACAAATGGCTACTCTACAATACCACTCAATTCCAACCCTGCAAGTTCTAGCCCAAGGCTCTTTGTCAAGAAAGACAACGGCGAGTGTGGAAGACCGGTAACCAAAACCGGCACCCCACCGCTCAAAACAAGCCGCAAATGGCAGAAAAAACTAGGGGTCAAATTAAAACGGGGTCACAAGAGCAGTGACCAGGAAGCCGCCAACCTATTACACATTAGACACATATTCCCGGACTATGAAGACACGGACGACCAAGAGCGTGCACAGCGCATTCAAAAAGTTGACGAGGAGCTCAACCTTGATCATCCACTAACGACCGAAGAGAAGAGGTCCATAAAGGAACTATGTCACGAATACGCAGACATATTCCACTTAAAGGGAGATAAGCTCACGTACACAGACGCTATCTCCCACGAAATTCCAATGATCTACGAACGAATCATTCACCAAAAAATGTACAGACTGCCGAGACACAAAGGCAGGTAATCAATGAACAGTTAGAAGAAATGTTGGACAACGACATAGTCCAACCCAGTAAGAGCCCATGGAACTCACCCTTATTAGTGGTCCCCAAAAAAGCGGGCCCTAATGGAGAGAAGAAGTGGCGAGTAGTTGTCGACTTCCGAAAAGTCAACGAAAAAACCATAGGCGACGTATTTCCCCTGCCACGAATCGAGGATATTCTAGACCAACTCGGTCACTCAAGATATTTCACTACCCTCGACTTGGCCAGTGGTTACCACCAAGTACTTGTGGAACCACAAGATCGCGCTAAAACAGCCTTCAGCACAAACTACGGCCACTACGAGTTCAACCGTATGCCGTTCGGGCTAAAAGGTGCCCCGGCTACGTTCCAACGGCTCATGAACTCTGTCCTCACAGGCCTGCAAGGCCTCGAATGTTTTGTCTACCTGGATGATATCGTCATCTACGGTAAAAACCTTGAGGACCATAATACTAAACTTCGGAGAGTCTTCGACCGGTTGAGGGAAAATAACCTCAAATTACAACCAGAGAAGTGCCAATTCCTCCGAAAAGAAGTTGTTTATTTGGGTCACGTTTGCTCAGAGAAAGGAGCTCTGCCAGACCCACGAAAAACGGAATGCGTCCAGAAGTTCCCTGCCCCACGGACTATCAGGCAAGTGCAATCGTTCTTAGGCCTTGCCAATTACTACCGAAAATTCGTCCCAGATTTTTCAAAAACAGTCCGTCCCTTAACGAACCTTCTACGCAAAGGCGTAAAGTTTTCTTGGACACCAAAGTGTGAAGACGCATTCCAACAAATAAAAAATAACTTAGTATCCCCTCCACTGCTAATCTATCCAGATTTCGACAAGCCGTTTAACTTAACAACGGATGCGAGCAGTGAGGCACTCGGAGCAGTGCTCTCTCAGGGAGAAGTGGGAAAAGACCAGCCTATTGCCTACGCAAGCCGCACCCTAAACAAGGCAGATCGCAACTACTCCACCATTGAGAAAGAGTTGCTGGCAATAGTCCGGGCTGTGAAAAACTTCAGGTGTTATCTATTGGGTCGGAAGTTTACGGTCTACACGGACCATAAACCCCTCAAAGGCGTATTCAACGTCAAAGACCCAACTACTCGACTAGTGAGATTCCACCACAAGCTGTCGGAATACGACTACACTATCGAGTACAAACCGGGAAAATATAATACAAACGCTGATGCACTCAGCCGTATACCACAATTCGCAGAGGAGCCAAAAACCTTTACGGTAGAAGCTCAAGTTCACCAACCCGGAAAACACCTCCAAACAAAACAAGAAGAGACGCCCAAGCAATGCAACATCATCACAAGGGCACAGGCGCAAAAGCAGAAAGACGACGAAAAGGACAAAAGAACTACGTCTCTAGAAGCCCCCCACTCAGAGGAAGGGCCCAAACCGCCTGAGATCGAAGATGAAACCCCAGAAGACCCTCCCAAAGACAACAACCTCAAAGGGAAGAAGAACGTTGAGGTCATTACCAGTCAGGAGGGGATAAATACAATCCTAAAAGATTATCACGATTCCCCCTTCGGTGGACACCAGGGAGTCGTGAAGACCTATAACCGTATTCGCCAAAAATATTGGTGGAGGCGTATGTTCCGCGATATCTCTCGCTATATAAGAAGGTGCAAGAAATGTCAAACCATGAAGGCCTCTAGACAATTCCGAATGCCCATGGTTATCACGGACATTGCTGAAAAACCCTTCGATAAAGTCTATTTAGACATAGTAGGCCCCCTGGAAGAAACACATTCGGGAAACAAGTACATCCTAACCTTCCAGGATAACCTAATAAAATTCGTCGATTGGTATGCCATTCCCAATGGGGAAGCTCACACGGTAGCACAAATTTTCTTCGACGAAATCGTCACGCGCTATCGCATACCAAAACAAATAGTCACCGACCAGGGATCAAACTTCCTGAGTGACCTTTTTAAAAGCGTGTGTAAGCTGTTAAAAGTTAAGAAACTCCAAACTTCTGCATACCACCCTCAGTCTAATGGAGCACTAGAACGCGCACACAGGCCCTTAATAGAATACTTGCGCACCCTCGTAGACGAGAGCCCCCAAAGCTGGGACAATTTCCTTCGGACAGCAGCATTCGTGTACAACAACAGTGTACACGAGGGGACAAAACTAACCCCCATGGATTGCCTCTACGGCTTTACAGCCGACGTCCCATCCAATCTAAAACGAGAGCCGGAGCCTATATACAATCACGAAAGTTATTATCACCAACTCCGGTATAAATTACAAAAATCATATGCACTGGCACGTAAGAATCTGCTCTAGTGTTGGGTAGGACAGGATAATAAAATGAATTTGTAAGAGGAGCCTCTTTTTCCTTTTGAACCAGTACAATGTCTGACTTCAAATGAGGCGAGGTGCCATTGTATTGCTAGCACATCACGTAGTGAATGGCTCAAATGTTGCGATGCGGGTAGATCTATTGCGTTTTCGAAAGAGAGGATACGATAAATGATGAATGCATGAATGGAAATATTAATTATCGTGCCTACGAATGTTGATTACAAAAATATTCTTGAAAATTTTTGTTAACTGTATAAAGAAAATCATATTTACAAATTTAAAATGAAACTCCCTAAAATTGAAAATAACACGAAAATATCTTATTTGTTACAGATAGAGATTAAAAAATAAAAATAAAATTTTACCTCCCTCGAAAAATGTAAGAAATATCTCTCCAACTTCACTCCCTCGAAAAATGTAAGAATTTTCTCTTCAGTACAAAATTCACCTCCCTCGAAAAATGTAAGAATGGTTACCTCCCTCGAAAAATGTAAGAATTATCTCTTCAGTACAAAATTTGCCTCCCTCGAAAAATGTAAGAATTTTCTCTTCAGTACAAAATTCACCTCCCTCGAAAAATGTAAGAATGGTTACCTCCCTCGAAAAATGTAAGAATTATCTCTTCAGTACAAAATTTGCCTCCCTCGAAAAATGTAAGAATTGTCTCTTCAGTACAAAATTCACCTCCCTCGAAAAATGTAAGAATGGTTACCTCCCTCGAAAAATGTAAGAATTATCTCTTCAGTACAAAATTTACCTCCCTCGAAAAATGTAAGAAATATCTCTCCAACTTCACTCCCTCGAAAAATGTAAGAATTGTCTCTTCAGTACAAAATTCACCTCCCTCGAAAAATGTAAGAATTTTCTCTTCAGTACAAAATTCACCTCCCTCGAAAAATGTAAGAATGGTTACCTCCCTCGAAAAATGTAAGAATTATCTCTTCAGTACAAAATTTGCCTCCCTCGAAAAATGTAAGAATTGTCTCTTCAGTACAAAATTCACCTCCCTCGAAAAATGTAAGAATGGTTACCTCCCTCGAAAAATGTAAGAATTATCTCTTCAGTACAAAATTTGCCTCCCTCGAAAAATGTAAGAATTTTCTCTTCAGTACAAAATTCACCTCCCTCGAAAAATGTAAGAATGGTTACCTCCCTCGAAAAATGTAAGAATTATCTCTTCAGTACAAAATTTGCCTCCCTCGAAAAATGTAAGAATTGTCTCTTCAGTACAAAATTCACCTCCCTCGAAAAATGTAAGAATTGTTACCTGCCTCGAAAAATGTAAGAAATATCCCTCGAGCACAAAACTTCACTCCCTCAAAATGTAAGAATTGTCTCTTTAGTAAAACATTTCACTCCTTCAAAAATGTAAGAGATTTCTCTCCAGTTCGTATTTACAATCTCACCACGGGTCGGTTTAAATTGGATATTTGACTGCGGCAAAAACAGTAAGAAAATATCTATGCAGTTCGTGTTTACAATCTCACCTCGCCGCAATTCGAATTGGATATTTTATTGTCGCAAAAGAAATAAGAAAATCTTGTTCCAGTTCATGTCTACAGTAGCCGCGTTCCATTGGGAGATTTTTTCTACTCCCGAGTACATGGCCAATGGAACGCGATTTTTAACATAAGAAGTAAACAAGGGTATAATAAAACAATTTATTATATCTTACCGTATTATATCTATCAATATTATCCACTTTATAATTTTTTAAATTCCACTGTTATTTATTTTATTCACTTTAAACTGTTACTTGTTTTGTTTACTTTAAAAATACCTCATATAATAATTAATCTGACAGTTTATTTTACTGAAAAAAACAAAAAGCCATCTACTTTTAAGTAGCTAAAGCTTGAAAACCTGGCGGAAATTTTATGCGTTTCTACTAGGAGTGAAATCCCCCAAAACAAGAGCAGGGGTAGTTGGAGGTCCTCGGGAGTACTCCAGAGTAGCAAATATCGCCCAATGGAACGCACGTAGTCTCACCTCGGCGCAGTTCAGATTGGATATTTTTCTGCTGCAAAAGAAGTAAGAACTGTCTCTCCACTTCGTAATTTACAAACGCGCGATACACGCTCATATCCCAGTAGTACATTATTTTTGAACCGGGACATTTAAAAAAGTTGAGGCCTCAGTACAATTTACTATCGTGTACGGGACAAATGAACTGCCTCTTGTAAGTCCGGCTCAACTCTAATCTGCTCGCCAGTAAAAACCGCTCCAAACGATACTATGATGGGAAGGCACGGCCCCTAACACTACACATAGGAGACAAGGTCCTTCTACACAACGAGGCACGTAAGAACAAACTGTCCCAAATATGGATAGGACCCTACACTGTGACCGCTGTCCCAAGCCCAGTAAACACGACAATTAAAATAAATAAGAAGCTAGTAACGGTTCACAATAACCGCCTAAAACCGTTCCACGACACACAACCCCAACTGGAGTAAAACTGGTCCCGCTTACAACAATACATACTCCTAACGTTCACATGTCAGAACATTAAATTAAATAGATCGCACAGGACCAAAATTTACCAAAATACAACCCCCAAACGAACTCGTACTAGCAGGCCCCAACTCATGTCTCCATATCCCAAAAACGGGCAAACTCGAGCTAGCTTCCTGTTAACACCTTCATTTGTAATATATTTGCTTTTATTTTCACTTTCACGACTATCATACCACTTTCATCCCCTAATCAGAATTCTCTTTACATACAAGTTTATACTCTTTTTGGTTTTCCAGTCACCCTCCTCTCCTTTATAATCTTCAAGTACGAGAATCGCTCTACTCCGTAGCGATTCTCTTGCTTCAGGGGGGAAGGAATGTTATGTAGAAATTTTGAGCAATCCTCAAAATTAAGAAAATTTCTAATAATTTCTAAATTTCCAAATCCAAAATTCCTTGAACCCGGAATTTTGTTGACATAAAAAATGCACGGGCCGGTAAATGATCCGTGCACAAAATCCGAGTGTAACCTGAAACGCCAAAGGAAATTGGCAAGAATATTTAGCGCAATTTGCCTTGCGAAAGAAATTAAAAGCTCGTAAGCAAATTGCGCCAGTTTCAGGGCATTTAAAGGAAAAGCCGACGGGTGCGTTTTTTCGGCCGGCGACCTCAGCCTTGGGTCAAGCACCAGCAGGTGACTTTTGCACCAAGGTTGAATGCCCGGAGGAAAAGTGCAAACGAAGGATTTTTGGAAAGAAAAGTTTCGGAAAAATGAGGATCGATCGAGTGATCGATCGTTGAGTCTAGTTTTGTTCTTCACCGGCGGCGGTGCGCGGTTTTAAAAAAATCAGGTTGATTTGGTTGTATTTAAAAGGTAGTGTTGTAAAAACGGTTTGACGGTGGCGAAACGAATCGAAGATTCATAATTACTAATTATAGTCCGGGAGGCAGCGTTGCATTTTGGCGGCTCATTTCTTCCCACTTGATTTTTTTGCAATAGATAGTTTAGATAAGACTAATAACAGAAACAACCGTCAGACGCCAGTATCGTGGTTGGGGTGGTCATGGGAAAAGTAAAGTAAAACCATGCTCACAATACAAAAAAATGGATTTAATCCATCATATTGTAGCCAAGCTGTTTTCCAGCGGCAAGAAATATTTTGAAATAATGTGTTTACAGATTATATTCACAAAAAATTGTCGATAGCTGCTGGCAGAACGTTGTGAAGATAGTCAGTTTCTTTTTTGAATACATTATAAAATGCTAACGTTAAAAACCCAATCAGCACTTATTATCTGACAGCTGACGGTGTTACCCCCATTGTGCATACAGGTGATTGTGCTTTTTATTCTTCTAATTATAAAAGAAATTTTATGTATAAGTTTCATTGAATTTGAAATGATTTTATAAAATGTGTTTTTTTGACAGGTTTATACAAGCGACTGACGTATAATCCCCCACTAGGTACGCAGCTGACTTTTTTTATAATTTTTACTATCACTTAAACAATAGCTGTGCAAATGCTCAAGTGGTAAGAAATAAGCCGACGAATTTTTTTTTTACCACTTTCACATTTTCCCACGACCACCCCCACCACGATACTGGCGTCTGACGGTTGTTTCTGTTATTAGTCTTATCTAAACTATCTATTGCAAAAAAATCAAGTGGGAAGAAATGAGCCGCCAAAATGCAACGCTGCCTCCCGGACTATTAATGTTGCACTGTATAAAAATACTTCGTAAATTTAGAGAGTAAGTTATTTACATTCGGTTAGTTTTAAAGGAATAGTGTTTATATAGTTACATGACAACGAGTTTCATGTGTGAACAAACAATCTAGTGTCCTAAGTACTTTGTGTAAGGAACAATACGTTTGAAAGTTTAAAGCAAAAATGTGTTTTTGTAAATAAGCGTTTACAAATCGAAGCAAATCGAAGGTTCATAGTAACTAATTAATATAGTATTGTATAAAAGGATTTCATAAATTTAGAGAGAAAATTATTTCCATTCAGTTAGACTTAAAGGAAAAGTGTCTATCTAGTGCCCTAAGTATTTCGTGTAAAAAATAAACTATTGCCCAAAAACAAAATATATAAAGGTGTTTTTTTTGTATAAACAAAACAGCGAAGCAAGTTATCCTTTAAAAATCTGCTTGACATACAAAAGACGGTGAGTTATTTACATGCAAAAACAAACAATCATTTCTTTTATAAATTAAATTTGGAGACGTTTCCATCCTTTGTCTGAATAAAAAAAAAGGAGTAAGTTATATAATAAAAAGTGAGTTATATACAATTATATACGAATTACGTTATATAACACATAGAAAATAAGACGAACAAAATAATACTTACAACGGAAAAATTTAACTTATGCCCGGTTTCACAGTGTCGGTTTAAGCTTTCGCTTAGCTGAACCTGAACAGTTAGTTTAAGCTTTAGCTCAATTCGAAATCGTTTCACAGTTTGTTTTTGTGCTCAGTTCAGCTAAACTTAGTTCATTGAATTTTGTAGGCCACTGTGGTCGAGTCAGTTGTCATATTTTGTGGAACACCAAAAACATTTAAGCGGAAGCTTAACTCAATTTCGAGGTTTAAGCTTTCACTGTGGAATCGGGCATTAGTCTTACAAATGTACGCTGATATTTCCGCAGTTAATAAACAAATAGAGAAAATTGAAGATATAATTTTATTAACCAGATTAAACGTCCTTGCACACAATATAATCGCGAAAGAAGAAATTAAAAAACTTGAGATAACCGTCGATACCATGCCATATATTAGAAGTAGTGTACTTTTCGGTAATAATCTCATCATTATTGCTATTATGATACCAAATTTTACTAAAAAACAATACTTTAATGCTTTAATAATACCGTGCCCAAACAAATTTCACGAGGAGCTTGATTCGAATTTTAAGAATGTTATTATAAATGCAAATAATATATATGAAAACACAAACGAATCAATTTTGAAGAAGAATTTGAAATATCCAACCAATGATTGTATAAAAAATTTACTAAAAGAAAACAATGTATGCCCATTTAAAATAAACAAACAGAAAACAACTTATCTAATGAGTGAAAATATTATTGTAACAAACAATTTATTACCAACTAAAATCATTCAAAATTGTATAGATCAGGATATTACAATAAAAGGTAGTAATATTATAAAATTCAGTAACTGTAAAATAACAATAAATAATAACGAATTTGTCAATAAAATTGAAGAGTATAGACATCATATGGTACTACCATCATTCAATCTTAACGTAACAAAATTAATTAGAAATATAACAATCGAAAAGCTCAATCTCAACACAATTAAAAACAGGGAACTTATAAAATATATAGAATACGAAACAAAAGTTATAACATATAGCTCGCTCTCTGTAATAACATTAATACTGATATTAATCTCTATTGTAATATAAATAATAAAAAGGAAAAGAAGTAATGTAAATAAAAATAACATTCCAGGAGTAACGTTAGGTCAAAGGGAGGGGGAGTTACATGTGCAAATTCCAACCATTTCCGTTCCCACAATTTAAACGATTTCCGTTACCACAATTAAGTTGAAACATCAAAAACCTAAATACAAGATCGCGTCTAGCGAAACCTGAAACCGCGATAAAGTCACGTCGCATTTACTTCTAAGAAATGCAACTCTGAAATATTGCACATGCAACATCAGTCTAATTTTTTATTTCTTTTTTTCAGTCTTAGTTCTTTCAGGCTTAGCCTTATCAATTTTGTTAATCAGTCTTATAAATCGACTCTATGTATAAAGACCTCCTTTTTTAAATCGCTTGTTTTTGTATGTTTCAAAATTAATTTTATTTCTTTGAAAATAAAAGTATTTCTTTTAAATCGTGTGTTTTTAATTTTCGAAAATAAAATAAAATAAATTAATTCAGGGAGTCGTGAAGACCTATAACCGTATTCGCCAAAAATATTGGTGGAGGCGTATGTTCCGCGATATCTCTCGCTATATAAGAAGGTGCAAGAAATGTCAAACCATGAAGGCCTCTAGACAATTCCGAATGCCCATGGTTATCACGGACATAGCTGAAAACCCCTTCGATAAAGTCTATTTAGACATAGTAGGCCCCCTGGAAGAAACACATTCGGGAAACAAGTACATCCTAACCTTCCAGGATAACCTAACAAAATTCGTCGATTGGTATGCCATTCCCAATGGGGAAGCTCAAACGGTAGCACAAATTTTCTTCGACGAAATCGTCACGCGCTATCGCATACCAAAACAAATAGTCACCGACCAGGGATCAAACTTCCTGAGTGACCTTTTCAAAAGCGTGTGTAGGCTCTTAAAGGTTAAGAAACTCCAAACCTCAGCATACCACCCTCAGTCCAATGGAGCCCTAGAACGCGCTCACAGACCTTTAATAGAATACTTGCGCACCCTCGTAGACGAGAGCCCCCAAAGCTGGGACAATTTCCTTCGGACAGCAGCATTCGTGTACAACAACAGTGTACACGAGGGGACAAGACTAACCCCCATGGATTGCCTCTACGGCTTTACAGCCGACGTCCCATCCAATTTAAAACGAGAGCCAGAACCTATATACAATCACGAAAGTTATTACCATCAACTTCGGTATAAATTGCAAAAATCATACGCACTGGCACGTAAGAATCTACTCGCTAGTAAAAACCGCTCCAAAAGATATTATGATGGGAAGGCACGACCTCTAACACTACACGTAGGAGACAAGGTCCTACTACACAACGAAGCGCGTAAGAACAAATTATCCCAAATATGGATCGGACCCTATACAGTGGTCGCAGTCCCCAACTCAGTAAACTCCACAATTAAAATAAATAAGAAACAAGTAACGGTTCACAACAACCGTCTAAAACCGTTTCATGAAACACAACCTTAGTTGGAGTAAGACTGGTTCTGCATACAACCATACGGTGGTCGTCAGGTGCCGGGACTGCGGCAAGGTCTTTAAAAAGTAATGCATATGTATACGATGCTTGAGACTAAATATATTGTTGGTATTTCCATGGTTGTGTTTCTATCAATCATATTCGCGGTAATTGTTTATTTCGCGCTGCAAAAGAAAAAATAAATAAGATGGAACGCAAGCATATATACTTGGTGGTCGCTGTCGTAGCGGTGGCGCTGGTGGCGGTCGCTGTGATGTACTTTTACAAGCGCAAGAAATCTGGCACCACGGCCGCTTTCACGGCCCCCGCCGCTCCCACCGACCACATATCGAGCTTTAACCTGCAGGAAAACACATACCTGTCCGACCATAAGATTGTCCCCTACAAAGACATGCCCAATCTGAAGAGCGTGCCCACCAACCACACCACTACCAATGTCCAGAACGAGCACGTGTACCGCATGCTGGGCCTGAGCGACTCGTACGCCTTTAGGCTGCAGTTCAAAAACAAGAGCCGCGCCATGACTGCCCTCCTATTCAACGAATTTGGCGAGTGCTTTGCCAAGTTCCGCATCGACAAGTCTGAACTGACGGTCAATGACGATATCGTGCTCAGCAACGTGCTGGAGGACCCCAACAAGCTCGATAGCAAGTCTGTCAAATTCATGTACCGCAACCAGACATTCTATGTTTAATGCAAATACCTGAAATATGATAAATAGGTATGTTTGAAATAAAAACGCTGACGTGGCAGTTAACATTCAGACTTTATTGAGTTATGCCCTTAAATTATTACACACTTCACTTATCTAATATTTAATATTAAAAATAATTGTCACTAGTACACTTAGTATTTTAACTTAACGAAAAATGATGTGTCCCTCGTCGAATACCTGAAAGGATGCAAGCATATAGTGTCAACGATTACCAGGATATGGCATGTATCAACACTTATTACTTGCAAGAAATTTGATTAAATTGAGTACCCAGCACCAAGCATATAAATATCCAATTACCAGAGTTTGGCATGTGTCGGATCGTATTACTTGGCTTACCTCTTGGAACTTTCTGACGAACAGAGAGACTGACTGCTTCTGAGTTCGGGTTTATATAGGCCGAAGTCAACGGTTTTTCTTATTTGGACTGCATTTTCGTCCTTTGCGATTGGGAAATTTTTTAGGGAAATTATTTATTGTTTATAAATGCTTTAATAACTCCATATTATTGCCTTGTTTGGCTTTCTATATTTTTTCTAATATTTTATTCATTAAATTTTCAATATTTCTCACTATTTTCTATCATTCCTTTTAATATTTTATCAATATTTTATTTTGTACTAAAAATTTCCCTTTGGGATATTTAATTAAATTGCTGCACTATCAACGGATAAATTTTAAATTCATACTATTATCTCTTTCCTTTTTTTTATCCTGTTTAATATCCTTTTCCCTCTCATTATCCTTATGGTAAATTATATTTTTTTAAATATCTTTTTTACCATAAATAATTTCGTTTTTCGGGCACCACCATTAAATTCCTCATCGAAAATTACATCGATTTGATATCCCATATGTTTTGAGTCGATGTTATTTTGACATTTCTACGCGCGGTGAAGTTTCGCGAGTTCGTGCCGCCGTTTTTCGCGAATTTTACCTGTTTGCGCTGATCACAGGTAATCTCAGTGTTTGTGGTTTGTGTAGTTCTGCATGTTTCATGTTTTTTGTGATATTTTGGTGGTCGGCGTAGTGAAATTTACGTGAATTTCGCTAATTCGGTTTTTTGTTTACACCTGTCAGCGGGTGTTTTTGAAGTACCTTTTTCACCTGGGGCTTCAATTTAAAAGATCTAATTGGTGAAAAAAGTGGTCTTTACCACTTATATAATAAACGTATTGTGGCAGTTGTTGACCATTTGCGTTATTTTGTGTAATTTTACGTTGACTTATTTGTAGTGTTGTTGTTGTTGTTTTCTCATGTGAACTTCATGTTCCTTGTTTATGTAGTTATTTGTAATGTTTTTTCATGTAAATGCATTCTAAACTACTCATTTTAATTTATTTTTTTATTATATATTTCATTTTCATTTTATTTTTGGTTTTTAATTCATTTTTTTATATTTCAGTTTTGAGTTACAGGTAAGTATACATGTATCGTGTATCAATAATTCAATATACTAATCTATCTTTATTTTTAGGTTTATAAACAACATAATACTATAAAAAGAAAGAAAAAAAAAATATGTCTAATGAAATGTTATGTTGATTGGGCAATAAATATCAACTAACTTATGGTGAGTTTTTTTTATTTGTGACACTAGTTAGCGCCTTGGGGCTAAACATTCTCCCCCCTGTTGAACGGTTACGTTCAAGGGAGGTTTTTGTTTGCTGATTCCACGCTTATGGTGGTGGTGGAACACGATTCGCCCGTCTGCCTTAACCTGCACCCTGACCTGGAACTTGTTGGGCAGGTTGATTGTGTGCTCCTTCTTTTTGGTAAGTTGGATTTTTGGGAAATATATTTTTTGCAGGAGGTGTTTTGGCAGGAATAAGTCTTCTCCCTCTCGTGTGATGAACCGCTGAAAATCGTTATGTAGTCGCATCTCTAATTCTTTTAGCGTGTACGTTGGTCGTAGCACTTCTAAATGGTGGATTTCACGGCCGTTGATTATGGCTGGTGCCTGTAGTTTAGGCCTTGTGATGGGTGTGGAGGCTGCGATCTTACTGGTTTTTTCTGCTTCGGCGCTGGTGAGGTCGATGACTACTGTTTGTGTCGCTGGTTGGTCAGTGGCTGAATTTGCTGACGTCTCAACTGTAGCTGGTTCCCTGGTGCTTGGTGTAGCTATAGCTGCTATGTTTGACGTGGGGATGCGCTTCGGTGCCGTACGGATACGGATTTCTGGTCCACAGGGCATCGCTTCGAAATTCCTCCTTGGAACCGGTTTTTGGGGTACACTCCAATAATTATTCGGCTGCGTCTTCCTAAATTTTGTTGCTCTAGGAGGAGTCGGTTTTGCTCTTGGGACGTTGACCCTTTCGTTACCCTTTGGTACTTGTTGCTGCTGACATCTGTTTGGTGTGGATGCCTTGAGTGGCTCATCGCGTTTAGATGGTGGTTCGGATGAATCGGCAGCTCCACCTTTTCGCTTCTGACCGGCATCTATACTGGCCAGCGTTTCTAACTCCGCCTCTATATCGAAGTCGATATCTAGAAACGGACTCGTTGAGGAACTACCACCACTGGGGTATAGCCAGCTGTCTTCGACGGCTGCTAGATCGGCTTCCGTGTAGTCGAATTGGTTATTAGACATCTTGGTTCGCTTGTATGAATATCTGGAATAACTAAATACTGGTTAGATAGTGTATGTTGGGAACAGGGATAAGGAGAATCACGATACAAACATTTAACAAGACGACACAAGAATCGTTGTCTCATTAAAGAGATGGTAATTCTGATGTATTCTTCGGTGGCTCGATTGGTAGGCGGCAAATTTTGGTGATTGGCCGCTGGAATGTATTGTGGCTTGTCCTCACTTGCACGACGCGAATCAATCCGTCTCTTCCTGGGAATACTGCTTCGATGGTCCCAAGTGGTGACGTATTTTCGTGTTTTATGAGTACTATGTCCCCGATTTGCACTGGTGGTTGTTCCCTTTGCCATTTTGGCCTATGCTGTAACTGGTGTAGATAGGCTTTAGTCCATTCTCTCCAAAATTGTTTGACCATAAGCTGGATGTAGTTCCAACGTTGTGGCAGTGATGTAGACTCAAGCGCGTCTCGTGATTCGGGAAAGGCATTCAGGGCTTGCCCAATCAAAAAATGTCCCGGGGTGAGAATAAGAGTATCTTCTGGATCATTACGGACGTAGCACAGAGGGCGAGAGTTCAAACACGCTTCTATTTGTATGAGTAGGGTGGTATACTCTTCAAAGGTGAGTATAGCATTCCTTACTGTCCGGTACAAATGGTGCTTGATGGATTTTACGCTCGCTTCCCAGATACCTCCAAAATGTGGTGCCCCTGGTGGATTGAAATGCCACGTAATTCTTCGTGATGCGCAATCGCGGGCTGCTTCGGTAGTCGCTTCCTTGAGGGCTTGTTTCATGTCCTTGTCCAACGTAGATTTCGCACCGATGAAATTGGAACCGCAGTCGGAAAATATATCTGTACACAATCCTCGTCGGGCTGTAAACCTCCGTAGTGCGGCAAGAAATGCTGATGAAGATAAATTGGACACCAACTCGATGTGGATCGCCTTGGTGCTAAGACATACGAACACACAGATGTAGGCCTTCTGCAGCTTGGCGTTCCTAATTCTAGATGCCTTGATTGTTATTGGACCGGCGTAGTCAATACCAACACTAGTAAATGGTTTACTGATGTTGACTCTTGGTGTTGGTAGTTGTCCCATTAGTTGTGTCATCGTTTCTCCTTTTTGTTTGGCGCAGATGACACATTTGTGTATACGACTCGTGATGCATCGTCTTGCATTGAGGATCCAGTATCTTTGCCGGCTCGTGCTCAATACCAGTGATGTTCCACCATGTAACGTGTCTAGATGTATCTTATCAATTAGCAAATGGGTTATGGAATGTTCCTGTGGCAAAATGATGGGATGTTTTGTATTATATGGAATTGATGCATTCTGTAGCCTTCCTCCTACTCGAATTAGCTGCTTCTCGTCCAAGAATGGATTTAGTTTCAGTAGTCGACTATTCTTTGCCAGTGGTTTGCTGTTTAGTAAATTGGTGAATTCTTCTGGGAAAGCTGTCTGTTGTACGATTCTCCAAATGGTGTTCTCTGCTTGTTGCCATTCCCCAACGGACATGTGTTTCGTTCGTTTGACATTGGGGTTTTGACAATTATACTTAAATCGCAAGATAAGTGCTATTACATGCGTTAGTCGTGTTAGCGATGAGTAGCGTTCGAATAATTGATTTTCAAGATGGGTGACACAGCTCAGTACGGTTGGTTTCCTTGCTTCAAGCTCGGTTTGTTCTTTTATGTCATGAAACTTTGGCCAGTGTGTTTCGGATTTGGTGAGCCAGGTTGGTCCATGCCACCACAGCTGATTGTTCAGCAAGTTTGATGCTGGAATACCTCGGGACGCCAAATCCGCTGGATTGTCCTTTGTTGGAATATGTTTCCACTGATTATAGCGTATCACTTCTTGGACTTCCACCACACGATTAGCAACGTAAGTTTTCCATTTGGCTGGATGTTCCTTTACCCACTGTAGTGTTATTGTTGAATCTGTCCAGGCAAATACGGGAAGCTGTTGGAGCTGCATATCCTCGATAGTGCATTTGAGAAGTCTAGCCAAAATCACTGCTCCGTTTAATTCCAACCGAGGTATGGTTGTCGGCTTGATGGGAGCTACCTTTGTTTTAGAAGTAAGTAACGTCGATACGATTTCTCCGTTGTCCTTTTGCACTCTTACATACAGCACAGCCGCATACGCCTTTGCGGAGGCATCGCAAAATCCATGTATTTGTGCATCAGTCGTCGTTGAGTAATTGATCCATCGGGGAATCTGTAGTGCTTCTAGATTGTTCAGCTCTCGTTTGAATGTTTCCCACTCGGTTTCGATGTGCGTGGACACTCTTTCGTCCCATGAGCATCCGGTTATCCATAATGTTTGCATCAAGACCTTAGCAGTAATTATGACCGGGGATAGCCATCCTAAAGGATCATACAACGACGCTATGCCAGAGAGGATATTACGTTTGGTAGGAATATCGTGATTGCGCAATGGTGTGACGCTGAACGTAAAATGGTCTGGGCCAGGATGCCAACGTATTCCGAGTGTTTTCACTGTTTGGTCTTCTGTAAACTGTAATGATGTTTTTAGCTCACGATGTTCTATTGGTAGGTCTTCTAATATTGCTTGGTCATTGCTGGCCCATTTGCGGAGATTGAATCCACCTGCTTTCGTTATAGCCATTAATTCCTTCTGTAGTCCTTTTGCCTCTTGGATATTATCTGCTCCAGTTAACAGGTCGTCGACGTAGAAGCTTGTGTACAATGCTTTGGAGGCAGCAGGCCAGGTTTTTTTCTCGTCCTCAGCTAGTTGTTGAAGGGTTCGTATGGCTAAGTAGGGAGCACTTGATGTACCAAACGTTACCGTTTTCAATTTGTAGTCCTGCCATTGCATAGTCTGAGGATGTCGCCAAATTATCCTTTGAAAGGTGTGATGCTTTGGATGGATCTCTATCATGCGATACATTTTCTCTATGTCTGCATTCATCGCAATTTTATACTTCCTCCAATTCAGCAGTGTGGCAAAGAGCTTGGGTTGTAGAGTTGGCCCTGTTAACAGATGGTCATTAAGTGACTTACCATTGCTAGTTTTAGCCGAAGCATCGAAGACCACTCTTAGTTTGGTGGTCGTGCTTTCTTTGAATACTGCATGATGCGGTATGTAATACTGCTCTTCCGACTCTTTGGGGGGATTTGTTGCTTCCATGTGTCCAAGCTCGATGTATTCATCCATACACTTACTGTAGTCTTCCTTGAGCTGGGGATTCTTTGCAAACTGTCGTTGTAGTGATACAAATCTTTGTAATGCCTGTGGTCTTGATTGGCCAAGCGTGGGTGACTGGTTGTCTATAAATGGCAACGTGACTTGGTACCTTCCTGTAGGGGTTCGTATATGTGTTGTTTCGAAGATTTGTTGACAGAGTTCTTCGTCCTGTGTTAAGATTGGTTTTGCTGGAATTTCTTCGATGTTCCAGAAACGTGTGAGTAGCTCGCTTATATCCGGGTCTGTTGATCTGGCCGTAAATGCGGAGACTCGCTCGGTGTATTTGTTCTTTGTTGGTCCTATAATGATCCATCCAAAGAGAGTGTTGATGCCTATTGGAGCTGTCTTCGGTCCACGTCGGATTCCATCCTGTACTATTTCTGCAAAGGTTGTTGCTCCTAAAAGTGCATCGATCCGTCCTGGTTTCCAGAATGTTGGATCTGCCAATTGCAAGTTGTTGAGGTGCTTCCATTCCTCCTTGCAAACTACCCTTGTTGGTAGATGATCGGTGATTTGATTCAGAACCATAAAGTCAACTGCCACTGAGTCTGCAGTAGAGACACGTGAATTGAGAATAAGGTTGACTTGACGGTGAGCTGTTGCTGCTTGGCTATTGTTTAAGCCTGTAATCGTAACCGAGGTATTTGTTGTTGTGGCATTTAGCTGTTTGCATGCTGCTTCTGTGATGAATGAAGATTCCGATCCGGGATCAATCAGGCATCTCAGTGTTTTTGATCCGCCATGCTCGGCATGAGCAATGACCAATGTGGTTGATAGCAACGCACGATGATTTTTCATTGCTAGAAAATTTTGTGTGTTGTGAGTTCCTTCAGCGCTGTCGGCTGCGTGTGACTTTGTGCACGTGGAATGTGTAGTTTGAGAAGTTTCTCCCTGGTGAAGATGTTCTTCAGTTGATCGAGTTGATCCATGCTCTCTGTTTTTGTTGTCTTCGTGTAGGGTTGTGTGATGTTTCTGTTGACATCTGCGACATCTGTATTTGCTGGTACAATTATTTGTCGTATGCTGGCTTGATAGGCAGTTCAGGCATCTACCGGTGGTTTGCATGAGTTTACGTCTGGCGTCGCTATTCATTGCTTGGTATCGTTTGCATGAGTGAACATAATGTTTTTGGTGACATACTGGACAGAAAGATTGCTTCATGGCATGATGTGCATGCGTGATTCCTTGTGTAGCGGTTGATTTTGGATGGGTTGAGGGTTTAGAAACAATTGCGTCTGCGATTGATTCCAGTACCCTCAGCCTTGTATTCAAAAAATCACGAAACATGGAGAGGCTTGGGAGAGTTTGAGTTGCTCCTAGTTCCTCCTCCCATAGTCGTAACGTAGCAAAGGGAAGCTTCTGTACCAGTAAGTATATCACAATTGCATCCCAAGATGATGTATCGACGTCCAGATTCTTCAATTGCTGCAAACATTCAGATGTAGTTTCAATTAACTCCTTCATACCCTTAAATGTTTCAGTAGATAATTTGGGTATGTTGAAGAAAGTCTTCAATTGATGATTCACTAGCATCCTTTTATTCTCGTACCGTTCCTTTAATTTTGCCCATGCTGGAAGATAATCTTGATTGGTCGTAGGTACATGCCTTAGCATCGTTTGTGCTTCTCCAACCAAACATTCCTTCAGATAGTGTAACTTTTGTACTGAGGAAAGTCTGGGGTTGCTGTGAACCAAAGAGACGAACACGTCATGAAATGATCGCCACAAATCATAATCTCCATTATATTTTGGTAGACTAATCCTTGGCAATTGTATTTCATGTGGAGCTGTTGTTGCAGAAATGGCTGGAGCGACTGATGGAGCTGGTGTACTACTGATTTGACATTTTTCTAACCCGTCCATTAGATCTCCTAGATAGTCGAAATATTTACTTTCTGCGGCGCTGTATAGGTCGAGCGTAAAATATTCGGCTGACATATCTGAGGCTTCTTCTTGTGCGGCTGCTTTATCTAATGCTACGTCGTTCCTCTGAAACTCTTCCCAGATCTCTTTCAGCCCGGCGATCCTTGATTTGTAGAATCCTAGGGTACGTTTGGCAATTGCTGTCTTCTTGGCATTTTCTATGTATTTGTCCAGGCGAGCCTTTAGGTGGTTTTGCACTTGGCACAAATCTTGTAGAGACGCCATCTTTAATGAAGTTTAATAATTTTATGACAAACACTTGTAACTAATAAAATCTGAATGTGCTGAACACGTATTCCTGGATGGAACCACCAAAATGTTTAATGCAAATACCTGAAATATGATAAATAGGTATGTTTGAAATAAAAACGCTGACGTGGCAGTTAACATTCAGACTTTATTGAGTTATGCCCTTAAATTATTACACACTTCACTTATCTAATATTTAATATTAAAAATAATTGTCACTAGTACACTTAGTATTTTAACTTAACGAAAAATGATGTGTCCCTCGTCGAATACCTGAAAGGATGCAAGCATATAGTGTCAACGATTACCAGGATATGGCATGTATCAACACTTATTACTTGCAAGAAATTTGATTAAATTGAGTACCCAGCACCAAGCATATAAATATCCAATTACCAGAGTTTGGCATGTGTCGGATCGTATTACTTGGCTTACCTCTTGGAACTTTCTGACGAACAGAGAGACTGACTGCTTCTGAGTTCGGGTTTATATAGGCCGAAGTCAACGGTTTTTCTTATTTGGACTGCATTTTCGTCCTTTGCGATTGGGAAATTTTTTAGGGAAATTATTTATTGTTTATAAATGCTTTAATAACTCCATATTATTGCCTTGTTTGGCTTTCTATATTTTTTCTAATATTTTATTCATTAAATTTTCAATATTTCTCACTATTTTCTATCATTCCTTTTAATATTTTATCAATATTTTATTTTGTACTAAAAATTTCCCTTTGGGATATTTAATTAAATTGCTGCACTATCAACGGATAAATTTTAAATTCATACTATTATCTCTTTCCTTTTTTTTATCCTGTTTAATATCCTTTTCCCTCTCATTATCCTTATGGTAAATTATATTTTTTTAAATATCTTTTTTACCATAAATAATTTCGTTTTCGGGCACCACCATTAAATTCCTCATCGAAAATTACATCGATTTGATATCCCATATGTTTTGAGTCGATGTTATTTTGACATTTCTACGCGCGGTGAAGTTTCGCGAGTTCGTGCCGCCGTTTTTCTCGAATTTTACCTGTTTGCGCTGATCACAGGTAATCTCAGTGTTTGTGGTTTGTGTAGTTCTGCATGTTTCATGTTTTTTGTGATATTTTGGTGGTCGGCGTAGTGAAATTTACGTGAATTTCGCTAATTCGGTTTTTTTGTTTACACCTGTCAGCGGGTGTTTTTGAAGTACCTTTTTCACCTGGGGCTTCAATTTAAAAGATCTAATTGGTGAAAAAAGTGGTCTTTACCACTTATATAATAAACGTATTGTGGCAGTTGTTGACCATTTGCGTTATTTTGTGTAATTTTACGTTGACTTATTTGTAGTGTTGTTGTTGTTGTTTTCTCATGTGAACTTCATGTTCCTTGTTTATGTAGTTATTTGTAATGTTTTTTCATGTAAATGCATTCTAAACTACTCATTTTAATTTATTTTTTTATTATATATTTCATTTTCATTTTATTTTTGGTTTTTAATTCATTTTTTTTATATTTCAGTTTTGAGTTACAGGTAAGTATACATGTATCGTGTATCAATAATTCAATATACTAATCTATCTTTATTTTTAGGTTTATAAACAACATAATACTATAAAAAGAAAGAAAAAAAAATATGTCTAATGAAATGTTATATATATATATATATATGTTGATTGGGCAATAAATATCAACTAACTTATGGTGAGTTTTTTTTATTTGTGACACTAGTTAGCGCCTTGGGGCTAAACATTCTACCTAAACTGCATCGCCAAGCCAATACACCGCCTCCGCCGCCACGAACCGCTCGCCTACCTCAAGTTTGAATCGACCGGCATCAAGGATTTTACGATGTACAACACCGATTGAATCAATTAAGCCAATATGGCGGCCGGCCGTATAATTAGCTTGGCTGTTTGGGTACTGGCCCCAGTCGTTGTTTACTTTTGCACCAAGAATCTACTCATTTTCTCCAGCGACACGGTACTCAAGTACCTCCTCCTCCAGACGCAAAACCGCAACCTCGTGTACACCCAATAATTTTTCTCAATGGAGCGCTTGATGCTGATCAACGTTGAGCCCCCGACAGGCAAGAGCACCAACATCGTCATACATGGTGTCGACAACTGTGGCACCCCCCACCGCCTGACTGTGCGCAATTTCGAGTACGAGTTCTACATCGATGCCGGAGTCGTATCGCCGCGCCAGTGCTGGGAGCTGCTGGCCGACCACGAGCAGCACATCGCATCGATAACCGAGGTCGAGCGCACCAACTTTCGCGGGTTCAATCACCCCGCCAAGTACATACGCATATCGACGACCAGCCTGCGCAGCATCGGGGATATGTGCAGCGACCTGCTGTTTGAGCACCCCCGCCTCGGCATCTACGACCACATCTTCAACTTTTACGGGTATTTCTACGCCAAGACCAAGCTGGGCACCCACTTTGACCTGGCGGACGACGGTCCGCACGGCTCGGTCGAGCCACACCAGATTGTGCCCGTGGACGAGGAGCCGGTGTACCCCGTGACTACCGTATGACTGGACATTGAGTGCTTGAGCGACGGCGCCTTTCCGTCTGCCCAGAATCCCGGGGATAAAATTTTTTTGATCGGCTGCATCGTGAAGCGGACAGACGGCAATACGGCGCGCAAGATTGCGTTCGGACTGGACCTGCCCGCCACCAGCGATACCGACACCGAGATTTGCACCTTTACCACCGAGCGGGACCTGCTGGCCGCATTCATCGAGTTTGTGCGCACCTCAAAATGCAGTCTTGTGACTGGCTGGAACGTCCTTGATTTCGACTTGCGCTACATCGTGGACCGCTGCGCGCTGCTTGGGGTCTCCCAAGACATTTTCGAGATGGTGAGCCTGAGTGGCGGCACAGTAGTATTTTTCCGCCCCCATTCATTCGTGTGCATGGACGCGCTCAAGATTGTGCGGCGCGACTACCTCCGCTCCCTGCGCTCGTACAAGCTAGACGATGTCGGCAAGATTCTTTTAGACGAGCAAAAGATTGAGATGGACTACAAACAGATCACGCCAATGTTTAGGGAGTCGGCCGAGGCGCGCATGAAGCTGGTAGAGTACTGCGTGCAGGACGTGATGCTGGTGAGCCGCATCCTCGACAAGCTTGACATGGTGCTGAACGCCTTCATGATGGCGCACGTGATGAAATCGACGCTGGGCAACGTGCTGGAAAAGGGCGTGCAGTTCCAGATCCTCAACATGCTGCAGGCGCATATCTATGGTACCTACATCATACCGCAGTTTTCCAGCGTGGAGGGCGCCCAGACGGCCAGCAAAAAGACATACCAGGGGGCCACGGTGGTGCAGCCAAAGTGCGCCTACTACACCGACCCCACCATCACGCTCGACTTTGCGTCGCTGTACCCCTCCATCATGTTCTCGTACAACATTTGCTATTCGACACTCTTGCTCGACACAGGTGATACACCGCCGCAGTACAACGAGTCGCCGATAGGGGCGCGGTTCGCCACCGAACGGCCAGGCGTGCTGCCGTGCGTGCTGTCAACGCTGCTGTCCGAGCGCAAGCGCGTGAGACAACTCATCAAGACGACCACCGATGCAGGCCGCGTCAAGCTGCTCAACGCCCTGCAACTCAGCTACAAGCTCGTGGCCAACTCGATATACGGGTTCACCGGCGCCTTGCACTCCAAGATACCGTGCATCGAGATTGCGGCCAGCGTGACGGCGTACGGCCGCCGACTGATCGAGTCTGTCATCAAGCAGGTGGAGCAGTGCTACCCGACCGCCACCATCGTGTACGGGGACACGGACTCGGTGTTTGTGTGCTTTCGCGAGTACTCGGCCGACCAGCTGATCGGGATGGGCACAGAGATGGCCGACCGCATCACAGCCGCCATCGGGACCGGCATCATCAAGCTAGAGTTTGAGAAGGTGTATACCTGCCTGCTGAAGCTGCCCATAGGCGAGCGCATCGGGTTCCTCATCGTCGAGAATGGCAGCAAGCTGAAGCGCGACAAGGCAGTGTCGCTGGACGAGTACCGCACCGGGGGCCACGCACTCGATCTGGTCTTTTACATCGACACCCAAATCGTCGACCCGCTCAACCGCATCTTTGCGCCAGCCGGCATCGTGCTGGAGGGGTTCGGCGAAAAGAAGCGCACCACCAAGCGCGGCCAGCCCCCGCCCCAGCAAAGCAACAAGATTACAAATTATTTTAATAAAAAAAACTAGTTTAGCAAAATATCATCTTTTATTTTTTATACATGTATTCTAGATAAAGTTGACATTCCTCTGGACCAGCGGCAGCATGGTTTCGAGTATGAATTCGGCATGTCTTTTGCACCTGCGTTTCTGAGAGCGAACTACCAATGTGTCGACGATATAATCGGGCACGAAAATCGTCTCGGGTTACGTATATGCTGCATCAGTCGCTCGTGATTGGTGTTGTCGGTGCTCGATGTCGTCGTTTGTGCGGCGGTAGGCTGTGGGGTGTAGGCTCCGCTCTCATTGACCAAAGGTAGCACGGTTCCGCAGACGAAATCGCTATACTTTTTGTAGCCTGGTTTACGACAGCGAAACGCCAGTCCATAGATGGTCGACTCGCGAACGAAAACTGTATCGGGCAGCAGGGTGTCGGATACGTGTGCTCGAATCTTGGGGGTCCAGTATCGGGAGCAATTCGCCTATAACTAAAAAAGTGTCATTCTCGCCTGCCTTGAACACCCAGCACTCGAATTCGCCATCCCCACGTGAACTTTATACTGAATCTCTCTAGTGCCATCTGTACTTATTGGTGGTTGGGCGGGCATAGACTGGATATGTTGAGTGTGGGTCTATTCATTTATCACTCTGAGTACAATCTCTGTGATTGGTTTGTCGCTTGTTATCGTGTTGTTTCGGGCTTTGAACGAATCCGCCGGTAGTATTTCCTTAACGCGATTCATGATGTTCATGGCGTTGGGGACGTTGTGCTGGTCAAACACGAGCTCTTCACTGTCCTGGTCGATGCGCTCGATTGCTTTTTTGGCATACCGCTCCGGTGGTCGAAGGAAGCGGTAGCAAGATTTCGTTTTGTTGTGATATATCATAAATCTGTGTTTTCTAGAACTATTCTCCGGCATAACAGCGACACGCGGCTTCATCTCGGCTATTCTTTCATGGGATTGCTCAAGCATTCTATCCCTTCTCTCAAGCATTCTATGACTTTCCTGGATCATTGTCATTAAAGTGTCAATTCGTTTCGTATCTGCGGGCTGTGTCCGCACGATTTGCGGCATAACGTAGAAGCCATTCTTGCGGATCGATGGTAACACATTTTCGACTACAAACCTCTTATAGCGCCTGGCTGCTGGTAATTTTGAGTCCATAAATAGCGAGTTGATACCAGGTTCAGTTACGAATAACGTTTTAGGATGCCAGTTTTTCGGTGTGGGGGGAGGAGACTCTAAAGTCTCAACTAACTTTGACCATGTTATTTTATGCGCCTTGTCTACAATCTTGTATGCTTTCTTTGGTTCAGCATACCCCAAAAGGATAGCAAACTCTTTCAACTTGCAATAAATCGATCCGTCGGCTGTAAATAATGCATAGCATTTGAAATTACAACCCTTCTTCCCGGATTTAGCTAATGGAAATTTGTACGGCATCAAAGACATGTTTGCTTCTTCCTTATATATACTAGTCTGATATAGCGGTAGATCACAGATCTCAAGATGGCACTCAGCTTTTCCCCAACTTGTATGAAAGATGGGCCCGTAGAGTAAACTTGACCAGATCTGTAAAATTGGCCAGAGGTTTGTACTCGTTGGCCGGTAGATCACAGATCTCAAGATGGCACTCAGCTTTTCCCCAACTTGTATGAAAGATGGGCCCGTAGAGCAAACTTGACTCGACTGTAAAATTGGCCAGAGGTTTGTTCTCTTTGGCCGGTAGATCACATATTGTTCGTTAGGGAACCACTATCACTTTGAAGCACAGCGCTATGGCCAATTAGTGGATTCCACAAAGAAAAGTGTAGCGGAAATAATATTGCAAAAAGGTCTCCAATAAAAAAAAAAAAACAAACGTGGCTTTCTATTCACAGTTTCTATATTATAAAAAAACTTCTCTTAAACGCACTGTATATAAAAAATTCATTAAAATTGAAATCCACAAGAAAAACAAACAAACGAACAAATTCACAATTATTTCTTTAATTTATTACATATAAAAAAAAATAATTTTATTTTAAATTCATTCCTCTTAAAATTAAATCCCTAAGAAAATGAAAACTCCAAAAAGAAAGAAAAAAATCTAGAGGTATCCAGCGCCGTTTAACAATAGGAAAAAAAAAACACCAACACCGTTTATCCCGTCACCAACCAGAAACACATTTCTAGTGAAAATGTCCCAAAGAGCATTACTTTCACTGCCTATGTTCTTCAGCTGGCTTCAAAAACGCAAGTGTTCGCCGCTTGTTCATGCTCCTTCCTTTATACTGTTGCTATCTATGGTCGATTTGGCAGCGAATTCATAATTTGTAGTGCCACCGTCTTCTTTTATCCATAAATTATGGTTTCTTTAAAATACTTTTTTCTAACGAAAACCTTCTTGTCTTTGATGCATAATTTTTAATTATGCTCAAAATTGCAAATTATCGTATTTTTAAATGTCATTATTTTTTTTATAATTAATGATTATTGCAGTTGCCATAACGTCGATGCGGCAGGATATGGAATTACATTATCGACATCCTTTAAGGATATGCATCGTTTTCAAATTATTTTTTTCTCTTTCCCACTCATTGGGTAAATTAAATTTAATAAAATTATTAATATTTTGGAAAAGGGACATTTTTCCCTTTGATCTGGCCTTGCTGCCCTAAATTCGCCTCGATGGGCAGCTGCTGGTCATGGCAGAATATGAATGACAGTTCGCGTTGTTTACTTTCGGCCGCCGCGGCGCGATTCCGAAATTGTTTATTTTCGGGCGTTTTTAGTGTTTTAGTGTCGCGAATATTAACTAATAATGCGCAGGTGAGTGCCCTTTAATGTTTTTATATGGTTTGTAGTTGTTTTATTAGTAGTTAGGGAAAATTTTTTTACTTTTTTGTTTATTATTCCCAACTGTCAAAGTTGGGTTAGAATTTCCCTTTTTTTTGTTTAACTTGCTTAATTTCATAAAAAAATTATGTTGCCCTTTCGTAGGGACTTAGGTAACTTCATTTGTGTTTATATTTTTAGTCATATACATGAAGTTCGGGTTACAAGAGGCCCTTTGAATTTCATGTGTATTTGTTGTTGTTGCCCTTGCTTGATATGTAAAATAAATTCAGTTTGTTTACTAATTCCATTTTATTAATTCAATATATCTTTTTTTTTTTAGATTTAAATTATTAAATATTTTGGATGCGGATTATACTTAGATTGGTGGATTTTGGCTGCAATTTTAGGGAAGTATTTACATAGGTTTTTGTGTACTTTTTGATTTGTGTTTTTTTTTTATTTTTAGGTATGCTGTGTGGAACATTCTTCCCCCCGTTGAACAGCCTTGTTCAACAAACTGCGAACAACGCCTCTTTTATGGTAATGGAAGAAAACTAGGCTGCCATCTGGTTTTAACTTAAGCCGTACTTGGTACCTTTCCGGTAGATTTATTGTTTTTTCCCTCTTTTTTGATTTAGAGAGCGCTTCAAAGTTAATTCGTTTCAGCACGTCTTTAGTGAGGAAAATGTCGACTCCCTCTCTGGTGATGAACCTTTGATGAGTATTCTCTAGTCGCATCTGGAGCTCTTTCACGGACGTAGTTGGCCTCAAAAGGTGAAGAGATGACTCGACTGCTCCATTTATCATTGCCGGCTTAGACGGTGTTGGTGTTGTGTGTGCCGTGTTTTTTAGGTGCCTTGATGGGTGGTGCCTTGTTGAATTCTTGGCCTGTCGACGTTCAGCTTCCCCATTTGAAGTTGCTGCATCGGAACGAGATGATGATGGCTCTCTGGGTGATGTGGACTTGTCAACAGGATCAGCATAAAAAGTCGGATCTGGCTCGTTTAGCGAAAAAAACATTTGTTCCGATAGGATGAGGACGTCTTCATCGTAGTCCATCTGAAAATAGCTTGTAAATTAAATTGTTTAAAATTTTCGGACTACACAACACTGAGGGACGAACAAACACTTGTATGTTAGTAATTATTTAGATAATTCTAAGTTGCATCTGTGGGCAGACGTGCTAACTTGGCTACTGGTCGTCTCAAAACGCTGGTTTGTGTTTTAATTTGCGCGACTCTAACAAGACCGTCTGTGCCTGGATAGACCTCTTCGACAATACCTAATGGCCATTTGGTTGGCGATGTATTTTCACTAGTCACTAGTACTATGTCGCCAATTTTAAGATTTTGCCTTTCTTGTTGCCATTTTGGTCTAGTTTGTAATTGATGCAGATAGTCCGTTGACCACACCTTCCAAAATTTATGCACCCTTTGTTGGAGTTGCTTCCATCTCTGATGTAATGGTGTATCATTAGAATAATCTGGTTCTGGCAAGGTGTTCATCGCTTGCCCGATTAAAAAATGTCCTGGAGTTAGAATTTCTGGATTTTGTGGGTCTGTGCTAATATAACACAATGGTCGCGAGTTTAGTATAGCCTCAATTTGAGTTAACAACATGGAGTATTCCTCGAAAGTGTATGTCGTATTGCATAAACTTCTCCGCAAGTGGGTTTTTACGGATCGGACACCTGCCTCCCAAATTCCTCCGAAGTGGGGCGCTGCTGGAGGGTTGAAGTGCCAATTAATTCCTTGGTTAGTCGCATACTTTGCTGCTTCGAGGTTGGAGTTAAGAATTGCTCGTTTCATTTCTCTGTCTAAGATCACCTTTGCTCCTATGAAATTAGAACCGCAGTCGGAATATAGGTCGGACGGTAATCCTCTTCTAGCAATAAATCGTTTAAGAGCAGCGATGAATGCTTCTGTGGTTAATGCTGAGACCAGTTCTATATGTATGGCTCTTGTTGCCATACAAACGAAGATAGATAGATAGGCCTTAAACAACTGCGCTTTTCTAAGGTGTGACGCTTTACAATTATGGGTCCAGCATAATCTATGCCAACCTTACAAAAAGGTTTTGTAACATTGACGCGAGCCTCTGGTAAATCCCCCATTAGTTGTTGACAGGTTTCCCTCTTAAATCTGGTACACTTGACACATTTAAATATTCTATTCGAGATTGCTCGTCTTGCATCTAAGATCCAATATCTTTGGCGACTGGTAGCAAGTACTATAGAAGTTCCACCATGTAAGGTTTCCTTATGAATTTTATCTATGAGTAGTGCTACCACATGATGATTCCTTGGCAATATTATTGGATGCCTTTGATTATATGGAATGTCTGCATGAGCGAGTCGTCCTCTCAATCGAAGTAAGCCTTGTTTGTCGATGAACGGTGTTAATTGTAATAGATTGCTATTGTGCGAGAGCGGCTTGTTATGGGATAAATTATAATACTCGTTTGGAAAACTTAACCTTTGTACCAATCGTAGAATGGTGGCTTCGGCCGTGCACAATTCACTACGAGAGAGAATTCCAACTTGTTTGGTTCGTGGAGCCTTGCAGTTTTCTGTGAAGCGAAATATGTATGCGATTATCCGAATTAATTTGTCAAAGGAAGAGTATCGAATAAGAAATTCGTCTTGTATTTCAATTGCGAAATTTGCGGTTCGATTGGGTTTGGACTCTAAATCTGTAACTTCTTCACACTTTTTTAATCTTGGCCAATGGTCTTCACTCTTTGCTAGCCATGGTGGACCGTGCCACCAGGTGCTGTTAGTTGACAATTCATCCACGGTTGTACCTCTAGAGGCAAGATCAGCTGGATTATCTGCAGTGGGTACATGTTGCCAGGCTTCGTATTTGATGCTTTCCTGAATTTCTACAACCCTGTTAGCAACATAGGTTTTCCAGCGTGCGGGATGTTCTCTTATCTATTGTAGGACGATGGTGGAATCTGTCCACGCGAATACAGGTACAGCCTTTAAATCCATATCGTTGAGTGTTGTTTTAATTAAGCGTGTAAGCAGTAATGCTCCATTTAACTCTAGTCGAGGAATGGTAGTCGGTTTAGTAGGCGCCACTCTAGTCCTTGCAGTTAGTAGAATGGATGATATATGGCCGTTGTTAGAGAATTCATACCCGAATATTTTCCATGAGTAATTCAATGTGGCTCAGGCTATAATTTGAGTTTTTCTTTATTATTTGATAACAGGAAATTCGGTGAACTTGATCCCGATTCCAGCCTAAGCCACATCGAATCTTCTCTCTCTCGAATAATTTGCAAATATATAACTGATTATGTACAATTTGATATGACTCAGGCTGCACTGGACCACTCTTTTGTTTTTTTTTTTGGAATACCGCTAATATTATCCCAATATCAGTCTCAGTCATATCAAATTCTGTTTTATCATGAGTCTGAGTTTTTAGTTCTGATTATACAGTGGAAGAATAAAGTTGTCAAGTATCCAACAAGTGAGTTTTTAAATTTACTTAACAAACAGTTCATAGTGCTGAACCCAAGGCAATCAAAAACTTGAATACCAAGTGCGGTAACCAGGAAATTCAAGGAGGTGAAATTTTAGGCAGAATTCCCTTAACAGTCCTTCCCAGCATAACACATGGTCATGTGAGCACCATTCTGGTCCTTCGAGCCGGATTCTTTTCAATAATCGAAAGATAAGTAACTTTTTTCTTACTTATGTTTTTAAAAAAAAATATTTTTTGAAACATACATAATGTATGCACAAGATATGCATTGTAGTGCAACATCGATTTAATGAGAGACAATTAACTAATCAATTGAAACGAGGTGATTTACGCTTGAAAATTAATACTACACGTGGCATCAACTCCACATGGTAACTACGGTCGTATCTTCCACATAATAATTTATTTAGTTATGCGAACATTATTAACTTCTCAGTTTTGATTTGTGGAATCTTTTGAACTTTATTAATTGTTGTTTTAACTTTTGCGGGCTTTTTGAACTCTATCTTTGCCACAGCTTACAACTCCTATATGCCTGACCAGGTTCCTAAGGTGAAATAATTAATTCGATCACGTGATTAATTCCTCAGAGTGCATTATATTAATTGATAAAGGATTAATGTCATTAAATTAATATTTAAGTGATAGTGCTCATCAAATAAATGGAAAAATAACATTAACGGTAGATAGGTTTCAATTAAGAACAAACGGTTTGCGATAAACTCAGAATTTCGGGACTATGAAAGTTTCTTACGTGTTCAAAATTAAGTGCAACTTTGATTAGAAATTAGAAATAACGGTTTCTATACGGGACAATATTAAGAATAACGGTTAAGTTGATCTTATTAGTACAATAAACATTCCATCATTAAATCCATTGTTCTTGTACGGACGAAAATCCATTTATTTTAGTTTTATAAAATTAGACATGTTCTAACATCATAATAGTGCAGTCGTCACCGCAGCACTTTTATTACGCAAGGGGCAATTACAACCATAAAACATATTCTTTAATAAAAATAACGATTTTCCTAAAACGTAAGTTGTTTGATTCTTCTTCTTATTGTGTTATTTAAAACTACGCAAAATGAGCGCCGAAAGTGCATTAGTTCAGAAACGTGGTAGAGTCAAGGGGACTCTCAAGCGGATAAAAACGTTTGCCGAAAATCTTCCAGACACTGCCACTACGGAGGACATTATTAATAGATTAGAAAAAATGGAAGACTTGTGGACAGAATTCAAGGACATTGAGGACAACTTGCTTCTAATTCCCAATCAAACCTCAGAACTTGAGGAATTTGAAACTAAATATTTTGCCACCAAGGGCTTGCTAATTCGATTAAAATATGCCAGAGCTTCCGCTCAGTCTATGGCAAATTCTACAGCCTTTCCAACTGACAATGAGTCGAGTAGCCATAGTTTTGTTTCAACAGAACAGTTCAACACTGTTATGAATACCTTTATTTCAACACAACAAACCTTCCTTGAAACTCTCACCCGATCTCGCCCAAGTGCAACAATATCTACTGTGCAACAATCACAACAACAATCACGCCTCCCAACCCTGCAGATACCGACCTTTACAGGTGATTTCAGAGAATGGCCGTCTTTCGCTGATATTTTCGAAAATTCCGTACATAACCGTGAAGATTTAAGTTCATGTCAAAAATTACAATATCTCAAAGGTTTCTTAAGGGGAGAGGCAACAACTGTGATTAGGCATTTAACTATAACAGAGGGAAATTATACAGAAGCCTGGCAAAAGTTAAGGGAACGTTTTGATAAGAAGCGTAACATAACCGGGTCAATTATAAGAACATTCTTTGATGTTCCTGCCGCATCACAACCCTCAGCAAGGCAGCTACGAAACTTGTATGACACACTCGACGAAGTTATAACAGGGCTAAGAGCACTGGGAGCGAAAGCCGAGGCAAGAGATCCTTGGCTAATCCATATTGGCCTCCCTAAACTAGATTCTGAAACAAGACACCTATGGCATAAGGAGGGTTCGGAAACAGAATTTCCTACATTCGATGAGTTTTTGAAATTTTTAAACAAACGCTGTGATGCAGTAGAACTTTCTACAGATAGCAACAAAAGGGCCCAGGCTACCAGAGCCTTTCATGCTGCCCCAACCAACGTAACGTCTTCAGGAACTTGCTTATTTTGTGGAGGCCAGCACTGGTTGTATCAATGCTCTCAATTTAACGCCAAATCAGTGGACGAACGGAAGGGCTTTGTTGTTTCAAAATCTCTATGCTTTAACTGTCTACGTCAAGGTCATTCCGTCAGAACATGTCAATCAAATTACCGCTGCAACATTTGCAAAAAATTGCACCATACAATACTCCATGGAGCAGAACATGATCGAGCTTTCCAACCGTCGTCTACATCCAATCAACCTCGTTCGCTATATTCAACTTGTGACGTACCTTCCACAAATGCGGCGGTTAATCATGTTTTGGATTCATCCATCAACAAGTCACTATCTACTTCCACTGAGGCATCTATGCCCCCATTAATCACACAGGAATTGTCTTCCTTCAACACTTCCATTCAGCACACAAATGGTCAAGACTCCTCTAGTCAAGGGTCATTCTCTCTTCTTCCAACAGCAAAGGTCAATGTAAGGGACAGTCGAGGACATCTCCACACTTGTAAAATCTTGTTGGATTCTGGTTCTCAAGTATCATTTGTTTCTGAATACCTCATTAAACGTCTATCTCTATCAAGAAACCACGCAAGACTTGCAATAAGTGGCATCGCTGCAACAAAAACTGGGCATACAAGGGGGCGGGTAACTCTTCAGCTGTCCTCGCGACTTGAGAAAACAAATTCCCTCATTGTAGAGGCTTACATCTTGTCCAAGCTATCATCTTTATTACCTCCTGTGGAGTTCAATATTGACAATTGGCAGCATTTAAGGAATTGTCCACTGGCGGATCCATCGTTCAACAAGCCAGAATTTATTGATATTATCATTGGAGCAGACAAGTTCTTCGAGGTTCTCAGAAGCGGTCAGATTCGGACAAATGACAGACAGCCCATTGCACAAGAAACCATATTTGGATGGGTCCTAGCCGGCACTCATTTTCCAACAACATACCCTACTGTAAGCCTCCACACCACAACTCTGGGTGATATTGATGCTACACTGAAACGCTTCTGGGAAAATGAAAACATTGAGGAAGATAAAGTGATAACACCAGCTGAGACAGAACTGTGCGAACAACATTTCCAGGCTAACGTACATCGAGACCAGGATGGTAGATATGTAGTATGTCTACCTTTTAAAACCAATGCATCACCACTGCGTTGCTCCCTATCAAATGCTCTCAAACGCTTCCAGTCAGTTGAACGGCGATTTCAAAGGGACCCTATTTATAAGGAACAATATGCAAAATTCATGAACGAATACATCTCATTGGGACATATGGCGTTAATTCCAAATGCAGAAATAGAGGAAACAGAATGGCTTAAGCACTTCTATCTTTCACACCATGCCGTGTTCAAGAATGCACCCATTCCGAAAATTCGTGTTGTTTTTGATGGATCTGCAAAATCATCTTCAGGAGTATCCTTGAATGAAAATTTATTGGTGGGACAAGTTGTTCAAAGGGATCTGTTTTCAATATTAATTAATTTTAGAAAACATACTATCGCCTTCGCAGCGGACATAGAGAAATGTATCGCCAGATACGCGTATCTAGGGACGACACTGATTTTCAACGAATTGTTTGGAGAGAACGCGAAACGGAACCGATCCAACATTACAGATTAACCACAGTTACGTATGGTACATCTTCAGCTCCTTTTCTGGCAACACGATGTCTCAAGCAAATAGCTCTGGACAACAAGCTATCTCAGCCTCACGCAGCAGCTATAATCGAACAGGATTTTTACGTGGACGATCTGCTTTCTGGAGCTAACTCTATCATGGAAGCCCTTAGTTTAAAATCCACTCTCACACAAATTTTAAAAATTCATGGGTTTAATCTCACCAAATGGAAATCTAATCACTCAGAACTAGTTGACCACGGTGATACTAAAGATACGTCCTGTCTCATTGATGACCATTCGGAAATAACTAAGGTTTTAGGTATTACATGGAATCCCGCGGAGGACACCTTTTCATTTCGTGCATCAGATCTAGGCAGCGAAGTGCCAACAAAGAGAAAAATATTATCAGAATCATCAAGATTGTTCGACCCGCTAGGGCTCTTAGCGCCAGTAACTGTATCAGTGAAAATTCTGTATCAACAGCTTTGGCTGATAAAGCTAAACTGGGATGATCCATTACCTAACAAACTCTCAGGAAGATGGAACGAGTTTCAATCAACCCTGCCTCTGGTTTCAGGAATAAAAATTCCTCGCAACATAATAACTCCCAATTCAAGCAACATACAATTACACGGATTTTCAGACGCCTCAGAGCTGGCTTATAGCGCAGTGGTTTACTGTCGCTCATCTAATGAACATGGTCACGTTTCAGTTCAATTGGTCACAGCAAAAACCAAAGTGGCTCCAATTAATCAAGTCTCCCTACCTAGACTCGAATTATGTGCTGCATTATTGCTAAAAAGAGTATTAGACAAGGTAGTTAAGGCATTATCGCTGAAAGATGCAACAGTTTGGGTCTGGACAGACTCGTCCATTGTTCTGTGTTGGTTATCAAATGTTCCAAGAAGATGGAAGTCTTACGTTGGAAACAGGACGTCAGAAATACTGAACAGCATTCAGAGGAACCAATGGCGACATGTCCCTTCAGCGGAGAACCCAGCGGATCTCGCATCCAGAGGAATCAGTCCATCACAATTATCCACATCTAAACTATGGTGGAATGGCCCCTCATTTCTTCATCAAACCCAATCTGCATGGCCATCCGAGGAATGTACAGCATCTACGACCTGCGAACAGAGGACACACCCTGTTGTTCTATGCCATCAGAATATATCCTATTGCATTTACACATACTTAACATCAAAAATATCTACGTGGACAAAACTGCTACGGATTCTGGTTTACTGTATCCGGTTTGTTCAAAACTGTAAACATCCAGGACAAGCCAGATATAAGGGATTCATCACAAACCAGGAGTTAAGAACAGCAGAAAATCATATAATTAGATGGCTGCAGTTACAAGCCTTTCATGACGATATTAAACGACTATCTCATCACAGAAACCTGTCATTGAAGAGTAACTTAGGTAGCTTGAACCCATACATCGACGAAGATCAGATTCTGCGTGTGGGAGGAAGATTAGAAAATGCAGATTTAAGGTCAAGTACTAAACATCCGAAAATTCTTCCGAAGGATCACCCCATAACGAAACTCATAGTTCAGGAAATGCATCAGCGATACTTACACCCAGGAACAACATTGCTAATCAACATTATTCGCCAGACATATTGGATTGTACGAATCCGACAAGTGGTGAAGCAAGTAACACGCAATTGCATCACCTGTTTTCGCCATTTCACTAGGCCAACCCACCAGCTAATGGGAAATCTTCCTACAAGTAGAGTAACCGTTGGCCGACCATTTCTGCGATCAGGAGTTGATTTTGCTGGGCCTATAGATCTGTGCACAAGGGTCGTAAGAGGATCTAAATGCTTTAAGGGTTATATAGCCTTGTTTGTTTGTTTCACAACCAAGGCCCTCCATCTAGATGTAGTGACCAGTTTGTCTTCTGAAGCCTTTCTAGCTACGTTACGTCGCTTTGTATCTAGAAGAGGCATTCCCACCACTGACCTCTATTCGGACAACGGAACTAATTTTGTTGGCACTAACAAAAAACTTGTCAACCTTCGCAACCAATCCTTAACATTCTTTAACAATGATCAGATGATAAACAACTTTTTTTTGCAGAACAATATAACCTGGCATTTCATTCCTCCAGCTTCACCCCACATGGGCGGCTTATGGGAGGCCGGAGTTAAGACAGTCAAGGCGCACCTCATGAGAGTCATCGGGCAGAAACCATTATCATACGAAGAAATGACGACGCTACTTACCCAAATTGAAGCCATCTTAAATTCCAGGCCACTCTCACCTTTATCGGAAGAAACAGAGTCACTGAAGGTCCTAACACCAGCGCATTTCTTAATTGGAGACGTTCTCACAGCGATTCCTGAGCCAAATATTGAGGATGTCGCAACAACTAGGCTGGGACGTTATCAACAAATCCAAGCCATGAGCCAGGGTTTTTGGCGAAGATGGAGCCGAGACTATCTTACAACTTTACAACAGCGTCCCAAATGGAAAAAGGAACTACCATCTCTAAAAAAGGATGATCTGGTCATCCTTAGGGAAGATAACATGCCTCCATCAGTATGGCCTATTGCTCGTATAGAGGAAATTCATCCTGGGTCTGACGACATCGTACGGGTGGTTCAAGTCCGAACTGCCAAGGGAGTCTACAAACGACCAATTAACAAAATTTGTAAACTGCCCACACAATAATGTTCATAATGTTCATACACAGAAGTCGGTATTTTAAGTATTTCTTGAATTAATTTTAAACTAAATTAGAGAATTGCAATTTGCTCATGTAAGAATAGCTGCGCTTGTTTGTCTTTAATTTTTTTTGAATGAAATTGAAATTTAATGAATTATGTTACTTTAGAAAACGGCTGTAAATCGCATATATTGAATTTGTAAAGTTCGAATAATTAGAAAACTATTTAGTAGCACTTGCTTTTATAAAAATTGTTAATTTTCTCTTTTTTTGTGATTTTTTTTTTTGCTTATAATACTTTATAATTTTTGTAAGTTATTGAAAACCTAGACGTTTTCAAGAGGCGGGAGAATGTTAGAGAATTCATACCCGAATATTTTCCATGAGTAATTCAATGTGGCTCAGGCTATAATTTGAGTTTTTCTTTATTATTTGATAACAGGAAATTCGGTGAACTTGATCCCGATTCCAGCCTAAGCCACATCAAATCTTCTCTCTCTCGAATAATTTGCAAATATATAACTGATTATGTACAATTTGATATGACTCAGGCTGCACTGGACCACTCTTTTGTTTTTTTTGGAATACCGCTAATATTATCCCAATATCAGTCTCAGCCATATCAAATTCTGTTTTATCATGAGTCTGAGTTTTTAGTTCTGATTATACAGTGGAAGAATAAAGTTGTCAAGTATCCAACAAGTGAGTTTTTAAATTTACTTAACAAACAGTTCATAGTGCTGAACCCAAGGCAATCAAAAACTTGAATACCAAGTGCGGTAACCAGGAAATTCAAGGAGGTGAAATTTTAGGCGGAATTCCCTTAACAGTCCTTCCCAGCATAACACATGGTCATGTGAGCACCAGCCGTTTTCTTGACGTGTTCGTAAATATAACACTGCTCCATACGCCTTAGTCGAAGCATCGCAGAATCCATGTAGTTGACAGGTTGCAGTGGGAGTATATTGAATCCAACGTGGAATTTTTATTTTTGGCAGATTTTCCAGATCCTTTTTAAATTTGATCCATTGGTTGTTTACCGTTTCAGTTGCTGGCGCGTCCCAAGAACAGCCCAGTATCCACATAGTTTGCATTAGGACCTTTGCAACTACTATTGCGGGCGCTAACCAACCAAGTGGATCATACAGTGAAGCGATCTCGGACAAGATGGTTCGTTTAGTATGCGTTGTTTGTGTGGGCTTCAATTTGATTTTAAAGGAAAAGTAATCTGTGGTGGGATGCCATTGTATACCCAACGTTTTGATAGATTATTTTCCCTGTCATATTTCTCCGGAGTTTATCCCGACTCTTGGAAACTTGCCCATGTTCAGCCCATACCGAAAAAAGGTGATTCCAGCGATCCCTCCAATTACCGCCCAATAGCAATTACTTATATTCTCTCCAAAACCATGGAGACGATAATCAACAAAAAGCTTATGGGATATCTAGAATCCAACCTACTCATAAATGACAGACAGTATGGCTTCCGACAAAAAAGATCCACTGGCGATCTCTTAGTCTGTCTTACAGAACACCTCAGCCGTAGTCTGCATGAATCCGGTGAGTCTAGTCTGGTTGCTCTGGATATCTCCAAGGCTTTCGATAGAGTTTGGCACACAGCCCTGTTAGCTAAACTCAAAGCTATTGGAGTTGACTCACTTCTACAGAAGTGGATTGAGAGTTTCCTTTTTGGCCGTTCAATCAAGGTAGTATTGGATGGCGTCAAATCCGCATCCCACCCGATCTCTGCGGGGGTCCCCCAGGGGTCAATTTTATCACCGGCCCTATTTCTCATATTTATAAATGACCTTCTTTCAATCCCCTCCAACCCACTCCTCAGCTTCGCTGACGACGGTACTCTACGTTACTCGTACAGCGTCGATACAAGACAGACTCATGCCAGATCCTGTCTTGATGATCGCGAACTAATGTCCAAGTCGATTATAAATGACATTAAGCTGATTCTAGAGTGGGGAAAGAAGAATCGTGTTGAATTCAACTCCGACAAAACCAAGTACTGTCTTATCTCCAAAAAGAAGTTCAACACCTCACCATCCTTGAAAGTGGATGACGTGGTACTAAAGGCCGACCCATCCCTACACATCTTAGGCGTGACTTTAGCCAAAGACTTGCGATGGAATGACCACATATTCCAAATCGCCAAACAAGGATCTCAGTGCTTGGGATTTCTTAAGAGGTGCAAGTTCCTCCTCCAGCCATCGGCCCGTGCTGTTATTTATAAATCCTACATTCGGCCTCTTCTCGAATATAACTCCCTCGTTTGGGGCGGCGCCCCAATAACCACCTTGGCATGGTTAGATAAGGTGCAAAAAAGGGCGCTCAAGTTAATTGATGACAACACCGCCTGCTCCACCATCGACCCCCTGAGCCACCGTAGGAATGTAGCAGCACTGACAAAATTTTATCGCTACTACCACAGTGACTGTTCCTCCGAGTTAAACGCTCTCCTGCCTCCACGGCAATCTTATACCCGCAACACCAGATTAGCCCACTCGTCTCATTCCCTTCACCTGCAACTACCCTTTTCACGCACTCAACAAGATATAAATTCGTTTGTTAATAGAACAACTCGGCTGTGGAATAATCTCTTGCAGTCAGTATTTCCGAACTCCTACAACATCCAAGAGTTCAAACGCAGGGTTCATCACCACCTTCTTCAATACCCCCCCGTACCTTTTAATCCTTAACCTATGCCCCCCCCTCACCCCTCCCCCGTACTAAGCTTACTGCTAGACATTGCACCATGACGTGACAAATGACATGACGGACTAGTAGTACAAAGGGTGACTCCTGAGCTTAGCACTACCACATAAAAAAAAAAAAAGACTCTGCTTCGCCAATAGCCAATGCTTCTTTAAGCTCACAATATTCTGGGGGCAGATGAGTTAATAAATTGTTGTCGTTGCTGGCCCATTTTCGCAGGTTAAATCCTCCAGACTTCATCATGCTTAGTAGTTCGGCTTGAAGATACTTCGCACTCAATACGTCATTAGCTCCTGTTAGAAGGTCATCTACATAAAAATCTGTAAATGACACCCTTGAGGCTAGAGGCCAGTTGTCCTTTTCATCTTCGGCAAGTTGCTGTAGGGTCCTTATAGCGAGATATGGTGCCGCCGAAGTTCCAAAGGTGACAGTTGTTAATTCGTAATCTTGTATCTTGTTGGTTGTAGGATGTTTCCAAATGATTCGTTGTAGAGATCGTTGGTCAGGATGAACGAGAATCATTCTATACATTTTTTCGATGTCCGCTGTGATGGCCACTCGATGTTTCCGCCATTTCAATAAAGTTGCAAAGAGCTTTGGCTGCAACGTTGGTCCCTTTAAAAGATAGTCGTTTAGGGACTTCCCATTTGTTGTTTTGCAGGAAGCATCGAAAACAACCCTTAACTTTGTAGTGGTGCTGTCCTTAAAGACAGCGTGGTGTGGTATGTAATCTTCATATGACCAAGTTGTATATATTCATCCAGGCAGTTGGTATAATCTTTAGCTAATTCTGGCTTTTTCTCAAATTGTTTCTGTAAGGTGACGAATCTTTGTAATGCACGAGGACGAGATTCACCTAATTCAGGAACTTCGTTGTTGACGAATGGTAAATTAACTTGATACTGGCCATTTTCCAGTCGTTTATGCGTGGCTTGGAATATGGCTTGGCATTCTGCATCGTCCTTTTTGACGACCGGATGTGAAGGAAATTCCTCAATTTCAAAAAACTGTTTGAGCTGATGATCCAAATCATTGTCCGTCATTGCCATAAGAGAGACGGCTTCTTTATGAGTTTTATTGGTAGTTGGTCCTAAGATAATCCAACCGAAAAGTGTTTTGACTGCCACTGGGGAGGTTTTATTTCCCCGTTTGATGCCACCTTGTATTATTTGGGCATAAACATTTACTCCCAATAAAGCATCAATTTTCCCAGGTTTCCAATAGTTTGGATCAGCTAGTTGAAGACCGACTAAATGTTGCAAATTTTCCGTGGTTACCCTTTGTCTTGGCAGCGGATCCGAGATATTTTTCAAAATTAAAAAGGTTTCTTCTACTATGGGTCCGTTGGAGTAATTAGATTTCAATTGCAATGTAGTTTGTTTATGTGAACTGATAGGAATGGGGCCTATGCCAGTGATTGTCATGGAGGTAGGACTGCACAAGGCCTGTAGTCGATTGCAGGCATCTTCTGTGAGAAATGAAGATTGTGAGCCTTGATCAATCAAACATCTCAACGTAATTGCTTGGCCATGTTTGAATCGTGTGGCTACCAAGGCTGTTGATAACAATGCGCGACGGGTTTGTCTTGTAATGAAGGCTTGTGTGACTTGAAGTGGAGCAGCGCTGTGGCTATTGCCTTCTTGCTTGGATTCCGCTTGACTTGATTTTGAATCCTTTGTTGTTGGTTTGGAGTTTGACGCATACGGCTTGCTCTATCCGTTGGGATAATCCTGATGTAGTGACGTGTGGTGTCTTTGATTGCATTTAAAACATGAATGTCGGCTTGTACATTCAGGATGAGCATGTTGATTGGATAGACAGTTGAGGCAGCGACCAGAAGATGAGATTACCCTTTGTTTTGCTTCAGGAGTCATTTTTTTGTATTTAAAACACTTCAAAACAAAATGCTTCCCTCCACAAGCAGGGCATCTTCCTTCCTTTATGCTATGATATGCCACCACGTTATCCTTGGACTGTGTTGCAGGTTTCGTTTTGACTTGGGTTACCTTAGGTCCTATTACGTCAGCGATTGACACGAGAATATTTAAACGGGTGTGCAGAAAATTCTTAAATTCTTCCCATGTCGGTAGATTTTCATTAGATCCCTGATCTTCTTCCCAAAGTTTAAGCGTGTGAAAGGGAAGTTTTTGAACCAAGATGAAAATCAATAATGCGTCCCAAGAACTAGTGTCGACATTTAAACCCTTTAGTTGCTGTAAACATTCTTCTGTGGTGTCTATGAAAGATTTTATGCCTTTACTCGTTTCGATGTTTAGTTTAGGTTGATTAACTAATGCCTTCAGCTGATGGTTTACCAATATGCGCGTGTTTTCAAATCGCTTCTTTAATTTGTTCCAGGCAGGTAAATAATCTGCATCAGTTATTGGAGTATGACGTAGCACTCGCTCTGCTTCACCAACAAGACAAGATTTGAGATGATGAAGCTTCTGAACTGCTGAGAGTCTTGCATTGTTATGCACCAATGAGGTGAACATATCAGAAAACGAACGCCACATGTCATATTCTCCATTAAATTTCGGCAGGGAAATCCGTGGAAGCGATGCATCTTGATGAACAACGATAGCTGTATTTGGGTCACTAGCACTAGGAATTACGGTTGGTTTAACGGTGGATGTGTCCTGTTTTAATTTGCGTAAGTTCTCGCATACTTCGCTCAAATAATCCGAATATTTAATTTCAGTGATGTTATAGTAGTCTCCCTTCACGTACGAATGCTGGGATATTTCATTTGGATGTTTTTCGCTGATTGCTTGCATTAAATGTAAATCTACTTCGCTATATTGTTCCCATAATTTTCTCAACTCGTCATATCGAATTTCAAAAAAACCCTGAGTGCGTTTAGCTGTCGCTGTCTTCTTGGAATTTTCAATATATTTTTCAATTCTAGTTCGAAAAACATCTTCCTGAAGAAGCAGCTGCTCTAACGTTGCCATTGTGCAGTAATTTAATAACGGAGAAACCAAACGCAATATGCCTTTGAAGAGCGTTCCGTTAAATAACGGAGAAACAAAGACGAAATATGTTTTTAAGAGCGTTCCGTTAAATAACGGAGAAACAAAAATGAAATGGTTGTGAAGAGCGTTTCGCTTTAATAGAAATTGTAAATAAGCCACGTACTGTTCCTGGATGGAACCACCAAAAATGTTCGTTAGGGAACCACTATCACTTTGAAGCACAGCGCTATGGCCAATTAGTGGATTCCACAAAGAAAAGTGTAGCGGAAATAATATTGCAAAAAGGTCTCCAATAAAAAAAAAAAAAAAAAAACCCACGTGGCTTTCTATTCACAGTTTCTATATTATAAAAAAACTTCTCTTAAACGCACTGTATATAAAAAATTCATTAAAATTGAAATCCACAAGAAAAACAAACAAACGAACAAATTCACAATTATTTCTTTAATTTATTACATATAAAAAAAAATTTTATTTTAAATTCATTCCTCTTAAAATTAAATCCCTAAGAAAATAAAAACTCCAAAAAGAAAGAAAAAATCTAGAGGTATCCAGCGCCGTTTAATAATAGGAAAAAAAAAACACCAACACCGTTTATCCCGTCACCAACCAGAAACACATTTCTAGTGAAAATGTCCCAAAGAGCATTACTTTCACTGCCTATGTTCTTCAGCTGGCTTCAAAAACGCAAGTGTTCGCCGCTTGTTCATGCTCCTTCCCATGGAGCCTATACAAGGAGATATAACTCTTATGGGAAAAATAACCGGAAATGGATGGGTAGCAGAAACTAAACTTCTAGTTCATTGTTTGCCACAGATGTCGCCTAAAGCTGACGTGCCCCACGTGAAGTTAGCAGAATTTTACCCGAAAATGAAGCAATGCAAAAAAAATTCATTGGAAAATATTAAAAATTCATTGGAAAATTCATAAATTGGTTAAATACGAAAATTGACATCGATATAAATCCAATTTAGAAGCTGATTTTTTAAGTTAGGCGTAAACATAAAGTATCTTAGCAGATAACGGATTTTGCCATCAACCGGATGAATATACTCGGCCATGTTTTTTGGGGTACATGTGACTGTGGCGCCCTCACTCAATCAAACAAAATTTGACAACACGGAGTTTTAACTCCTTGTCTAGGCTCCATGCTCCTTCCTTTATACTGTTGCTATCTATGGTCGATGTGGCAGCGAATTCATAATTTGTAGTGCCACCGTCTTCTTTTATCCATAAATTATGGTTTCTTTAAAATACTTTTTTCTAACGAAAACCTTCTTGTCTTTGATGCATAATTTTTAATTATGCTCAAAATTGCAAATTATCGTATTTTTAAATGTCATTATTTTTTATAATTAATGATTATTGTAGTTGCCATAACGTCGATGCGGCAGGATATGGAATTACATTATCGACATCCTTTAAGGATATGCATCCTTTTCAAATTACTTTTTTCTCTTTCCCACTCATTGGGTAAATTAAATTTAATAAAATTATTAATATTTTGGAAAAGGGACATTTTTCCCTTTGATCTGGCCTTGCTGCCCTAAATTCGCCTCGATGGGCAGCTGCTGGTCATGGCAGAATATGAATGACAGTTCGCGTTGTTTACTTTCGGCCGCCGCGGCGCGATTCCGAAATTGTTTATTTTCGGGCGTTTTTAGTGTTTTAGTGTCGCGAATATTAACTAATAATGCGCAGGTGAGTGCCCTTTAATGTTTTTATATGGTTTGTAGTTGTTTTATTAGTAGTTAGGGCAAATTTTTTTACTTTTTTGTTTATTATTCCCAACTGTCAAAGTTGGGTTAGAATTTCCCTTTTTTTTGTTTAACTTGCTTAATTTCATAAAAAATTTATGTTGCCCTTTCGTAGGGACTTAGGTAACTTCATTTGTGTTTATATTTTTAGTCATATACATGAAGTTCGGGTTACAAGAGGCCCTTTGAATTTCATGTGTATTTGTTGTTGTTGCCCTTGCTTGATATGTAAAATAAATTCAGTTTGTTTACTAATTCCATTTTATTAATTCAATATATCTTTTTTTTTTTAGATTTAAATTATTAAATATTTTGGATGCGGATTATACTTAGATTGGTGGATTTTGGCTGCAATTTTAGGGAAGTATTTACATAGGTTTTTGTGTACTTTTTTTTGATTTGTGTTTTTTTTATTTTTAGGTATGCTGTGTGGAACACATATCTCAAGATGGCACTCAGCTTTTCCCCAACTTGTATGAAAGATGGGTCCGTAGAGTAAACTTGACCAGATCTGTAAAATTGTCCCTACCAAAAATAAAAAACTAGTTTAGCGATATATTGGCTTTTATCCATCTACAAAGGGCCGGTGTCCCGCGTCCATGGTGGTAGTACTTGATGTCGTTCTTGGAGCTGGGGCGGCGGGATGTAGGTTCCACCCTTTTCGATTAAAGATATCACATTGTCGAAGACGAAATCGCTATACTTTTTGCAGCCGGCTTTGCGACAGCACACCTAATAGTGAATGGCGCACAAAAACTGTGTTGGGCAACAGGGTTGCCGGCATATGAGGTCGAATGCTGGGGTCCAGGATTGTCAGCAGGGCGCCCCATGTGGTCACTGAGAGTTTGTCCCGCTCCAAGCAAACCCAACGCCGGTTGTGGCATTCAAATAGGGGGGCAAATTCTTCTATCGCGAAAAAAATTTCATAGCCAATCTTGAACGCCCAGCACTCAAATTCGTCATCACCCCACCGAAGAATCTCTCGAGGGCCATCTGTACTTATCGGTTGTTAAGTTTAGACTGATCTCTGTGTGGTGAGCAGTAGCCGCGGTGCCTCTCACCTGTGGTCCGGAGGTCTGCACTCGTCGGCGGCTGGATGCAGACTGAGCTATTATCGCCTTTTCTACCACCCTGACACGATTTCCCATACAAAAGAGCTTTTTCCTGCAACTCGACTTTATGACCTTTGACCCTTTGCGGGTCGAGTACCTGGAAATATATATGGGCTACTATCTAGCGGTCGGAGTCAGTCGTAATCAAAATGTCGCTCGATGAGTTTGAATTTAAAATGAACAATGGACACTTGTTCAAGTGCTGGACATACATATCGCCCGACAAGTAGGTTTGGTATAAATTGAATGAGTTTGCCGGTCAACTGGGGTATGCAGAAATAAAGGGGTCATATAAAATAATCGACAAATATTTAAAAATCAGATGGAAAAATCTACCAAATACCAACCGCATTAAAACACCGAAGTAATGGCATCCCGACAAGCTGTTTGTATTGGCAGCAGGCCTCAATACGCTCATTACCAAGTCCAAGATGCCGGCTGCTAGGCTGTTTAGCAAGTGGTTGTGTAGGAAGCTGTTACCCGAGCTGCATCATCAACTCTATGCCGAGTATCATGCGGCAAACCAAGACACAACAGAATTGGATTTTTTTACGGACGGCGTTTGTACGGGATGTGACATATTTGGCGACATCTAATAATTACCGCGCAGATGGAGCATACCAGATCGGCTTAACCACACAGACCCCCGGATGCGGTTATCAAGCCTTAATAACTCGATGATTGGTAATAACAGACTTGACTTTTTGCGCCTACGTACACGCTGCATTGAGAGGGAATTTTATAGATTCGAGTCGGCCGAAGAGGCCATACAAATTGTAGATGAACAAATAAATAGATTAAACTGAATTTTGTGTTTTTTAATTGTATAAACCCCCATTGATAGCTTGTTCTTTGTGCTGATATTGCAACTCGACCCACTACTGTATTGATGGCACCTGCAACTCGACCCACTACTGTATTGATGGCACCTGCAACTCGACCCACTACTGTATTGATGGCACCTGCAACTCGACCCACTACTGCATTGATGGCACCTGCAACTCGACCCACTACTGTATTGATGGCACCTGCAACTCGACCCACTACTGTATTTATGGCACCTGCAACTCGGCCCATCGACAGTTTGCTCTAGATGTGACGCTGGCTCGATCTAAAAATGTACCAGAGGTCTGCACTCGTCGGCGGTCGCTGCACGACTGAGCATTTTTGTCATTCCGTCACGCGCCTTTAGACATTTTCATACAAAAGAGCTTTTTCCGGCAACTCGACTATAAATTGAGCTGTGGCTTCGCGCGCGACCCATTCACTCATTAAACTTTAGTTGGTGAGGAGTGAAGCAGGCAGCTCCCCTACCGCCTAAAGTTTTTTTAATTTTATAATTAATACTTAATGATGGGCTGGTCGCCTCGAGCCCCCTCTCGGGATGTCGAGCAGTTCGCTGCCCAATCGATCCACCACCATCGGGCGCCTGCCTGCGCGGCCGGGAGGTGCTGCCGCCAGAGTGTTTGAGTCTGCTGTTTGTGCCAACCGCTGGAAAATGAACCACTCGATCCGCCACCACCTCGGCACCGGGACTTCTGTCGTTCTGGACCGATATATTCACTCGGGGGTGGTGTACGCGATGGCTAATGGACTCGACCGCGACTGGTGCATGACCCCCGAGCGCAGCCTCGTTCAGCCCGACGTTGTGATTCTCCTGACCCTCGACGAGGACGAACGCAAGAGACGCATGGCCGCCCGCGCCCAGCCCAGGACTCTACCGAGCGCGACGAAGGGCTCATGAGGCGGGTAGGCGAGATCAGCAAGTAGGATCGTGTATGTCCATGTTTGTCAAACATTCGTCATTTTTGCAAAGGAAGCTGAGGAAAACACACGCCAGCACGTCAGTCATTTTCTGTCGAGTTTCAAAGCTCAAATGATGTAGGACAACATGTTTGACAAGTGAGTGAAGGAAAGGTTTTTTGTTTGACAAACCGCGTTGGACAATATGTTTGTCGTGTATGGGCCGCTTAATGAGGCCTTTTGGCGACAAACGCTGTCGAAAAAAATTATTGGGGCTACAGTTGTTTACTAGCAAAAGCCCATATACACTGGACCGCTTTCGCGCGGCACTCGCACGGGGTCCGTGTTGATTTGGCGCAAGTGGGCCATTCCAGTATCGTTGCGCGCCACAGAGATGTGCGACAAGTCCCTGGGAAGGGGCCGTGATAGTTCCACGGCCCCTTCCCATCGGGCCGGCTTTTTCCAGACGAATAGTCGACAATTCCTGCCCTCTTAGCGGGGGTCAGTCTTGTTTTGGTATAGGGGGTGCTGAGTCGCGGGTATACAAACTGTACGGATGCATCTATTTTTGTTCATCCCTTATTTAGAGGCGCAATGGGTGATTGTTGCTAAACTCAAACCGGCAGCCATCAGATACATTGTTGTTTTGCTGGTAAAAGTACGGCACGTCGGCCTGGACGTGTTTGTTCCACACGGTCTTTGGCTCGATTGGCATCGCCCTATTAAAGAGGTTGATCATGGTGTTAAACATGGATTTTTGCTCATTTGTGATTAGGTAGTTGGACTGCTCATTGCTATATTTTTCCAGCACGGCCTCGTCGATGTACTTTGTGTCGCGCGCGACTCGCACCGGGATCAGCCCATTGTACGACCGGACGTCGCCCAGGTCAAACTGGCTGGCGTTGTACGGACCGTACATCATAAACACGTACTGCCACTGCATCTTGGTGTCGGTGGTCGGCACAAGGTACATTTTCTTTTCCAAGATCAGGCTACTGTTTGCAATCGGCATCATCCGGGTGTAGAGTTTGTTTAGGCCCATGATGGCCTTAAAGTCGCTCGTGGTCACCACGTTGCCCGCACTCCTGATGTACTGGATAAAGTACTCGGCCAGACCCGCATCGAAATTTGGCTCAATCACCCCATACTCACGCGCATGGTCGGCGATGGCCCGCATTTTGGCGGCCTCATCTTCATCGGAAGAGAACTCTTTGCACGCTTCAAGCAACTCTATCATCCATTGGTTATTGCTAACTTGTGCCATCTTGCTTACTCTTTAAGTCGTTTGAGGGTACCTGCCGCATCGAGGGTACCCGCCTCCCCTACATCGTTATGAGGGTACCTGCCGCATCGAGGGTACCCGCCTCCCCTACATGGTCTTGCAGAGTACCCGCCGCATGCGCCTCTCTGCCTCGCGCTCGAGCCTAATGCGGCGCGCCAGCTTGTACGCCGATATCGACACGGGAAATAGGAAACCGCCGCTCATTCCCCAGCCCATGTATTGGGAACAGCAAAAGAGGCATGCATTTACAAAAAGATTATCAATAAAAGGATTCTCCAGCATATTGAACCACACGAGCGACAATATTCCGCGCATCGTTCTTCTTAATTTAGACGCGCTCGTTATTTGGCGGCGGATCGTCATGGCCTCCTCCTCCTCCAATCCGAACAAGGTAGCCGAGGAGCACCAAGAACACGATCGCAACAAACACCATGCCCCCGTACTTGGCAATGTTGCCCAGATTGCGCATGAACCACGAGGCCCCCGCCACCGTGCTGTCGACCAGGTTGAGCAAATTGCTCGTCGGCTTGCCCACCATCTCGTTGAGCGCATCGATAAACGACATTTGCACGCACTTGACGTACATCGAGGCCAGCACATCGTCCGACTTTTCGGCGGCCTGCTTCTCAATCATCTCTTCGAGGTCCTTGTGCGGACAATTCACACAGCCGTTTGGCGAATCGGCGCAAGTTGGTATATAGGTGGTCATGCTCTTGGGTAGCCGGCTCATGACAGTGTCGCCGCAAGTGTTCTCGGCCGGCCTGCCGTTCTGGCACGTCGACCTGCCCCGCCGGCAGGATCGCAGCTGGCCACTCTCGTCGTTGTAGTAGATTGTGCAGCCAGATTTGTTGCGGCGGTACTGTTCAACCGCCTGCACCAGCAAGTAGGTAGACCCGCCGATAATGGTGGCGGTGCCCATGGCCGACCAGACCTTTTTGTTTTTTAAAAAGTCGCCAATTTTCTCAAACACCGGCTTCCTAAACACTGGGTCCGCCGCATCTAGGGGCGCGTCGCCCTTTGTGGTCAGCTTGGCCATCTCGTCTGTGGTCAAGTGGTTTGAGAGCGCCTTGGACAGATCCTCGCTGGTCTTTTCAATCTTGCTCATTTTAAAGTGCGGCATCTGGGACACCTCCTCCAACAACTTTACCTCCAGCCCGTGTGGGATGGTCGGCACATCGTAGATTAGCTTCAGCGTGCCCAGGTCCCCGAATTTCAGCGCCTCTGTGATGGAGCGCAGAGACCTGTTCTTCAAAAACACCCCCGCCTCGTTGATCGACACGCGCTGCACCTTGAGCCCTGTATCAAAATCTTCCAGCAACTTTACCACAGCGCCCGCCTCCGTCATGTGGATGGCTCTACCGAGATCTGATAGAAATTGTAATTTCATCGTCTTATGTATGTATAAAAACACAGGCCATCAATCGCGCTAGTTAGTCTCATCAGAATGTCGGCCGCTTTTTAATCTACAGTCAGCACATTTATTTTATACCCATTGATGTCGTGCTACCGCTTAATGGCTTTTTTTTTGTTCTGTATATTAGTGGTATACTTTTAGAAAAATTGCATCGAGGATTTGTATTCGCGTGCTCTCGGGCACGATATATAGGAAAATTGAACCTAATGAAGCCAACATAAATGTTAATAAAATTATGACACTAATCAATCTCCTTGTTTTTTCCTTCATATCGACTTGGTGCTGCACATAGAGTTGGTTTCGCATGTATTTGTTGATGGTGTCAAAGAACGGGTTGCTGTCAATCTCCCCGTTGTCGAGAAAGCGTATATGGAATGCCCGGCTGTACGACTCCAGCGTCTCGAGAACGCCAATCAGATAGACGGTCGGCACAAATTTGCTGAGCGCGCCCCAGTCCCTGATGATTAATAGCTTTATGATGGGGATAACGTATTTGGGTAGAATTGCAAGGTAACCGATTTCCGTTGTGTAAAATACCTTGTCGCTGGCCAATATCTGCGAGAGAGTCCTGTAGTCATAAAACGACATTCTTAGATAAGCGCCCGGCTTTATAAAGGCGACGGAACGCGAGCCAGTCCCCCAGTATTCACAATGCATAACAAGTGCATAGATCCGCTAACCATCCGGCACGCGGGAGTACAGCGGCTGCTTCCAATCGAGCCGCGCGGCGCCCTGGCCGTTTTCAGCTATTCAGTATCGATAAATCCCTCAAGAGCATCTATTTGCGGGCGCTGGTAGATGAGCGCCGCCTGGGGGGCCTAGACTCGCTGCTGGCGCACTTTGACCACATCTATGTGGACCTGTTTGATGATAAATTCTTGTTCAGAATTAGCAATTTAATTTCTGACTCAATAAAAAGGTGCCGGAAGGGTGCGATTCAATAAAAAGATAACTTTTTCCAATAACCAAATTACTATTTATTCGTAATTAATTATTAGATTTTCTTAAATATAAATTCAATAAAAATTCAACAAATTGCCAAAATATTTCAATTCAATCTTAAATTCGTTATTAATTCGTGATTTAGTACTTGAAAATTCGTAAATTATTCTTTATTTGTTTGTAAATAAGAATTACCAAAATATTGCTTGCTCTGATATCTTAATTGATAACGCCACCTATCTGTCAGATGACGATCGATGTTTCGCCTGATGTGTTCTGCAATTAGAACAGCCAGGAATAACCTTTGTGTTGCTGCACTCTGGTTTCGTTTCTTGGGAATCGCTTGGGATTTGCTTGTTGTTTGCTGCTTGCTGCCCTGGTTGTGGCTTGCTGGACTGCTTTGCCTTGTTTCTTCGCAAATTCGTCCCTCTGTGGTTGGTTAGAGTAACTGCTGAAATCAATTTTGGTGATTAAGTTACTGCTGTATTAAAGACTTCAAAACTGTCTTTAATTCGGGCTTTACTGGGAAAAGACCTCAATTCTGTCTTTCCAGAATGCTAAGTTCGATACTTAGGCTTTGAAATTGCTTTATTGCTAAAACCTCAATACAGATTTTATCTTCTAGTTCAAGACTCTAGAAAGATTAAAAGCAATCTGATTTAACGCCGTCTGTGCGTCGGTATTTATTTCTCTTTGAATAATGGTTGAGGCTATTCTGTAGTAGGGGGCTTCGTTCTCGAAGTACATAATTTCGTGTTTATGTACTAGATCTGCGTGCGATGTCCGATCAGCTGTTCTTGTTTATCTTACGGCTGTCAAATGGGGTAAGTATTTTTATCTTTGTTTTTGAATTTATGTATTAATTTTAGTCATATTTTCAGGTTTTAGTGGGGAAATAAATTAGGAGGAGCCCGCGATCACTCCATTGGGGTTGTCAGGTGAGTAATTTTGTGGAACCTGTTTGTGATTTTATTAATCTTGTTTGTTTACAGAATTTTGCGATTTGCCGACGGCTTTTGGATACATTCATGAAATGGATTTTCTGGTGGGTTTCTTGTTGCTAATTTGGATTATTTTCCAGGTAAGTGCTTGTATATTTAGTATTTGTATTTTAATAACTTTTTCTATTTTCAGGTACGAATTTGTTGTTGTTGTTTGTTGTGTAGTGACGTCTTTGAACTTGTGTGTTTTTGTTGTATTTTTTCTGTAGATTCGTGTAGTTTGTTTCGTTGATTTAAATAAAATAGAAAAAATAGTTAAATTTGTGTTTTTATTTATATATTCCCTTTTTCCTTGGTTTTTATTTTCAGTGTCGCCGGAACATTCTCCCCGCCTTGAAGCGTTAAGCTTCAAAAAAGTGTTTCGAGGAAGCTGATGAAGAAGTTTTGTTTTCCGGCGAAAACGCCATTGTACTATTTTTACTTTAGGGTTCGTTGCTGATTGGTGAAAGCACTGCATACATTTTCGATTATGACGTCTTACTGCGTTTCGTGCGTTCAGTCTCCAATACTTTTGTCACAGCGTGTGTAACATCAGTTGCGTACCCCCGGGTAATGTCGTGCGATGTATATTGTCGATGATGAGCTTGGATAGGGGCCTAGTTTCTGGCAAGATAATGGGATGGCTCTCGGAGAATGTTGTATTGGCATTCTGAATGCGCCCGCCTTCTCTCAAAATACCTTCCTGATCGAGGAACGGGGTCAATTTGATGAGCCTACTTTTGCTGGATATTGGGAGTTTGGATTGGATCGCTCGTCTCCCTCTTAAAATTCCTGGGTTTGGACGTTTTTTATCCAGCACTTTAGGGCTGCTTGAATTTCTCTTGAAGTTAGGTAGCTAGGCTGAGGAAGGCTGGATGATGATTTTGATGCTTTTAACCACCGTAGACAATATGCTGTGACTCTTAGTAGTTTCGTTAATGACGAATATTTGTTGATCAGATCGTGATTGGAGGGATCTACTTCGATATGAAGATTGGTGGTGGTTTTTCGTACTCCCACCGTAGTATCTTGGATTTCCTTCCTTTTGGGCCAATGCTCCTTTGTCTGTTGAAGCCAATGAGGGCCTGTCCACCATAACTTATGTGGTTTCAATTCACTCGGTGATAGTCCTCTTGTGGCGCAGTCGGCAGGGTTGTCTTCTGTTCTAACATGATTCCAGCTACTTTGGTCTAGCAGCTGATGTATTTGTGAGACCCTGTTCGCCACAAATGTTTCCCATGATGATGGGTGCTTTCTTAGCCATGCGATGACAATTGTAGAGTCAGTCCAAGCGTGTGTTGATACCTGCTCGAACTTCATGTCGTCCTTTACTTGCGCCAGCAATTTGGCCAACAAGTGTGCTCCGCATAACTCTAGCTTTGGCAGTGAGATGGTTTTGATGGATGCCACTTTGCTTTTGGCAACGATTAAGTGACAATGGTAGTTGCCGTCTTCGTCCTTTGTCCGGATGTATACGGCTGCTGCATATGCTTTGATGGATGCGTCGCAAAATCCATGGATTTCGACGTTCTGGGTTGTGTTGTGAGCTTCAATCCACCGCGGGATTTGAATAGTTTGGATGACTTGGAGGTCTGCTCGGAACTTTCGCCATTGTTGATCGATTGTTACGGCGCAGCAGCACGTAACAGCAATCTTCGAATCCATTAGAATATGGATATATAAAAATAAACAAAACGACCTGAAAAGGAACCTAAAACACAACACAATACAATACAAACAAGTAAACGTAAACAAAAATCACAAAATAAATTAGTAACAAAATATATTAACCCTATAAAATACACATCTAAAACTATAACTAAATTAAACTAATAAAACGTAAAATAAACCTACATCTAAATAAAATTTAAACTAATTACTAACTAAAAACAAAAAAAAAGTACCTGAAAAGAGAAAAAGGTTAAAAAGTGATCAACAACAAATATAATAAATCGTTACCTGGAAGGCACCTGGGCCAAGTGCCTTCAACTAAAAAGAGTCCGAAAAGCAGGGCTCAATACCTAAAATTAAATAAATAAATAAGATAAATAAATAGAATAAACGTTAAAAAATATATAAAAATATTCAAAACTAAATTCTACTTACCCAATTTTATTATGACATGTAGAAATGTCAATTCCAATCAGAAAGCTCAAAAGCTTCAAGCTGGGGTGAGATCAGAATAAACCAATTTGGTCTAAACTCAAAAGTTATACGACTTTAAACGTGTATAACAGCTTTCTCCCCCCCAGCTTTAAGCTTTCGATCGGATGCGTCTGATCTATAAAGTTCACAGCAGCAGCACGAACTTGGCTTTTAAAGTTTCACATTCCGTCCAAGTAAGCAAGTTCTCATCGTAACACATTTCAATCAGACAGGCATTGGCCGTCGCAGAGTAGAGGCAGGCATTTTGACCGTCTCATTTTAATAAAATAAATTTATTTTTTTTCAGGAATTAGATAGGTAATTTACCGTCTAACATCAAACACTTTGGCAGGCATTAGTCGCCAAGTTAGGGCTTTAGATAACCGATTGGTTTCACCGTCGGTTCGGGGGTTAGTTTATAGTAAGAATTAATTGGTTTGGGTATTGGTAATAGGTATTAGATCTATACCAAAAATAGGGAAATAATTCATATATCCCTACGTGTTTTAAACAGGAAATTTCAAAGGTTTTACGTACTTTGAAAGTCCTTGTCGCATTTTCATAACAAAAATATAATTATACAAAAATTAAAACTAAATAGGGATTTTTGAAGGTGAGGATATACCTCAAACATCCCAAAGTAGTTTACATGTATATTGAAGGCTCCAAACACAGGTGAATGCGAAAATACCTTTGAGTGGAACCAAAAACCAGACAAAAGCTCGCAGAAGGTTCTTTTATGCATTTAAGTGGTTAATAAGACCAAAATTAATATTTTATTGATTTCACTAAGCAATAGTGGCCAAGTTTAAGCTCAAAGAGCACTTTTTGCAAGAAGCAAGTATTGCACGGCACTTATTGCGGTGATTGAACGCCAAGTGATTGTAGCGGCGTATATTTCAAGGGAAATCTTCCCAAAAGTTTAGAGTACCTCCGAGCTTTGTCTATTATAAAATCTTTGGACAAATAATAATTATTATCTAATTACAGATATCCAGGAATTATCCGGATTTGTTTTAAGATAATTTTAAATTGACCTTCAGTCAAATAAATAAAACAAATTTGCATTTACATTTTTTAAAGTATTTAGTTAAAACTAGAATTTAAATAGATTTAATTAGCCTTTATAATATTTAGAAGAAATTATATTTGAATTTTAAACCACTCCTGCGTTTTTATCAGAGACCTATCCTTTTACAGCATTTTTTAGAGATTTGAAAGTAATATTTAAAAATTTTATTATTTTCGGCGTCTCGCGCCGAAACATGGTCCTTCGAGCCGGATAGGTCGTGGTCAAATCAAATATAATTTCCGATAAAGTGCTAGTTGAAAGCTTTTTATTTTTCTTCAATTATTTAGTTTGTCCAAAGATTTAATTATTTGTTATTTGTCTAACCCCGTGATATTAATATAAAGCAAAAAAATGAAAGGTATTCTGAGGCAACAGATTGCCTTAAAGCGAGAGTTGAATCAAACCTTATCCAACTACAAAAAGACACCTGTGGGTCGGAGAACCCGGGGGTATCTTTCGGGAAAGTTGGAATCGATAAAGTCCACATGGGAAAAATTTAAGGAAAACCATGATGAACTAGTTGTTGCAGATATCGATAGTATCGAAGATGAGAAAGTCCAAGCCGCCGTGTTGGCATATTCGGAAGGTATTCAGTACGAAGAATTCGAAGAAATGTATTCCGAATTCTATGGAGATTTAAAAGATGGGTTATTAGTCAGCTCGGGGACTGAACGTGAACAAGCGGGTTCACCCAAGGCAATTTTACAATTACCAACCTTGGACATCCCTAAGTTTGACGGGCAATACGCGTCGTGGAGAACTTTCCACGACAGATTTGTGTCGCTCATACATCATGAAGATCGACTATCAACGGTAGATAAGATGCACTACTTGAAGAGTAGTCTTACGGGAGATGCCCGGAGGGATTTAGATTCCTTCGACACCACTGCTGCAAATTATATGGCAGCATGGGAAGTTTTGTGCAACCGGTATAACAAAAAAAGGTTGTTGATATATGCTCAGTTGAAGCTATTATTCAATCAACCAAAGATTAGGACGGAATCATACCGGGAAATACGGACAACTTTGGACGAGTTGCAACGTATACAGCACAATTTAAAGGCACTTAAAGTAGACATAGCCAATTGGGATCCCATCTTCGTGTTCATAACAGCGCAAAAGCTGCCGGAGAAAACACGGAGTTTATGGGAACAATTGATAGCGAAGTCAGACGAGCTGCCATCCTTAAAGGAATTGATTACGTTCATGGAGCAACGTTATCGAAGCCTAGAGGCAACCAAGGATATCCATCTGCATAAGGCAGGTAGCAATCCTCACAAAGCTGAGAAGAGTCATAGTAGACTTACGACCTACTATACAAACCAGCAGGATAATCATACTACCAGTAAAGGTAGGTCCCAACCGGCTTACAGGCATCATACAGCCCCGGGATATAAGGGACAAAATAGGAATGGCTATCAAAAAAGGTCAGACCACCCTGAGAAAGGGAAATTTATAAATCACTGCCCTATGTGCAGAGAAAAACATTTTTTAACAAGATGTCAACGGTTCAAAGAACTATCAGTTACAGCCAGAAGAAATTGGCTGATCAAACACAAGCATTGCGAAAGATGTTTGTGGAACCATGAAACTGCTGAATGCACCACCAAATTCGCGTGTAGGACGTGTGGTAGCCAGCATCACAGTTTGTTGCACGATCAAACTGATCAGGGCAATACAGCTAATTTACCTAGTGTCAGCACGGTCAACGAAATGACCGTGACTCAGTGTAACCACATTACGGATGTTACACAATCAATGTTGGCAACATCCCTAGTGAAAGTGAGGGGCCGCAAAGGCGATGAGTTGACGTTACGGGCATTAATAGATCCCGGGTCACAAAGCTCATTTATTACGGAGGCTGCGTATCAAACTATAAGAGCGCAGACTTTCCCGGCTGATTTAAGTGTTTTTGGAGTAGCAGAAGCACAAGTCGCTACCGCAAATAAGGTGGCAAGATTTACGTTGTTGTCAACCAAAGGGGGTTACAAGAATAACATTGATGCGTACGTTATCCGGAGTATTACTAATATATTTCCACCAGAACGCACAATGAACAAGCACTGGCCACATATAGATGGGTTGGAATTAGCCGACCCAAAATTTATGAATCCAGGACGAATAGATATTCTCCTTGGAGTAGGAATATACGCGGATATCATTAGAAAGGGTCTGCGAAAGGGAATCAAAGGGGCTCCGGCGGCATTAAGGACAGCTCTAGGATGGATTGTGTTTGGGGAGGTGCAGTCAGCAAACATACATCCTAAAAATATAAGTCTATCTGCATTTACGACGCAGCATGACGTGACATTAGAAGAGTTGAGCCGCCAAATTAAGGGGTTTTGGGAATGTGAAGAAATCCCTAAAGAAAGGCAATTGACCGGGGAAGAAAGGCAGTGCGAAGAATTTTATAATAAAACTACCATACGTAAGTCCAACGGGCAGTATGAAGTACGGATACCCTTTAAGGACGGTAACCCACCAAGTTTAGGGGAATCTCGGAGACAAGCCATGTCCAGGCTATTGCAGTCGGAAAAGAAGCTAGCCCAAAGGACAGAGTTGAAGGACTCCTATCAAAATTGTTTGCAAGAATATATAGACTTGAACCACATGAGTTCAGCAAATGAATTCGCAGACGAAAGGTATTACATGCCACATCATGCTGTAATTAAAGACAGCACCACAACTAAGGTCCGCATAGTTTTTGATGCCTCTGCAAAAACTACAAATGGGAAAAGCCTAAATGAGCAAATGCTGACAGGGCCAACGTTGCAGCCAAAATTATTTGCTACGCTTCTAAAGTGGCGGAAGTATCGGTATGCAATGACCGCGGACATTGAGAAAATGTATAGGATGATCCTTATCAACCCCTTGGATAGGAAGTATCAGACTATCCTGTGGAGGGCAAATATTAACCATCCTATACAAGAATACCAAATGAATACGGTTACATTTGGAACCACTTCAGCCCCCTACCTTGCAATCAAAACATTGCAAAGGTTAGCGGTCGATGACTACTCCTTGTTTCCTGAAGCAGCTAAGGTCGCCATGAATAATTTTTATGTGGACGATGTGCTTACAGGAGCGGATACGGTGAAAGATGCACAAATGTTGCAAGGGGATTTAATTAAACTATTGAAAGGAGGAGGATTTCATTTGCGGAAATGGGCCGCAAATCATGAATCGCTCCTAAACTCGATCCCAGCCGAGGATCGCGAGTTACAACTGCCCTTACAGGTAAGGGAAGAAAATCAGATAAAAGCACTTGGCATATATTGGCATCCAGTGGAGGATTATTTTTCATTTGCAATCAATTGCGCAGAATTCAAGCCAGCTTCCACCAAAAGGAAAATTTTGTCGGAAGTGGCTAAGCTCTATGACCCACTAGGATGGATTGCGCCATGTGTAATTCTAGCAAAATTATTAATGCAAAAATTATGGATGGCTAGATATGATTGGGACGAGACGGTGGATCAAGACATTCGCGAAGAATGGAGCCTGTTCCAAGAGCAGTTACCACATATACAGCACATCAAAATTCCACGATGGGTGGACATTTTAAGCACCACGACGGAGTGCCAATTGATGGGCTTCTGTGATGCCTCGATCCGGGCATATGGAGCAGTGATAATTATCAGGGTAATAAAAGAGGACAAAACCATCGACACGAAGCTGCTAATGTCCAGGACAAGAGTAGCACCTATTAAGCCGATGTCACTGCCGCGACTCGAATTATGTGGAGCCGTGTTATTAAGCAGACTGATGCGACAAGTGAGAGAGGACATGAAGCTGGGCAACATAGCATCACGATGTTGGACAGACTCCAAGGTGGTCCTAGCATGGATCAAGGGTTCGCCACAAAGATGGAAGACGTTCGTAGCGAACCGTGTTGTCGAGATACATGAGAATGAAGGTAACACAACATGGCACTACGTTCCTACAAAGGACAACCCAGCCGACATTGCATCCAGAGGAATAATGCCAGCAAGGATCCAGGACCTAACAACATGGTGGCAAGGACCTGGCTGGATGCGGGAAGCAGAGGAAAGTTGGCCGCAGCGACCCTTGGATAATTTTCAAACTTCCATGGAAGCTAAAGGTAAAACTCAAGCCACATTAACGATGCAGTCAGCACCACAGGAGTGGTGGTTGAACTACTCATCATATTTAAAAACAATACGGATTATGGCCTATTGTTATCGGTTCGCCTACAACGCCAGACGAACCAAGGACAAACGTACGTTGCCGCTGTCAGCTGAGGAAATTAAAGAGGCAAAGGGAAACCTCGTTAAACTAGTACAACGACAAGCCTTTGCCCAGGAATATGAGCAGCTGCAAGGCACAAAATCAGTAAAGAAACAGAGCACATTGTTTCGATTGCAACCCTTTATGGCAGAGGATGGCACGATAAGAGTCGGAGGTAGACTACAATATTCTGAACTTCCTTATGATGCAAAACATCCTCTGATCATCCCCAAGCACCACCATGTAACAAATATAATCATTGATCATTACCATAACAAAACATTACATGGTGGAGCACAGATGGTGTTAAATGCAACACGATCCCAGTATTGGATCATAAATGGTATGTCAGCTGTAAAAGAAAGAATACATAAATGCGTAAAGTGCATTAGGTATCGAGCCACAGCACCAACCCAATTGATGGGAAATCTACCAAGTGTAAGAATTACGCAAACAAACCCATTCGAAAACGTTGTAATAGACTATGCTGGGCCAATCGACATAAAAATGTCGAAACATAAGGGCGCCAAAATATATAAAGGATATTTTTGTGTATTTATTTGCATGGCAACCAAAGCCGTTCATATCGAGGTGGCCTCAGATATGTCCACAGATGCTTTTTTGGCTGCCCTCAGACGGTTTATAGGAAGACGAGGCCTTTGCAAACACATTTATTCAGACAATGGGACAAATTTTGTGGGCGCGAATAAGCGATTAAAAGATCAAACCAACAAGGCCACAGATGTGGTCGCAAGGAATGCAGCCGAGGAATTAGCTAATGATGGCATACAGTGGCACTTCAACCCTCCAACCGCTCCTCACTTCGGAGGAATCTGGGAAGCAGGGGTAAAAAGTATTAAGGCCCAATTACAATGACCGGATCTACGCGGATTGAAATGTCAAAAGAACGCATCAGAACGGATAGGAAACTGCACTGATTACAATGAACGGATCAGTTCGCGTTTAAACGTCACTTTATATCCACTCTTTGGCTTACAATATTTCATAATCTTTCACTTCTGTGATTAATTGCTCATCCGAAAACATTTTTAACAACATAGAAAACCAAGCCAAACAACACCTTAAACTTTCCCAGCGTTTGTTTACCAAAATTTTGACAGCTCAATCCGGCGATTTCTAAACAAACTAAAACGAATCCGGCACAGATGCGATCAAATGCGTTTGAATCCGGTCATTGTAATCGGTTAAATGGAAAACGCATGCTTGGAAAACCACTTTGACAGTTCAATCCGATTCTGTTCCGCTCTGATCCGGTCATTGTAATTGGGCCTTTAAGCATCACTTGAAGAGAGTTGCGGAAGGAAAAATACTTACCTTTGAGGAGCTTAATACGTTGTTAATACAAATAGAGGCCTGCCTCAACTCGCGCCCATTGTGCCCTCTATCAGCAGACCCCTCTAAATTAGATGTATTAACACCAGGACATTTCTTAATCGGAAGAGATTTAAAGACAATGCCCGAATCCAATGTAGATGACCAAGTCTCCTATGTTGATCGTTGGAAATATGTCCAACAGACTATGCAACAGTTTTGGAGGCAATGGTCAAATGAATACCTCCTTCAATTGCAGAAAAGGAATAAATGGGTACTACAACAACCTAACCTACAGGTGGGACAATTAGTCGTAATTATGGACCAAAATAGGTCACCGTCGCAATGGCCTCTTGGAAGAGTGGAAAAGGTCCATCCAGGGCCTGACGATCAGGTGAGGGTTGTTACGATTAAAACGCAAACAACACATATTAAACGACCCATTACAAAATTATGCCCTTTGGTAGCATAACTCATACAAACGTGTGTATGTCCCTTTGTGTAACGTATAAGCTAAATCAATATGCAGTCTTATGTGCATGCACCCATATTATTAGGGTCCTTATTACTGAATTAAATACGAAATGAAAATCATATGAAAGTACGAGAAAAAAAATAAATAGATAGAAAAAAAAAATAATAATAATAATAATAACAATAATAATAAATGAATTTGAAATATATATTATGAAGTAGAAATTGCCCTTATTTATTTTGATGCGACCCATCAACAGGGGGGAATATGTTACGGCGCAGCAGCACGTAACAGCCATCTTCGAATCCATTAGAATATGGATATATAAAAATAAACAAAACGACCTGAAAAGGAACCTAAAACACAACACAATACAATACAAACAAGTAAACGTAAACAAAAATCACAAAATAAATTAGTAACAAAATATATTAACCCTATAAAATACACATCTAAAACTATAACTAAATTAAACTAATAAAACGTAAAATAAACCTACATCTAAATAAAATTTAAACTAATTACTAACTAAAAACAAAAAAAAGTACCTGAAAAGAGAAAAAGGTTAAAAAGTGATCAACAACAAATATAATAAATCGTTACCTGGAAGGCACCTGGGCCAAGTGCCTTCAACTAAAAAGAGTCCGAAAAACAGGGCTCAATACCTAAAATTAAATAAATAAATAAGATAAATAAATAGAATAAACGTTAAAAAATATATAAAAATATTCAAAACTAAATTCTACTTACCCAATTTTATTATGACATGTAGAAATGTCAATTCCAATCAGAAAGCTCAAAAGCTTCAAGCTGGGGTGAGATCAGAATAAACCAATTTGGTCTAAACTCAAAAGTTATTCGACTTTAAACGTGTATAACAGCTTTCTCCCCCAGCTTTAAGCTTTCGATCGGATGCGTCTGATCTATAAAGGGGAGTTTACATCCTAGACTCAAATTGGAAGAACAAAGTGGCCCTGTACAAAATGCAAGCGCAAAGTTTCGTCGAAAGCTCGAAACTTTTTACAACTGTCAAATGGAAATTTTTTAACACTATCGCAGAGAAAACAATTTAATTAGCTGCAAAGCCTTTTTATTAGTTTCAAACATTTTTACATTTCGTTTTTGATTTTTCAAGCTGTCGTAAACAAGGTAAATATGCAAAAACTTCTAACAAAACCACAAGAAACCGCGAAAGTGACATCTTGTAGGCACTAAAATACTTAAATTTAACGAAACTAAAAGCTTTTTTCGACATTCGCATTCGTAAAGTAGAATAGAACTCTACTTTGAGGCTGCCGTTTGCTGTTGCTACTTTGGTGAAACAGAGACAAAGCCATACTATCTTCTATGCGATAAAAGAGTTCAGATTTGCGCTTCCACTTTGAGGCTGGGATGTAAACTCCCCTTAAAGTTCACAGCAGCAGCACGAACTTGGCTTTTAAAGTTTCACATTCCGTCCAAGTAAGCAAGTTCTCATCGTAACACATTTCAATCAGACAGGCATTGGCCGTCGCAGAGTAGAGGCAGGCATTTTGACCGTCTCATTTTAATAAAATAAATTTATTTTTTTTCAGGAATTAGATAGGTAATTTACCGTCTAACATCAAACACTTTGGCAGGCATTAGTCGCCAAGTTAGGGCTTTAGATAACCGATTGGTTTCACCGTCGGTTCGGGGGTTAGTTTATAGTAAGAATTAATTGGTTTGGGTATTGGTAATAGGTATTAGATCTATACCAAAAATAGGGAAATAATTCATATATCCCTACGTGTTTTAAACAGGAAATTTCAAAGGTTTTACGTACTTTGAAAGTCCTTGTCGCATTTTCATAACAAAAATATAATTATACAAAAATTAAAACTAAATAGGGATTTTTGAAGGTGAGGATATACCTCAAACATCCCAAAGTAGTTTATATGTATATTGAAGGCTCCAAACACAGGTGAATGCGAAATTACCTTTGAGTGGAACCAAAAACCAGACAAAAGCTCGCAGAAGGTTCTTTTATGCATTTAAGTGGTTAATAAGACCAAAATTAATATTTTATTGATTTCACTAAGCAATAGTGGCCAAGTTTAAGCTCAAAGAGCACTTTTTGCAAGAAGCAAGTATTGCACGGCACTTATTGCGGTGATTGAACGCCAAGTGATTGTAGCGGCGTATATTTCAAGGGAAATCTTCCCAAAAGTTTAGAGTACCTCCGAGCTTTGTCTATTATAAAATCTTTGGACAAATAATAATTATTATCTAATTACAGATATCCAGGAATTATCCGGATTTGTTTTAAGATAATTTTAAATTGACCTTCAGTCAAATAAATAAAACAAATTTGCATTTACATTTTTTAAAGTATTTAGTTAAAACTAGAATTTAAATAGATTTAATTAGCCTTTATAATATTTAGAAGAAATTATATTTGAATTTTAAACCACTCCTGCGTTTTTATCAGAGACCTATCCTTTTACAGCATTTTTTAGAGATTTGAAAGTAATATTTAAAAATTTTATTATTTTCGGCGTCTCGCGCCGAAACATCGATGTTGATCGGGACTGTTTCATCCCAGTCGAGCTTTGTTAGCCAAAGACTTTGTATTAAAATTTTGGCGTTAATAGTTACTGGTGTAAGCCAGCCGATGGGGTCGAACAGCTTCGCAATCTCGGACAATATTTTCCGTTTTGTATATATTTCTGGTGCTGACTCCATGCTGACCTTGTACGACAGTGTATCGCTGGCAGGATTCCATAATAAGCCAAGAGCTTTGACTTCTTCTGCATTCACTGCGAGTGGAAATGAGACCTCTCGATCGGTTGCCGGAACTTCTTTCAAGATGGTGTTGTGATTCGCGGCCCATTTTCGGAGCTCTAGCCCTCCAGCTCGGAGAAGCTGAATTAGTTGTTTTTGTTTCTCCTTCGCTTCTTCTATGTTGTCGGCGCCAGTCATCAAATCGTCAACGTAAAAATCGTTGAGTACTGCGTTGGAGCCAATTTGGAAAGTTTTTGATTCATCTTTCGCTAATTGGTGCATAGTTCGGATGGCAAGGAAAGGAGCACTCTTTGTTCCGAACGTCACGGTTAAGAGTTTGTAGTCTCGTATAGGCTGATCTGGTGATTCCCTCCAAACAATTCGTTGATAATCGGCATCGTCTGGATGAACTCGTATTTGGCGATACATCTTTTCTATATCGGCCATGTAAGCAATGCGGTATTTTCTCCATCGCATAAGTGTGGACATCAAAGAGTCTTGTATCACTGGACCATTCAATAATACGCTATTGAGTGAGTTTCCGTTGGTAGTCGGACGGGATGCGTCGAAAACTACTCTCAGTTTGGTGGTCGTGCTACTCGGTTTGATGACAGCATGGTGAGGCAGGTAACAACATCGATATGTTGTCGTGCCGTTAGGCAGTTGGTTTTGAAGTTCTGATTCTGGGGTGGTGGCAGGCACCATGTGTCCTAACGTCAAATATTCCTGTATGCATTTGACGTAGTCTGCTTTCAAGTCAGGATCTTGTTGGAATCGTTTCTCCATCTGCATCAATGTTCGAATGGCGATGTGTCTTGATGCGCCAAGTTGTACTTTATCAGCGACAAATGGAAGCCGTACCTGGTAACGTCCGTTGCTGCATCTAGTGACGTTGTGTTTGAAGTGGTTTTCGCAACGGGTTTCTTCTGTTGTCCATTTGGATCTTGATGGAAGTTCTTCTAGTTCCCAGAATCTCTTTAGCTCATCGTTAGGAGTCGCCTGAGTGAAGAATGTTTTCATATGTGTGTTTGCTCGTGCAGCTGAAGTGGTCTTCCCAGAGATGATCCATCCAAACACCGTGTTTTGTCCCACTGGGGCTTCCTCGTTGCCTTTCCTTAGGCCGGCCAAGATGATCATGGGGAATACATCTGCTCCCAAAAGGATGTCGATGTGGCCCGGCTTGTGGAACGTTGGATCCGCTAATTCGAGACCCTTTAAGTGCGCCCAATCCTTGCTAGAACATTCACTATTTGGTAATGGATTAGTTATTTTGTTAATTACCATTGCCTGGACCTGGATGTTCTTCGCCTGTTGGTTTCGTGTCTTTAGTTGCAGCGAGGCCCATTTTGTGATTTTCCCGGCTGGCATGTTACCGATTACGCTTAATGCTGTTTGTATTGGCTCCTTTTTGAGTTGTAGATCTTGAACCACTGCCTCACGTACGAATGAGGATTGAGATCCGGGATCAATGAGTGTTCTGCAGACCTGCTCTCGTCCAGTTGGAGATACTACGGTGACCAGGGCTGTGGCTAATAGTACTTGTCGGCAGTCGTAGGGTGCTGCCTGAGCGAAGTATGTTTGTGTTTGGTTGGATGGTAATTCATCGTTTGAACTTGAGGGCGGTGACACGCTGCTGTTGGTTTGACTCGCTGACTGGATTCTGTGTAAGGTTGTATGGTGAGTCTTTCCGCTTTGGAAACATCTACCTTTACTGGGACACTGTGATGAGCGATGGCCTGCTCTCAGGCAATTGATGCTTAGATCCTTTGATTTAATTGTTTTATATTTCTCATCAATGCTGAACTGCACATATTTGGGGCATTTCCCTATGGCATGTGCGCCTTTGCACAGGATGCATACGCTTTGATTTGCGACGTGGAAGGCTTGGCTTCTTCTTCTTGGGTGCTCTCTGGACTTGCTTTCGTGAGGTTCATTCTTGTGGATTGTTGGTTTGCTGACAGCTTCCAAAGTTCTGAACCTGGTTTCCAAGAATTCGCGTAGTTCCACCCATGTTGGAATCGATTGCCTTGATTTGGTGCTCTGCGACTGTTCCCAATGTTCGTGAGTTTCGCTTGGTAGTTTTTGGACCAGCAAGTGGATGAGAATGGGATCCCAATTTTTTGTTGAGACCTCCAGATTCTCAATGGCAGTGAGGCATTCGTGTGTCCTCGTTTTTAGCTCCTTGATGCCTTGAGCTGTTTCTCGGGTTAGTTTAGGTTGATTGAGCAGAATGTCGAGCTGGGTTTTCAACAATGCTCTCTTGTTGTCGTAGTTATCGACGAGAAGTTGCCATGCTGGTTCATAATTGGCGTCACTAATGAGCGTGTTGCTGAGTAGTCGTGCAGCTTCTCCAGAAAGATGAGCCTTTAGATATTGGAGTTTTTGTGCTCCTGTTAACGATATTTTGTTATGCACAAGGCTGGAAAATAAATCCAGGAATGATGGCCACGACTCGTAATCCCCTGCAAATGTGGGTATCGAGATCCTTGGTAGTTTCACATTGTTGTTGTGTTGCGAAGTGCAGCTGCTGTTTAAATCGGCTGATGACTGCTCCGCTCGTGCGACTGGTTCTGTGACTGACAGCGTTTTGTGATAGTCTTCATCGATTTTGCAGTACATCTCGACATAGGCGTTTTCTGTGTCGGCATACCAATCCTCTTTGAAGTATAGCTGCTCTTTCTCGTCCTTCTTCGTCTTGACTGATGTAATCTGTCGATGATTGTTCTTGAATTCCGTTCAGTCATCGTCGAGCATCTTGAGCCTTTTTTGAAAATACTGTGCTGTCTTCCTAGATGGGCCATCCTTGAGATAGTTTCAGAAAGACCTTTCGAGTCTCTCTCGTACTTCGCTCTGTTGAATTATTAAAGCATCCATACTTGTATTGCGGCTTGAGTTATCTTATTGAATCACTATCCGGCTCGAAGGACCGATGTTCAGAATTAGCAATTTAATTTCTGACTCAATAAAAAGGTGCCGGAAGGGTGCGATTCAATAAAAAGATAACTTTTTCCAATAACCAAATTACTAATTATTCGTAATTAATTATTAGATTTTCTTAAATATAAATTCAATAAAAATTCAACAAATTGCCAAAATATTTCAATTCAATCTTAAATTCGTTATTAATTCGTGATTTAGTACTTGAAAATTCGTAAATTATTCTTTATTTGTTTGTAAATAAGAATTACCAAAATATTGCTTGCTCTGATATCTTAATTGATAACGCCACCTATCTGTCAGATGACGATCGATGTTTCGCCTGATGTGTTCTGCAATTAGAACAGCCAGGAATAACCTTTGTGTTGCTGCACTCTGGTTTCGTTTCTTGGGAATCGCTTGGGATTTGCTTGTTGTTTGCTGCCTGGTTGCAGCTTGCTGCCCTGGTTGTGGCTTGCTGGACTGCTTTGCCTTGTTTCTTCGCAAATTCGTCCCTCTGTGGTTGGTTAGAGTAACTGCTGAAATCAATTTTGGTGATTAAGTTACTGCTGTATTAAAGACTTCAAAACTGTCTTTAATTCGGGCTTTACTGGGAAAAGACCTCAATTCTGTCTTTCCAGAATACTAAGTTCGATACTTAGGCTTTGAAATTGCTTTATTGCTAAAACCTCAATACAGATTTTATCTTCTAGTTCAAGACTCTAGAAAGATTAAAAGCAATCTGATTTAACGCCGTCTGTGCGTCGGTATTTATTTCTCTTTGAATAATGGTTGAGGCTATTCTGTAGTAGGGGGCTTCGTTCTCGAAGTACATAATTTCGTGTTTATGTACTAGATCTGCGTGCGATGTCCGATCAGCTGTTCTTGTTTATCTTACGGCTGTCAAATGGGGTAAGTATTTTTATCTTTGTTTTTGAATTTATGTATTAATTTTAGTCATATTTTCAGGTTTTAGTGGGGAAATAAATTAGGAGGAGCCCGCGATCACTCCATTGGGGTTGTCAGGTGAGTAATTTTGTGGAACCTGTTTGTGATTTTATTAATCTTGTTTGTTTACAGAATTTTGCGATTTGCCGACGGCTTTTGGATACATTCATGAAATGGATTTTCTGGTGGGTTTCTTGTTGCTAATTTGGATTATTTTCCAGGTAAGTGCTTGTATATTTAGTATTTGTATTTTAATAACTTTTTCTATTTTCAGGTACGAATTTGTTGTTGTTGTTTGTTGTGTAGTGACGTCTTTGAACTTGTGTGTTTTTGTTGTATTTTTTCTGTAGATTCGTGTAGTTTGTTTCGTTGATTTAAATAAAATAGAAAAAATAGTTAAATTTGTGTTTTTATTTATATATTCCCTTTTTCCTTGGTTTTTATTTTCAGTGTCGCCGGAACACTCTTGCCGCTGCTGGATTCCAAATATGGGCACAAGATTGTCGTCATACTCAAGCATGCCGTCATCAAGCAACTGGATCGCGGCGAGGACATGTGCCTGGTCGACTCGTGCCGCGTGCTTCTCAACACCGACGAGGAGGAGGAGTTTGCGAACCAGTACAGGGAGCTGGCAGCTCGACTCCGCGTGTCGCCCACCACGGGCTGCACCCGGGTCTCGAACCACCGCCATCAGGTCACGGGCGCAGTTTATCTCGCACGACAACTTTTACAACACCGACAACGCCTACGGCACGGTGGCGCTCGACAAATGTGTCGCCTATGGCAAATTTGACCCGCTAGCCCTAATGAAGAACATCTGCGCCATGACCGACCACCTGATCCAGCACCACACAAGCTACACCATCTACATCAACTTGGACGGGTTCGCTACACTGCTGCAGCGCCTGTACCTGCCGTTCAACTCGGAGGAGGCCCTGCTCATCAACATGCAGATTGCCACCATCGCCAAGATAATTGTGCAAAGAGTACGAGAACGCCACCGTGATGCGGTTACTACAGATCAACCAGGTATTCGAAAACGACGCCAGGCGGCGCATCGAGCGCAGCTTCCAGTTTGCGCCAGCCCAAAACGTGATCGCCCTCGACAACGGTTACTTTCTCAACAACACCCTCGTCGAGTCGCTGCATCGCTACGGCAAGCTGACGGTCGACCTAGTCAACGGCATCATATCTACCGGCTGCCGCGATATCGCCGCGATAGACGAGCGCCTGCGGGGGTTCGAGGCCGTGTACGAGGTGGACGCCCACTTTCTCTTGATGCTGGCGCGCGACCGCTACAATATCACCGGTCAGTACCAGTGGTCCGAGCTCTGTGTGCCCTGTGAAAACACGAATCTCTTGAAAACTGTCAATTTTCCATGCCTATTAAAATGCCTTGTATACTAAATAAAATATCTATAATATGTCATTTCTGTTTTGACGCAAAAGTCATATTTGTTTATTATCGCCTATATGGGCGTGGGTGCATTTATAAGGCTTGCACCAAGGACCTGGGGTCGTGCACCAACGAGTTGATGGTTACCCCACGCGATATCAAGGGAATCGTCTATCATGCGCTGCCCGACTACGGCGGCACCGATGAAGCCGATGAAAATGCCGGTTTCATTCTATCGCCGCCCTATATTGTCGATGGCTTGATTGGATCGTATGCGCGCATGCGTCGACGTGTGCGCCCAGGCCGGTTGCAACATCTCCGAGATCTGGTGTCGCTGGCGCCGTTCTCAAACTACTGCCGTGGCGGCCGGTTCGCGCAACTCAGGGGCGAGAGCATGTGCATCCGCACGCTCGGCTACGGCGACCTGCACAATTACTACACCGCCAAGTACTCGGGCACGTCGGCCGCCACCCCCATCATCGCCGCGCAACTGGCTCACGTCCAGAGCTCGAATATCAAGCAACTGCAGTGGTACCTCAAGTTTGGCGACTTTAAGCGCCTTGTCAAGGACTGTGTCAGCTTGAGAGCATGCCGATCTCTGTCGGTGCTGTAAAAAAACTTGTCTAGATCTGCACTCGTCGGCGGTCAGCGGCAGACTGAGCATTTTTGTCATTCCGTCACGCGCCTTTAGACATTTTCATACAAAAGAGCTTTTTCCTGCAACTCGACTATAAATTGAGCGGTGGCTTCGCGCGCGACCCATTCACTCATTAAACTTTAGTTGGTGAGGAGTGAAGCAGGCAGCTCTCTACCGCTTAAAGTTTTTTTTAATTAATAATTAATGATTAAGAATGGCTAGAGCTCCTCGAGGCGTGCAGCTCCTCGGGTTGAGCAGCTCGAGTTGCAAATTGCGCGGTGCACTTTTATGACCTCTGACCTCTTAAAAATGGATATATGGCGTGTAGGCACTCTACGTCATATGGTGTGAGTCCCCGCGAGTTGTTGGAGTAGAAGGGGTTCATCACAGATTTCTGGTCGCTGCAGTGTAGCAGCCCCAAGATGTGACCAAGCTCGTGCACGGTGGTAGTAAAGAGCATTTGCCTTGTCCATGCCTCCGCTGCGTCGAAGCACAATTTCTTTCCGGGTGGTAAGGTCGCATGCGCCAGCACATTGCCCTCGCCATCAAAGACATCTGGACAGCCGTGATTTCCGTAAACATTTCTAACGACAATCTCGTTCGCGGCCTTTTTTCGTGGACCCTTGGCTGTCGACAATTTAAAGAAATCAATGTCAGTTTTATCGGCAAAGTGTTTAACGACTTCTTCGAATGATTCGCGCTGACCCCTAATCTTGATAAATTTGTCGTCTATAATTATCGCCAATGGAAAATTCATTTTGCCATAATGCCTTGACACTTTGTACGTTAGACTAGCGTGGCTGGGTATACGGTAGTAAATTATCACAATAACGCCGATCCCGGCAATGACTAGAAACAACAATTGCATCCTTATCTGACCGCTGTCGTCCGCGCCAGTTCAATCTGACCGCTGTCGTCCGCGCCAGTTCAATCTGACCGCTGTCGTCCGCGCCAGTTCAATCTGACCGCTGTCGTCCCGCAAGTGCCAGTTCACAGTTCGATGGCGACCGTCATCAAGAAGGGAGGCATCATTGCCAACCGGCACCTGATAGACGACCCAAACATCGATGTGCTCATCGCATACCTGAAGAGCGGAGCGCACCAGACACCGACACCAATCGACCTGCCCGCGTACATAAATGGAGAGATTGAGATCGCCTTTAAGCAGCCGCGCAGGCCGCGCTTCAACCCATACATCGCGGGACGCAGACCCAGGCTCTCGATTTTCAATCTAGAATAAATAAATATAGATAAGGAGAATGACGATTTCGAGTTTATTATTTGGCTTTAGTTTATTAGGCATGCTTGTCGGGGGGTGCACCGATCGAAAAGAACCACCGCGTCTTTGTGGTCAAAAATTTCATCGAGGGCAATGGCTCCCTGCCCGCCGATGCGCGGCGCGGTGACTTTCTTCTGTTTCATGACAATTTCTATGACTGTGATGCCCGCATAAAAAATGTCACCTTCCAGTCGAAGTATTTTATGGGCTCCAACTCGATCGTCGACTGCACCGACAATATCATGTCGATCGCCACCATCAACGACGTGCTCGATGGCCAGCCCAAGATGCAGTCTTTCGTGATGGCCGACCATGTCAATTTTCGCATTGAGGCCCTGTTTCTAAACAGTAACGAGCACCTCTACCTATTATTCCAGTACATTATTCGCCAAAACATAGATGGCCGTAATGTAGTGTACTTGGTATTTATGAACGGTGCCAATACCCTAAACAAATTCAACAAAAACATGATGAGGTCCATCTTCCAGAGCGGCCAGGTGCTCGTAGTTTTCGGCGACAACAACGACTTTTTAGGCGAAAACGAACTCGATTTGCCCGTATTTGTCCCGCTAACCGACAGCCTCAAGATATCCATCTTTAACCGCGACCTGCCCATCTCTAAGCGCGTCTATAACCCCCGCGAAGACCTATACTACGTACCCAAGTACAAGCACATCGACAATGTATTGGAATATCCCATGTGGTTTGTCAAATGGCTGTTTGTTATCAACTTTTTCAGCACACAGCCAATATTCCGATACAAGGTCACCAAAAACTATGCGCTCTTGCGCGACCACGTATCGTTCCTGCCTCGGCTGCTAATTTCTGAATTTCCGCGATGCTACCACGGTATCTATGACCTGAAAACAGCGTCCATTGTAGGGGGATGTAGAGCTCTTTTGCTCTAATATAGTTTGTTTATTTGGCCAAGGTTCTTGATACCTTGACCAATTATTATTGCGTATAATTAATATTGAAAAATAGCTAAGGTTCTTGGTACCTTTGCCAAATGTTGTGAGTGCAGCTGGTTCTATGTACCAGTGCACCTAATGCAAAAAGAAAACGTTTAAAAGGGTATTAATTTAAAGAAAAACACCTTGGCTGTTGATTGACAACTGAACTAATTTATTGTTACCCTGACTTTATATATATGTTACAAAACAAAAACAAAAAAAACATTGACATGCATAAAAATAATTTCGGGAGACAAAATACAAAATTTTCCAACGATAAAAAACTGCAACGATGCAAATTAGACATTTATTTCTTTCCTAAGAACACAAAGGCTCAGATAACAGCAGACGTAATCTGAGCCCATCTTCGTGATAAATGCAATTTCTAGAGGTAATTCTTATCATGATAAGAATGTGTGGTTGCATTTTGCATTAATTTTAATTCCTAGGAATTTGATTATTGGTATTTATGTTGTCCCTGAACATCCTCCCCCCGTTGAAGCATTGATTCAACAATCTTGGGTTGGCATGTTGATGCTGAAGTCCGATGCTGTGTGTTGTCTTGGCCGAGGTGTTGGTTTTTGTTCGCGTTGTATGCAGAAATTTGGACGGAATTTCCATAGTAACCATATGGCGGTTGAAGCTGCTACGATAGCCGCAATGTATCCTATGGATAGCTGGTGGATATCGTGTGGTCGAATCTTCATGGCCAGGTCAGTGTGAAGCAGTTGAGTGTTGATCCTGTCCTTTATTTCTTGAAGGTCAGTTTGGTTTGACTGATATTGCTGAACTTGGTTGATCAGTGATGTTATCTGCTCTGGCTTCGCTATGTCCGAAATTGGACTTATGGCACTATATGATGTTCTACTGGTGCGTAGTTGAATGTTATGCCCCTGTATTGTGACGTAGTTATTATTGATAACACAATTTTGTTTTATTGCTAGGAGACCGGATCCTTCAATGCTGGTGGAGGTGACTTTAGAACCACAAACGATTTTTAGATTCGTCCTTTCCTTGACCGCAAAAATCCATTGGTTTAATTTGTTTAGCTGAATCCACTGAGTATCGCCTATTAGGGTAGTAATGCGACAAGTTGATGTTGTGGGAGTATCATTGATGACGTCCCCACCGAAGAGCCCCGTTTGTAGAGTGGTTGAGTTTGTCTGCAAATGTGGTGCTCCTCTTCCAACGAGAGACAAGAACGTAGAGCAGCTTCTGTCAGAGGGTAGTAAGTGTCACGATGAAGATTGATGATCAGAAATGGTGCGGATGGTTGGATGGCAAGGAAAGTATCGTTAATTAGTGCTGGAATCGGGACGACATGGAATAACTCGAACCTTTCCAGCGCTAATAGTGGAATGTTAAGTTTGAAGATGATGTGCTTGCCGGTTGATCGTGCTGCTACCTTCATGATGGGGTAAAATTTAAGAATGTCGCTGAGTTCAGCGGGAAGCCGGAAATGGGAAGCAAGGTATCCCTTAACTTGGAATAGCTCCTGCCTTAACTGATTTGGCGTGATTAACTGTGGACTGGCTTGTCCATGATGGGTGTCTGCAAGGACGTCGATGATGGATGACTGCGATCTCTGAATATTTGAGGCAATCAGCATTATTTGAATGGAGAGTGTCGTGAACGAGACCATAAGCCTTTCTTGATGATTCTCGGCTGCCACTGCATGTGTATGGTTAATCATAGACTTTAGTTGGGCCTCCACGTCTCTGAATTGTTGATACACCCGTTGCCGATCCTTTTGCATGATGTTAACGGTTGCGTCCAAGATGGATGTTTGATTTTTAATTAATTGACGTAGGTGATCTTGGTTAGAATTTACGTCGTTAATAGTTTGTGATATTGTTTCTGCATATTCTGCGTCTAGTACGCCGAATAGGGCGTTGGCAATGCTGCCAACGAAGTTCATGGCACCACGCCTTCTGCGGGGTGAGTGTGGCAATAGCAGCTGGTTGTTGGTTATTATCTCTTCCTTCACGTGGGCGAGTTGGGCGATTATTGTTTCGCACGATATGACTATTGCTTGAGACTTGTCAGGGTTTAGTTGCAATCTATTCCTTCTCGCCCACCCAGAAATCGCCTCGAGGTCTTTATTGATTCGCCAAATACAATCCTCAATCATGCCAAGTCGGCAGCTAAGGTAGATTTGAACATCGTCCGCGTACAACAGGGCTTTACAAAAATTCAGTTCTTTTGGGAGATCATTAATGAAGAGAGAGAAGAGGAGCGGACCAAGTATAGAACCTTGAGGTACGCCCTTAGATAGGAGTGAGAAACTGGACTCATAATTGTCTGTGAAAACCTTTTGAGATCTACCGCTTATGAAATTCCAAATAAGACGGACAGCGGACGATGAGAAGTTGAATTGAGAAGATATTTTCTGGCATAAAAGCGTATGATTTGCAGAGTCGAAAGCTTTCGAGAAGTCCAGCAGTGAGAGAATGGTTAAATGATCATGATCAATGTTCAGGTGTAGATCATCAGTTAATTTTAGGAGGGCAGTACTGCAACTGTGGTTCTTCCTAAAGCCATGCTGGAATTCAGTTAAAAAGGAATTAGATTCAAGGTATTGGACCATTTGAATGTACATTAACTTTTTCAGAATTTGGGAGAGGCACGAAAGGATACTAATGGGTCGGAAGTCCTGTGGAAGAGAGGCATTGGATTTTTTAGGAATTGGAGTAACTTTTGCTTTCTTCCACAAAGATGGGAAAGTAGAGGACGTTAGACAGGAGTTAAAAATGTGGGTGAGAAAAGGAAGTATAGAGGGAAGAATAATTTGAAGAAATTTTAAACTAATGCCGTCAACGCCGACTGCATTTGATATAATAGAGTTGATGACAGAAATGACGTTCTCCTCTGACACTCTCATAAAGCAAAAACCGGAATCAGAAACGATGTTCGAAACGACACAGGAGAAACTACTGGAGGATTCTGATATTGAAGCTGAGTTGATTATATCACTGTTGCCGCTGGAAGCAGAGCCAACAGACGTAAAAAAGTTGTTAAGAACATTGGGGTCAATGTCAACTTGTGATAGATGTTTGCCGGTAACTCCGATGATGCGAAGGTTCCTCCAGAGCACTTGAGGGGGTAGATTAGCATCAAGTTTGGCTGTGTAATAATCCGATTTGGCTTTTTATTGCGTTCGTAGTACGATTTCTGAGCAAGCGGAATGTGGTCCAGTTTTCATTCGATTTGCACTTTTTCCAGTGAACGTAGGCTTTGTCACGCTGTCGAAACAGGGATTCAATTATAGGCGAAAACCAAGGATACACCTTTTTATTGGATCTGTAGTACTTTAACGGCACGTATTTGTCTAGAAGATATAGGCTGAGATTGTTGAAGTGTTCAACCTGAGCATTAACGTCTGGCATTGAATATATATTACTCCAGTCGAGTGAGCACGCTTCAGCAAGTAAGCTGACGCGGTCGAGATTTCTGAAATTTCTAAAATAGTGTGGCTTAGTAAAATTTTCCGTAGTAGGAAAAATGTTATAATTAAAGAAGATGAGGTCATGGTCATAGACTCCAGGAACAGATATTTGATTTGAAAAGGTTGCAAGGTTTATATTATTAACTATAAAGTAATCTAATAAAGAGGAACAGGGCCCAGTGAAATGAGTTGGAGCAGTATTAACGATTGATAGAGAGTACGAATTTAAGATCGAAAAGAAGTCGCTGGCTAAATTATTCGGGTTAAGAACATTCAAATTAAAGTCTCCACAAAGAATAATATGAGGGCAACAACATCCTAACCTTTCAATACAGTAATACAGCGGTTCTAGATTAGAAATTCCAGGAGGCTTATAAATAGCTTCTATGAGGCACTTGTTTTCACCCCCAAATAATTCAGCAAAAATAAATTTGACTCCATCATTCAATAAAGTTGCAAGTCTATACGATATGCCAGCTTTAAAGAAAATGGCGACACCGCCCCCACGCCTATCAAATCGGTCGGATCTAGGGATATTATATCCAGGTATGGAGATAAGTGAATCCGGTAAGTCCGGCTTCAACCAAGTTTCAGAGAAACAGATGATATCTACATTCGAGTCTGCAAAGACATACCTTATTTCATCAATACTCCTAATTAAACTGCGCGCATTGAGATGACAGACCTTCAATCCACTAGATTGGGAGACAAAAATTCGTAATAGGATTTGACTTATATTTCCATTCACATCACGGCGAGAAGGAATGTTACCCGACATCAAGCGTAAGGGTGGGTACATGTAGACAACAGAGTAAGACTTCAGCCCCGATACAAATGAGTAAAAACTAAAAAATGAAAACTTTATCATTTCAAAAAAAAGAGAACTAAGCTAAACAAAATTAAAATAAGAAGAATAAGAAGAAATTTGACTTATCTATTAAAAATTTGAAAAATTAATATATATTTATACTTATATATATTTGTTAAAGATAGAGCTCCTTTGCTCTAACTGTAAGGGGTAGTCAAAGTGAAGCACCTTGACTTATTGTTGCGTGTGCACAGGTACTTGAACCTGTACACTAAATCGTGATTATAAGTAGATCAAATGTTAAGGATAGAGATCCTTTGCTCTAACTGTAGTCAAAGTGAAGCACCTTGACTTATTGTTGTGTGTGCACAAGTACTTGAACCTGTACACTCAATCGCTGTGCCTCAAGCAGACTCTCCTGAGATAGAAATAAAAGTCTTAATTTCACAGTGATTGATCACTAATAAGCTCTCTCTTTATTAATCAACCTTCCATTTATATATACAAGAATTGCTTAAATAAACAATAATTAAAAAAGGTGCAAGCATTTAAGGTTCATTGATCATTTAAAGTTCATTGCTTACAATTTTGCTGATGGCGCAATAATCTACAATTATACTAAAGTGAAAATGTACTTTAATTTTACTGATCGTGCAATTAAATTTATTAAAGGTAATGACCGATGGAAAAATGCAGTGTAATGAATTTATGACAAGGTGTGCAAGTTTTCTTAATGTTTACGTTTTATTCAAATAATTAAAACTAGAATCTACTCTAATGGCTTATGTTCTAACAATATTTATTTAAAGCTTAAGGGATCCAATAATTTTAAGTGGTACAAATGACTTATCTACTAGTTTTACTTTAACAAAATAAAAAAATTGGCAAATGATTTCGGAATTATTAAACTCTTCCTTAGGTATAAGTATTGCGTGGGTCATCTCTATGTTTTTAGATGGCGATATGCAAAGGTCCACGTTGTCCTTGTGCAAGATCATATCACAGTAGGGCGAGAAGAGTATGTAGTGGGTACAGTCCCTGTTGGTTGTTTCAATGTAGCACTGTAGGTCCGATATCTTTTCGCGCGATGAAGGCAGCCGGGAGTACTTGGAGGCGCAGGTGAAGTAGTGTAGACAAAACGCAGATTGCGGGAATGTAAAAATTCGGGCACGCGTGTTATTGCGAATTTTGTTGATGTTTTTCTCTTCCCTTTTATCTATGTGGCAGCTAAATATTCGGCCACCCCTGTCTTTTTGGTGGTCATAAATTTGTTTGTATTTCTTCATCTGATTCGCGTCCTGTATGTAGATATCGGTGGTGGTTTCATCATTGATATTTGGTTGCGGATTCCTTGAATCGAGGATGTTTACCTTACGAAGGTGAGCACACAGCCGAATTTCCTTACCCGCTTCATTATTTAATCTGGGGGCGCCCTTTATAAATGAGTCTGGATATACGATACCCATATTAAAGATATTGGCAGCGTCGTCACTTGTGGGGGTGGTGGGCGGCGGAATCATCTTGGACGCCTTCTTTAGCATCTTTTTGGGCATGGATGGAAGATCCTTGGCCGTTCTCTCCTTCTTTTCGGCGGCGATTCTGGTTCAGATTCATCCTCCGAGCTCGAGGAATTTCTAATGGTGATCGGCGATGTACTGGATCCATCAGGTGTCTTGGTGGTTTGGCTTGGTGACGCAGGTGATTCTTCATCGCTGCTGCTGGAGCTCGAGTCCGGAAATAAAGGGCTCCCTGAACGCATATTGTGCTGCTTGTAGATGCGGCTCATATGCTTCCTGGAACGTTTTGGCACAGGTGAAGTTTTTGGCTCAATTGCATCAGTCTCACTCGATTCATGGCACACTACCCTTATGGGAACCTTATTTTTTCGTCTTTTTAGCACTTTTACAACTGGCTGCGGCGATTGCTCTACTTTCGGCGATGGCAAGGGCTCCACTTCAGTAGGCAGGAGATCATTAATTATTTGGTCCAAATTATTAAACTCGGACACTATTGTAAAATTTAAATGATCACAAATATTTTCCAGAATATCGAAATCGTCGGTAAAAACAATTTGCCCTTTTTGCGGCGCACACTGTGAGGAAGAAGGATGCTGCTGCTCCTGTAGGATCTTCTGCTGCTGCTGGATGATGTGGTGCAGATCCGGTACACAGGACGTCTCCAGGGGCCGCGAGTGATTCTGATGCTCCTGTAGGATCTTCTGCTGCTCCTGGATGATGTGGTGCAGATCCGGTACACAGGACGTCTCCAGGGGCCGCGAGTGAATCTGCTGCTCCTGTAGGATCTTCTGCTGCTCCTGGATGATGTGGTGCAGATCCGGCACACAGGGCGTCTCCAGGGGCCGCGAGTAGAAATCAGGACTCGGCGAACACTGTTGTTGGGGGAAAAACTCCTGCGGCGAAAACCCTATATACGGCGACTGGTTGTAGGACATCGTAAATGGGGTCACTGGCTGGACGTCGGGTTGGTAAGTTGTATTAAAAACTGATTGCTCGTAGTATTGCTGGGGCGTATTAAACGCTGGCGAACCGTCCTGACGATACATTATACGCGGGATAACTGCGGGCAACCCGGCAATATGCGACTGAACTAAATTATCGCTATTATAAATGAATAATTCCCAACTTGATCTGGGCAACTTGCGGGAACAACCACCTTTGCCCGTGATCTTGGCTGGACGAACTATTTAACGCGATGTGCTACGGCCTTTTATTTGGGCACGCAATTTTGGACGAATCCCACGAACCGCTTGTATGGGTGCGATTTGTTATTGTTTTTAATCACGACTGATCCCTGATCCCTGTTGATAACTTCGGTGGTGTTGGTGCCGATAAACTTTAACTCGGAGTTGATGAGTTGCATTTTATTATCAGCGGAAGTGGTGGGGGTCCTATCGGGTGGCATGGTGACAATCTTGCCCTCGGAGTTGATGAGTTGCATTTTATTATCAGCGGAAGTGGTGGGGGTCCTATCGGGTGGTATGGTGACAATCTTGCCCGCCGTTAGATCTACTGTTAAAAAGTTTTCCTGCTGTACACTGCATGTGCCATAAAATTCCTTCAACTCTAGATTATCGCTAAAAACAACGAGGACATTTTTTTCATATAAATCTGAGAGACGCAATAATTTTTTATTGATGTGGTCTTGAGAATAATCACCAAACACGACCGAGATTAGGTGCTTGTGTTTGATGTTTAGGAAATGGATCATGTTCGACAGTTCCGGCGACTCGTAGATGACTCTCGTGCTCTTATTCCGCACGTAGCAATCGGTGCTGGCCACATAGAACCTAGCATAATCGGCCAATATAGCATTTTCGGAGCCCGGTGCCAATATATTGAGATTCATATTGATTGGAATGGGTTGCGGGTTTACCGCGGCCATGTAAAATATCTGAAATGTATCCTCGTCATCGCCCCCGGCCGCCGCACAGTGGGCGGAAACGATCAAAATTACGCGCGGGGCAGAAAAAAACGTCCAAATTAAGTCTTTCTTTTTTTAAATACTCGTTATTATGTCCGCTATCTTGTATCACTGCGGAAATCCAAATTTATAGGGGTAAAAACCACCCCTAAAGCGGTCAACCCACCCCCAAGCAGGCTAACCTACCTAACCCTGGGCAGAGCGACTTCTATCAACTTGGTTTATTAACAAATATGCATTCCTTAAGAACAGACAGGCCCTTACCACAGACCCTTACAACCCTTAAAAACCACCCCTACCAACCCCCAAGCAGGCTAACCTACCTAACCCTGGGCAGAGCAACTTCTATCAACTGGGTTTCTTAACAAAAATGCATTCCTCAACAAACCCTTTAGGGGTGGTTTTTACCCCTATAAATTTGGATTTCCGCAGTGATACAAGATAGCGGACATAATAACGAGTATTTAAAAAAAAGAAAGACTTAATTTGGACGTTTTTTTCTGCCCCGCGCGTAATTTTGATCGTTTCCGCCCACTATGCGCCGCCTTGATGCTGGCCGTGGTGTCGATGGTGGCAGCGGTGGGAGATCGCGTTTCGATGAAAATTTCCACATATATTAATTGAATTACAAACAATGCTAGCAGGGCTGACAGGATATTTACAATAATGTTGCATCTCATAGTTGTTTGCTTACAATCGTCGCAAATCCGCCATCGCGGACGTACCGATTCTCAAATATGTTTTTTCTCTTGCATTTCTTGCAGCGCGTCTTGGGTGGGCAATAATCGCACAAAAAATATGTGCAGCGACCACTATAGATGGCACCCATGTGCACATTCCTTAATAAGTAATTAAATTGTATATTCAAGTTTTTATATTTTGAATATTATAATTTAGACATTCGCAGCGAATATTATTGTTAAAAATATAACTAGATCGACAGAGTCGCAACATTGTATGAAAAGCCCGGCGAGGCGATAAGGCCGGTCGAGTCGCCCACACGCATCCTTCGGAGCCGCGCTATCTGGAGTGGTCCGTATCACGTTGCAATCTAGAGGTGACCCATCAACAAACAAGGCACTTCTTTCAACGTGGCCCATTTGGCGATAAGACCGGCCGAGTCGCAACAAGCGGCGGCGAGGCGATAAGGCCGGTCGAGTCGCGCGAAATCTGGAGTGTTCCGTTTCACATTTCAATCTAGAGGTGACCCATCAACAAACAACGATAGGAACGCTCGAGTTGCAATTAATTGTTCTCAGCTTCCTCTCGAGTGGTGATAGCAACCACTCGTCTTGATGACCCTCAACGAAACATTCATCAAGTCGCAATAAACAGCGATACAATCTTTAGCTCCAGCTCAGCTAGAAATACGAATCGACAGAGTCGCAACATTGTATGAAAAGCCTGCAAACATTTTCTAGCTCCAACTCGGCTAGAAATACGAATCGACAGAGTCGCAACACCAGCTCAGCTAGAAATACGAATCGACAGAGTCGCAGCATTGTATGAAAAGCCTGCAAAAATTTTCTAGCTCCAACTCGGAGTGTTAATAATGTTTTTTGTAGACATTATTATATGTTGGTTCTATTGCAGAAGTGAAAAGGCCAAAATATGGCCACAGGCGGTTCCCCATCAAACTGGAAACTATATAGTAAAATTAATGAATTTACGGGCAGCTTTAAATCAAACAATGTGGAAGCACTTTTACAGGATAGTATAATTGATGGTAAAGAAATTATACATAAAATGTTTTACAAAATTCTTTAATAAAATTAAAAAAACATCATTTTTAGAAAACCCTTGTAACTCTGCCGGTTTTTAGGAGGAATTAAACAGCTATTCGTTGAATTGGAGCGATACGGATGAATCGCCAGTTTGCACATTCACTGGATTGGAGACACCGGTAGAATCTTCATGCGAAACTCCAAGCCTGGAGCCCTCAACATCTAGAGGTCCGGCAACTAAAAAGACAAAAATCAATAATTACCAAGCACAAATCCTCAAAGAAATAAGAGTTAATAATGAGCAGCTACAAAAACATTTCGAAAAGTCAGAAAAAGTAGACAGGCAAATTTTAGAATTAGAAAAAGAAATTGTTAACACAAGAGAAAAAACGGAACGAAATGTTACAGGAAATGATAAATGATAATAAAATGTTCCAAGATTCACAACATTTTATTATTGCTGCTGCATTTTCGACACTGTTATCAATGCCTTTTCCTATTCGACGAAAACGTCCTTTAAGATGTCCAAAAGCATTTTCGACGACTCTGCGGCAGCTTGCTAATGCGGTATTAAATTTCTTCGTTCTGGTGATACGTTCGTTTCTGGTGATACTGTATGGGTACGGTTTCATCAGAAATTTCGATAAGCGAAAAGCAGAATCACCTATTAACAAAACAGGAATTCTTGTACCATTAATATTTGTTACGGCGTCACTTTCCTAATACCGATCAAAGACCAGGTATTAGGAGGTGATCGTCGTAATAATTAAAAAATAGATGACGTATAGGATAGGTGCCGGCTGCTCTAAATAAAAGAGGCTTGGTTCGTTTAATACAAATATATTCTCTCCTAAATCTTACAAAATCTAATTAACTTTAACTTATTTATATATGTCAATCCTTATTTAGTTTCTTTACTCCAAATATTCTTAAACCTATTTTCCTTTCCCCTGTTGTTCTCCAGTCGCCTTGTGGATTCTCAGGTGGACTTCCTTCTAAATCCTTTTCGGCCTTGGTCTCCTCAGTATTTATTGTTTAGCCTTGTTGCTCGTGCTGGTTTATTTGCGAAGACGTTATATGTCCCAAATGAAACCTCGTGATTACGCGGGGTAATATCCAACGTAATCAATCTGCCAATTAATTCAATCTACCCTGGGCGAACTTTGATTGAATCTTAATTGACTTTCAACTAGCACGTAAGTTTTTCAGCTACTATAAGGTCAATTTCGTAGTAGAAATTATCTCATATAATTTCTATTGACCTTGCCTGAGTTTCAATGTTGTAAAAGAAATTACCGCGAGTAAAAATCTACTTGAAACTCTATCTGTAGCCGTGTGTGACGTCTATATACTCAAAACAAATTCAATTCCGTAGAAGAAATTATCCCATATAATTTCAATTGAATTTGTTCGAATCTCAATATCGTAGAAGAAATTATCTCGTATAATTTCAATTGAGATTCTAAAAATTTATCTAAATAAATAAGTTCAATTTCGTAAAAGAAATTATCCAATATAATTTCTATTGAACTTATTTGAATTTCAATATTTAAAATAAATAAGCTCAATTTCGTAGTAGAAATTATCCAATATAATTTCTATTGAACTTATTTGAATCCCAGTTTCGTAAAAGAAATTATTTCCTATAATTTCCACTGAAATTCTCTATCTCGTAGAATTAATAAATTTAAACCGTCACCTGAAAAACTAACAACAATTATGTGGCTAAACTAACACAAAAGTCAGCGGCGAAAAACCAACCAACTATCTAAATTCCCTAACAAACGATATTCGGAGAAAATCCTAAATATCGCCAGCTAACCTTCTCGGCGTAAAGTCCAAAGAAGATTAAAAATTCTGACCCATGGTCAATAGCTTTATCCAGCATCTTCTTCCTGGTGCTGGATGGTGGCGCTGGGTGGGAGAATTTTTCTTGCAGTTTTTTGCAAATTATTCATGCCGTTTTCCACATTCCATTTTTGTGGATCGTGTTTATACTGCGTTTACACGCTGTCAATTTTTGACAGTAGTCAAATTGACATTTTTCTTTGTTTTTATTTATTTTGAATATTGGAGGTAAGTATGTTTTGTGTTTTTTATTATTAATTTTGTATTTTTAGGCATTTCTTTTAATTTAAGGAGCCTGCTGTAAAACTGGTTAAAAACAGGTAACTTTCTTTCGTTTATTTTTTAATTCATTTTTTAACAAGTATTTTGTTTTGCAGGTCAAAACATTCTCCCCCCTTGTTGATGGATCGCATCAACACAATTTATTTTGTGTAATGAAACATATATTTTTATTTTTAGTTCAATTTTTAATGTTCATTTTTATTATATTTCTTCGTGTGTAGATTTGTTTAATTCAATAGATTTTTTCTAAAATTCATGTTTTTATAGATCTTAACTTAATTACTACCTTTGATATTCAGCTTTGGTCTGAGTAATTGTACCAGAACATCTTAGTGCCTTTTAATTTTAGTTTAACCATTCGATTGGGCCCTAATTTAACCGTATATCGCTGCCTCTTAAAATTACGGATTTTGTCGTAGGGTATTGATTGAAGTTGTGCATATGTAATCGTAAATGGTGTCCCATCCTGCGTCGTCATATGATACTTCTTGTTATCTAAACAAGAGGGTGCAGCGCTGGCGTTTGACACGGATTGCTCTTGTGCGGCTTCTCGCACAGCTGGTGCAAAATACGGGGGATCGTTTTCCGGTGTACAAACTGGAAGGTTTTTCCCAGGTGTGGTAGTAATCTCATTGGTAGATGCCTCCATGTCTGGTTCATTAACTTCTACTGAGTTGTCGTGTCCATCTTCCGGTGGAAAACCTGGAAGGTTTTTCCCAGGTGTGGTAGGAATGCCATTGACGAATGCCTCCAGAGGATCGTCTTCTATATCCGCTATTGGTTCGTCCACCTCAAGTGAACTGGCGGATAGATCATCTTCCGGTGAAAAACCAGGAAGATTTTTCCCGGGTGTGGGAGGTAAGTCCTCGTTGGACGCCGATGTATGTGGCGGAGTCCGTAAGTCCCACTCTCCATGGAAAGGGCTATCCCCTAATACCTCCTCGAGCTGCTCGTCATCGAGTGGGTAGAGCTCCAAATAATCGTCGAGCTCTTTGAACATAATTTCTTCATTAACCGACATAATTGCTTGTTTTTTGTTTTCTTGTTTTTATTAGCGCTAAAATAATAAACTTAGTGTTACTACGAGTTCATATGTCTTAACTTAAACATAGATTTGAACGGACGACATGTACACTTCACTTAACATGCTGACATTGGACAAAGTTTGTTAATAGGTCTTTTGAAGGTGCTCGTGCTAGTTTTGACGGTGGCTACCCTCACTTGTCCATCTGCTCCAGGATGGGTTTCTAGTATCAGACCTAAGGGCCATTGACTAGGTTGCCTGTTGTTATGCATAATGATAACAACTTGCCCAACTTTCAAGTTGGTTTGTTTTGTTTTCCATTTTGTCCGTTGCTGTAATTGTAGTAGGTATTCGTTCGACCATTGCTTCCAAAAACGTTGAAGACTTTGTTGTATTTGTCTCCACCTGTCCGTGTATCCAATACTTTTTCCGGTTTCCTCTGGTTCCGGTATGGCCTTCATATGTCTGCCAATTAAGAAATGTCCAGGGGTAAGTACCATTGCTTCCAAAAACGTTGAAGACTTTGTTGTATTTGTCTCCACCTGTCCGTGTATCCAATACTTTTTCCGGTTTCCTCTGGTTCCGGTATGGCCTTCATATGTCTGCCAATTAAGAAATGTCCAGGGGTAAGTATTTCCAGATTTGATGGATCTGCTGACAAAAGACACAATGGTCGGGAATTCAAACAGGATTCTATTTGGATGAGCAGCGTATTCAACTCCTCAAATGTTAGTATTTTATCACCCACAGCCCTTTTCAGGTGATGTTTTACTCTTTTCACCCCTGCTTCCCAAAGCCCTCCAAAATGTGGGGCTGCAGGGGGATTAAAATGCCAATGTATTTCATTATTGGCTAACTCTGCTGCAGTTTCATTTGCTGCGCTTTTTATAGCCTTCCTTAATTGGCTTTGTATTTGTCTGTTGGCTCCAACGAAATTCGTGCCATTGTCCGAATATATGTTTCGGCACTGACCTCTGCGCCCCATGAATCTCCTCAGAGCCGCAAGAAATGCTTCAGTGGATAAGTCTGATGCTACCTCAATATGCATTGCTTTAGTCGTCATGCATATGAAGATACAAAAGTATCCTTTGTATATCTTTGACCCCTTGTGTTTCGACATCTTTAAATCATACGGCCCTGCGTAGTCTATGCCAACGTTCTCGAAGGGATGAGCTCGGGTCACCCTTGTACTGGGGAGCTCTCCCATTATCTGTTGTGGCTTCGATGCCCGATACCTTGTGCATTTCACACACTTGTAAATGCGTTCCTTCACGGCTGCCATTCCATTTATGATCCAAAATTGGTTACGAATATTCGTTAACACTAACGAAGCTCCACCATGCATCGTTACCTTATGATGATAATCGATGATTATGTTGGTTATATGGTGCCTTCTTTGTAGAATTATCGGGTGTCTTTGGTCATATTGTAAGTCGGAATTGTGCAACCTGCCCCCGACTCTCAATGTGCCATCATTGGCCAAAAACGGGTTCAAACCTTTCAGTGGGCTTTGCTTGTTAATGGATCTCTCGGATTTCAAATCTTTATATTCGCTCGGGAACATGGTTCTTTGTACCATTCGAACCAACTTCGTCCTCGCTTCGTTTATTTCTGCTGCTGAAATCTGCGAATCTCGTCGATGTTCTTTATTTTGCATGTTGTATATAAATCGACAACAATATGCAATGACTCTCAACGTCTTAGTGTATGAAGAAAATTTCATCCACCACTCAATTTCTTCTGGTTCCATTATCATCATTGCCGTGGTCGAGGTTTTTGCTTCCATCTCGGTCTTGAAGTCTGTAGAGGTCTCCTTTGGCCACTTATGTTCCGGTTCCTGTAACCAGCTGGGCCCGTGCCACCATAATTTGGCCTCATTTAATTTCTCTGGCATCATTCCTCTTGATGCTATGTCGGCTGGGTTCTCTTTCGTTCGAATATACCGCCAAGCCGTATTTGACGCATTCTCGTGGATCTCCACTGTGCGATTCGCCACAAAGGTTTTCCACCTTCTTGGCAACCCTTGTAACCATGCAAGGACTACCTTTGAGTCTGTCCAACATTGACTCTGTATTTCTTTCAGATTCATATCTTCCTTAATTTGTTTGATTAAACGACTCAGAAGTACGGCTCCGCATAATTCTAACCGAGGTAGTGTAATCGGTTTGATGGGAGCTACTCGTGTCTTTGCCATGAGCAAAGTTGTGGTGACGTCTCCTCTCTGGTTCGTAGTTCTCATGTACACCACTGCTGCATATGCTCTAGTTGAGGCGTCACAGAACCCAAGGAGTTGACACTCCTGCACGGTATTATCATGGCTGATCCATCGTGGCATCTTGATGGTTTGAATATACCGTAACTGCTGTTATGATATCCATAACGATATCCATAATATGTTCAATCTCGAACACATTAATATTCCTTAGAAAACACATTCCCATTAGTCAACAAAAATTATCAAAAATTCCTCTTGAAACAAAATCTCAAATTTCAAGACTCGTAAATTCTTTGCTCAAGTGCAACGCTAAATTCAAACCCTTAAAATTGCATAGTCAACATAAAATCCTAAATTTATGATAACCACAGCGCGCATGTGCAGCCACACATGCGCAAATCGTAAACCATATCAGGTTACAATGCCTCTAAGAGTTTCAACGTATATTTCAAGATAACCAACGGCGTGGGTTATTTTGCTGATAAAGCACGGCTTCCCTCGGCTAGCTGGAAGAAAAGAAATTTAATCAAGTTGAGTTTCGTCCAGACCTTCATTCCGAGCAGTTCGGAACCAATTCACTCCGTGCGTTTAGTTCGGTAGTCATTACTCTTTCTTTTCTTTTGTGTTGAGATAAATGTAAAATCTCTAAGTTTAAATATAAAATTAATCAATTCACTCCGTGCGTTTAGTACGATAATAATTATTGATTCTTTACTTTTCTTTTGTGTTGAGATAAATGTAAAATCTCTAAGTTTAAATATAAAATTAATCAATTCACTCCGTGCGTTTAGTTCGGTAGTCATTACTCTTTCTTTACCTTTTTGTGTTGAGATAAATGTAAAATCTCTAAATTAATTTTGAAATTTGAATAAAACTTTTATTACTGTGTACTCCGTACGTTTTTATTGAACTATAAAAGAAAAATTAAGTGTTCTATACCGAAACTCCCCGCGGCCGCTCTTCTCCTAAAAGTAGGAAAGCACGGCGGTCCACGGTTATAACATTTGGTGGCAGCGGTGGGATGAACGAACATCCTTTAACTCACAACTCACCTTGCAGAGGTACCTGCATCCGCAGAGGATCCTGCATATAACTCAACTTTAATTCACAACTCACCTTGCAGAGGTACCTGCATCCGCAGAGGATCCTGCATATAACTCAACTGTAACTCACAACTCACCTTGCAGAGGTACCTGCATCCGCAGAGGATCCTGCATATAACTCAACTTTAATTCACAACTCACCTTGCAGAGGTACCTGCATCCGCAGAGGATCCTGCATATAACTCAACTTTAATTCACAACTCACCTTGCAGAGGTACCTGCATCCGCAGAGGATCCTGCAAATAACTCAACTTTAACATACAACGCATCTTGTAGAGGCTATTCTTTAAAACTTTAAAAACCCAGCGAAGGCACATCGAAGACTCAGCTTCATCAAACGGACATTGGTGGTGCATCAAGCAACCGCCGTTAGCAAGTAAGTGCTCTTTGCTAAATTTCCCTTTTCACTTTAAATAAATTAATCAACTGAAAATAAAAATATTAAAGAAAATTTTGACACCTAATATTGATTTAAAAGTGCATTATGAAATTCAAAGAACTATAGAGATTTTAAAGGAAAATATAACTTGAGACTTCGATAGTGTAAACGAAGAAATTTCTTTTTGTTCCTTTTCTTGAGACTTTTCGATTTAGCGATTTTTTTTTCTCTTTCTGAGGCGATCACGACATTAATTTGATCACAAAAAATTTTACCTTTCGTTTAAGTGTGTCACCCATATGTAGTTTCTTCCGAAGCATACAAAAGCCGAAAAAGGCTCTTTTTATTACAATCCTTTATAAATCCTTGGCGATACGAACAATGTTTTGGTGAATTTTTTTTCCTAATCAGGTGCACTGTTCTTATGTGTTAACACGCCCAGTTACTATGGAGTAGCCAATGCCTCCAAAACAAAAACGAGAAAAGGAAGATTTTCCCAAATTCGTTTTGAAAAGTTTACTAGATCGATCCCCGACTTACACTCGATCTAGAGCAAGAGCCCTTTCTGAAATTCGATGCCTATTTAAAGAATTACCCTTTTTTAACTGTGAAACAAAGATGGAAGTGCAAGTAAAGCTATCCGATATACATAGCTTAGTACCCTCTTTCAATGGAAACCCTGCCGATCTTCCCAAATTCCTCACGTGTTGCGATTTAATATTTACCTCTTCGACATCGGAAGCAGACGCAAAATTGTTTCTAAACGTTATAAAAACCCGTCTGGAGGGATCTGCGTTCGAGCTAATTGAATACCAGACATATAATACATGGGACCAATTAAAAGGGGATTTAAGAGCAAACTTCAAGGAAGCAAAATCACGTTCCTTGATTCAAAATGAATTACGCAAAGTTGTACAAGGCCCTAGAGAAACTGTACAAGAATACGGACAGCGTCTTTCTCAAATGTTAACTTCACTAAACTCCATCACTTACTCCACTGTACCAGATGCAGGTGCAAGAACGTATTTAATACAAGAAAACAATGATTTGACGGTTCGAACTTTTGAAGACGGCCTGTTGAGTAATAATCTAAGAATATTAGAAAAAGCCAAAGGCGAAACTACACTTCGAGACTCTATCGCATATGCAATCGATCAGAGTCTGCGTATGCCCTCGTACTCCTACCCAAACAAAAACAATGGAAACTCTTCGAAACCACTGCCTATCTGTTCCTTCTGTAAAAAAAAGGGACACACACAAGATAACTGCTACACTAGATTAAATAGGTTGCACTTCACTCCTCGACCCCAAAACCAGATGATATGCTCCTACTGCCAAAAACCAAACCACTCTTACGCCAACTGTCGGTCAAGGTTAGCGCAGAATGGGCAGCCAAAGTTTAATGGTAACGATAGACAACCTCCTCCTAGACAAAACTTTCATTTGTCACGAAACCCGAGAGTCCGACAAAATAACTCTGGTAACGGATGGAGACAAGCAGAAGAACAGGGACAAAGAGTACAATACGCACAAAGACGGCCCAGGGTACACTACTCCAATGACACCATGTTAGAAATCCCTGCCAGGAACGACATCGAGTCGGAAAACGGGGAAACCCGGGAGGAATTGGTCGGCCATCCTTCTCGCATCCAAGTAGCAGCCGACATACACGGAAATTAGGAAGCAGTTGCTCCAATTCCCGCATTATAGTCAAAATTTCAATGTGTATTACCAAACAAGGACCTTCAATCTGCGTTCCTTTCTCCCCGTCTAGAAAATCTTATACCACGTTCCTTATAGATTCGGGATCTGAATTTAGCTTAATTAAAAACTCCCTCACTTACAACACTAATCTTTTGCCAAGAGACTCCACAGTAGACACTAAATGTACCATATATAACCTGTTTGGGGAATCAGCGCCCAGTCTGGGATGTGTCAATGGTAAATTCATACTTAATGAAGGCGAGAAAGAAGTTCTAATAAACCACATGTTCCAATTGGTTCCAGATGATGTAAACTTAAACTATGACGGCCTCATAGGAAACGATTTTATAAATAAATATAAATTCGAAATAGACTACGAAGAAAAGACTGTAAAAATAAAAATTGATAAAAACATGGCAGACGACAGAAATAATAGACGGATTGAAAACAGGGGGAATACAAGCTCTTTCCCAAGACCTGAATCAACCGGAGTATATTCTCTTCGTAATCGCCATGACATTGTAGAAGGTAATGAAATTCAAGGAACGAATGAACCAATAAAGCAAGAAAAGGAAAAATTAATAAAAATTAACAAAGAAGAAAGGGTTAACGAAGAAAAATTGCGCATACCTACAACAAATAATGAATCTCCTAATTCTAGTAGCAATAAGGTAAATATAGTAACAAACCCTAACGTTCTTGGGGAAAATTCACGTAGTACAAAATATGGCTCCGTTGTGGGAGAAGACGAAATACTAACGATTAACGAACCTTGTCTAGAGGATAATTATGTAGAAAATTATAATTTAAAAAGAGAAATTACTTTGCCAGCGAGAAGTGAAGTCATAATCGAAGTTCCTATTAGGGAAAAACAAGATGTAGTTCTACGGAACAAAGAGGTTTATCCTGGAATTTATGTGGCTAGTGTGCTTGCAAGGCCTGAAGATTGCGTCGCCAAAGTGTTGATGCTGAATACTAACGAATTAGACTCAAAACTTAATACTGAAGAAATGAATTTAGAATGGGATAGTTTAGATAAATTTAATGTTATAGAAAGCCAAGGGAAGGATTTAGTAAGAAATCGATTAGTAGAATTAGCAAAATTGATCAAATTGGATCACTGCAATCCGGAAGAACGTTCCTCCATTACTGATATATGTAGGGAATACAATGATCTCTTCCATTTAGAGGGTGATGTCCTGACGTATACAGAAACAACAACTCATAAAACATTAACGGAATCTGGTAAGGGACCCATTTTCACTAGACCCTACAGGTTACCTGAAGCTCAGAAACAAGAAGTACATAAACAGGTAGATGAAATGTTAGAGGATGGCATCATACGACACAGTTACAGTCCGTGGAATTCACCGCTCCTACTAGTACCAAAAAAGGCGAATGACTCTGGTCAAAAGCGCTGGAGAGTGGTGGTGGATTTTCGTAAACTCAATGACGTGACTGTGGGCGATGCGTATCCCCTACCAAATATAACAGATATCCTGGATCAACTTGGTAGAGCAAAATATTTCAGTACCCTGGACTTGGCAAGTGGCTTCCATCAGATCTTGGTAGATAGAAACGATAAGGAAAAAACAGCGTTCAGTACTCCTTTCGGTCATTTTGAGTACAGCCGTTTGGATTACGGAATGCTCCGGCAACGTTCCAGCGGCTGATGAAAAATGTGTTGATGGGTTTGCAAGGCATCCACTGCTTCGTATACGTGGATGACATAGTAATTTATGGATATGATTTGCACGATCATAACCAAAAGCTAATGAAAGTATTCGAACGTTTAAGAAATCACAACTTGAAATTGCAGCCGGACAAGTGTCATTTCATTAAGAAAGAACTTGCTTATTTAGGACATGTAATTTCTGAGAATGGATTAATGCCTGACCCGGCAAAAATAACAGCGGTCAAAACATACCCTATACCTAAAAAGGAGAAGGACATCAAGGCGTTCTTAGGTTTTGTTGGCTATTATAGGCGATTTATACCCGACTTCTCAAAACTTGCCAAGCCACTCACAAATCTCCTAAAGAAAGATGTTCCGTTTAAGTGGGACGCCCTATGCGATGAAGCATTCGTAAAATTAAAACAAAAATTGATAGAGAAACCAATTCTATCGTATCCTGACTTCACGAGGGAATTTCTAGTGACGACTGACGCTAGCGACGTCGCACTGGGCGCGGTCCTGTCTCAAGGAGAAATTGGACGGGACAAGCCCATCTGTTATGCTAGTCGCACACTGAACAAAGCAGAAGCTAAATACTCCACAACGGAAAAAGAATTACTGGCTATCGTGTATGCAGTAAAGCAGTTCCGACCTTATATCTACGGGCAGAGCTTTACTATCATCACGGATCACCGTCCCCTCCAATGGCTAATGAATTTAAAGGAACCATCGTCCAGGTTGATGAGATGGAAAATCCTCTTAGAAGAGTACGATTACAAAATAAAATACAAACCGGGAAAGCAAAATGCGAACGCAGACGCTCTAAGCAGGATACAAGTGGAGCAACAGGAAAACAAGACCGGAATCGTAGGAATTCTCACCAGAAGCAAAGCAAGGCAGGCACAAGAGAGCGAAGGCCGCTCGCCAACATCCAATATTCAAGCCGAAACTCATATACAACCGTCTGAGGAGGAAACAAACTTCAAACTCACTGAAATAACAGGAACCTTACACACACTAAATAATATAAAAACTAAAATCTACGTACTACCCTTAATCGAAAGCCGTGAAGAGGCATATCTAAAGAAACTATTTGGCAGTACCGAATCCTTCCAACCAAGTGATCAAGTAGTCGAAGTGCACCACTCTAATCAAAAATATCTCATACTAAAGGGATTTCTTCCCTTACGCACTGAGAAGGACTATAACAGTCTAAAATCATCACTAACCAAGCTACAAGAATACGCACAGAACAATAATATGGATAGCATACATATCTCAGTTCCTAACCTGGGACTGGCCGCTACTAATGAGATAAAAACTCTCCTATCGGAATGCTTTCAAGATAATAACATCCATGTATATTTGTATACGGACGTTAGACAACTACTTACGGACCCGAATGACATAATTAATGTTCTGAGAGAATACCATAACGACATTTTCGGTGGTCACCAGGGTGTAACCAGAACCTTAAAAAGGATAAAACTGAATTTCTATTGGCCTGACATGATAAAGGACGTAAAAAATCATATTTCAAAATGCGCCTCATGCCAGAAGAACAAGCTATGTAAGCAACCACCTATACCCATGAGGATAACTAGCACCAGCTCTAGGCCATTTGAGAGGGTGGCGCTAGACATCGTAGGCCCCCTTCCTTGCTCTTATGAAGGAAATAAATATATATTGACCTTTCAGGACGACCTGACTAAATTCTCTATAGCCGTACCATTGGAAAATATGGAAGCCCATACGGTCGCAGAAGCATTCGTTAAAAATATCGTGTGCCTACACGGAATTCCAGAATCACTTCTCACTGACCAAGGTAGCAATTTCCTTAGTAAGCTATCAACAGAGGTATTCAAATTGTTGAAAATCCGCAAACTTCAAACTACTGCCTACCATCCACAAACAAATGGGGCCTTAGAAAGAAGTCATCGAACGCTGGCAGAATATTTGCGGCACTACGTAGATAAAGACCCGCTCACTTGGGACTCCTGGACTTCTTATGCCATTTTTGTGTACAACACTACCCCTCATACGGCTACCAATTACAGCCCATACGAACTTCTATACGGATTCCCGCCTAAAATCCCGAGTACACTCAAACTCACACCACAAATTACTTACAATTATGAAAACTATGCCTCTGAACTTAAAGCTCGCTTACAACATGGTTATAAGTGCGCTAAAGAATTTATAATGAAACAAAAGGAGAAATCCAAAGTGTATTACGATAGTCGGTCCCGTGAAAAACAATTCCATGTAGGAGATAAAGTACTTTTGAGAAATCACATGCGGAAAAATAAATTCTCTTCGCTATGGGAAGGTCCTTATGAAATAACATGCATTAATTCAACCGAAAATTCTACTATTGAAGTCGGAAGAAAGCAAAAAGTAGTACACAACAACGATATTAAACCATACATGGAGTCTCTCTAACTCGAAACCCATCTAAATCATAGATTACACTGTCACTTCCACTATTGAAGTGGGAAGATAACAAAGGGTGGTACACAATAATGATATCAAACCATATATGGAGTAACCGCCCTCCACTCTCTTTTCTATCTTTTTAGTTATTTCAAAGTAGTTAACGTAAGACGTAAGTTTGAAAACGTCAAAAGAAACTTTTACATATCACGACAATTCTCTTTACTTTTATATCTTTTTGAATTCGGTCCAGAATGATAACAACCGAAAACATAACCTAAATCAAAACTTCTTGAAAATACACCTCACATCTTACGCAAGCAAAACTACCCCTTATCTCTAGTATAAATCTGCTCGATTCTTTAATTTTGGTAGTCATAATTCTTCTACTACTGAGACTTTAAATTCACTTTCCATTAATTGGACAAACTAAGATACATAGACTCCTACCTCTTGACTTGAGGATGATCACAAGCACCAAAACTAAATGCATCCAGATATCTAAAGTTATTCCCATCTCATTTAATTTAAAAATTTTTGCTCTCAAGCGACGATTCCTCTCTCCTTAGTACGGACGTAGCTCTAACTTAGCCAACTTAATCCCTCGTCTGGGAAATACTGGTACAAGCCCACATAGTCACATTACATCGTCTTATTAGGACTACCTAGGGACGAAGTTACCCACACCTTTTCACGATCCAAATCTTGATAAAGATCCTTTCATTTTGAATTAACATTCTTAATTCTAACACACAAACATTTCGCACTCTTTCAGACCATGGACTTCAAAATACTATTGATTTCCATATTCACCCTTACAACGAGTAAGGCAATCAATGTCATACCTTTAGACCACAATCTGGGAATATACTACGAAGAGATTGGAAGAGTGGAACTTTATGCCAATGAATGGAAGCTCGTGATCTTTTACGATTTGGGAAATCTAAAAGAAGCGCTCAGAAGCTTAAACGAACTGGTTAATGATGCTAACTCACTTTGTAACGACTTGAACAACGAAACCTACGTGAAACGAATATGTAACACCACGATGTTGGAAATGAATCACCTACTAAATGACCTAAAATTTAAAAATCAGCTATTAAGCGAAAAACCAAGGAACAAACGATCCCCTTTCGACATTATTGGAACGATCAGTAAGTCACTCTTTGGGACGTTGAACGCGGATGACGCTAAGTTTTATGATGAGCAAATTGAACATTTAAAAAATAATGAAAATCACCTACTCAATCTTGTAAAAAACCAAACTACAATAATCGATACGACTATCAACGTTTTCAATAAGACTCAGGTAGCAATGGAAAATCAAATAATGAGCCTTAATATTAAATTCTTAGCGCTCCGAGCAAAGATTAACGAAATAAAAAACTCAACAACTAGCAACCATAACATGATAGAACTAGATTCACTTATTTCCTTAACTACATTAACCCTTATGCGATACGAAAACGTATTTAATAATGTCCTGGATCTGGTCACAGGAGCCCGGCTTGGTAAACCACACCCGTCTATAGTCACGCCCAACCAATTAGAAAACATTCTCTCCACGGTACGTAGACAAATACCTGGTAATATAAAAATCTCAGCGACTCTACAAGGGGATAGCCTCCTCCCGTTATATCGTATCAGCGAAATGCGGGCTAGAATTGTGAAAGATAAAGTCATTTACGAAATTAGAATCCCTTTGCCTTTTAAGGAAAACTACCAATTATATAAAATCATTCCTCTTCCCACTCTTATTAACAATAAATTTATGTACATCCAAAATAAAATTGACTATCTCGTAGTTGATCTCAATCGGGAACATCATTACGACATGACTCAAACCGAATTATCCGGATGTAAAACCGAGAATCACGAATTATACTTATGTCAAGCAGGACACCCTATCTTTAACTCCCAGTCATCTAGCGTTTGCGAAATGGCCCTGCTACGAAGGGACGCACTGATACGCAACTTATGTAAATTTCGGGAAACAGACCAAACCTCGGTATGGTTCCAACTATCCCAAACTAATAAATGGCTATACTCCACTAGGTCTTTAATTACCATAGATGCCATCTGCCAAGACAAAATAACTACGCACTCTTTAACTGGAACTGGTATCTTGGAGATGACCGATAATTGCTACGTAAGGACCAAAGATTTTACTATCCAGCCCCATAACGAAAAATCGGGCAAAATAAAAAATTATTTTATACCCTCTTTCAACGTCTCCGAACTACTACATAAACCAAACGTTAATTCACAAAATTATAATGCGGAAGACGAAATCTCCTTCGTTAAATACACTTCTCATGACAATCTTAGGAAACTATCCGAATCCCTGCAAACGCTTCAAGAAGAAGAAAAACTCCCCGATCACCTGGATGCACACACCATCCACCACTATACTTTAGGCTACCTTTTATTGCTTATTGTGATCGCTATCGTTGGTTACAGAGCCACCAAGACCTGTGTAGCTAATAAAAATATAACATCCCCAAGAAAACCCCGAAATGAAGATATAGAAATAGAAGAAATCGAGGAGCAACAAGAACAAGGTATAAGATTAAAGCTCAAGAGAAAGAACAAAATTGTCGAACTCTGAAAATAAATTTTTTTGCGTATGAATAGATAATGCAACTTGCTTCAGAATTTGATCATGCACGTTTAACTACTATGTCAATTTTTACTTACTTATACATATAATAACATTAACATACCAGTAAAAAGAAAGGGAAGTTTTGACAAAAGCACAAATTTTACATTATCATGTATCGACATGTATAGCTTTTAACCAAACTATAAAACCTTATTACTCTACATATATATAATAAGTTTAAATATTGAATTAGTACATTTACTATTACTACTATTATGATTTTTTTAACTTTAAACAATGCAAAGATATTAAGTCGTTGAATCAAAAATAGTCATAAGAAAAATTATTCGATTTTACTCTAATAACTTTACTCAAATTTCTCCGAAAAATAAGAGGAAGAAATTAATCAATTAATTTTATATACCAAGTATTTCTTATAAAAACAAGGTAACTATAAGCAATGAATAACCATAAGCAAACTTTTTTACAAAAACATATGTATACCCATTTAAAAAATAATGTAATTATTAGTAACCAAACTAATTCTTTTAACAATGGATTATTAAAAAAAAAAATAAGAGAATATTATATAGGAGAAAATTTTTTAACATGCTAATTGGATTACAAGATCTAATTAAAAAGAGAAAAGAAAGTTTAAGCTAATCGATCTAAATAAAGAAAAGCAATTAAGTGAAATCATTTGACATTCAGAAAAAGAAAACATAACAACAAGTTAAATTAAACAAATTAAAATCTAAAGAAACAATAATAATAACAAGTTAAATTAAAAAGAAGGATCCAGCGCCGGCGTGACGCGACTTTATACTTTATCTTTTGATTGATGAATTCTCCCAAGAAAATTCGAACCTCTTCAAGGTTATGAATTTTCTTTTTCTTAGGGGGATGGTGTTATGATATCCATAACGATATCCATAATATGTTCAATCTCGAACACATTAATATTCCTTAGAAAACACATTCCCATTAGTCAACAAAAATTATCAAAAATTCCTCTTGAAACAAAATCTCAAATTTCAAGACTCGTAAATTCTTTGCTCAAGTGCAACGCTAAATTCAAACCCTTAAAATTGCATAGTCAACATAAAATCCTAAATTTATGATAACCACAGCGCGCATGTGCAGCCACACATGCGCAAATCGTAAACCATATCAGGTTACAATGCCTCTAAGAGTTTCAACGTATATTTCAAGATAACCAACGGCGTGGGTTATTTTGCTGATAAAGCACGGCTTCCCTCGGCTAGCTGGAAGAAAAGAAATTTAATCAAGTTGAGTTTCGTCCAGACCTTCATTCCGAGCAGTTCGGAACCAATTCACTCCGTGCGTTTAGTTCGGTAGTCATTACTCTTTCTTTTCTTTTGTGTTGAGATAAATGTAAAATCTCTAAGTTTAAATATAAAATTAATCAATTCACTCCGTGCGTTTAGTACGATAATAATTATTGATTCTTTACTTTTCTTTTGTGTTGAGATAAATGTAAAATCTCTAAGTTTAAATATAAAATTAATCAATTCACTCCGTGCGTTTAGTTCGGTAGTCATTACTCTTTCTTTACCTTTTTGTGTTGAGATAAATGTAAAATCTCTAAATTAATTTTGAAATTTGAATAAAACTTTTATTACTGTGTACTCCGTACGTTTTTATTGAACTATAAAAGAAAAATTAAGTGTTCTATACCGAAACTCCCCGCGGCCGCTCTTCTCCTAAAAGTAGGAAAGCACGGCGGTCCACGGTTATAACACTGCCCCTTGAATTCGGCCCATTCTTGCAGCGTTTCCTCTTCTACCTTGTCGTCCCAATCGCAGCGGGACATCCATAATTTCTGCATTATTAATTTGCCTAACACCACACATGGTGCTATCCAGCCGAGCGGGTCGAACAGTTTAGCGACCTCAGATAAAATTTCCCTTTTCGTAGCCGCTATCTGCTTAAACTCTGATGGTTTTATCGCGTACGTAAAATAATCCTCTCCTGGATGCCAAAAAATACCTAGAGCTTTTACGCAATTATCTTCCTTTACCTGAAGGGGTAATTGCAGCTCACGATCCTCTGCAGGAATTGTCTTTAACAAGTCTTCATGGTTCGCAGTCCATTTTCTTAAGTGGAACCCTCCTCGTTTTAGCAATCCATTCAACTCTATTTGTAGATCCCTGGCATCTTGTAAGGTGTCTGCCCCTGTTAATACGTCGTCTACGTAAAAATCGGTTAACGCGACTTCCGCTGCCTTAGGGTATTGATGTCGGTCGTCTTTTGCTAGTCGCTGTAGCGTTTTAATGGCGAGGTAAGGAGCGGACGTAGTTCCGAACGTCACGGTCTGCAGCTCGTATTCTCCTATTGGCATCGTTGGATTATCCCTCCACAAGATAGTTTGGTATCGTCGGTCGTTTGGATGAACGAGAATCATCCGGTACATTTTTTCAATATCGGCTGTCATCGCATACCGATATTTTCTCCATTTAAGTAACGTCGAAAATAACTTTGGCTGAAGTGTTGGACCCGTTAACATCTGTTCATTTAGATTTTGCCCATTTGAGCTTTTTGCGGACGCGTCGAACACTACCCGTACCTTTGTCGTGGTACTTTCTTTAACCATGGCATGGTGCGGCATATAATATCTATTCCCTTCATGTGGATTTATAGCCTTCATATGACCCAAGTCCTTATATTCTTGTAGGCATTGCTGATATGGTTTCCTTAAGTCAGGCTTCTGTGCCAACTTATGTTCCACTTGTTTCAGCCTTGACAATGCTTGATTCCTAGAAGTCCCTAGCTTAGGCGATCTATCGTTCTTGAATGGTATCCTTACTACGTATCGACCATCAGATAGGCGCGTAGTGGTATCGTCGTAGAACCTCTTGCAATATTCTGCCTCGCTCGTCAATACCTTTGCTGGGGGCATTTCTTCTTGCTCCCAAAAGCTTTTGAGTTGTTCATGAAGATCTAATTCATCATTCTTCTGAACTGTGAATGCAGAGAAACTAACATTTTTTCCCTGCTCTGGAACTGTTGGTCCCCTTCCGAAAAGAATCCATCCCAAGCTTGTCTTTAACATCACGAACATTCCTTTGGGTCCTTTGCGCAATCCTTTCTTAAGTATATCTGCATATACATTCACTCCAAGTAATAAGTCAATGCGCCCTGGAGTTGCGAAGTCTGGGTCGGCGAGTTCCAACCCTTTGAGACATGACCAACCTCTACTGTCTATCCGTTTTGGTGGGAACTTGTTGGCTATATTCTTTATTACATAGGTTTGTATCTTCCTTTCGTATTTCGCTCGTGACCTAGATACAAGCGTGAGGTGTGCCAGCTTCTTTGATGTCGCTACTGGTACCGACTGCAGCCCTTTGACTTGTAATGCGGTTGGAGTGACTTCTGGTTGCAATGACTGATATGCTGACTCTGTTATAAACGAGCTCTGTGACCCTGGGTCAATGAGAGCTCGCAACACTAGGCCATTTCCGTGTTGGTCCTTTACTGTGACCAGGGCTGTAGCTAGCATTGATTGAGTGTTATGGATGTTACAATTACAATTTGTTACAACCGGCTCTCTTTGATCCACAGGTGTTGATTTTTGCTCACTAACTTCTGGCTCGCTTTCATTATCTGTATGTATTAACAGATGATGCTTTCTTCTGCATATCGGACATCTGTTATTGCTTGTACAGCTTCTGCAGTAATGCTGTTTAAAGCAATTGAAGCATAATCCCTTTGATTTTACCCAACGCCCTCTCTCTGTGTTGGATAATGCTTTGAAGGAGCTGCACTGTGCTAGAAAATGCTCTTTCTTACACATGGGACATTGTAATCTTCTGGATCTTTGATCGTTCGTCTTCGTACAGTCCTTCCTTGAATTGACGCTTTCCTGATGGGTGTGATAGCTGTTGCTCTGATTCCGCACCCTTTCTGGTTTGCGACTTTCCTTATTGAACCTATGACTATTGTCATCTTTGATTGCTTCTAGACTTCTATGTCTTTCTTCTAAAAACTTGGTTAGGTCCTTAAGCGCCGGTAGCTCGTCGGACTTCGCAATCAGTTGTTCCCACATGTGACGAGTTTTTTCTGGTAGCCTCTGTGCCGTCACATAAACAAATATGGGATCCCAATCTAAAATGCTGACCTTGAGTACTTGTAGTGCATGCCTTATGCGATGCAGCTCGTCTACCAAGGCTCGTAACTCCTTATATGACTCTGTTCTTATAGGAGTGCTATTAAATAGCAATTTCAACTGGGCATATATTAATAATCTCCTTTTGTTGTACCGCTTGCATAACAATTGCCATGCTGCTTCATAATTCTCTGAAGTCATGTCAAATGAATCCAAATCTCTCCGGGCCTCTCCCGTGAGACTACTCTTAAGGTAATGCAGCTTATCGACCGGCATCAAGCGGTCTTCATTATGTATCAAGGATACATATCTATCATGGAACGTTCTCCATGATGAGTACTGGCCGTCAAACTTCGGAATCTCCAGCGTTGGAAGTTTAACTATAGCCCTTGGTGAACCTGACTGTTCCCCAATGAATGTACTATGCTGGGTTGGTGTAGTTGGTTGTGGGTTGCAGGCACTCAATGCGTCTTGAAGGTCTCCCAGAAATTCGGAATATGCCTCGTCGAATTCCAGAAACTTTTCACCTGTCAAGTATTCCTTTACAGCAGATACAAGTTTTGCATCATTTATGTTGCTTAAATCAGCGGCCCCTATTGCTAGATGGTTGTTGTTGAACCTTTCTGCTATTAATTTGATACCTTCTATTCTGCCCTTGAGATAACCCGGTGTACGCCTCGGTTTCGACGTCTTTTTATAATTGGAAATTGTCTGTGCCAATTGTGCCTGACAGACATCCTGTTGTTGCAATGTGCTCTTCATATTGCCTCCCGCCAACGTAATTTTAAGTTAAAAGAATATTTGGAGTACGTACTATATCTAACAACTAATAAGATCTCAGAAAAACTATATTTGTATGACTGCAACCTATCCGGCTCGAAGGACCAATGTTACGGCGTCACTTTCCTAATACCGATCAAAGACCAGGTATTAGGAGGTGATCGTCGTAATAATTAAAAAATAGATGACGTATAGGATAGGTGCCGGCTGCTCTAAATAAAAGAGGCTTGGTTCGTTTAATACAAATATATTCTCTCCTAAATCTTACAAAACCTAATTAACTTTAACTTATTTATATATGTCAATCCTTATTTAGTTTCTTTACTCCAAATATTCTTAAACCTATTTTCCTTTCCCCTGTTGTTCTCCAGTCGCCTTGTGGATTCTCAGGTGGACTTCCTTCTAAATCCTTTTCGGCCTTGGTCTCCTCAGTATTTATTGTTTAGCCTTGTTGCTCGTGCTGGTTTATTTGCGAAGACGTTATATGTCCCAAATGAAACCTCGTGATTACGCGGGGTAATATCCAACGTAATCAATCTGCCAATTAATTCAATCTACCCTGGGCGAACTTTGATTGAATCTTAATTGACTTTCAACTAGCACGTAAGTTTTTCAGCTACTATAAGGTCAATTTCGTAGTAGAAATTATCTCATATAATTTCTATTGACCTTGCCTGAGTTTCAATGTTGTAAAAGAAATTACCGCGAGTAAAAATCTACTTGAAACTCTATCTGTGGCCGTGTGTGACGTCTATATACTCAAAACAAATTCAATTCCGTAGAAGAAATTATCCCATATAATTTCAATTGAATTTGTTCGAATCTCAATATCGTAGAAGAAATTATCTCGTATAATTTCAATTGAGATTCTAAAAATTTATCTAAATAAATAAGTTCAATTTCGTAAAAGAAATTATCCAATATAATTTCTATTGAACTTATTTGAATTTCAATATTTAAAATAAATAAGCTCAATTTCGTAGTAGAAATTATCCAATATAATTTCTATTGAACTTATTTGAATCCCAGTTTCGTAAAAGAAATTATTTCCTATAATTTCCACTGAAATTCTCTATCTCGTAGAATTAATAAATTTAAACCGTCACCTGAAAAACTAACAACAATTATGTGGCTAAACTAACACAAAAGTCAGCGGCGAAAAACCAACCAACTATCTAAATTCCCTAACAAACGATATTCGGAGAAAATCCTAAATATCGCCAGCTAACCTTCTCGGCGTAAAGTCCAAAGAAGATTAAAAATTCTGACCCATGGTCAATAGCTTTATCCAGCATCTTCTTCCTGGTGCTGGATGGTGGCGCTGGGTGGGAGAATTTTTCTTGCAGTTTTTTGCAAATTATTCATGCCGTTTTCCACATTCCATTTTTGTGGATCGTGTTTATACTGCGTTTACACGCTGTCAATTTTTGACAGTAGTCAAATTGACATTTTTCTTTGTTTTTATTTATTTTGAATATTGGAGGTAAGTATGTTTTGTGTTTTTTATTATTAATTTTGTATTTTTAGGCATTTCTTTTAATTTAAGGAGCCTGCTGTAAAACTGGTTAAAAACAGGTAACTTTCTTTCGTTTATTTTTTAATTCATTTTTTAACAAGTATTTTGTTTTGCAGGTCAAAACAATACTTTTTGAAAATGCATTCAATGAGGGACTTTCTAATTGCTTCTTTAGCAGCGATTTCTTGAAAATTGAGGAATCATTACATCTTCCAGGAGCACCTACATTTATGTATAGAAACCTATATCTAAATTTAAAATAATGTTTTTACTATTATTTGGATTTGTTTTAAGTTTCTTACCTGTAATCCACTAGTGCTAGGAGGACAATTGAATGCCATCCTTTATAATTGTAGTAATCGCAGGCTTCGTCTTTCTTTGGCCTAATTTCTATATGGCATCCGTCTAGAATAAAAAATATCAAATTACTATATTTATGAATTATATAATATAAAGAAAGCACTTACCAATGGCCCCAAGACATTGCGGAAGTCCTAATTTCTCAAATCCTACTATGCAATCCTTAATATTGTCTCCCTTCGGTGGGAAAAAATTTAAGAATTCTGGCCTTAGTATATCCCACACTGCTGCGCAAAAATCCATCAGAACAACATGCACAGTTGATTTGCTCACACCAAATAATTTGGAAATAGTTCTGTATTCGGAGGACGATGCCAATGCATATAGAGCTATTGCTATTCTTTTTTGAATAACTATACATTCTCTAAAGGGTGTATTGGTTCTTTCCAGTGTATATAATTTCCTGCACAATATATTGAATGTGGTTTTCGTCATTCTAAAACTTTCTTTAAAATTATCATCACTTAATTTAGGGACATCAATTTCCCAAAAGGTACTAGAACTGTTATATAATTTTGTTGTATAATTTGTTTTATTTTAAACTCACCGGGCAATTGTTGTATATATATATATATATATATATATATATATATATATATATATATATATATATATATATATATATATATAATTCTTTTGTATTGTTTTATATTAATAACTCACCGTGTGTTTTTTTTTCAACGCTCTACTTTAACTTTTATTTGTAATTTTTCTATAATTTAGCACTTATTAATCAGTACTCTGGATTTTATCGCTTATGAATTCTATTTATTTTTAACTATCGAACAAATATCCAGCACTTTACAAGTACATAAATGTAGTTTAAAATACGAAATCTACCTTTTAATTTAGCACTAATTAATCACAACGCTGGATTTTATCGCTTATGAATTCTATTTATTTTTAACTATCGAACAAACATCCAGCACTTTACAAGTACATAAATGTAGTTTAAAATACGAAATCTACCTTTTAATTTAGCACTAATTAATCACAACGCTGGATTTTATCGCTTATGAATTCTATTTAATTTTTAACTATCGAACAAATATCCAGCACTTTACAAGTACACAAATGTAGTTTAAAATACGAAATCTACTTTTTAATTTAGCACTAATTAATCACAACTCTGGATTCTTTTTATAAAAATTGATAACGCGCCCGCCGCGGTTTATGGTTCAAACAATAATCGAAGATTTGAGACGCGCCACCGTTAAGGTTAAATATCAGCCGCCGCCGGTGAAGAATCAAATCAGACTCTTTGAAATGTTGCGGGAAAAACAACCGTCGCCGCGGAAAGTTTTAGTCAGACCCTTTGATCGATCACTCGACCGATCCTCAGTTTTCCGAAACTTTTCTTTCCAAAAATCCTTCGTTTGCACTTTTCCTCCGGGCATTCAACCTAGGTGCAAAAGTCACCTGCTGTTGCTTGACCTAAGGCTGAGGTCGCCGGCCGGAAAAACGCACCCGTCGGCTTTTCTTCAAGTGGCCTGAAACTGGCGCAATTTGCTTATGAGCTTTTTCTTTCTTTTATTAATTTCGCAAGGCAAATTGCGCTAATTATTTGTTGCCAATTTCCTTTGGCGTTTCAGGTTACACTTGGGACTTGTGCACGGGTCGTTTACCGGCCCCGTGCACTTTTTGTGTACGTAACATTCCTTCCCCCCTGAAGCAAGAGAATCGCCGCGAGGTAATGTGAGTGGGCGATTCTCGTACCATGATAACTTAGGGGTGCGGGGAGCTGTTTAGATTTAAAGAGCTGTTTAGATTTGTTAGTGGGAAAACTTCTGTTTATTGTTGTGTTCGACCTGGTGTTTTATGTCATCTATGGTTGATAATTTTCTGATTACGTGTGGATATTTTCTGTAGCGGTTTTTCGTTATCCCGGGTGTTTAATTTTTGTGGCTATTGTTCATTCTTGATTTGGCTACTCAGTGAGATGGAGTAAGTAGTATATATATATATATATTTTGTTTGTTTCTAATATATTTGGTTTTTCAGCTTTGAACGCATTTGCGAAATTTTGGATGAGAGCACCCGGTCCTTGCGGGACCTATTGGTTAATGTGGGTTCCCTGAGGATGTTGCTACTCGACCATGCCCAGCTGGTGGATAATCCTGTGGCGACAACGGTGGCCCGACGGGTCAGTTTTTTCGGGCCCTGTTGGCGCTGTGGGTCCCGTGAGCATCGTGTTCAGCAGTGTCCGGTGGTGCGAGGTCCCCGACGACGTAGGCGCCAACGCCGGCGTCGTCCTTCCCCATCAGTTATTGTTGACGTCGAGTTGGAGCACCCCTGCACTTTAAATTTTGGCTCTTTTGTACAATAAAATTCTTTCGCGTAACCTTTTGTTTTTTTTTTTTTTGTGTTGTTGGTTTTTCTTTTTTTTTTTTTGTTGTTTTGTTCTAATTTGGTGGGTTGTGGTTCATTCGGGGATGATTAGATATCTCCGGATGAATTTTTCTTTATTTTTACTTATTAATTTGTTTGGAGATGATAAGATATCTCCGGACGAATTTTCCTTTATTTTCAGTTGTTAGTTTGTTCGGAGATGATAAGATATCTCCGGACGAATTTTCCTTTATTTTCAGTTGTTAGTTTGTTCGGAGATGATAGGATATCTCCGGACGTTTTTTTTTTTTTTTTATTTTCAGTTATTAGTTTGTTCGGGGATGATAAGGGATCAACTAAAGGAAAATTACCTGAACTTCTTACTTACTCGTTATTGTTTTTATTTTTGCCATGATTTCTACATTTCTTTTACTTACTGGCTATTGTTATTATTTCTCTTTTTATTTATCTTATGTGCTATTTTTATATTAAATTATTATTCTATGTTATATTATATTATTATTATTTTGATATATTATTTTTATTGTTATGTTTCAGACTACTTGGAGGGAGGCGCTCCTGGGTAGAGTCTGTGATCGGGTTAATGGTTTAGGTACCGCTCCGGATTGGTTATCCTCCTTGTTGTTGGGTATTTCCGTGTCCTCCTGTAGGTTGTTATTTGGGTTGCCCTGCGTTCTTGAGTTTTGAGGGCCGATTCTTTTCCTTAGCCATGGGCTAATCTTGTAGATTAGGTACCCCGCAATTCCTAATAAGGTTATTCCGCTTAGCGAGAAGGAGGTAGTCGACAGTATGTGTATATGTTTTTGTGTTACCCGAGTTAATTGTGCTTTTATTGATTCCAGAGATTTTGCGCCTTCTTGTAGTACTTTATTGGATTCATCCCCGCTCATTAGTTTGATGTCATCGGTGCTGATGGGTCTATGTGCATTTGGTATTTCCAGGCTGATGTTTGTGGTGCCGATGCCTGAGAAGTACGGTCGTTGTTCCAGATTGTATGTTTCCTTTGCTTGATTTGTGTACATCAGTATTTTATCTTTTGCTCGGACCTGACAGGGTTCGTTTAATGTCAGGATCCCTTGTTTTGCGACTTTTAGTGTGTGTGTCATCCTGTTGCATGTAATGCGGAATGACACCGGTGTGCTCAAAGCGTATAACCATGTGTTGGGTCTTGCCAGGCTTATTAGTACATTAGTCGGTGGATCTTGAATCATTAATGGGCATTGTACCTTTTCTTCTGCAGGGTCGTATAGTAGTTTAATGGCACATTCCTGTGTATCGGGGTAGTATATAAGTGGGGTCCTTAGCGATCCCACGTACGAATGGACTTTAGGGGCCCCTGTGATTTTTTTGAATTCCTTGACGTCAGTTGTGGTAAAAAGTGCGAATTGTTGTGACTTGATCTCGGACGCTATATATGAGTAGTGTATGACTGGGATTACCGAGTGGCCGGTGTTGGATAGCGTTGGGAAACACCTTATTTGATAGTAGGACATCTTGGGCATGTTTAAAAGGGGTAGCGTTATTTTAACCATTAACTTGTCTCTAATTATATGAGTCTGTAACCTTGTCGTTTGTTGGAGTATCGGTAGGCATTTTTCGCACTCCGGGTGAGTCTGTTGATACGTTTTGTCTAACGTTTCCGGGGATACTAGTAGGGGGTGTATCCTATTGTTTCGGCTGGTTAGGATTATTTCCAATAGGGTTCTTTGCCTGGATTCGATTTCCACTAATTGAAACAGGAGGTTGCTTACTAGTCCCTGTCGTAGTTGGTCTTTTTCCCTGCCATCTACTGCGTTATTTAGGGCTCGGATCTGCTCGGTTATCCTATGTTGTCGGTCGAGGAGGGTCGCCAGTGGCGTCTGGATCTTCCGGAGTGTATTGTTGACCACTGTTATTTGCAATTTTTCTAGGTCCGCAAGGGCCTTTTGGTTTGATTCCAGTTCTCCTATTCGACTGTATATTTCTCGTTCATTATTTTCGTCCATAGTGCCGATCAAGTAGTGTAGGGCGTGGCCAATGCCATCGAACATAGACCTCGTGGTTCTACTCTTGGGTAGTATTTCTTGTATAGTGTGTGTGCGTCTTTTTATGTGTTCCAGGATTGTGTGGATGTGGGCCTGTTGAGCTCCACATAATGGTAGTATGGTTTCGTTGCATAGTTGTTTGGCGGTTTTGGCCGCCTGTTCCACCAGGGTTGTTTGGGTTTCTAGTTCTTGGAGGTCGACCTCTGTGATAATGTTCCATACATCGTGATATAGCCACAGCTCTCCTAAGTATTCGTATATTACCCCAGTCGCGTTGATTTGGGAGAAAGTGTATGGGGATACGTTTTGGTCGGCTAACGTTGCTTGTAGAAGCAATAGTGTTATCAGCGTCCTCATTTTGCGCTGTAACGAGAATGTAGTTAGGGGATTAGTTTGGTTGCGGTAAGAGTTATGTTGTCGTAGGGTTAGGCTTTGCTTAATCTGTCTAAGGGTGTGTTGTTGTATGTAGAACCAGTCTTACTCTGACTAAGGTGGTGTTTCATGAAACGGTTTTAGACGGTTGTTGAGAACCGTTACCTGTTTCTTATTTATCTTAATTGTGGAGTTTACTGGGTTGGGGACTGCGACCACTGTATAGGGTCCGATCCATATTTGGGATAATTTGTTCTTGCGCGCTTCGTTGTGTAGTAGGACCTTGTCTCCTACGTGTAGTGTTAGAGGTCGTGCCTTCCCATCATAATATTTTTTGGAGCGGTTTTTACTAGCGAGTAGATTCTTACGTGCCAGTGCGTATGATTTTTGCAATTTAGGCCGAAGTTGATGATAATAACTTTCGTGATTGTATATAGGTTCTGGCTCTCGTTTTAAATTGGATGGAACGTCAGCTGTGAATCCGTAAAGGCAGTCCATAGGGGTTAGTTTAGTCCCCTCGTGTACACTGTTGTTGTACACGAATGCTGCTGTCCGAAGGAAATTGTCCCAGCTTTGGGGGCTCTCATCTACGAGGGTGCGCAAGTATTCTATTAAGGGTCTGTGAGCGCGTTCTAGGGCTCCATTGGACTGAGGGTGGTATGCTGAGGTTTGGAGTTTCTTAACCTTTAAGAGCCTACACACGCTTTTGAACAGGTCACTCAGGAAGTTTGATCCCTGGTCGGTGACTATTTGTTCTGGTATGCGATAGCGCGTGACGATTTCGTCGAAGAAAATTTGTGCTACCGTGTGAGCTTCCCCATTGGGAATGGCATACCAATCGACGAATTTTGTTAGGTTATCCTGGAAGGTTAGGATGTACTTGTTTCCCGAATGTGTTTCTTCCAGGGGGCCTACTATGTCTAAATAATCGAAGGGTTTTTCAGCAATGTCCGTGATAACCATGGGCATTCGGAATTGTCTAGAGGCCTTCATGGTTTGACATTTCTTGCACCTTCTTATATAGCGAGAGATATCGCGGAACATACGACCCACCAATATTTTTGGCGAATACGGTTATAGGTCTTCACGACTCCCTGGTGTCCACCGAAGGGGGAATCGTGATAATCTTTTAGGATTGTATTTATCTCCTCCTGACTGGTAATGACCTCAGCTTTCTTCTTCCCTTTGAGGTTGTTGTCTTTGGGAGGGTCTTCTGGGGTTTCATCTTCGATCTCAGGCGGTTTGGGCCCTTCCTCTGAGTGGGGGGCTTCTAGAGACGTAGTTCTTTTGTCCTTTTCGTCGTCTTTCTGCTTTTGCGCCTGTGCCCTTGTGATGATGTTGCATTGCTTGGGCGTCTCTTCTTGTTTTGTTTGGAGGTGTTTTCCGGGTTGGTGAACTTGAGCTTCTACCGTGAAGGTTTTTGGCTCCTCTACGTAGTGCGGTATACGGCTGAGTGCATCAGCATTTGTATTATATTTTCCCGGTTTGTACTCGATAGTGTAGTCGTATTCCGACAGCTTGTGGTGGAATCTCACTAGTCGAGTAGTTGGGTCCTTGACGTTGAATACGCCTTTGAGGGGTTTATGGTCCGTGTAGACCGTAAGCTTCCGACCCAATAGATAACACCTGAAGTTTTTCACAGCCCAGACTATTGCCAGCAACTCTTTCTCAATGGTGGAGTAGTTGCGTTCTGCCTTGTTTAGGGTGCGGCTTGCGTAAGCAATAGGCTGATCTTTTCCTACTTCTCCCTGGGAGAGCACTGCTCCGAGTGCCTCACTGCTTGCATCCGTTGTCAAGTTGAACGGCTTGTCGAAGTCTCGATAGATTAGCAGTGGGGGGGATACTAAATTATTTTTTATTTGTTGGAATGCGTCTTCACACTTTGGTGTCCAAGAAAACTTTACGCCTTTGCGTAGAAGGTTCGTTAAGGGACGGACTGTTTTTGAAAAATCTGGGACGAATTTTCGGTAGTAATTGGCAAGGCCTAAGAACGATTGCACTTGCCTGATAGTCCGTGGGGCAGGGAACTTCTGGACGCATTCCGTTTTTCGTGGGTCTGGCAGAGCTCCTTTCTCTGAGCAAACGTGACCCAAATAAACAACTTCTTTTCGGAGGAATTGGCACTTCTCTGGTTGTAATTTGAGGTTATTTTCCCTCAACCGGTCGAAGACTCTCCGAAGTTTAGTATTATGGTCCTCAAGGTTTTTACCGTAGATGACGATATCATCCGGGTAGACAAAACATTCGAGGCCTTGCAGGCCTGTGAGGACAGAGTTCATGAGCCGTTGGAACGTAGCCGGGGCTCCTTTTAGCCCGAACGGCATACGTTTGAACTCGTAGTGGCCGTAGTTTGTGCTGAAGGCTGTTTTAGCGCGATCTTGTTCCTAAAACAACAAAGCTTTAATTAAGTATTTAAAATGTTTAAGGTATATTTAGTAAAAAGTAACGTACCAGCATCCAGAATTGTTTTGGTTTTTTTAATCTCATCGAAAATATGTTATTTTTATTATTTAATAGAAATATTTTTTAGCCAATCTCCGCTACTTTATCAACAATAACTTTAATAGACATCTTTGCGATGCTATCTTTTCACTAATTGTCTTTATTTGTTTTATTTTTATTAAAACACATCAACATAAACTGTTCAGATGCCATTTTTTACGTTTAATTTCAACTGTCATCCGAAAACTAGCATAAGGCGATGTAACCACTTCACACGTTTTTCGAAAACAAGTTCATGAAAACACCTATTTTCGAGGCGATGTAAACGCCGTATAACTGTGGTAACATTCAAGCAAAACGTGTCGGTACTTAATCCACTTGAATTGCTTTGAAAAATTTTTCCAATGGTGTCCCACACATCGAATACTTTCAATGTGGAGGCCGATCTGTAACTTAACCACCCTGGACCTTTCTCCATAAAGGACGCTCCACAATAGGTAAAACCAAGGAAATCATCCGGCTGAACATCTAAGAGTGCGTGTTGAACAATATCGTCAACTGCACTTTTGATCCAATCTGAGGGTTCCACATTTGCAGGTGGGCTATGGATTTTGAAAGTATTTGCGTCCCTTCAGATTGAAACGCCTGATATGCGTTATCATATCGTTGGTGATGGAAAATTTACTAAACATTCCAAGCTCCTCGTCTGCCTGTGCCCTAAGCTTCAACATTTTTTCATGCTTAAATTACACTAGTTGCTTACCCTTTTTTATTTTTAAATATAAGTATATCCCCCACACTTTTACACTTTAAAACAATATTAACACTCGATCTTCCTTTTTATTTTTAAATATATATTAACCCACACTTTTACACTTTTTAAAACAATGTTAACACTCAAAATTTCAATTAGTTTAAACTTCTGAAAACGCTTGTGGTTTTTAAAGTTAAACTGTCAAGATAAATACTTCCCGACTCACTTTCCGCGATTTTAAAATCAACCTTCGAATGACGGAGATGCATTCGGGTAGGTTTTTATATAAGTTAACGGATCATCTTTTGTCACCATAATTTCATAAAACCTGAAATGAATAACTGTAAAAATGCTGACACCATGTCTAGAAGATAACACGCGCATCCAGCCATCGTGGGATTCGGTGCAACCGGAATGTAGTCACGCGGCAGGGCAGGTGACAATAATAGGATAAGTTAGCTTTATTCCACTTTAAGAAATTAATTGTAGTTAGTCTTAAGTGAACCTCAATAAAGATTGGACAAAGCTCCAAAATTATAAAAAAATATTTTTTTTTTAATATTTTAACAAAATAAAATTTTAACTGGCGCCCGAGCAGGGACACGGGAGTTTTTGTAGCTAATTTTCCTTTTCGCTAAGAAGTTTAAAATTCGTAAAAGGCCCTCAAGTAGTGTCGCGAGTAAAATAACTAGTGAATTAGTGAAATATTAAAGCCCTGTAAAGCAGCGCAGATCTACAAAAAAAGGCCCTCAAGAAGCGCATCCTGTGTCCCAGAACCCAGCAACTAGCAGAAGTGCTAAATCTTTAGAATATTAGCACTCGTCACTGAAGTATTGTTTGTTGGAGCCCGAGTCACCACAACCGGAAAAAAGGGAATCATCTGCAGCAGTCGCAGTACGCCAAGTCCGCTAGAATGCATATTATAATATTGTAAGTTACCTCTTAAGCTATTATTACATACTATAAAAAAGTGGAAAAGAAATTTTTAAAAGTCATTTACTTAAAGTAAAGAAAATATAAAAGTGAAAATAATTGAAGAAAAATTTCATTTAAAGTAATAATTTATAAAAATAAAATATAAATTGCATAAATCTATCGTTAACCAAAAGCAGAAGCATAAAATTGCATAAATTTGAAGGATGCAACTCATCCTTTTGAATCAAGGATAATATATTTCAAGCAGAAATTATTTGAAGATTTTTTATATTTAAATCTATCTACACAGAGAATACAGTGTGAAAATTTTTTTAAAAGGAAATAAATACTACGGATAAAAATAATAAATCGAAATAAAAAGTGACCATTTAGTGAGAAAATTATTAAAGATTTTTGAAACATCTATTTGAGTTTTAATGTTCTTAAATTTTATTATCAAATATATTTCTTTATTATCAAACATATTTTAATTATTGAATATATTTTATTATTGATTTTTTATTATTTAACATATTTTTTTATTCATTGATTTTTTATTATTACCGAACATATATTTTTCATTATTGATTTTTTTTATCCTTTATTGAACATACTTACTTATTTTATTATTGAATATATTTTATTGGTTTTTTTTACTACTACTACTACTACTAATAAAATAAAGGCAATAAAGGATTCGCCTTAAAAAGTTGAGCGAGCGAGCTTTATTAGTTAAAATATCCAAGAAAATTGGAAAATTCTCAAAAGTTATTTACACATATATATTGAAGTTTTTATTTTTACTTGTTTTTATACGATTCGATTAAATCTTAAAAATGACGACTCCAAACAATTTAGTTAGACCACCGGTATTACCTCAATCAACCCCCCAACCACAAGCAGGTTCAAATACCGCAAGTGCAAATCAATTACCTAACACCACTCCTGAATTACAATCCCTAATTTCATCCATCGTCTCTCAAGTTCTTGTTTTACAAGGTCCAGCCTTAGTGCGAAGTTTTATGAACCCCAATGCTAAATTATCAACGGCCACCGATCAGACCATAGATCCACAATATCGTAACAGCCTGACCGATTTAGATAAAGTCCCAGACATCGTTCTTTGCCTTAGAGAATTTTCAGGAACCCCCGGCGAGTTCTCTTCATGGAAGAAGAGTGTGGATAGAGTACTACGGATTTACGAACATACAAATGAAGCCCTAAGTATTACGGAATTCTCAGCGTTATCAGAAACAAAATTATAGGTAGGCAGACATAGCGCTTGAATCGTATAACACACCTCTAGATTGGAAAGCAATTTCACGTTGTCTCACAATCCACTACGCAGACAAACGCGACCTAGGTACACTAGAGTACCAGATGACATCTCTCATTCAAGGAAAATCTTCGACTCAAGAATTTTACCAAAGGGTTTATTCTCATCTGTCCCTAATACTAAACAAAATCGCTTGTATGGAAATTAGTACAGAATCAATGCGATTGTTAACCGAAACATACAGGGATAAAGCACTCGATACTTTCGTACGTGGTTTGAATGGCGATCTACCGAGACTCCTGGGAATTAAGGAGCCAATAGACCTGCCACAAGCACTACATTTTTGTCTCAAACTCGAGAACCAAAATTTCAGAGCCAACCATGCCAATGACTATCATGTCTCCCATAGAAAACAACAAAATAATCCTCCACCAACGCCACCCTTTAGAAACTATCATAATCCTCGCCGACAGGAACCATTTTACCCAGACCTTGCGTATATTCCGAAGTTTGGATATAGACCGTTCTCAAATCGACAACAATTCTTTACCCCAAATAGACCTCAATACCAAGGACAACCTCAATACCGAGGACAACAATATTCATTTGCTCCTCAGAGGCCTAACGCCCCAAAACCATTACCCAAACCTGAACCAATGGATGTTGATCGTAGCATACGTACGAACATGGTCAACTATGCGAATAGGCCAGCACCATTTAAGTATGCAGGGAAGAGAGGACCATTTGATAATTCCAATTTTAGACCACCTCAGCCTCATAAAATGCAAAGGAACTATCATCTGACAACAGATGTTCCTGAGTATCCACCAGTTCAAGAAGAACCCGAGTATTTTGCAGAATACCAGCAAGCGCAGCAAGACTCCGAAATTGAGAATAATTACGACCAAACCCTGATCGAGTACATCGACCAATATCCCGATGACACTCCCGAAAATGAAACAGATAACATAGCAGCTGACATTCATTTTTTAGGATGAAGACCTCTTCGCTTCCATATTTCGAATGTAAGACAGATAGCGGAGAGGTAATGAAAATATTAATAGACACCGGCTCTAATAAGAATTATATTCAACCAAAATATGCAAAAAATCCAATCCCCAATAAACAATTATTTTACGCAGATTCAGTAGGAGGTCCAGTTAAGATCACCCACCATACGTTTGCTAATCTCTTCAATTTAAAAGAACCCAAGATTAAGTTTTTCCTTTTACCCACACTATTATCATTTAACGCGATATTAGGACATGACAGCCAAAAAGAATTAGACGCTGTCATCCATACCAAACACGACTTCATGGTTATCAATGAATCCATAAAAATCCCGATTAAACAGCTTACTGCACAAGCAGTTAATTCAATCAATATCAGAGATTACCACATGACTGGAGAGCAAAAGCACTACATCAATGAGCTGACAAGGAAACATCACGAATTATTTCTTGATCCCAACAAGAAACTCACGTACACTACCAATGTCGTAGGTGAGATCCGAACAACGTCAGACAACCCAGTCTATACAAAGTTTTATCCATACCCTATGTCCCTTAAAGGTGAGATAGAAAAAGAAATAGAAAAGCTCTTGACCGACGGAATAATAAGAACATCAAGATCTCCGTACAATTCACCCGTGTGGATTGTGCCAAAGAAACAAGACGCCTCAGGCGAAAAGAAATATAGAATGGTGATTAGAGGATTCGATCCCGGGATCCCGAATCCCGGGACCCCGGGATCCCGGCCCTATTCCAGTCCCGAAAAATTCGGGATTACATTTCACAAAACCGGGATTTTCGGGATTGACAAATTTTTTTTAAATATGTCTAAAAAATACTCTGATCCAACTTTTTGAGCAGGCGCGCACACTTTATTAAAATCTAAATCAAGCGGAACTTAATTAAAAATTAAATGTGCTTATATCTAAGTGAAACCGTATTCAGAACGTAGCTTTGTATATTTATTATTTATTAGTAAAACGAATAAATGCGCTGGCAACACAGATTGTCATAGGGGAAGCCCCTAAACGTGGCATGTGCGCATTGCTTCGTGTGGTTTCGTTGAATCAACAATTAGGTCACGAAAGTTGAAAATTTATTTAAGTTGTTTGTTCTATCCTAGAGAAATCGAGAAAGGTATGTTTGAACATTTATTTATTCACTTAATTATTTGTAGAGAATTTGCTTTTTACTGGTCCGTGCCCAAAAATGTTTTTTTATTCAGATTCTTGAATTCGTGCTGACTTTCGAGCTGAAAAACTTAGCATAAATAATAATGTCATTATCTAAAGAAAGTTTTTATGTGAAACACAAAAAAGACGGAGATGCATCATCAGTGTGGAGCCATTTCTTAATCGGCAAAGATGGTAATACAGCGCTATGTAAACATTGCCCAGCTGTAATGAAAACCTTAGGAGGATCCACCAAAGGATTGCATACTCATCTATCATCTAAACATGATTTGAAAGTAGTCACTTCAAAGCCGTCATCATCAAAGAGCCAAAGTGGCCAAGAACAAGAACCGCCCTTGAAACGAAAACATACAGTTGTCGACTATTTTGTGAAAACTGATACTCTAGACGACATTTTATCCCGAATGACAGCTTTAGACGGTTTTCCTTTCAGCGTGTTCGTAACTTCTAAAGATTTGCGCTCATTACTGTTATCAAAAGGATACTCAGATTTACCGAAATCTGCCTCAACAGTTCGTAATCGTGTTGTCGATTACAGTTACAAAATAAGAAAAGAAATGAAAGTGGAATTAACTGGCTTAAAAAATGAAGGACAGCGCTATAGTTTGAGCTTTGACGAATGGACATCTACTTCTAATAAAAGATACATGAATGTAAATATACATGCGGATAAAAAGTTTTGGAGTTTAGGCCTCATTCGCATTGATGTATCATTGAAGGCTGAAACTTGTGTTGACATCTTAAAAGAGCGCCTTGCTCAATTCGGTATCTCTCTGGATACCGATATTGTTGCAATCGTAACTGATGGTCCAAATGTAATGCTCAAAGTTTGAAAACTTGTGAATGCAGACCATCAAGTTTGTTTTGCTCATGCCATTCATTTAGCCGTTTGCGATTTGTTGTACAAAAAAAGTATATCAGATACTTCTGCAAGTGAGACCACCATTGCTGATTCAGATGACGATGATGAAGATCTAGAATCACGATTAGTCATTGAGACAGAAAATTGTCCGGATCTAACGAATGACCGCAACATTAAGGACGTAATAAAAAAAGTCCGGAAAGTGGTTCTTATTTTCAAAAGAGGTTCGTTAAATAATGATACCATACTTCAAAAATATGTACGAAAAGAGCACGGAAAAGAACTTAATTTACTGCTTGATTGCAAAACTAGGTGGAATAGCCTCTTTACAATGCTTGAGCGTTTTGCCCTTTTGAAAGTTAGCATCCAAAAAGCACTTATAGACTTGCATAATCCAGTACAATTAGATGAATCCGATTTCGATCTCATCAATGAGATTATCGAAGTCTTGGCCCCTGTCAAACTAACTGTGGAAGCACTTTGTCGTTCTGACGCTAATTTATGCACGGCTGATGCTACTCTAAAGTTTCTTTTTAAACAGTTGAATGACAATAACTCCATTTTGGCTTCTAAAATGAAAACACATTTACAAGAACGCATACAGGGTCGCAGACGAAATGAGTTGAGCGGTGTTTTATGCTATCTGCAAAATCCTCATATGGATGATGACAATAGTTTAGATGACGAAATAAAGCATCTGTTTTCAAGCCCCAGCAAGAATTTGATAAAAAACCAGATAATTTCGTTAATTGAGAGGATGAACACGAAGACTAATGATGTAGAGGAAGAGCGCAACATGGAAATTGAACCTACAACTATTAACAAAAGTGATTTAACGCTCAAAGAAAAGCTTCAGCTTGAAATAGAAAAAAGCATGAAAATAGGGTCTTCGGAATCGGCTGAATCATATAAAGAAACCGACTTTTGTAAAATTATTAAGAAAGAAATGAATTTATTTGAAGCTTCAAGTTCCAACAGGGGCTATAATCTAGAACGAGCTTATAAGTATTTATTGACTATTCCTCCAACTTCTATCGAACCCGAACGCGCATTCTCTGCAACTGCATTTATGTGCAACAAATTAAGAAGCAGGCTAGGTGATGAAACATTGGACGCATTGTTATTTCTTCGAGCATATTTTCGCAATTTAAACAAGATTTAAATGTTACAATAACCACTTATTTTTATATATGAGAAATGTAACTGATGAATACTACATATTTACATTGCATAAAAGATACTTGTTATGTTGAAAATATAAATTATGGACATTGTATGTCGTTATTCAAGTTCAAGGAATTTTTTTTAGTTTAATTTGTTCAAGTTTTAAGTTAATTAACATTGTTCGAAGTTTAATTTATTGAGTTTATTATGTTACATTGTTTTTATTTAAATTTAAGGAGATTGATGTTATTTTTGGTGGAAGAATATCGTGTTTATTGAGAGTTGAATTGATTAAAATTTTAGGTGGAGACTGAAAGAACTAAAGTCTGATTATATAATTTTTGGAAAAGTTTCACTTTATTTTTTTTTTTTTTTGTATGATTTCATTTACCAAGGAAACTTGATTACTTTGTCAATTAAAAACTTGAAATAAAAGTAGCTTTTTACATAATTTTTGCGATTTTTTCTAACAATCCAAAATCCCGGGGCTATCCCGGGATCCCGGGATTGTCTGTTTATAATCCCGAAATCCCGACATTGGAAATAAGGGCCGGGATCGAATTCCCTAATGGTGATCGACTATCGGAAGCTTAACAGCATTACAATAGCAGATCGGTATCCCATCCCAGAAATCAACGAAGTGTTGATGCAATTAGGCAAAAATAAATGGTTCTCAGTCCCCCATTAAAAGAGACCGACATCGAAAAAACTGCTTTTTCGATTAATAATGGCAAGTACGAGTTCACTAGACTGCCATTCGGACTCAAAAATGCTCCAGCCATTTTTCAGAGAGCATTGGACGACATCCTAAGAGAACACATCGGAAAAAATTGTTTCGTCTATATTGACGATATCATTATATTCAGTAATGATGAAAGCCAACATGTCAATGATATTGACAAAATCCTCGAAACCCTCAATTCGGCTAATATGAAAGTCCAATTGGACAAGTGCGAATTTTTCAAACAAGAAGTAGAATTTCTTGGTTTCATAGTCTCTTCCAATGGAATCAAGACTAACCCAGCCAAATTTGACGCGATAGTCAACTTTCCACAACCACAAACACTAAAGGACCTCAGGTCATTCCTAGGTTTGTCTGGATATTACAGACGCTTTGTTAAAGATTATGCAAAACTTGCAAAACCCTTAACAAACCTTTTAAGAGGGGAAGGAGGGCGTCTGCCCAAAAATGCCTCAAAAAATAAAAAAAATTTTCTAGACGACAATGCTAAAAAAGCATTTACCAAAATTAAAAGCGCACTAACTTCCGAGGAAGTAATCTTAGCTTATCCAAATCTGAGCCAAGAATTTCACCTAACGACGGATGCCTCTCAATACGCCATCGGTGCGGTATTAGAACAAAACGGCAAACCGATAACCTTCATTTCAAGAACACTTAATAAAACAGAAGAAAGTTACGCGGCAAACGAGAAGGAGATGCTCACGATAATTTGGGCACTAACATCGTTAAGGAACTACTTATATGGCACATCTAAAGTCAAGACATTCACTGACCACCAACCACTTACCTATGCATTAAGTCACAAGAATAATAATGCGAAAATGAAAAGATGGAAAGCTATTCTCGAAGAATACAATTATGAACTTTCCTACAAACCAGGTCGAACGAACGTCGTAGCCGACGCACTTTCAAGACCACCGCAAGATAATCATTCATCGCAGATAAATTCAATGACAGGTACGGCACATAGTGACGACAGCTCAGGACACGATCTTATTCCAGCAGTTGAAGCACCCATCAACGCTTTTAAAAACCAATTATGGATTCTTACAGGGAATGAAAATAACTACAAGTTCGAGATACCTTTTCCAACTTACCATCGACACGTAATCACTCGTACAAGCTACACCAACGAAGATCTAATCGAATTATTCAAAAAACACCTCGATCCATTAATAACAAATGGACTATTTACTTCCGAAACCATAATGGGAATGATACAAGATTTTTACCCCCTTCATTTCAAAAACTATAAAATTAAATTTACACAATCAAAAGTCACTGACTTAATAACAGATGCGGAACAGGAAGAACAAATTATCCTAGAACACAAAAGAGCCCACCGGAATGCCAGAGAAAACAAAATACAAATCATTGAAAAATTCTATTTTCCAAAAATGATGAGAAAAATAGAACAGGTAGTAAAACAGTGCACCACCTGTATGAAGCACAAATATGATAGACATCCACCTAATCCAGAAATTGGCAAAACACCGATCCCTGAATATCCAGGACAAATATTACATATAGACATCTATATAACCGAGAAAAATTTTGTGCTCACCGCAATCGATAAATTTTCTAAGTACGCTCAAGCAAAACCCCTTCAATCACGATCCGTTGAGGATGTAAGAGAGCCCTTAAGGCAAATCCTCTTCACTTTTGGTGTCCCACAAACAATCGTTATAGATAACGAAAAATCTCTTAATTCTAGCTCCATAACCTTCATGGTAGAAGATCAATTAGGTATAAAAATCTTTAAGACCCCACCATATCACAGTACTGCTAACGGACAAGTGGAAAGATTCCATTCCACATTGACGGAAATAATGAGATGTCGAAAGGGAGATAATATTCATAGATCGTTTGAGGAATTACTTGACCGATCAGTCTATGAGTACAATTACTCAATTCACTCAACAACGGGAAAAAGGCCCATAGAAATATTCTTTGGAAGAAATGTCCGTGTTAGTCCTGAAACTTACGAAAAAGCCAGACAGGACAACATTCAAAGGCTAAAAGACATTCAGGCACGAGACCTTACCACACACAACAAAAATAGGCAAACCCCCAAAACTTATTCCCCAGGTCAAACTATATACGTAAAAATTCATAAACGCCATGGCACAAAGCTCACGCCTAGATATAAAAAAGAAATCGTAAAAGAAGACAAAAATAGTCTTGTAATTACTGAATCAGGCAGAGAAGTTCACAAGAGCCACATAAAAACTTAAAATTTTTCTCCTTTCTCGCTTCCAGGACATTTTTTGCAAGCTGCTTAGCTGACACTCAGATATTGGATTATTCCAACTCCCAATCGATCCAAATAAACACAGGAACAGCAAGGCTTCAAACTGGAACCTTTAAAATAATTCACGTCATCAACATTGCACTATACCAGAAACTCGTCCAAGAAATAGAGATCAACATTAATCAGCACATCAATAAATCACACATCCTTTATCCTTACCTTTCCAATGAAATAACCCAAACTAAGGAAGTTTTATATAGACTCAAAATTAAAGATAGAAGTAGACGCTCACTCAATTTTATAGGAAGCGCATGGAAATGGATAGCAGGAAATCCTGACCATGACGACTTTGAGATTATTAAAGGAAAAATGAATAATCAATTAGAAAATAATAACAAGCAAACCATTATTAATAAATTAACAGCACAAAAGATAAATGAAATGAGAAGCATAACTAATAATATAATAAAAGCAATAAGCGATAATAAAGAGATAGATAATAATTTAATATTGAGTTACAAATATAGATTAGAAATTTTAAAAGAAGAAATAAGAAATGTAGAATACGCCATTAATTGGGCAAGAAATGACATAGTAAATGCATATGTTTTATCAGAGGAAGAAACAAAAATTACGGAAGAAATTTTCGATAAAAGTAATATCCCTTATATGAACCTTGATGAAGCACTAGAATTTTCAAAGATAAAAATAGCTTTAAGCAATAATACAATTTTATATATTATAAGTTTACCTACAACTGATAATGAAACATGTTCATTCATCATTCATCATTTTTAATAAAAACTATTAAGAAAAATAACTTAATAAATAAACTTGAATTTGAAAATATTTTAGAATGTAAGGACAAATTATATGGAGTTAAGGTAGGTTGTAAGAAATATAATAATTTAGCCATATGCAATCCTAGCGACTTGGAGGATATCACCAATTCTACATGCATACCGCGCCTATTGAAAAGCAGAAAACCATCCTGTACCACGATTAATAATCAGCATGTACCATCAGTCGAATTACTATCACCTGGATTATTATTCCTGAATCAATATAAATGAACAATCAAAATGGACAACGAAGACTTCAACCTAACCGGAACCTATTTAATCCGTTTCCACAATACCTCACTAACCGTAGACGGCAGATCATACAAATATAGCGAAAGGACATATTTAAAACCGCTACCAGCCATTCTGCAGATGTCTAGCCAGCAGGAAGAAATACAAGAGATCCTATCCCTAGAAATGATTAAAGAACTTCAGATGAATAACACCAAATTTCTGAACTTAATAGGAAGCAAGAGTGAAACCAGCATCATCACCAGCTATAGTTTAGGCTCCATACTAGTAATCCTTTTCATCTGTGCAGCAGTACTAGGATTTCTTCATAGAAGAACCAAGCTTACCAACATCACCACACCTGAAAAGGAAAAAGACGATCCTTCAGCCGAATCTGCATCAGGGAACAGTACCACGCCTAAGCCATCCAGGGTCAACCAGATTCCTTATTTCTAAAATGATGCCAAACGAGGACGTTCGGATTTAAGAAGGGAGGAGTTAACGGATCATCTTTTGTCACCATAATTTCATAAAACCTGAAATGAATAACTGTAAAAATGCTGACACCATGTCTAGAAGATAACACGCGCATCCAGCCATCGTGGGATTCGGTGCAACCGGAATGTAGTCACGCGGCAGGGCAGGTGACAATAATAGGATAAAGCCCTTATGACACTCACTTTTTTTCGGCTGAAAAATCTGCTAATTAGAGTGAGCCGTGATGTTGACATAGGAAATTTAAATTGGAGTGAGTGAAAAACAAATTTGACAAAATTGGAATGGAAAAATGGAATTGCCATATATATTCTAGCAGTTCAGCTGGAAAATATGAAGAAAATTTTCAATATTTTTTGACAGTTCTTGATTTTTCAAGTGTATGTGGGTGTGTGAGCGTGTATTATAAGGTGATAACAGAACACAATTGAGATGGAACTGTCAAAGCTTATTTCAAAAATTATTAAGCTTATGTTATCCTTTTCTCGCAAACTCTTTCTACCTTTTTCGTATAATGGTTTTTCTAGCAGATTTATCAGCCGAAAAAAAAGCGAGTGTCATAAGGGCATAAGTTAGCTTTATTCTACTTTAAGAAATTAATTGTAGTTAGTCTTAAGTGAACCTCAATAAAGATTGGACAAAGCTCCAAAATTATAAAAAAATATTTTTTTTAATATTTTAACAAAATAAAATTTTAACTTATACGCGACCCAACGCAAAACAAAACAAAAACAAATGGGCTCTTGCAGCTGCACCGGATCATGTGCAATTGCGCAGTATATCTGCTTGCGTGATCGCAATTAATTATTAATGCGACTTGTTTCAATCTTAGGAAGTTGAACTCGCCTGCTTATTTATTTTAATTGGTTCGCTTGGCATCTGCATTTCTTAGCTAGATAATAATTTAATTTCTGCGACAGCTGCGAAATGAGCAAAAACGCAAAACAAAACAAAAATAAACGGGATCTTGCAGCTGCGACCGGATCATGTGCAATTGCGCAGTATATCTGCTTGCGTGATCGCAGTAAATTATTAAAGCGACTTGTTTTAACAGTATCAATGCATGGGTAGTTCAGGCCTATATAAACTCCACTTTGGCTGATGATTCTTAAGTAGAGTTTCATCAGTTTTAGAGGAAGGCAGAAGAAACTTTCCAAAGTTAAATCAAGAGAGGAGCAGAATTTTTGATTGAAAAATCAAAAGAAACATTTGGGTAAGAATGTTTTAAATAAATTTTCAATTATTTTACCATTCCACTTTATTCTTTTCAGATATGGCAGGCAGTATGAATATTAATAATTTTGAGTTTGGTGCTGATAGTTTGGAGTCAGCTAGGATATCGTCAACTAGCAAAGGGGTAAAGAGGCGACTTTTCGAGAAGAAGGAGGAGGATTTTTCTAAGTCGACTCTTAGCAAAAGGAAGAAAAACATGTCCCCTATCATCTCTGTGAATGATGATGATACTGATGTCGATGAGGATGAGGGATGCATATTGGAGGAAATCAACAGTTTTCAATATAAGAAAAATATGCCTTTGAAAGCATGAAAGTCAACGAGGCGTAATAACATAATTGATGCTAGGAAGGTGAATACCAAGTTCGGGAAAAAGGTGCTGGTAGAGCTGGAGGATAGTATTATATACTTACCGGGAAGGTATACTGACCTCTCCGATAGGGGGATTAATTTATTAAAAAAGGAGAAATATGCCATAGAGAATTTGGGAGAAATGGGTAATTCCTTCGAAATCATATTTAAGAAAAGATCAGGAAATCCCCATGAACTGAATGTGGACGACGGTGAAGGGAACATTACTTTATCACTAAACAGAAAAAAATATTGAATCATGTAAAAACTAAAATTTTAAAAATGAATTTCAATGTTTATGTATTTGATTTAAAAAATAAAAATGTTAAAATAATTGTTTTTTTTAATGTATTAATCTGTTGTCATATGCAGGTTTCCAGTTCTACTTTCAATGCTACCCACAGAGTTTCAAAACCTACACCTCCCATAGACATGATGTACCCGTCGAGCCATCGAGTTCTCAACATTCGCCCCCAGCCCCCGCCACCGCCCTCGCTCCTGCCCCCGTCGTCGCCATCGCCATCGCTAATACTTCCGCTGCACTTCCCCCAAACCTCCGCACTCAAACTTTCACCTTCGCGGCGCACAAGTGGGCGTGCCTCACACACCAACAATAACAACGATGACCTTGATCTACTCAAACAATTAATACGTCTGGCACACATTCCAAGGTCACCCACTTACCATAATTACAGGTTAATGACCTGTCAACCAATTGACATAATTACACGTGATTAATCACCTTGACCTAAATCCCAAAACCGGTTTTTTCCCACGGCAAGGGTCCTAGTACCTATTTATTTCTAACAAGTGAACATTTTTCTGAGTGGCTGTCAGCAACACCATCTACTCAACACAGCAAACCAACACCATACAAACACCATCCACACATGTAACATCGATGCAAGTACCATCCACACATGGAAGAATTCACATCATCGCACCATCGGGGACAACATCAAGGGACAAGGGGGAAATTACATCGCATGGGGGACGACGGCATAGTAGTGCGAGATTATAAGCGTTTATTGTTAATGTTATTTAAGATATTTATAATTTTATAATTTAAATATGGCCCAAAATAATCAAGAAAAAAATTGCACAGTGTGTCTGAAAGGAAAACATGCTAAAACGCCGTTTCCATCATCATCATCATCCCCTTCAACAAATTCTAAATTGGAGTCGGTGCAAGCAGATTTATGTGGTCCGATGGAGGTCAAATCGATTGGCGGTTCAAGGTATTTTTTCATACTGGTTGATGATTTTACACATTAATATTTTGTTTATTTCTTGAAATCCAAGAATGAAGTTTTTATAAAATTTAAAGAGTTCAAGAATTTCGTAGAGAATCAAACCAGTTGCAAAATAAAGATTTTGAGGACCGACAATGGAAGAGAATTTGTAAACAATAGCATGCCCGATTTCCTAAGAAAAAATGGAATTTATACATCAAACCAGTATAGCGTACAATCCTCAGCAGAATGGCTTAGCCGAACGTGCAAATCGATCGGTAATAGAAAAGGCGCGATGTTTATTAATTGTTGCAAACCTTCCCAAAAGGTTCTGGGCCGAGGCAGTTAACACCGCAGTGTATCTATTAAATCGGTGTACGACAACTGCTTTAAAAAATATGGTACCAGAACAGGCCTGGGCTGGCATTTTACCTGATTTATCAAATTTAAAAATTTTTGGATCAAAAGTTATGGCACATATTCCAAAAGGAAAAAGGAAGAAATTTGATGCAAAGTCTCAAGAAGGTATTTTCATAGGTTATCTTGATACACAAAGAGGTTGCAACAAAGAAATAATAATGTTACCAAGGTTAAGTGGATTAGGTCTACAGGGGAACCACATTAAAAAAAAACGCGCCGACAACTCTACCTCGCGGGTGGTGTGGAAATGAGTTCAATTTAAAATAATTCGATAAGACATCCTACAATAATATTAAGTATTATATTACGAAATAGAAGCATATGCAGAACTTTTGTTATAACTACTCCGTTTGCATTGATACCAAATCAATAATAACAACAATAATTTAATAAATGGCCACATCAAATTATTCGTAATAAAATGCTCTACAAAAAAGCTCTAAGGCAATTTTTATGTAAAATCAATAATAAAAGAGTTATAGCGCTTTAAAGTTCGTCACCCCCAAAATTTTTGTCATTTTTCATCCATATATTTTTTATTATTAATATTACGAAAAAACATTATTTGCAAAAGTTGTAGATAATTTGATTATCTAAAAAAAATGTATTTACAAAAATTCTGTAGGTCTCACGGTTTCCGAGATATAAGACAAACCATTTTTTACACTAAAAACAAGATGGCGGCCGAACGTCACGTGTCCGGATCCCGAAAACTCGGTTTTATACTCCCAACCAACCCCCCTACACAATGAAAAAAAAATTGCTGTTTTCAGAAAATGCAGAGTTGGGCCTTTTTTCTGCACCATTTTACTGGACTAGATATTGATCTCGATATGATTCTTTTACAAATTGCCCCCAAGCAGGACTACAAAGAGTTGTTGAAACTCAAGTCTTTAGCCGATCAAAGAATTTACATTGAAAGACTGATTGGCAAGGGACCACTTCAGTGTTTCAGATGCCAAGCCTTCGGGCATAGGGCAGCAATTTCGCATCGAGCTGCGTCAACTGTGGGCTGGATCACCTAGCCAACTATAGAGGATGCCGTAATTATAAGAAATATTTAGAAAATCAGAAAATAAGAAGGGAAAACTCAAAACCAATAATGCCAAATAGGACTTATGAATTATTTAATAAAGGGGGCCGATCTTTTGCAGACATGCTTAAAAGGGGAAATCTCGCATCGGGTAATCAAGTCCACACTAATAGCATAGCTTCTAATAAAAATACTGTGAACTCAGATCTTGGAATTATCCTAGAAAAATTAAACGTTATAATGAGTGAAATAAAAGAAATGGTTAACTGTGTTTTGTCTTATGCTTCGCGCAATGGATAAGACATTGCGCATTTTAGAACTTAACGTCCGATCCATTAGATCGCAGAAAAGAAGAATGGAGTTAGCAGTCTTAATTTCTGAACTTAATTTTCCAGACATATGTATTACTAATCTCGGAAACGAGAATTTAAAAATCTCATAATGTTAAATTAGGGAACTATAAATTTATTAATAATGAGGAAGGCGTAGGCGTGGCTATTCTAATCAAAGAAAGTATAACAACAAACTCAATCAACTTAGATCTTGGGGTACCCACCGCCTTTGTTAAAATCCCATATGTTTCAAATGGTCGTAGTAGATCCCTAATAATAGGTATTCCCTCGAACACCAGGTCGGCGGACATGCACCAGATCATGTCCAGAATTGATAACCTAGCACAAACTCACGGAGATATATTAATTGGAGGGGACTGGAACAGTAGGCACCCCAAATGGGGTGATAAAAAAATAATAGTAACGGTAAAGCGATTAATGACTGCTTCTCAGGTAACAGCGCTACAGACTTATCGATTGTCCACCCGGGACGATGTACATACTCCGAAGGGGATTCAGTTATAGACTTTTATATCACCTCCATCTCGAAAAATCACCGTATCTCTGTTAATAACTTCAAATGCAAAACTGTTCCCTCCTTCTCTGACCACTACGGTATCCTGCTTCAATTGAACATCGGCATTGATAATTTCTCTATTAGACAAACCAAAAAAAATTTCTCGTACGATAACGTTAACTGGTGTAGATGGAAGATGGACTTTACCGCTTTACTTAATAATAATATGCCCCGGACAATGGGTATCCTAACGAATCATGAAATTGACCATAGGATTAACAAATTCGAGGAAATTATCAAGAATCCCAACAATGAACATGTAATCAAGAATCCAGAGCCTTTTGCGCCTAAAATGCCCCCCGATATTTCATCCCTTCTAAAAACCAAACATTCATGCAGTAAAGATTTAAAATTAATCTACCACAGATTTCTAAATAGAAACAAACCCGAATACAAAGCACTTTCAGCTAGAATAAACTGTCTTAATAAGATTATACTAGATAAAATCAGTTAGCAATAATCTACTTCAAGAGAAACTGAGGAAAATTAAACCGGACCCTCAAGCCTTTAAAAATATTTACAATATTATTGGAAATAAAAAATTTAAAAAAGATTGCACAATCTGATCTAATAGGGAAATATTATGTGATGCTAATGCAATAGTCGAAGCTTGTAGCTGGTAGCACTAAGCATATAATACATAGAGGAGTCACGCAGAACAAAAATTTGTGCTCGGCAGTTATCTTCTTCTTTCCTCGGGGACCCAGCGCTCCTGCTACTATAATAAAAAATCTGCTTTAGAGCAGAGTGCCCAATCTGGATGCGGCCAGTAAAACTCAGCATACAACTACAAGTAAACGCCCTGTGCGTGAGCCTCCTTTGAAATGCTCGAGCTCATCCCAGTTTCTCAGAATTTTGTCTACTTTTTATGGCCTTGAAATTTTCAATTTTTTTCCAGGGTTTCTTAGAGTTTTTGATAGTTTTGTAGTCGTCGGGATTTTCTGAAATTTAAAGAGGACGACTTTTCAATAGTTTTTTAGCATGTCGCAAAATATTTCACTTGAGGGTTTCCCGAATATTTTCAGGTTTGGGGAGTTTTCTACCATTACATGGTATTATGCGACCAACGCCAAGCTAACTAAGCAATATTTTGCGACACCCTAAAAAACTATTGAAAAAAGTCGTCTTGTTCAAAGCTCAGAAAATCCCAGCGACTAAAAAACTATTAGAAATTCTGAGGAACCCAAGAAAAAACTGAAAATTACAAAACCATAAAAATTCGTAAAAATTCTAAGAAACTGGGAGCATTGAAGGGTACTGGTGTACACCAGAGTGCCCAATTTGGATGCGGCCAGTAAATCTCAGCATACAACTACATGTAAACGCCCTGTGCGTGAGCCCCCTTCAATGCTCCCAGTTTCTTAGAATTTTTACGAATTTGGTATTATAGTAGCAGGAGCGCTGGGTCCCCGAGGAAAGAAGAAGATAACTGCCGAGCACAAATTTTTGTTCTGCGTGACTCCTCTATGTATTATATGCTTAGTGCTGGTAGGCTAGCCGCTCGACCCATGACAGTAGACCGGACCTCGGGCGTAAGTGCCCTTCTTGAAACATGGGGTTCAATTATTGGACTGTTTAATAAAGGTGTAATAAGAATAAAATTTGTTGTGGTGTTTATTTATTTTTGCCATCCTATATTATAATTTGACTCAGAAGTGGAATCCATTGGAAATAAGAAAGTGATTAATTTTTGACCTGGCTACTACAATTTTGTGAAGTAGAATCATTAGAAGAGCATTTGCCTACAGAATAAACCAACAAAAGTTTAACCTTTTCCAATCATATTTCATCGACTCTAAATAAAATATGTTTATTAATAAGAACTATATATATGTAGATATAAGAATAGATATAAATATTTAATTTATTTTGCAGTTTAACTTCAAGTATAACAATAATAAATAACGCAAAATAAAAAAAAACTTGCCCTCAAAGAATCTGGTCCTTAAATCATGGTATCAATCTAAATTTCAAAACCGCGAAATTTTCTTTTGTCGTTCAATAACTGTCAATTTAAGACATTTTTGTACTTCAGGGAATCCTGAACTACACTAAGATAACAAAGTCGTTAATTAGTCTACTACAGAAGAGTGTTACATTCGAAGGGATGCGTATTCCGATAAAGCGGTCTAAAATACGATAGAGCGAGTTCTAAAATACCGGTTGATTTCAGCACCTAGTCTGGACTAGAGTTTGATAGCTTTATTGTAACCACCAACGAGGGGCTTGAACCCGGAAAGTCGATAACACAAAGACAATATCACAATCATATAATTTCTTAATTTAAATTTAAAATTACAAGAAAGAAAGATTTAATTAAAATAAATAGCAGTGCCACTTAACTTCTGTATTCTCCACGGCGCGAGCTCCACCGACGATCCTTCTTTCCGCTCTTGCTTGTGATAGCGTAATTTTACTTTTTAAACTTTTCTTCACTTTACGTCTTTACTTATTCAAAAACACTGCTAAAAACTTACTAACTGACCGCTCCAGGGGCCCGGTTTTTTTTGCTAAATGCCCACTATTTTAGAGATTCCAATTTAATTTTAAAATAACAAAACATTTTTTTTTGTTTTAGATAATAGATTGGATCCTGGGCATGCATTTTCCACCTTCAGAAATATATTTGAGGCTCGGGCTCGCCTAAATTTTGTTTTTTTTTATATTAAAGACTAGAAGCTCAGGAAAAGCTCCTTTGTACTGACGGCGATCAATTTTTTTTTTGTATAGAGTGCAATGTCGAACAGCAGATCTAGTCGAAAGATAGAGAAGAGAGAGGAGTAGGAAGGACTTGTCACAATCAAACCTCAATATTTTTAATCCACCTACTCACAACCATTACCTTGGCGACTCTGGCTTCGGGGCATCGAGAAACAATTCGCTGGAGTGTTATGCCTCCTGAGACGAGTTGAATCTCATCAACCAACCGATGACACGCGCTTGGTGAAGCGAGGAAGGGCTAGAGAAGGCTATGACAGGAAGAGTCAGGAATGTAAAGAGGGAAGAAGAAAGAAAGAAAGTCATATGGGTGGGGAAAGGTGAAGGACCATGGTGCTGCCGCGATTCGAACTTGGGACCTCTGGGATGGTAGCCAGATGCTTTACTCTCTAGACTACCTCGGCTGCAAGGTGCGACTTGACAGCCCTTGGCCACATTTTCAAAATTTCTGAAGTGGATGATTATATTTTAAAACACCATCGTTGGAGCGCCCCCTGGGTGCTGGCCGAGTCATTCCGTGTTTTGGTTTCATTAAAGATATAAAGTTTCAGAAAGATCCGGGCACCAACTCTTGAAGAAGTTAGGATTGTCGGAGAAGTTGTGCGCCGCGATTACAATAATTATATAGAACAAAAATGTGCAATGTACTTATATGTAATATCCTAATATAAAAAAACACTGCAGTACAAGTAGGTTATACATAAATAGAATTGTGACAGTTATGGTCATAGTGAACCTGTTGAAGATTGAATTATTTTGTAATTTATGATCCAGAATTCAATTATGTATCTTTAGTTGGCAATATTTCTTTTCATATGTTTGAAATGCTTTTTGTTTACATTCATGACACGTCACTTCTCTTTAGAGCTAGTGGCGGTGCCTTATTGAAGTTTTTAAGAAAAGAAATTGTCAGTTTTGTGCTTTTGTGCTAAAATAAAGTTTGTAACGTCACCACTGGAAATATTTATGCAACGCCACCACTGGAAATATTTATGTAACGCCACCACAGGAAATAGTTAGGTAACGCCACCACTGGAAACAATATACATAAAAACATTAATGTAATAAAACCTTTGAAACTTATGTAGAGTAAATACTTTGATATGTAAGTTTGTTATGTAAAAGAATTTATATTGTCTTTATGTTATCCCCGCTTAATTTTGTTATATAAAAGAATGTATATTATCTTTTTGTTATCCCCACTTTGCCATGGTGTGTGAGTTATTATAAAAACAGACGCTCGCGCCGTTGAAGTCAAAGCCTAATTCTGTAAGCCTTAGGGTAAACAAATAAAGTTAATAGTAAAGAACTTAAGTGTAATAAGTTACTTTTATAACGTTAAAATATTTTTTTAAACAAACGAGTTTTTGGCCCAGAACGTGATTGTTACTTAGTTAGCAAAGCCAGTCAGGTGTCTGAAAACAACAAATTTTACCAGTTAAAAATGTATTCAATTAAGTCTCATCTAGAATCTCTAAAAGAAGGTGCATCTGGTCAAGTAAACTATGGGGCCTATTGTGGATATCGTCAAGGACACCGCACAAATTATATGAGAAAAGGGTCCCAGCGGATTTGGCTGAAATTGAAGTATGTTAGTCTGTGGGGGTAGACGAACAAAAAATTCTAAGGGGGAGGGGGGGTAAATCGTAACGGTTAGCCGCTAGGGCGTTTTGAAATTTTTTGATAGATGTTTTTATATCACCCTGTATTTTTGTAACGCTGTGAAATATTATCGTGAATAAGGTGGCAATTTACGCAGAATACTCCCACCTATCTAAAACTGTAAAAATCGAGGTTCTAACCCACCAACTTTTAGAGTTATGGGTCGTCAAAATCAAAGTTTTGTTTTTTTTCACTAAAATTTCAAGTTCAACCACCTTTTTCTCCAAAAAATACGTAGTTAATTAATTTTTTTTTTACAAAATTGGAAAGCTTGGACAATTTCCTATGAATAAGGTCGGGCAACTTTTATGCTACGGCCTTTACTTTTGAAGTTATAAGCAATTTTAATGTGAAAATTGGCTTTATTTCGTACTTTTCTCGTACTTTTCCACCGCAGCTTTGTCGAAAAGTACCAAATAAGTACGAAATAAAGCCAATTTTCACATTAAAATTGCTTATAACTTCAAAAGTAAAGGCCGTAGCATAAAAGTTGCCCTGACCTTATTCATAGGAAATTGTCCAAGCTTTCCAATTTTGTAAAAAAAAAATTAATTAACTACGTATTTTTTGGAGAAAAAGGTGGTTGAACTTGAAATTTTAGTGAAAAAAAACAAAACTTTGATTTTGACGACCCATAACTCTAAAAGTTGGTGGGTTAGAACCTCGATTTTTACAGTTTTAGATAGGTGGGAGTATTCTGCGTAAATTGCCACCTTATTCACGATAATATTTCACAGGGTTACAAAAATACAGGGTGATATAAAAACATCTATCAAAAAATTTCAAAACGCCCTAGCGGCTAACCGTTACGATTTACCCCCCCTCCCCCTTAGAATTTTTTGTTCGTCTATCCCCACTGACTAACATACTTCAATTTCAGCCAAATCCGCCGGGACCCTTTTCTCATATAATTTGTGCGGTGTCCTTTGACGACTTTGAGTCGATGTTAAAATTTCTTTCTGCGAAAGTCGTTTTTTGTCGAAATTAGTCGATAAAAGCATTATTTTGAGTCGATTACGTAATTGTCAAGTCGACGCCAAAAATGTAATCGACTCATATTTATGTTTTAATCGATAAAAATCTACTTTCTCAGTATGAAATTTTAGCGTCGACTCAAAGTCGTCAAATCGACTCGTTCCACAATAGGGCCCTATGTCTCGTGGCGGTTCAAGTTGGATCTAACCATAAAATCATCGCTATCCTATCCACGATTCCTAAACTCTTCGAAAAGCTCGTACAAGACAAGACTACATCTCCTATAGATCCTAACATTAACGAGCAACAACACGGTTTCAGAAAAGGCCGTTCGACCACCTCAAATCTTATGATCCTTCTCTCTGAACTTCTATGTGGAATGGAGAACGGTCATTAAATTGATGCCGTCTACACGGACTTCAGCAAGGCCTTTGATCGTGTGGACCACCATATTTTGATTACTATGCTATTCAAATTTGGAATTATCGGCCCTGCCCTGAAATGGATAAAATAATATCTTAGCGGTAGAACTCAGGTCGTCAGATTTCAAGGATTTTTATCTAAAGAAATCGAAGTAACTTCCGGTGTACCCAGGGAAGTCATCTTGGTCCGCTCTTGTTCAATATCTTTATCTCCGATCTGTCTCACAAATTAAATAATATATCACATCTCTTTTATGCAGACGACTTGAAAATATATAGTGTTATAAGGTCCGATGTATCATTTCTTCAGACGAAACATAATGCATTGGAAGACTGGTGCAACACTAATAAGCTGCAACTTAACACTAGTAAATGCCACGCAATAACCTTCTTTCGGAAATAAAAGTGCGCAGCTGCAGCAATCTTATCTTGACAACACATTATACGAACAGGCCCAAAGTTTTGGATCTTTTACCACTGTCATGCAGGAGGAAAATGCTTATCTCATGCCTTACCTTGGACATTCTGAACGGCGATCTCAAGGTGAAGTTCTTGTCGGACAGGTTCATATCCAGTGATGTTCGACGCACAAGGCATACTAATTAAGGAATACACTCATCGCACCGAGTACGCATGGAGCGAGCCTATTAATAGATGTTGCATGGTCTTCAATGATCATAATCAATGCCTTACCCGTCCCAAGAACAAACTGTCCTACAAAAGGAAATTAAAACTAATGTTGAAACTCTAAATTCCCTTCATATCTGTTTAAGCCTAGTTTGTAAATTAAAGACTATAGTAGTCCATACCTGTACCTGACTAGCAAGATAATTTTATAATTAATTTAATTTTATATACTTAAATGTAAGTGTGCCTTGCTTGGCAAATAAATAAATAAAATCAAAGAACCTGTTTTCTATTGCCAGAAGTACCTGAAAACAACGAAACAGTAAAGGATTAGGCCAAATAGGACCTTGATGCGCAAATTTTTGTTGGCCTAAATGTAACTAGTGCCATTGCTTGAGCAATAGCACAGCAAATGCTCATCAAATTAGAAACTCTATACGGCAAGAAATCTGATTTAACTGTCGAAGGCTTACAGAGACAGTTCTTTAGTTACAAATACGATGACAATAAGTCAGCAATTAAAAATTGCATGACAATAGAATGTCCAAACCAAAATTCGCAGCAGGACAATCGCAAGAAATACTAGTCAGAAAAATCAAATCAAACGAAGTCACATAGACAAGCTCTAATTACTGCTATCGAGTCTAATTAATGCTATGAAGTCAGATCTATGTTCTACGAATCATGGTACTAGGATAGAGCTGCCGCACACCAACCTGTCAGAGACATTGGCTAACGAATGTTGCTTAAAATGGTTGTGATTGGTGATTCAACAACAGTTGTGATTGGTGATTCAACAACGTTGGTGACATTGAAATGGAAGCTTTTCATGGTGAGAAATGGTATGAAATAGTCTCATTCATGTCATTTAACTTCTTTTCTATAACGCAATTATTAGACAAACGTTATGTTCAAGCTTTGTATGCAAGGCAGTCAATTGTTAAAACACCAAATAAACGACAAATTGTGGCCATCGCTGAACGCGAAGGAAAATTATTTATAATTAAGTTTCATAGAATACAGTCAGAAAAATGTTTAGTTGCTGACTGTGTCAAAGTCTGGAGAAGAAGCTTCACTATAATAACCAGTTATTAAACATTAGCTGACTTACTCAAATGGAACCAGTCCTTCTAGCAAGGATGTTGAGCTCTTTGCAGATACCAATAATTTACATCAAATTGTGGATCATCCGCCAAGAGTCCCTGATGTTGCTGATCAAGGAACCGATCTCCTTGATCTTTTCTTTACTTCTCATTCAGCGCGGTACTCCATTACAGTTGATTAACGTCTCGGCAATTCGGACCACCGCTTAGGTAGCGCTAGTTTCCCAGTCAAATTTCCCACCCCTCCCAAATCAGTTAAAAGAACTGTATAGCATTATTGAAATTCAATAATTCAATTTCAGAACATTAATTAAAACTATTTATTAAGTTTTGTAGTGCAAATCAATTCCCCTTTCCTTCTGCTGTGCGAAATGATCTATTATAGTATCATAATTTTCATCAACACAAAGATTTTTTAACAATTTCTTTTCGATAGATAAAAGTGCTAAGTTACAAAAGGGATCCTCCCCAATAGAATTTCTTAAATAAATTTTAGTCCTCTTAAGTGTTGAAAAACTGCCACGCTCCGCTGATGCACTTGTTATCGGAATTGTCAAAGCTAATTGAATTAATTCAAAAAATTCTGGGAAGCAACTGTGCAACTTATTTTTTATAAAATAGTCGTTCAAATCTTTAAAACTCTTATTCCCTTACTCTTATTGTCTTCATCAGAAAAAAGAATTGATATTTCAGTACGCAAAAAAACCGAAATCGAAAATATTTGGGTAAACTTCTTTCAAATTGTTTAGTAAAGGTGTGGGGAAACCTTTAGAAAAATCGGAATAGAAGGATGTGTCAAGGAGTTGCAGAAAAATTAACTGCCGAATACTCTGGAATCGTACAGTTAGTTCCTGAGATAAATTATCGATTAGTTATATCATAAAAAATTTGACTAAAATTACTTTCAACATTTATTTCTATTTCGTCTATAGAAAATCTAGGTTTTTTCCGTTTGTTTCGCAAAACACAAACTTCATTTGTTTGGCTAAAATATAATTCGAAGTGAGATCGAAGTTCTTGCAGTTTTATTTCAAATTCAGTAATTTTTTTAATACAACAAGTGATATCGCTTGATTTTGTTTGAAAAATATAGAAAATCTGATCACTAAAGGGGAAAATTGAAGAAAATACATTTAACAGAAAATTGAACTGAAAGTCTGTAAGAACAGATAATAAGCCATGTGCTGCATTAATAGCACATCACTATCCCAAGAGCCATTGTCAACAATACTATAAAAAAATTCCTCTAAGGCAGCCTTATTTTCAAGTATAGTTAGCACAAGCCTACCATTATAATTCCATCTAGGGGTACCTTTAGGAGGCTTCTTTCTAACTATTTCATCAAAAGCGAAGCTTCGTTTCATAGACTGGCTGAAGAATTTTGAAAATCCTGATAAAGAAGAAAAGAATAAACGGCACTCTTTAATTTTTGTAAGATAGAGGTTAAGCCTATGAGCAAACCAGTGAATAAAAACTGTATTGGGACAAGTGTCTCTTATCATCTTTTGTAAGCCCGATAATTCTCCAGACAATACTGATGCACCATCTTAGCTCTGTGAAATTAACTGCTCTTGAAGGTTGAACTCACTTACGATCAGTGATGGGCAATTACGTGTCGATTTGTGTTGTCTACATTTAGGAGTAATTTTAAGTAAGCAATACGAAGACAACGTAGACAATACGAAGGCAACGTAGACAAGAGTAAACAATTTTGACATTTTCTTTAAAAACTGGTTATTTTTAAAGAAACGCGGTGCGGTGCGCAGTGAAGGTTAATTAGAGAAGTGTTAGTAAATAAAATATAAAAACAAATCATAAAATGCCCGGTGGAAGGCCCAAAAATCAGTGCTTCGACGAATTAGGATTCTTCCTTGTAAAGGAAAACAATAAATATGCAGCATTATGCACGATATGTAATAAACAATAATCAAATACCGATTAAAAGCGCACAGGTAACAATTTTCTTTTAAAATTAAAATTTTCATAATTATTTGTATATCAGTTTATTACATTTATTTCTTATATCCTTGCAGAAATGTCTGTAAATAAAAAAATGATGAAAGTGAGACAATAACACTTGTTTTAGAAGACCGTCTTGATTATGCAGAAGGTGAAACGGGTAACAATTTCATTGATTTCAATACACCGGCTGCAGACAACTCGACAGCCAATACATACATTTTAAATGAACCTCTTTCAATTCCGTCTACAACTTCGTTACCATCATCACTTAATTTACTAACTTCATCTTCTAGTTGCTCTAGAATTTCATCGACATCATCTGCTTCCCTATGTGAACACAAGAAAAAGGACTCAAGAAAAATAAGTAACTACATATATGGATTCATTATCATCAAAAGAAGAAGAAATTACTGAAGCTTTAGCAAGCTTCATATTCGGCTGTAATCTTCCACTGACTGTAATAGAATCAGTACATTTTAAAAAATTTATAAAAAAGATTCGACCTGCTTATTACGAAAAGATACCAAATAGAAAACAGTTATCGACAACTTGCAACGGCCGCCCGCTGGAACATATGCCACCTCCACGCTTTAGCGGTGTGCCCCGCAAGTAGTTGCAGCCCCAAATCATAACTCACACCAAGGTTCCGTAAATTTGCTGTTAAATTAGCTTAGAACTAAGTGAACTGAAAGATAAAACCTGAGGTTTACGGCTTGCAGCGCACACAAAAAGACTTGGAATTCCTAATCCCTTTTGTTTGATTAATTAATTAACGGGATTATTTGACCCCCCCCCCCCCCCGCGTAATCAAACAAGGAACAACAGAACAATTATATCCCAGGTAAACTCCCTAAACTGCAAAGAAATGAAGGAAAAAGGCTACAATAAGGACGCGATTAGCACGATCATTATCAGCAGTCATTTTGTACACATATTGCCATTCTTTTTTCTTCTTCAAACGACTAAGTTGAAATTTCGGTTATTGCGAAAGTATGAAAAGAAAATGTTTCTATTAACCGTAGCACGCTTCGGAAGGCAATGTTTTGCAAAATCCCTATATAACCAAAACAAAAAGAAAATTTTTATATAAATAACTTTGCATACATGCCCTTAGGCATGATTTCTCTCTTCACCCCTTGTCTTTCGGACGACACCGCTCGATGGTAACGGTGGAACTTGCGGGCCGCCAACGGATATCCCCAAAAGGCACAATGACAACAAAAAAATACGAAGAATAGTATGCGCTGGTAAATGCCATTCTCGCCCTCTTCCCAATTATATTTATGGGTATGAAATACAACTTTATGCCGTTTATGCCAAAACCCTCATAGACTACGCGCCAACTGAGTTGATGCCGAGAAAGTCGCGTTTTCCATGCGCAGTAGAATCCCCGCATGCCGTTCCCGTCCCTTTGTTCTAGTCGCAACAAATTTCGAAGGGGAAATTTGGAAATACATAAGCGCATTTCTTATCGATATGTGCGCAATTTTTATTTGTGTGCAGCTTTAACTTCCCCAGCTGCGCGCTCCGGCATCAACTCAGTTGGCGCGACCCATAGCTACACCAGATGCAACCTCTCCCATAGAAATCTGGACAACCATAAATTCTCTCCCGAATAACCAACTTTGTGCTACTGCTGGTTGTGTGTATGCAGGTTCTCAGCTACGAGCCAGCTAAAAGCGAGGACCAAAATGACAAACGTAATGGACGGTGATTGTGTGGCGGTGAACGGCGCCGAACCCCATTGAATGGCAGCGAGACGCAGCAGGCTTGAAGCTGGTGACATATCCCAGCCGTACATGCATTGCATTCAGAGGCTCCATGAAATCCGGCGAATTTCGTCTGACATATAATTACATGGTTTGCGTTCCGTGCCGGCTGTCACACATAGCCCGAAAATCTAAGTAACGTGTTCATGTGTTTGTGTGCTTATGCTTGTGTGTGCTATCTCGAATGCGGCAATGCAGAAAAAGTTGAAAGTAGCCCGACCTTTGCGTGGCATGCCTTCCACTCACGGGATATTCCGTCAGCTCGCATTTGAATACACACACTTCTACATTATCTGTCAACGAATGCAATGCATGTACGGCTTGGATATGTCACCAGCTTGAGTGTGGAGGTAAAGCATGAGAGAATCGACCAAAGGAGGGGGAGAAAAACGCTGCGAAGTCGAATACTAAGAAATGTACATTTTTTTGGTTTTGGAGAAAGGGGATTGCTGGAGTAACTTGCGGACAGAGCAGACGTGTCTTCAAAATTGTGGTTGATTTCGTGCAGCGGTGCTGAGTCACCAAGTTTCATTAAATTCTTTTTTTTTTTGGAGCATTTCTGGTGACTGGCTGAAGAAGTATTCTTTTGGGAGTTACCTTATGAGTTTACCTGAGATTTGGTGTGGCAGTGAAAAGTTGACGGATGCACGAGCTGAGAGATGGCCGAAAATTGTGTTCTTTTTTTTTTGATGTCAGGAAGAGTAGCGTGAAAATGCCTCCATTTTGTGCTGAATTTGGTGGTGTGCTACAACAGGAAGATGGCGGGAGTGCTGAAATTGGAGGCTGTAGCGATGGATTAAGATCATCAACATTACGGTGCGAAGTGCAGTAAATATTTAAACGAATTTAGTGGTGGTCTAGCGGAAGGAACCGCTCATTTTTGTCTTTTGGTCAACGTCCGAAGGGCCTGGCGAAGGCGACAGTTAATTTTCAATGTCTTTTTAGTTGTGAGGCATGACGAGTAAATTTTACCCTTATAAGCAATTAGTACGTTACTGACGAAGGCGTCCAATGTGGTTGTTTTTCCCGATCCTGATTGGAAGTTTACTAAGAGACGACGAGGAGCCCTTCAACTTTAATTAATCTCAGGTGTTTCTTTTCTGGAGGAATATATGCATACTGGAAGAAGTTCCGGATGATGGCGTAAGTTTTTTTATTGTTACTTTTGGTCGGAGTTGCGGTACTATTGGGTGCCAGAAAGCCATGAATGGGTGATTTCTTCAGCATAACGGTTCTCACCCATAATAAGCCAATACGAATTTATCTGGAGAAGGCCAAAGCGATCCCCACCGTAAGCATGGGTCATTAACGACAGCGTTCGGTTTTACCCAACAGGAAGAAGAGGCGAGCGTTGATCCTCTGCACTAAATATCTTTAGCTATAAGTTTCTTTTTTTTCCTTAAATTTTTAAATATTGATATTGATCTACATGAATTTCTATATACATATATTTAATTTTAATGCTAATTTATATTTGGAATTACCTATATTATATATAAAAAAAAAACAATAACTATAACTGCAAGCAGCCAAGCTGGCATAATTGACAAAATTTAAAGTGAATTTAGTAACCTAAGGGGTTTATTGGATTTAGGATCTTATAATCATTGCGTATACTTAAGTATCGGGATAACAGAAAAAGAGCTAGAATAGGATACTATAGGATATAGAGTGTAATGATAGTAATTAGGAAACAGGAGTATTAATAAGCAATTGAATTGTGATGGGAATGTCTGAAGAAGGACATTACATTGAGTTCGAGTTGAGTTTCTGCAAATTTATCTTGCAACGTGTGTTTAGGGCTCCGTTAGCCTCTTTATAACAAACTCAGTGAATAAATGCGACGTTAGAGAAAAAAGACTGCAAGGTTAACTTAATACTTAACAATTTATTTCAATTATTATAATCTGCTTATTAACTAAAATTTATTATTTTAATCCAATTTTTCGATCTTTAAATGTACAACCTTTATACACAGCTTTTCTCCTGCTCCGAAGTTTTCCTCTAAGTTTGGATGGTCTCGGCCGTAGAACCTTTGTTGGTAACAAGCTTTCTCCGCGTATTTGTTACTCCTCGAGCTTTGCGTGGTCACGACTGTAGATCTCCCTGACAATGGTGGTGCGGAACTTTGCTGAAAGTTAAATTGCCTTTAATAAAGATATTTGCATTAGCTTCAGGGCAACTAATGCAACCAAGAATTTATATTAGCCCAGTACAGCTAATATAATAAGAAATTCACATTAGCTTCAAAACGTCTAATGTGACCGAGTTGAGATCGCTTAGATTTCTACCTCACAGGCGTATAGAAGATCAAGAGTGATCTGAGCTTTTGGGCAACGCGCTCCGATATTTATTTGCTCCACTGTACTGCGAAAGTGGAACCTGGTGGGGAGCTTTAGGACTTGAAATGCGTCAGTGGAACCTGGTGGGGAACTTCAGAACTTTGTTGCAGATTGTGTTTTTCCTTGTGTTTGTGTCGGTTGACATTTGATATGTCATCGCCGGGTAAGTTATGTTTTGTTTTGGGTTTGTATTTTTACTAGTAATTAATTTTATATATTTTTCAGGGCTCTGGTGGGAGCTTAGGAGTTATGTTGCGGTGGAGCGCTGGATTTTGCCTTTCTTGGTGTTGTCAGGTTGGTATTTTTTTGTTAGAATTATTTCTTTGTGGTGATTTTGTTTTCGTTTCAGGATGGATGCTGCCGATCGTTTATTTTTGGCTGGAGGAACACAGGAACTAGTTCAAGGTAAGTATGTTTGGAAATATTTATTTTATTATTTGCTGATATATTTATTTTAGGGATACTAAGACTGAACATCCTCCGGGGCCTTGAAGCGTTCGCTTCAACAGAAGGCTATTGATGGATTTTTTTTGTTTGTTTTTTTTTTGATATATATTGTTTTGATTTTCTTTAATAAAATACACGATTTACTGAACTTGATCGAATTTTATTCCATAGACAACAAATTTTGATTTTATATGGGTTTGTTGGGGTTCTTTTTTTGCTCCTTGTGCAGGCCGTTGGTGGAGTGCCCTTGTTGGTGTTATTTCCCTGGGGGGTGAAGTACCACCCGGCACGTTCGTTCCTTGTTTAGGGTGAATCGTAAGATTTTCCCTTCGAACTGGCTGCGATACGATTTTTTGGCGCTCATAATTCTTGTCCATGGTAGTGGAAGGGCCTTAATTTTCTCCCATAAGGCGGGTTCCACTATTACATCGGGCGGTGGTTGGTTGCGGCGCATTCGATACTCATCCAGGGTGATTTTTTTTCGTGGGGTAGGTGGCGTAGCCTCTGAGGTAGTCCTGACCTTTGATGTTGGGACCTTTTGGGGTTGCGTCCGTCGCCGAATTTCTGGGCCGCATGCTGTGGCTTCAAAGGGTTTCCTGCTGTATGGCCGCTGAGGTGAGGTTGGGGCCGATAATAATTTTTCCTTGATCGGTCTTGGCGGTGTTGTTAATTTGGGCACGTCATCGATCCACAAATAATCCATTTTTTTTTAAATAATAATAACTATTAAAATAATAAATAATAAAATAGAATATAACTTGTTGATTCCTTGCACGGTGCTCGGGAAATGAACGAGGTAAAAGAGATTGCTTTTTGACGATTTCGTTAACGGTTTCTTTAGTCGATATTAGAGTGAGTTTCGAAATTGTTTAAAGTTGGTTTGGATCTATGATTTGGTATTCTGTAGTTGCTTAAAGCCTAGTTTCCTGTTTTAGTTTAATGATTTGAGATGTTTGTGTCACTTGCGAATTGTTAAATGGGAGAATTATTATTTATTATTGTGGGGTTGTATTCTGTTCACTGTCATTGATAGGGAGACGAGCTAATTTGGTTATTGGTCGCCGATTTATTGAGTCTTTCATCTTTATGTCTGCTGTGCGCACTAGACCGTCAGATCCTGGGTGTACGTTGACCACACGGCCGAGTGGCCAATTAAGTGGCGATAAGCGATCATCCTTTACTAATACTAAATCTCCTGTTTTCACGTTTGGTTGCATCTGTAACCATTTGGGGCGTTGTTGTAGTCTAGATATATATTCTGTAGCCCATCGTTTCCAAAAATGTTGTGCCAGTTGCTGAGTGAGCTGCCACCGATTAAGATGATTGATGTTTCTTTCGACTAGATCGGCTTGTGGGGGCGCCAGAAGAGCATCGCCGATGAGGAAGTGTCCTGGTGTTAATGTATTTAAGTCAGTTGGGTCTTCGCTGATTGGGCACAAGGGACGAGAGTTTAAACATGACTCAATCTGGCACAGAGTTGTCGCCATTTCCTCAAAAGTTAGAATAACGTTTCCAACAATCCGACGTAGATGTTGTTTAGTTGATTTGACCCCGGCCTCCCAAAGACCGCCGAAGTGAGGGGCGTGTGGTGGGTTGAAGTGCCACGTTATACCGGCATGAGAGACGTGTTCCGCAAATTGACTTTGTTGTCGAGATATTTCCTTCAGGTATGCGTTGGCTCCTATGAAGTTGGTGCCGCAGTCGCTATATATGTGTTGAGGTGTTCCTCGTCGTCCTACGAAGCGCTGAAAAGCCGCTAAAAATGCCTGGGTGGATAATTCACTAACCAGTTCTAGATGGATAGCTTTCACGGCTAAGCATATAAATACCGCGATGTAGCCCTTTGTAGCGGGGGCTCCTCTCCTTTTGCTGGTTTTGATGTTGATGGCCACAGTAATCGATACCGGTGTTGGTAAATGGTCTTGCTATGTTGACCCTTGGCTGCGGTAAGCTTCCCATTAATTGAGTGGCGAGTTTAGCGCGGAGGCGAAAACATATGATGCATTTTAGTAGCAACTTTCGAACAGTGTTTCGACCATCTAAAATCCAGAATTTTTTCCTTAGCGATGACAAGGTTAGCTGGGTTCCGCCATGCAAGCTCAAGCGATGGAAGTGGTCGATGATGAGGGTACTTAGATGGTTAGATTTCCCCAGGATGACTGGATGTTGTTCATCATAGCTTATATTGGCGTTTTGAAGACGTCCACCAACCCTTAAAAGTCCCTCCTTGTCAAGGAATGGGGATAGATTCAGGAGTTTACTGTCCGTGGATAAAGTATTATGCCTTTGTAGATGAGTAATATCCTTACTAAAATAGGTCTGTTGATGGAACTTGAGCCAGAAATGTGTTGCTTTCGTTAATTCTTGTGATGTTAACCACAAATGCTCAGATTTTGCGCGTGCAACAACTCGAAAGCAGTAAGCGGTGATTCGAATTAGTTTGGGATATGACGAAAACTTAGTGAGAAGCTCTGCTAGGAAGGGGTTGCATATAGGCTGCACATGGAAGATCTGTACGGGTTTTTTGGCCTCTAGTTCGGTATCGGTAGGTTCTTCTGGTTGAGGCCAATGATCATGATTCTTGCTCAACCATTTGGGTCCGTTCCACCAAAGAGAAGATCTCAGCAATTCGGTTGGTGAAACTCCTCTTGAGGCGAGATCTGCAGGGTTGTCTGACGAGGATACGTGGTGCCATGGTGCATTTTCTATTAGGCTGAAAATCTCGCTTGTTCGGTTTGCCACGAACGTGGCCCATTTTCTTGGTTGTCCTTTCAACCATGAAAGTACAATCGACGAATCTGTCCACATATGGATTGGTATATTATGCTTAAGTTGAAGAGCTTCCCGTGTATGCCGTACTAGTTTTGCTGCCAGTACCGCACCGCATAATTCTAATCTAGGTATTGATATCTGTTTAATTGGTGCTACCTTTGACTTAGACGCGATTAAATGAACGTTGACGATGGTATCTGGAGATTGAACCCTTAAATATAACGCCGCTGCGTAGGCGTTTTGTGATGCATCGCTAAAGGCGTGTAATTGGATATCGATATTTCCCTGAGTCGTGCCAAACCATCGTGGAATTCGTAGTTTTTCTAATAGAGGCAATTGACTCTTTAATGTTAACCATGTCTGCTGAATCCTTGGAGGCACCGATTCGTCCCATCCACAGCCGAGCATCCATAGAGACTGCATCAGGATTTTTGCGGTCACTATTATTGGGGCAATCCAACCCAGAGGATCGTACAGTTTCGCGATTTCAGAAAGTAGTTCTCGTTTACTAGTCACTACTCGTTCTGAGGAAATGGTGATTCGGTAGCTGAAGGTGTCAGATGATGGGTGCCAAATAATGCCTAGTGATTTGACACCTTGGTCTAAGCTGAGATCCACGGAATTGGGTAATGCCTTGTCGTCGTCCGGAATTTGAGTTAGAACAGCCTGGCTGTTCGAGAGCCACTTTTTTAGCTTAAAACCCCCGTGCTTCATAAGTGTCTCGATCTGTTGGTAAATGATGGTTGCTTCTGGCTCGGAGTCGGCTCCAGTTAGCAAGTCACCAACATAAAAATCATTTAATGCGATTTTTGACGCTACCGGGTAGGTGTCACGTTCATCTTCCGCTAACTGTTGAATTGTTCGTATTGCTAGGTACGGAGCGCAGGTTACACCGAAAGTTACCGTGGTTAAGCAGTAATCCTTTAAGGGTTCTGATGGGGAATCTCGCCATATAATTTTTTGATACTTAATATCATCAGGGTGAATCATGATTTGTCGATACATTTTGACAATGTCTGCGATGAGCACAACCTTGAATTTCCTCCATCGATTTAGGACGGCAGTCAATTCATTTTGTAGCGTGGGTCCAGTAAATAGAACGTCGTTGAGGGAGTATCCAGAGCTGCTTTTCCTTAAGGCGTCAAACACCACTCGGAGGTGAGTGGAAGTACTGTCCTTGAATATTGCGTGATGAAGCAGGTAATAGCTAGTACATGACCACGTGTTGTTTTGGTATGTCTTCTCATCATCAAATTCCTCGGCAGGGACCATATGTCCCAGCTCTAAATACTCCTGTATGCATGTGGTGTATTCGTCTTTTAATGATGGGTTGGACATGAATCTTCGCTCGAGGCTTCGAAAACTTCCAATTGCTGTCGCGCGAGAGCATCCTAACGATCTCTTGTGGGATCCATCGATGAATGGTAGACGTACACAGTATTTCCCATCGTCCAAGCGTTTATGAGTTGTTTTATACATTGTCTCACAGGCTTGATCTTCTTGGTTGAGATTTGTGGTTGTGGGGACTTCCTCCACAAGCCAGAACTTCTGGATTTGTTGGCTGAGAGTGGTTAGTGACACTATTGAAGAGAATGTGTTGATCTTGGTCGAGTGACAGTCCTCTCTACATGTTTCTCCACTTAGTATCCAACCAAGAATCGTATTTTGAGCCACAGGTTGACCCTTCAGGCCTTTGCGAAGATTGGATAAGAGAAGTGACCCATAAATCTCTGCACCAAGAATGACGTCGATACGGCCTGGTCGATCAAATGTAGGATCAGCCAGCTTGAGCCCTTGTATGTGATTCCACTCGGTGGATGTGATAGGTTGGGATGGTAATTGACTGGTTAGGTTCTTGAGCACTAACGCGGTCACATCCATCGTAAAGTTGTGTGCTGGAACTACTAGAGCTGTTTCCACCATGGTCTCAGCTGTCCCCACTTCTGCTTGTCCTACTCCGAATATTGGTGCGGTGATACGCCTTTTAGGCAACGCTAATGTTTGAACGGCGTATTCAGTTATAAATGATGACTGTGAGCCTGGGTCAAGGAGTGCTCTGAACGTTCGCTGTATACCATGCGTTCCTTGCAGTGTTATGAGGGCTGTATAGAGAAGGACTTCTCTGTGTGTTGAGGAATGCAATGCGTTTACCTGGACTTGCGGGACAGCCGTTTGAGTTGTATTAGCGATGTCTCGCGCATGTGGAGTCGTGTGGATTGGACTTGCCTCTGGTTTAGTGGGATTAACATGGAGAAGCGAATGATGCCGTTTCTTGCAATGGATGCAGGTATGTTTACTAGGACAGGCTGAGGCACGATGTCCGCGTCCTAGGCAGTTAATACATAGACCACTACGTCGCACGATGACGTTCTTTTCGGTGAAAGGGAGCGCGATGAACTGTGGACAATTCCTCAATGAATGGTCCTTTCCGCAATGCGCACATGTAGAAGTCTGATTAACGACGAATGACTGAATTCTAGAGATAGATTTGCTTTGCTGGATGCTTCTAGTTGGTTTTGATTTAGTTGAATCGATAGCCTCCAGTGTACGAAAGCGAGTTCCTAGGAATTGCTTTAGAGTGTCGAAAGAAGGTAGCTTATTATCACTGGCGATTTGTTGTTCCCAGAGCTGCAAGGAGTCTCTAGGCAATTTCCTAGTCCCGATATAAATTAGCATTAGATCAAAGATATCTTGTACATCTAGATTTTGTAGATTTTGGACACTTTCCGTGGTAGTGTCGAGTAATTTTTTAACTGAATCGGCGTTTTCGCTAGCTTGGGCCTGGTTAAACAATTTGTCGAGTTGAACGTGTACTAACATTCTTTTATTGTCAAACCGTTCCTTCAAAATATTCCAAGCTGTCTCATAATTGAGGTCGGTGATTGCGAAGCCTTGAATGAGTCGCGCAGCCTCACCATGGGTACTTGCCTTCAAGTAATGTAGTTTTTCGGCATTAGACAAGTTTCTTTTATTATGTATGAGGGCCACAAACAGATCGTGGAACAATGTCCACTCGGCGTAGTTTCCGGAAAAGCTTGGTTATGAAATGCGAGGGAGTTTTAGCGAAGTTTCTACTCCTGGATCAATATTGGCGTTTGATACAGGGGAACCCGATGGAGCACAATTTTGTATAGGAGGGGTGGTTTTCGAAGTTTCTGCTGATGATATCAGGTCTTCCAATTCACCCACGTGAAGCAGGTAGACTTCCTCTGTTTCCATGAAGGTTGGTCCTGATACATAGTCAGCTACGGCTTCGATGGGTTTTTCCTTTGCAGCCGCATCTAACAAGGTGGAATGATTAATTGAAATTTGTTCCCACAACGAATTCACGCGAACAAGACGCCTTTTAAGATACTGGGTCGTCTTCCGTGTTTTCGAGTCCTTTCCGTAATTTCTGAGGGAGTTTTGTAGATCCTCGACTAATAATTCTTGCTTTTTTATAAGTTTATCCATGATTGGATTCAGCGATAGTTCGACAATAAACTCTGATTAAGACCTTGACGATGCAGGCAGTTCTCTAAGTCACATTAAAATCACTGAGTATATTTATTATACCGGAATCTTGACTATATCCGGCTCGAAGGACCAAAATGTTTAGGGCTCCGTTAGCCTCTTTATAACAAACTCAGTGAATAAATGCGACGTTAGAGAAAAAAGACTGCAAGGTTAACTTAATACTTAACAATTTATTTCAATTATTATAATCTGCTTATTAACTAAAATTTATTATTTTAATCCAATTTTTCGATCTTTAAATGTACAACCTTTATACACAGCTTTTCTCCTGCTCCGAAGTTTTCCTCTAAGTTTGGATGGTCTCGGCCGTAGAACCTTTGTTGGTAACAAGCTTTCTCCGCGTATTTGTTACTCCTCGAGCTTTGCGTGGTCACGACTGTAGATCTCCCTGACAATGGTGGTGCGGAACTTTGCTGAAAGTTAAATTGCCTTTAATAAAGATATTTGCATTAGCTTTAGGGCAACTAATGCAACCAAGAATTTATATTAGCCCAGTATAGCTAATATAATAAGAAATTCACAATTTATATTAGCCCAGTACAGCTAATATAATAAGAAATTCACATTAGCTTCAAAACGTCTAATGTGACCGAGTTGAGATCGCTTAGATTTCTACCTCACAGGCGTATAGAAGATCAAGAGTGATCTGAGCTTTTGGGCAACGCGCTCCGATATTTATTTGCTCCACTGTACTGCGAAAGTGGAACCTGGTGGGGAGCTTCAGGACTTGAAATGCGTCAGTGGAACCTGGTGGGGAACTTCAGAACTTTGTTGCAGATTGTGTTTTTCCTTGTGTTTGTGTCGGTTGACATTTGATATGTCATCGCCGGGTAAGTTATGTTTTGTTTTGGGTTTGTATTTTTACTAGTAATTAATTTTATATATTTTTCAGGGCTCTGGTGGGAGCTTAGGAGTTATGTTGCGGTGGAGCGCTGGATTTTGCCTTTCTTGGTGTTGTCAGGTTGGTATTTTTCTGTAAGAATTATTTCTTTGTGGTGATTTTGTTTTCGTTTCAGGATGGATGCTGCCGATCGTTTATTTTTGGCTGGAGGAACACAGGAACTAGTTCAAGGTAAGTATATTTGGAAATATTTATTTTATTATTTGCTGATATATATTTCTTTTAGGGATACTAAGACTGAACACCTTCTTTTCGGCGGCGATTCTGGTTCAGATTCATCCTCCGAGCTCGAGGAATTTCTAATGGTGATCGGCGATGTACTGGATCCATCAGGTGTCTTGGTGGTTTGGCTTGGTGAAGTTTTTGGCTCAATTGCATCAGTCTCACTCGATTCATGGCACACTACCCTTATGGGAACCTTATTTTTTCGTCTTTTTAGCACTTTTACAACTGGCTGCGGCGATTGCTCTACTTTCGGCGATGGCAAGGGCTCCACTTCAGTAGGCAGGAGATCATTAATTATTTGGTCCAAATTATTAAACTCGGACACTATTGTAAAATTTAAATGATCACAAATATTTTCCAGAATATCGAAATCGTCGGTAAAAACAATTTGCCCTTTTTGCGGCGCACACTGTGAGGAAGAAGGATGCTGCTGCTCCTGTAGGATCTTCTGCTGCTCCTGGATGATGTGGTGCAGATCCGGTACACAGGACGTCTCCAGGGGCCGCGAGTGAATCTGCTGCTCCTGTAGGATCTTCTGCTGCTCCTGGATGATGTGGTGCAGATCCGGTACACAGGACGTCTCCAGGGGCCGCGAGTGAATCTGCTGCTCCTGTAGGATCTTCTGCTGCCCCTGGATGATGTGGTGCAGATCCGGTACACAGGACGTCTCCAGGGGCCGCGAGTGAATCTGCTGCTCCTGTAGGATCTTCTGCTGCTCCTGGATGATGTGGTGCAGATCCGGTACACAGGGCGTCTCCAGGGGCCGTGAGTAGAAATCAGGACTCGGCGAACACTGTTGTTGGGGGAAAAACTCCTGCGGCGAAAACCCTATATACGGCGACTGGTTGTAGGACATCGTAAATGGGGTCACTGGCTGGACGTCGGGTTGGTAAGTTGTATTAAAAACTGATTGCTCGTAGTATTGCTGGGGCGTATTAAACGCTGGCGAACCGTCCTGACGATACATTATACGCGGGATAACTGCGGGCAACCCGGCACTATGCGACTGAACTAAATTATCGCTATTATAAATGAATAATTCCCAACTTGATCTGGGCAACTTGCGGGAACAACCACCTTTGCCCGTGATCTTGGCTGGACGAACTATTTAACGCGATGTGCTACGGCCTTTTATTTGGGCACGCAATTTTGGACGAATCCCACGAACCGCTTGTATGGGTGCGATTTGTTATTGTTTTTAATCACGACTGATCCCTGATCCCTGTTGATAACTTCGGTGGTGTTGGTGCCGATAAACTTTAACTCGGAGTTGATGAGTTGCATTTTATTATCAGCGGAAGTGGTGGGGGTCCTATCGGGTGGTATGGTGACAATCTTGCCCTCGGAGTTGATGAGTTGCATTTTATTATCAGCGGAAGTGGTGGGGGTCCTATCGGGTGGCATGGTGACAATCTTGCCCTCGGAGTTGATGAGTTGCATTTTATTATCAGCGGAAGTGGTGGGGGTCCTATCGGGTGGTATGGTGACAATCTTGCCCGCCGTTAGATCTACTGTTAAAAAGTTTTCCTGCTGTACACTGCATGTGCCATAAAATTCCTTCAACTCTAGATTATCGCTAAAAACAACGAGGACATTTTTTTCATATAAATCTGAGAGACGCAATAATTTTTTATTGATGTGGTCTTGAGAATAATCACCAAACACGACCGAGATTAGGTGCTTGTGTTTGATGTTTAGGAAATGGATCATGTTCGACAGTTCCGGCGACTCGTAGATGACTCTCGTGCTCTTATTCCGCACGTAGCAATCGGTGCTGGCCACATAGAACCTAGCATAATCGGCCAATATAGCATTTTCGGAGCCCGGTGCCAATATATAGAGATTCATATTGATTGGAATGGGTTGCGGGTTTACCTCGGCCATGTAAAATATCTGAAATGTATCCTCGTCATCGCCCCCGGCCGCCGCCTTGATGCTGGCCGTGGTGTCGATGGTGGCAGCGGTGGGAGAACGCGTTTCGATGAAAATTGCCACATATATTAATTGAATTACAAACAATGCTAGCAGGGCTGACAGGATATTTACAATAATGTTGCATCTCATAGTTGTTTGCTTACAATCGTCGCAAATCCGCCATCGCGGACGTACCGATTCTCAAATATGTTTTTTCTCTTGCATTTCTTGCAGCGCGTCTTGGGTGGGCAATAATCGCACAAAAAATATGTGCAGCGACCACTATAGATGGCACCCATGTGCACATTCCTTAATAAGTAATTAAATTGTATATTCAAGTTTTTATATTTTGAATATTATAATTTAGACATTCGCAGCGAATATTATTGTTAAAAATATAACTAGATCGACAGAGTCGCAACATTGTATGAAAAGCCCGGCGAGGCGATAAGGCCGGTCGAGTCACCCACACGCATCCTTCGGAGCCGCGTGGTCCGTATCACGTTGCAATCTAGAGGTGACCCATCAACAAACAAGGCACTTCTTTCAACGTGATCCATTTAGCGATAAGACCAGCGAATATTATTGTTAAAAAATATAACTAGATCGACAGAGTCGCAACATTGTATGAAAAGCCCGGCGAGGCGATAAGGTCGGTCGAGTCGCCCACACGCATCCTTCGGAGCCGCGCTATCTGGAGTGGTCCGTATAACGTTGCAATCTAGAGGTGACCCATCAACAAACAAGGCACTTCTTTCAACGTGGCCCATTTGGCGATAAGACCGGCCGAGTCGCAACAAGCGGCGGCGAGGCGATAAGGCCGGTCGAGTCGCGTGAAATCTGGAGTGTTCCGTTTCACATTACAATCTAGAGGTGACCCATCAACAAACAACGATAGGAACGCTCGAGTTGCAATTAATTGCCCTCAGCTTCCTCTCGAGTGGTGATAGCTATAATCTAGAGGTGACCCATCAACAAACAAGGCACTTCTTTCAACGTGATCCATTTAGCGATAAGACCAGCGAATATTATTGTTAAAAAATATAACTAGATCGACAGAGTCGCAACATTGTATGAAAAGCCCGGCGAGGCGATAAGGCCGGTCGAGTCGCCCACACGCATCCTTCGGAGCCGCGCTATCTGGAGTGGTCCGTATCACGTTGCAATCTAGAGGTGACCCATCAACAAACAAGGCACTTCTTTCAACGTGGCCCATTTGGCGATAAGACCAGCGAATATTATTGTTAAAAAATATAACTAGATCGACAGAGTCGCAACATTGTATGAAAAGCCCGGCGAGGCGATAAGGCCGGTCGAGTCGCGCGAAATCTGGAGTGTTCCGTTTCACATTACAATCTAGAGGTGACCCATCAACAAACAACGATAGGAACGCTCGAGTTGCAATTAATTGCCCTCAGCTTCCTCTCGAGTGGTGATAGCTATAATCTAGAGGTGACCCATCAACAAACAAGGCACTTCTTTCAACGTGGCCCATTTGGCGATAAGACCACCCGAGTCGCAACAAGCGGCGGCGAGGCGATAAGGCCGGTCGAGTCGCGCGCTATCTGGAGTGGTCCGTTTCACATTACCATCAACAAACAACGATAAGAACGCTCGAGTTGCAATTAATTGCTCTCAGCTTCCTCTCGAGTGGTGATAGCTACAATCTAGAGGTGACCCATCACGTTGACGGCCATCTCGATGCCCGTTTCGGGGCTAGCGAGCGCCTTCAGAAACGCGTACACCCACTTCTCGGTGCTTGCTGCCACAGTGCCCCGCTCATCAGCTTCTTCCGGCAACTCGAGCTTGGCCCGCAAATGCCGGCGTATCAAATCGACCGCCTCGTACTCGTCAAACTCGCGCCGGCCCTGCGGCAGGTTGGATTTGCTCGACCTGGAGCGACATATGCATGCGCGCAGAGGTCGGCGTGATAGTGCGACTGCCACAGTTTAACCTGGCTATCGAGCTAGATTTGGAGCCCATCATGCGAAAGCTGGGCGTATCGGCCATCCTTGAGCCCGGCAGCGAGTCCGAGTCGGTCATCGTCAGCAAGATGATGCACACTACGCAACAAGCCATTTCTATTGTTGTTAGAGATAGGAAAACTGTATTTTTTTTTTGGCCGCTTTGATATCCCGTTGTAAATAAATGCTGGGGAGAATTGACTCACTTCCTAGTGGGTGAATGCATCCATCCTTTAAAAATTTGGCATCGATATCGAAAATGATACTCGTCAGTCTTGCGACTTTCTTTGCGCTAGATAACACGTCGTGTCGGTTAATTTATTAAATTTTTCAAATTTTTAAAATTATTCAAAAATGAATTCTCGTGAATTTTATCGTTTAATCGATAGCAGAGATATGCTATTAGAATATTTAATTAGACTAAAAGTGATCCGAAATGAGCTTAGCTGCTTCCAATGTGGCTCTGAGATGCATTTTTCACGCGATACGTTGCAATTGTCATGTGGATCATCGCAAGTCATTCGTCGCCGCAAACAAAAGGCACGTCGGGTCTGGTGCAACACACGAATATCAGCTCTTCACGGTACGGTTTTCGAAGGTTCGCACTTATCACTTGACACCGTGTGCCACTTGATCTACCTTTTTCTTAACCATCGGCCACCACACCATAACAAGATCGTTGAAGATGTCGGTGTCTGCCCTACAACAGCCTCTCACTGGATAAATGAATGTCGAAAGGTACTTTTTTCATTCTCGATTAATTAAATTTCTTCTCTCACTTTACTTTCTACTTCGTTTCTCTCTGAGCATGTCTTTCTCTGATTTATTCTAGATTTGCCATACATGGGTTAAGAGTAATACCGCTCGTATTGGCGGCCCCGGTCACACAGTCCACATTGACGAGACCAAGATCGGGGGCCACCGCAAATACAATCAAGGGCGGATGTTAGGTGGAGATTGGGTGTTCGGGGGAATAGATGTAGCTACTAAACAGTGCTTTATAGTACCTGTCCCCGATCGCTCCTATCTCACCTTGATACGACGTATACAACGTCACATTCGTCCAGGGACTACAATAATGTCGGACTCATGGCCGGGCTACCGAAAACTACGTAGGCATGGTTGGTATCATTTGACGGTAAATCATCGTCTCAATTTTGTTGACCCGATTACGCAGGCCCATACTCAGAATATTGAGCGATTGTGGAGAGATTTACACGACAACATCCCTGTTTACGGTGTTGTTCGTCGTCACTACCATCTATATGTTGCTGAGTTCCTCTTCAAACGAGCCTTCACGTACTCAGACAGGTTGACTGCGTTCCTTACTGAGGTTGCTCATCAGTATACACTAAAGATTGACGATTTCCTACATATTGACTAAGTCTTCATGTATGTACATATGTAAATAAGTTTTAATATAAACCAAACAAATTAATTTTATTTTATTTATTTATTGCATATTTTTTGAACAAATTAGAATAACCCAGCGACGTCGCTGTGGTATTGCAGCAAGTAAACATTTTGCAAAGCACAGGGTCCGCTGTGAGAGAGGCATCTGGGGGCAGAATAACAATTAATTGAAATTATTTTCAACAAAAGAAGTGAAATCATCAATTATTACGTAACAAGTCGTTAGAAATAATTTTGGCTGCATCTTCAAATGTTGAGCTTCCATCCTCCCAGGCGATCCCATGATAGTTGTCGGTTTACCATCTGGCCTGTTTTTGCAACTTTAACGGTAGATAATTTATTTCGTAAGGAGGTTTTATGATGAAGTGAGATTTAAAATATCTATGAGATAATGCTGCTACTTCCTTAACGATGAACTCATTATTTTCACCCCGGAATTCTTGGAGATCAACTACAGCGCTCATTGTTGTTGAAGTGTCGCAAGTAAACTAATCTATTTTAATGCAGTAAAACATCTTTATATGCTCAGGATCGTGTGTTCGCAAATCTGCTATTATGTATTATCCCACGATGATGCTGATTCAATACATGCTTCAGAATTTCACCTGTATTGGCTCGGTATGCAAAGTCCCATACATGTATGATGTGTACTTCAGGTGTTAATGTAAATCGAACTCTTTTCCTCATTCTCTACAGCTGTTTCCCATATAATTATCAATCAGTGCAATGACCTGCAGTTGCGGAATATTAATTATTTCGTTTTCTTTTATCAAACTCCTTTTTTAATTTAACTCCCCCTATCTCCTGCTACTTATTTCCTCCCGTCGCTGTCATTTTTATATATTTGTCATCAGCATGTCCCCCCACAACATATCCCAAAATCAAGGTCATCGGAGACTTGCACCTTAAAAGCTACCCAGTCAGGCTTGGGTGACAACCTTTGAACCCAAAAAACAATATGAAGGAGGCGAGAGCGCGCCCTACTTATATATATCAGCGTACTCAGCATGTCCCTAAAAATGACATATTTCAAAATCAAAGTCATCGGAGATTTGCACCTTAAAAGCTACCCATTCAGGCTGGGGGTGGGTGACAACCTTTGAACCCCAAAAACAATATGAAGGAGGCGAGAGCGCGCCCTACTTATATATATCAGCGTACTCAGAATGACCCCAAAAATAACATATTTAAAAATCAAGGTCATCGGAGAGTTGCAAGTTAAAAGATAGAATTACCAAAAAATGTTTCAACGGAATTTTATAACAAACATATTTTTTGGTATAACTTGTCGTAAATAAATAGTTGACTAGATATTTGCAAAAAACCATTTTTAATAAACTTTTGAGGTGTAATAAATCCATAAATATCAACTTTATATAAAAAAGTGAAGGCAGCAAATGTGGGCAATGATGAGCTCAACACACGATATAATCAGTTTTGAAATGAAACGGGGAAAAAAAGATGGATTTTTTTTTTTGAATTTACATTTTCCGACATTTAAAGCGCTATAACTCGTGAAATATTAGCCCTATCTAAAAATGGTAAAAGCAAAAATTATAGATACTCGTGTGTTCTATAAGTCTTAGGAAGGACTTTTTTATGGCGGGCTAACCGTTAACGAAATATAGTGCAAAGAAAGTAATGTATAAAGTTTGAAGCACTATAGCTCCGAACATATTGACTTTACAAAAAAAAATCTGAACAAAAAAGTTAAATCATTTATTTATCCACAAAAAAGATTATATACATTTTTGTCGTAAAATGCATAGTTTCGGAGATATAGAATTAAACGCGTTTCCCTTCATTGTAAGTAAAGCATAAGGGTGGGGATGACGCCATTTTGAATTTAAGCTCATAAAAATATGTAAAAACATTTGGTATAAAAAATTGCGTGCGGTAATTTTCGCAAAGAAAAAGTACCTATTTACTGGACTACTAGCGGAATAGCAAAAACTCTAAGGCCACCTCCAAAATTACTAAGAACAACATCTGCACCTAATGCACGTGAAAAGGATTATAAAATAATCACAGCTGAGGATGGTGTAACGCAGTATACAGTACCAACGAATATGACTGCTGATGAAGCTAGCGAACATATAGAAGAATTAGAACAAAGTGAAAAACAAAAAGCAGTCCAGAAACAGTCTATATTAATACCCTCTCCGCTAGAATCTGGTCAATATATGCTTTCATTTCCTTTACGTAAGCTCGGTGTTAGACAGAGTGAGCGTCTGAAAACTAAAAAGGATAGAACTACAAGTACGTCGGACATTGCTTGGGAAAGATTGTAAACAATGCCAGTAGAAATAAAAGAAAATGATGTCTTTTGAGTAATAACTCTATGCAATTTTACCCGGAAAATACGCTATCGGCTTTTACAAATGCACTTGCAAAACCATGCAAGTTTCATGGGAACTGGCGTGTTGGAATAACTGAAATTGCATTACCAAATTTTGAAATAACAAAACGTGCAATCTCCAACAATGGGGGAAATGTGCGTAAACGAGTGAGGCGTGAATATGACCAGTTAAAGGAAACTAGAAAGCAGGATCAAGAGGATTTTAAAATACTTAGCATCAAAATAAATGAAAATGTAAAAGTTGAATGGACACCAGAAAATCTTGAACAAGTTAGTTACAGACCTGGACAAATAAACCTTTCAGCATTTTTATTAACATTTTATAATGCAGTTACACCTTCATGGTATACCATGTACTTGAATGATGTTAAATCGAAAATGTGGAAGCGCTTAGAAGATGACCACTTTAATGAAGTTATCCCTGAAATAAAGTATAAGCAGGAGCCAGACGAATACATATTGCACATATATCAAGGAAAAGAGACTTCAGAAAACGTTGTTTTAAAATATAAGAACTATGAAACAATTGAAGATTTTGTTGATGATGTATTTGGTCAAGTTCCTAGGAAGAATAGAAAACATCCTGTTTTGAAGAATACAATAGACAATTACACATCCAACGACTAGCATAAAAACAGCTGAAAATAAAGAGAAAAAAGATAGTGAAAAGAAGCATGATGTATTCCAACTCCGTTTAGAGGAATTGGGTGTTACGATAAAAATAAAAAAAAAACCCCTCACACTTGAATGTTAAAGATTTCATGACATTGCTTTTAGCCAATTTACACTTTGACGATAAACAACTTAGCGAAGAAGAAAAACATAAACGAATTATTGAAATTAAAAACACAATTTTTGAAATATTGAATAGACTAAAGAAAGATTCGCTCAAAGCAAAGGCACCCGAACAACGGAAAATAACTAAAAACAGTGAAATTTTGCAGGACCCACATGAAAAACAAAGCTCGGGCGAATTTTTATCTACACCAGTACCTATTAATACAAACATAGATAATCTGTCAAACTTCATCACAGATGTATTTCTCCAAATACCTGAAAACAAACGTAATCCTGATGCCTTGTTGACAGAAATAAAAGAGTCATTTGACACTGCGGGCTCACGCCAAGAGCACATGTCAATAATGGAAAAAATTAATTCTCTTGATACAACAATTAAAGAATTGATGTTGCGATTACCAAGAAGTACACCAGAAACTGTAAAAGATTGCCCTGAGAAAAATATAATACATATATACACTGATATTATACAACCTAGAGCTATAGGCCACAAGCTAGTAAGATATCTACGAATAATACCGATTCAAACGTGTGGTACTATATTAAGATTTGAGCATGTAGAATACTGTCCTATTGAAAAAACTTATATTGAAAGTATTTCTATAAAAATAACTGATCATCAATGGGAGTTAGTAGACTTTAAAACAAATTATATTCCTACATATGTAATGCTTCATTTTAAGAGACAATAAAAACTATAAATATTTGCACAACAGTCTGTTTTTGCATAGTACAAATAGAATTACGAAATGGATTCCTATTATACACGTTATTGTTTAATACAAAGCGGCGGCGGTCTGTCAGATATTGGAGAACTATATCGTGGTCCACTTATTTATCAACGTGGAAGAGGAATCGGTAGCTTTTTTAGTGCATTATTTCGACACTTAAAACCCCTAGCTACATCAGGATTAAAAACATTAGCACAACAGGCTGTAAAAACAGGACAAGCTATAATACAGGATAAAAACATCAACAACAAATCAATTAAAGATATTTTAAAGGAACAAGGTCGAATTGCTGTTCAAGATTTAGCTCAGAAAGGTATAAATAAACTGTTTGACGGTATGAGCGGTGCAGGTATAAAAAGACCCAACCCGTTTACAACTTTACATTTAAAACCAACTGTTAAACGCAAGGGACGTGGAAAAACACCTAAACACACGAGAAATTGCAAAACTAAACATCAAAGAAAAGGAATAACAGCAAGAGTTTTAAAAACAAAACGAAAGATACGTAAACGTATACTGGACATATTTGATAAATAATGTCGTACAAAGAATGCATGAAATCGGAACTGGATCTTTTTTCCACACCACCAGTTCAAAGCAATATTTTGAAAACAGAAGAAGTAGCATATAAGCCAATAGCCTCACTCGACAACTCTTCCGTTCTAGAGTTTGTAACTTTGGGTCATGGAGATACATACCGTGATTTATCTAGCATCTATCTTCGTTTAAAATTACAATTAATCAAAATAAAAGATGGAAAAGAAGAACTTTATCCAGATGATGGTGATGCACCAGGTTTAATAAACAACATTTTACACTCAATATTTCGACAGTGCACTGTATATTTGAATGGAAAACCAATTGCTCAAACCGACCATAATTACAATTATCGCGCTTATATTGAAAATTTATTAAATTATGGTAAAGATGCTGCATCTACCCATTTGGAGTCGGTCGGCTGGTATCTTGACAAAGATGACACGGAAATTGCAGATATCGATAAACCCATCGCTGAATTACATCAAGGCTATTTAGATCGTCAGAAACTTTTCAATAAAAATAATGTAGTTGAATTGATGGGGAAAATCCATACTGATTTACTTAATCAGGATAAGTTGCTATTAAACGGTGCCGATTTACGTGTAGTTTTATCGCTTGAAAAACCAGAATTTTATATTTTATCCAAGGACGGGACCGACTCACCACAATTAAAAATCTTAGATGCAACCATGTACATGAATCATGTGACAGTTAATCCGAATATTTTATTAGCACATGAGACAGTTTTACAGCGATCAAACGCCTTATACCCATACAAGCGAGTTGAAGTCAAAAGTTACACTATTCCAGCAAACACATTCACACTTTCACTGGATAATATCGTCATCGGACAGTTACCGAACTTAATAATTTTTGGTATGGTGGACAATGATGCTTACACTGGCAGAAGAACAAAGAACCCCTTCAACTTTGAACATAACAACATTACCAGATTCAATTTATCAGTGAATGGCGTGCAGATACCAAATCAACCTCTCGAATTTGACTACTCAAAAGATAATCCGATTAGTACACGCGGATACAATACGTTATTCAGAGGAACAGGTATTCATTAATTCGATAAAGGTCATCAAATATCCAAGAAATTATTTGACAAGGGATGTTTTCTTCTCGCTTTCGATTTAACAACAGACAATTCATATAACGCGACTTGCGGCAATTTACTAAATCAGGGAACAGTACGAATTGAAGGAAAATTTAGAGACGCGTTAAAAAACAGTGTGACATGCATTGTATATGCTGAGTACGATGGAAGCATTGAAATTGACAAGGATCGAAATGTTTACACCAGCTTTGAAATCTATATAAGACGGCTACTTGCAACAAACTGTTAGTTGGCAAATTGCTTTACTATAGTAACAATGAGTTGTTTAATTAATGCGGAATACTTTTGCGGAGGTGAATTTACCTTCTTTAAAAAAGTCTCTTTAGCTGGATTCACTGTAAAAAATAAAACGTTTACAAAGGAAATAATTTTTAAATATCTAACATCTAGTTTGGAATGCAGTGAACAACAATCAAGTAAATTTGGTAATCTTGAAATAAAACGTATGGATGAAGACCTTATAAAAACTCGAGCCAAATTTAAGACAATCTTTGTTCGTGGTACATCAACTAAGGAGTTTATAAATAACTATGTTACATCTCTCACCAAGGTCATTGACTTAGAAGCAGCATATACCTGTGAACAAGAATGAACACGATCGAACTTGCAACTGCATTGACAAATAATCGCGTAACAAACAAGTTTTTTAGAGGAGTCTTCCCCTGCAATCATCTACCACAAAAAATAAAAAACCCGCATGCGTCATAGCTAATACGGATCCATCACATAAAGACGGAACTCACTGGGTTGCATTTTATTTCCCGAAACAAGGTCCTGCAGAGTACTTTGACTCAATTGGAAGATATCCCACCAATAGGTTTTTTCAAAGATTTCTTTTAAATAATTCAAAGAATTTTTTAAATAATAAAAAACGTTTGCAGAGACAATTTTCATCGACATGTGGACATTATTGTTGTGTATTTCTATATTCTCGGTGTAGAGGAAAGAGCCTAAAGAATTTTTTAACACAATTCTCTTCGAGCGATTTCAGTTTAAATGATAATAAAATAGTTAATTTATACTTGAAGAATTTTACACAAAGTGGTGGAAACTTTTGTAACCAATCATGTAAAGCCGAGACCAGCACTATAAAAACACTGAACAAAAGCTGTTAATATTTAATGTTAAAGTTTAATTTGAGTAACATGGAGCCATCACGTAAAAGACAGAGGACCACTGGTGCTAAAGGAAAAAAGAAGCTGTCCAAATGCGAAGCAGAAGTTGTCGGTGAAAATCTCTTATTAAATTACGCGTACCATTTGGACGACTGCCAACCGGAAGATAATACTCGGCTTTGACCCAACATCGTTCGAGGCGAAAATAGTATTTCAGCGCCATGGACTCATCCCAATATCAGCATCCTACCCCGAATGGACATCTATTTACAACTATCTTGGCGCTTTAAAAACGAAAATGGAAAATTCATCTTCAGCTTCATAATCAGACGAAGGAGTACAAAATCCCCATTGGCAGTGTACCACAATAACAATGCTTCAGAGAGCGTGAAAGAATATTATAAGAAGTACATTGAAAAATGTAAAGAAAAAAATGTATTAACATTAGCATGTGAAGATTTTTTTATTCCAAGTCGAACATCTTATGTACACTTAAATTATTCTCGACTTTTTTATGAAATACCTTTGTATTGTATTACAAATCTTGTTTTTGATACGATAAAATTTTTTTTTTCAAGAGTTAACCCTTCTAGCACAGAAGGCGCACTTTTCAGCTAAGCATGAAAATCTATATATACATACACATACACACACACACACACACACACACACACACACACACATATATATATATATATATATATATATATATATATATACATATATATATATATATATATATATATATATATATACAGGGTGTGGAAAAGGTGTGGGAACGGTTCGATATTTCCTGAAGGGTAGGTTTTCGTGAAAAAAGTTTGTAGCAAAAGTTGCTCAGGTTGGAGGGTAGAATCGTTTGCACACGAAACTCACCCCCACCCACTCACCCCCTCGCAAGGGGTGGGGGTAAGTCTGAAATTTCAAATGGCAACCCCTATTTTTTCTCACGGATTGTGATTCTCCGAAGAAAAATATGAAACTTTTGTCTTAAAAGTTTTTTTATCCGAAGCTTCCCTGCACCCCCAAACGAACCGTTCTCGGACATTTTCCACCCCCAAAAATTCGTTTGGGGGTCCAGGGAAGCTCCGGATAAAAAAAATTTTAAAACAAAAGTTTCATATTTTTCTTCGGAGAATCATAATCCGTGAAAAAAAAATGGGGGTTACTATTTAAAATTTTTATCGAACAATTGCCGGACTATTCCCCACCCCTAAAAATTCGTTTTGGGGGTGCAGGGAAGCTTCGGATAAAAAAATTTTTTAGACAAAAGTTTCATATTTTTCTTCGGAGAATCACAATCCGTAAGAAAAAATAGGGGTTGCCATTTGAAATTTCAGACTTACCCCCACCCCCTGCGAGGGGGTGAGTGGGTGGGGGTGAGTTTCGTGTGCAAACGATTCTACCCTCCAACCTGAGCAACTTTTGCTACAAACTTTTTTCACGAAAACCTACCCTTCAGGAAATATCGAACCGTTCCCACACCTTTTCCACACCCGGTATATATATATATATATATGTATATATATATATATATATATATATATATATATATATATATACAGTGGCTCACAAAAGTTTTGGGACTCAGCAGGTTTAAATGGATATTCGATCATATCTTTTCTATAAATATTTTATTCGCACTAATTGTTTCTCAAATTTAAAAGTTCTTAACCTAAGCTACTCTAATTAACAAAAAATATGACTTCAACATTATTAATAATACCAAAAATAAAAAAAATTCTGCCATAACTTCAAATTTTCCCTCACGAAAGTATTGGGACTTTTGTCAGTTACAGTCTGCATTTAAAAATTCCCGTTAATTCTAGTATTAGAATCTGCATCAGAAAGCGCTTTTTGCTGGCAAAAACAACCAGAAACATTTAATTAATAAAAGTGCAGTGTAATAATTGTAATTGTAATAATTATATTTTAATTTCAAAGTGCAGTGCAGTGCAATTACCAATTGTAAGTTTCAAAATGGTTAGAGGGAAAGAACTCACTATGGAAGAGAAAATAATTGTTGTTAATTTGCGAAAGGATGGGAAAACATTACTTGAAATTGGTAAAATTATAAATAGGAGTAAGCAGACAGTTTTTAACGTTCTGAAGAAAGCGGAAGAATTCCATACTCTCAAAAATAAACCAAGGTGCGGAAGGCCCTCTAAACTAACGGAACGGGATAGACGCAATATCATTCGCATTGTTCGTGAAAAACCAAAAACGAGTGCTTCAGCAATTGCTACTGAGCTTAACAAAGATTGCAATCCTGAGTGCATTAGGAGAGTCCTAAGGATCAATGGATACCACGGGCGAATAGCAAGAAAGAAATTTTTTGTTAGCGAAGCGAATCGGAAAAAGCGATTAGCTTTCGCCAAGGCATACGAAAATCATCCTATAACTTTTTGGAAGAAAGTTATCTTTAGCGATGAAAGTAAATTTAATATTTTCGGGTCGGACGGCAAAGGATATGTATGGAGAAAGGTGAACACAGAAATGGCCCCAAAGAACTTACGTGCGACAATTAAACATGGTGGTGGGTCAGCGATGGTGTGGGGGTGTATGGCGCATTCCGGAACCGGAAATCTAGTGTTTATTGAGGGCAGGATGGACCATAGAAAATATATCGATATTTTGAAAAATAACTTGAGGGCCAGTGCTGAAAAGCTTGGGATCGAAAATGAATATTATTTCCAGCAAGACAACGATCCCAAGCATACGGCTTACAAAACGAAATATTGGTTGCTGCAAAATACCCGTCATCGCCTAGAAACACCTCCTCAATCACCTGACATGAACCCGATTGAGCATTTGTGGGCAATTTTAGATAATAAAGTCAGAACACGAAATCCTTCCACTCTTTCAGGACTTAAAGAAAGATTACAAGAAGAATGGAATCGGATCGACCTTTCGGTAACCCAAAAATTAGTAGAATCTATGCCCAATCGTCTTAAAGCCGTGATAAAAGCGAAGGGAAATCCTACTAAATATTAGCGTAAATTTAAATTTTTTAATTTTCTTGAATAAATTGAATTTATTATGCTTATTTTTTTTCAGTTTCAACAAGTCCCAATACTTTCGTGAGGGAAAATTTGAAGTTATGGCAAAATTTTTTTTTATTTTTGGTATTATTAATAATGTTGAAGTCATATTTTTTGTTAATTAGAGTAGCTTAGGTTAAGAACTTTTAAATTTGAGAAACAATTAGTGCGAATAAAATATTTATAGAAAAGATATGATCGAATATCCATTTAAACCTGCTGAGTCCCAAAACTTTTGTGAGCCACTGTATATATATATATATATATATATATATATATATATATATATATATATATATATATATATCCTCACCTCGTATCTACACCTTGTCGTGGTGGTGAGGCTTCTTCCTAACTAAGATAGATACACGAAATCCCAAGGTGGAAACAATCGTGCTGAGGGGATGTATGGTACTGCGTCAGTGTACCGCTAACGATGAACTCCGAATACCAGGCGACCTTCGGTTTCAATGTAGCCTTCCCGTGGTAATGCGGAGCTCTGCCATGGGTGACTGTCCTTTCTCGCGCAACTCGTGGGATTCAACATAGAGAAACACACAAAAACCAATGAGGTTGGAGCACCTCCCAAAGCTCCAAACACAGCCAGGGCTTTTATAGTCCAACAAAGGGCGACTCCGGAAGATGGTAACTCCATCCAAAGGAGCAGAAAGACGGTGAGAACACCACCACCAAAGAGTGCTAAGGACCAGGAGCATCCCGGTTCTGAGCAACAAAGTGCGGCTCAAGAAGGAAATCCAAATTCCGTTCCTAGGAGCAACAAAACGGTTAGAACACCGCCATTAAAGTGCATCAAGGACCTTGGGTCAGCGGAAAATGGCGAAGTGAGGGTGAGCACTCCGGCGACCACAGCGGAGGAGGCTCAATCATCCCCTTTTGATAAATTAGGGGTTATGATAAGAGACCTCATGGAGTATGTCGACGCAAAGAAAAACGTCGAGCTCGCCATAAAGGAGAAAATTAGGCGGGTTAGGTCTACCTACCTCAAGGCCAAGGAGGAAATAACTACCCAGCAGAGGGCGAAAGAGCTGAAGGATACGTCGGCTCAAACAGAAGTTTCGCCGCACAAAAAAGAGAGCCGTTCAACCGGGGATGCTGTAGAGAAACGGCCCCAAGAAAAGAGCAAAGAGCCGCGGCCGCACAAGCGCCGTAGAGAGCTCAACGAGGAGGTGCAGCTGCAGCAGCACACCCCCAAGAGAAAAAAGGGAAAGACTCCCGACGCAGTGGCCGAGCCAGCCCCGATACAGGCGGCACGCCCGGTTGAATGCGAGAGTGGGAACCGGGAAAGCTCTGCCTGGAAGAAGGTGGAAAGAAAAAAGAGGAAGAAAAAGAAAAGAAGACTCAAAGAGGCCAACAAGCTGAGGCAAAGGACCCGGTCGGATGCAATTATCATCACGACCAAAGGGGAAGCAACGTACGCGGAGATCCTTCGCAAGGTGAGGACAGATGCCTCCCTGGCGGAACTGGGAAACAGCGTAAATAGAGTTAGGAGAACGCAAAAGGGCGATCTCCTGCTAGAGCTAAAGAGGGGAGATGCTAAGACCGGGGACTTAGAACAGAAGGTTAAAGCATCGATTAACGGGGTGGCTGAAGTGAGAGCCAGTACAAATACGGTAGTGATCGAGTGTAGAGACTTGGACGAGATCACAACCAAGGAAGAGGTGTGCGAAGCACTGAGGACCCAGCTAGGTCTGACGGTCGAGGAAAAGGATGTCCTCAGGCTAAGAGAGTCGTGGGGGGGCACTCAGACGGCGTTTATAAGCCTGCCTGTTGAAGCTGCGAAGAAGGCTATCGCAGCAGGTAAAGTTCGAGTCGGCTGGGTGGTATGCCGAATGCGGGAGCGGGTATCGCTTAAACCGTGCTTCAAATGCATGAAGTTCGGCCACATAGCGAAAAACTGCAGCAGCAGCCAGGATAGAGGAAGGCTGTGCCGAGGCTGCGGAAAAGAGGGTCACAAAGTAAAGGAGTGTGACCAAGCTGCCAAATGCCTAATTTGTAGGGAGGTAGAGGGCAGGGATAGTGGGCACGTGACCGGAGGTAGTAGATGTCCGGCGTACAAGGAGGCACTGAAAAGAAGACGAAGATAAGGTTCTTACAGATTAACCTGAACCACTGTCAAGCGGCACAAGATCTGCTGGCACAGACAGTCTATGAGGAGAAAATCGACGTCGCAATCGTCTGCGAGCAGTATAGAAACCTGCACAGCGGCGTCTGGATAAATGATAGCAGCGGCACGTCAGCGATATGGACGTGCGGGAGCCGAGCCATGGAAGATACCATGAGAAGCCCAGAGAATGGCTTCACGCGGGCAAAAGTAGGCGGAATACACGTCTACAGCTGCTATGCGGCGCCAAGCCTGACACTAGACGAGTACGAGTCGATGTTGGAAAGGTTAGCCGCCGACGCGAGTCGCCATCACCCGGTAATATTAGCGGGTGATTTCAATGCTTGGGCTGTCGAATGGGGCAGTCGACAAACGAATGCAAGAGGGCGCATACTCCTAGAAGTATTCTCGCGACTAAATGTGGTGTTGGTCAACACCGGAGGCGAAAACACCTTCCAAAGGGGTGGGAGAGCGTCTGTAATCGACATCACTTACGTGAGCGATTCAGTGGCCAAGGACCTACAGTGGCGGGTGAGCGATTTGTACACGCACAGCGACCACCAAGCCATTATCTTCGAGGTAGGCCAGGGTATAGAAAAGAGGAATCCTACGTACGGAACGGCTAGAGGATGGGCCGTAAATAAACTCGACACAGAGGTGTTCGAGGAAGTATTCCTGCATGATGCGAGGTCGGCAGGAGGTGCCAGGGAAGGGGCAGAGCGAATCGAAGATTCAGTAAAACAGGCATGTGATGCATCCATGCCTCGGCGCGCCGGCAATCGGCAACACCCACCAAACTTCTGGTGGAACGCCGAGATCAACGAATGCCGAAGAGCCTGCCTGAAAGCGAGAAGGAGAACTCAAAGAAATCGGAACCGTCCTGATTTCGATGAACTCCTTCAGAGATATAAGGAAGCGAGGAGAAGGCTGAACAAGGCCATCGCTAGAAGTAAATCCGAGCACTTCATAAGATTGTGCAGAGAAGCAGACTCGGACCCCTGGGGTGGAGCCTATAAAATGGTTATGTCAGCGGTCAAGGGCAAACGCTCTCCGCCGATCACCTGCCCCGCGCTGCTCCAGAGCATTGTGTACGTCTTGTTTCCACAGAACGTACGCGCCGCCGAACTACCCACCCTTCAGGTGGACCCAGAAGAGGTACCTGCGGTGACCGCAGATGAGATTCTGGAGGCTGCAAAAAAGGTAGCCATCAATAAGGCCCCTGGCATGGATGGCATACCAAATAAAGCGGCGAAGCTAGCAGCTTCAATAGCGCCAGACAGGTTCGCTGAAGTCTTCACAGCGTGCCTGAGAGAGGGGATCTTCCCGGAGCGATGGAAACAGCAGAAACTAGTGCTCCTACCGAAGCCGAACAAGCCCTTAGGGGACCCATCGTCCTACAGACCGATATGCCTCCTTAATTGCATAGGCAAACTTTTCGAGCGGGTGATCTGTAACAGGATTCTCCCTAGCGTCGAAAGGGTAGGTGGCCTGTCGGACAAGCAATTCGGCTTCAGAAAGGCAAGGACGACTACTGATGCAATCAATATGGTGGTGGGCATAGCAAAAGCCGCCATAGAGAAAAATCACTGCTGCGCACTGATAACCCTCGACGTAAAAAATGCTTTCAACTCAGCGAGGTGGAGCAAAATAGTTGAGGCGTTAATCAAGCTAGGCACACCTAAGTACCTAGTGCGTGTAGTGGCCGACTACCTGCAGGGTAGGTCGCTTCATTGTGATTCGGATGATGGTCCTAAAGTGTTCGGGACAACATGCGGCGTCCCGCAAGGTTCCGTCCTGGGCCCTCTCCTATGGATCGCAATGTACAATGATGTGTTGGGGCTTCGTCTTCCAAAGGAAGCAGTGGCGATCGGGTTCGCAGATGATATCGGGGTAGTTGTCGAAGGAAAACACCCAGATGACATCGAACTGTATGCGAACGAAGCGATTTGGGAAATAAAAGCGTGGTTAGAACGCGCTGGGTTGAAGCTTGCTGAGCACAAAACTGAAGCAGTGCTGATCAGCAAACGGCGAAAGCCAGTATCCGTGAGGATCAAGGTGGGGGAACTGATCATCCACTCACAGCCCGCTCTAAGGTACCTGGGAGTGATGATCGATCGGAGGCTAAATTTCAAAGCGCACTTGGAGGGCACGGCAGACAAAGCTTCTGCGATTTGTGCAGCACTCGCAAGAATGCTGCCCAATGTCGGGGGCCCTAGACCGAGTCGCCGCCTCCTCTTGGGGAGGGTGGTTAGCTCAGTCCTGTTATACGCAGCGCCAGTGTGGGCAGCAGCGTTAAACAGGACTGCAAATAGTAGAAAATGGAGGGGTGCATATAGGTTAAGTGCACTCCGCGCTTGCTGCGCGTACAGGACCACGTCCGACGATGCGGCGTGCGTGATAGCGGGGATGATTCCCGTAGACATTCTGGCGAGGGAGGGCATGCGTCTCTATGACCCAGAATATGGTAGAGGGCAACCAAGAAGGGTACGGCGGCAGATTGCGCGCTGTGAGTCCCTAATGGAGTGGCAGGGGAAGTGGGATGAGTCTGTTAAGGGTCGTTGGACCCACAGACTTATCCCTAACGTGGAAATATGGGTTTCTAGGGAGCGTGGGGAAGTAAGCTACGACCTCACGCAGTTCCTGAGCGGACATGGGGGATATAGGAAATATCTCCACCGCTTCGGGCACGACGATTCACCGATGTGTCCGGTATGCCCAGCGACGGAAGAAGACGCAGAGCACGTCTTCTTTGCCTGCTCAAGATACGCCGAAGAAAGGGCGACATTAGAAGAAACGGCCCAGGCGCCACTAACGCCGGAAAACATCGTAGAGCATATGATGAGATCCGAGGAAATGTGGAAGAAAGTGGAAGAAACCCTGAAGGCATTTCACAGAAAGTTAAGGCAAGAAGAGGCCAGAAGAAACAGAGAAAGGCGAAGAAATGCCGAGAGCAGTAGCAACCCCCATGGGTAAGGACCAGAGGGACACCTAAAGGGTCATGGTGGTGGCGCCCGCCCGAAGTAATGCCTCGCGGCGGTCCCGGGCGGGGTAAGCGTCACACAAAGGGGTGGTGAGTTTATTCAGTAGGAGTCTGAAACTCGGTCTGAGTGCGGGAACCTCAGAAGTGTCTATGTAGAGTCTCACCATCCCCCGTAAAACAAAAAAAAAAAAAATATATATATATATATATATATATATATATATATATATATATATATATATATATATATATATATATATATATATATATATATATATATATAGGGGAGAGTGGGGTGAACCGGGACACACTTTGTTCAAGGCCTTATAAAACCTAAATAAACAATTTTTTCTTCTTATTTGGACATCCTATCCTGTAGATGGTTTCAATACCTTTCATTATTTGTCATTTTTAATATTATAACTTTATATTTTCAATAATTTCTAATCATTTAAAAAAAAAGTGTCAAATCGGCAGTTCCGAAAAATCGTGGGGTGAACCGGGACACGATAGAAAGAGCAGGTGAAAGTGGCGTTTATGTTGTAACTAATAGTCTTATTTGCTTTTATGTCAAAAATATGTTACGATATTATTATAAACAATGCTTGAACATATTTTTTTTTTACTTTTTTATTATAAACAATATAAAATGTGTATTTTGGTTTAAACTATAAATAAACGTAAAAATCATTAATAAAAAATTGTTAACAATCATTTTTATTAATAACTAATGAATTTAAGTCGATTTTGCAGCTAAAGAGTGGGCCGAAACATTTCTCGGTCAACTCAGAAACCGTGTCCCGGCTCACCCCACGGTGCTGTTTTTTAAACAATCGCGTGGTTATCACATATTTTTGAGGTTATCACAAATTCCATTTGAACTTTAAAAGATAACATACTAACGATTACTTTTTATTATATTACCTTTGTTGTAGTCTTAAAAACCATAACATTAGGCTTCCTTAAACTCCGAGAAAATAAAACTTTGTGGAGTGTCGATTTTTATTAACAATCCTTACTAATAAAGTGATGCAGGTGCTGACCTTCAATTCTCATAAAATAATGTAGAGGGCCAATACAAACATAATTCACAAAAAAAAACCAACATAAAAACATTAACAACAATTAAAAAAGCACTGTCCCGGTTCACCCCACTCTCCCCTATATATATATATATATTGTTACGTTTTTACAGCTTAACGGATTCGTAGGATTAATTAAGGAATACACTTTTTAATAATCCACACAATAATTTATTTATCACAAACCAAACACAATTTAAAAATAAACACAATTCTTAGAGTTCACTATAATCACTAACAAATTTAATATTTCGCACTATTCAATTCTAATTATCGCTTTTTATTTCACTACTTTTCACTGTTCTCACTTTAAAACACTTGTATCGCCTTTTTAATCAAAACTGACTCGATAGCGGCTGCCAGGCGCTTTTATATAGGCAGCTCCACCTCTGTCTACTTTCTGGAACCTTCGTTTTCTGGTTCCTTGTGGTAGGTTCTTTTATTTCCTTAAGTTTCGACCAGCTTGAAGTTGTCTTCGCTTATCGCTCGTTAGTTTAGTACATAAATTCTTAATTCAGACAACAACCGAAAATCGTTGATTCATCCTCTCGACAAACAGATGGCGCATAATCATCACATTGCCCCCTTCTTAGGACTGTTCGTCCCGAACAGTTGTCCATCCTGGATCCGGCTGATGATATGGGCACAGCCTGTCTATGTGCACAATCTTCTTCTTTGCTTTGGGTCCTTGTTGAATCCTGTACACCACATCGTTGATCCGTGTTAGGATTTTATAGGGCCCCTCCCACTGACGCTGAAGTTTCGGAGACTTGCCTTTCCGTCTTCGAGGGTTGAACAGCCAAATGAGGTCACCTTCCTGGAATCCGCCACAGTTTGCTCGGAGGTCGTACCTTGGTTTCATCCTGTCACTGGCCATCTTAGGATTCTCCCTTGGGATTTTGTCAACTGAGGCTCCAACGTGGTGTTGTCTTATTTCTTCTTTCGCTCTTACTCGAGGACCCTTGCTGCCGGCACAAGCTGTGCATTTGCGACACCAATTCGTAACATCCTCCCGCATGTGAAGCCAATAGAATCTCTCCTTTATTTTTAACAGAGTTTTGTTGACTCCCAAATGTTCTCCTGACGGGCTATTATGACACTCCTCAAGAATATCTGTTATTCCAGCACGAGGGACTAACACCTGCATTCGATGAGAGGTACCATCAGCTGTTTCCCATTTGCGCTTCAATACTCCTCCTTCGATATGCAATGAATCCCATTGGGCCCAATAGCTCTTCAGGATTTCACTTCTCTCTGCGATGTCTTTCCATTTAGGCTTCTCGTTGTGTTCTTCCCATGACAAAATCGCAGAAATGTCCGGGTCGTCGCGTTGCGCATCTCGAATTCCTTGGTCCTCATATTTTATGCTTGGCTCCGCAGTCGTCTTTTGACACTTTTCCTCAATACGCCAACGATACTTAAAACCTGGTTCGCATGGTCGCCGGGACAGTGCAGTATCCATTGGAATTCCCCTATTGCGGTGTTTCATCATCAATTCTCCAAGGTCCAATAGTATTCCGTGTGTTGTCATAAAGTCCAAACCAAGAATACCCTCGTCTACTATGTCAGCTACCAGGAACGAATGTGTAAACTTAATGTCGCCGAGTACCACGTCCATCATTGTTTCCCCATGTAATTTCACTGGTTCTCCTGTTACAGTTTTCAGAATGTACTGGTCCGCGTTTTTCAGCCACTTTCTACCGACCAAATCAGCCCTGATGACAGATCTTGAAGCACCTGTATCCACGGTAATTGTGTATTGTTCATCACCAACTTTCCCCTCGATGACAAGGCTGTTGTTGCCACGCTGCAGTTGGGTGATGTTGACGATGACATCAGGGGTCTCCATTTTCCCCACTAACTCCCTCCGGTCGCCTTTCTGCCGTTGTCCACATTTTTCACAGCATGTTGAGCCACTCCTACTCCCTGGCGATTCCACTCTCCTTCGCTTTCGGCAACTCCTTTGTAAATGGCCCGGCTCGCCACAGTTCCAGCATCGTAGACGACGACGTACTTCCGAGGTGTTGACTCGATGGCAAATGTTCTCAGTCATATTGATTCCCCTGAGGTGGACCGTATTCCTTGTTGCTTGCTTCGCTGCCTCGTATGCCAGAGCATATGCCAGAACTTCTGCGGTATTCTTCTTTCCGGCCAATCTGGCTGCCTGTTGTAGATCTCGGTCAGCAAAAGAGTTAAGGAAAGCCTCTCTTGCTACTTCGTTGATGTAGTCTTGGCCGAAGCTAGGATAAGCCAGATGCACTAACCTCTCGATATCGGCGCATAGTTGTTGTAAAGTTTCTCCTGGCTTTTGAAGTCGATTGCGAAGTTGAAGTCGATAAACCTCTTGCATGTGTTGATCACCGTAACGCATTTCCAGCGCTTGAACTAAGAATCCGTAGCTGTTGCGATGTTCTGCTGGTATTGACTGCAATATTTCTGCTGCTGTACCCCTTAGTGACAAAGTTAAGGCCATTGCTTTTTCCTCCTCAGTCCAGAAATTGCCTGCTGCTGCTGCTTCGAATTGGAGCTTGTAAGTAGGCCATGGGCTTTGCCCGTCAAAAGTTGGAGGCTGTAGTTTCCTAACTCCGATGACTTCGTGAGATGCCGTCACTGGGTGATGAATCTTTACCCTTTCTAGATCGGCTCTGACGGTTTCTAGTTCAATTTCGAGTTTTCCTAGATCATTCCTTACGTTTGCCTTGATGGAAGTTTCGAGATTATCCAGATCATTCCTTACATTTGCCTTGATGGAAGATTCGAGATTTTCCAGATCATTCCTCACATTTGCCTTGATGGAAGATTCGAGATTCTCCAGATCATTCCTTACATTTTCTTTCATGTTATCTAGCTTGTTGTCGACAGAAAGGGAGAATGATTCGATTTTCTGCTCCAGTTGGTTCTTCTGCTCTTCCATAGACTCTTTGAGTTCAGCTAACGAGCGTTCATGAGCTACTGCTAACAATTTCTGTTCATTCTTCAACGCCAACACTTCCGCCTTGATTTCTGTAGTTGAACGTTCTTGTAACTCCTTCATATCTGCCTTCACCTCAGCTGAAGACCGTTCTTGCGCCTCTTTCATCTCGGCTGTCACTTCCTTCATCTCTGCTGATGCACGTTCTTGCGCAGCTGAAGACCGTTCTTGCGCCTCCTTTATCACCATTAATGTCTTAAAAAGTTCTGCCATACTCACTGTCGATTCTTCTGGTTCTGCTTCTACTTCGGCTTCAAACATGTAGGTTTCAGGATCCTTACCTTCGTTCACCATAGCTTCTCGAAGCAGGGCGGTTAGGGAGTTTTTAGCCCCCACCGTCGACAACGACCGTTTACTTAATTCTCTTTTCAACTCCACAATGCGCAAATCCACTAATTTTCGACCCATTTTATTATTATGTCTTAGTTCGCACTCACAAAAATTAAATTCCAGTCACAATTGTTTTTAAAAAATTCACTTATTTCACTTATCTCTTAATTAATCCCACTTCTGACACCAATTGTTACGTTTTTACAGCTTAACGGATTCGTAGGATTAATTAAGGAATACACTTTTTAATAATCCACACAATAATTTATTTATCACAAACCAAACACAATTTAAAAATAAACACAATTCTTAGAGTTCACTATAATCACTAACAAATTTAATATTTCGCACTATTCAATTCTAATTATCGCTTTTTATTTCACTACTTTTCACTGTTCTCACTTTAAAACACTTGTATCGCCTTTTTAATCAAAACTGACTCGATAGCGGCTGCCAGGCGCTTTTATATAGGCAGCTCCACCTCTGTCTACTTTCTGGAACCTTCGTTTTCTGGTTCCTTGTGGTAGGTTCTTTTATTTCCTTAAGTTTCGACCAGCTTGAAGTTGTCTTCGCTTATCGCTCGTTAGTTTAGTACATAAATTCTTAATTCAGACAACAACCGAAAATCGTTGATTCATCCTCTCGACAAACAGATGGCGCATAATCATCACAATATATATATATATATATATATATATATATATATATATATATATATATATATATAGATTTTCCCTTCTAACACAGAAGGCACACTTCCCAGCAGGGCTGAGAACTATTAACCACTGCCGTGGCTCAGCTGAGACATGCAAACATAAAATATTAGTAACAATTAGTAAATAAAATCGTATCTCTAAAAAGAGGATGAATATAAATTAAAAAATAAAAAGTAAGGGCATCCAACATGTAACCCACCAAACAACATAAGATGTAAGCAATCACGTGAGATTGAAAATACTCCTTTTAAGGACATCTTTACCAATACTCACGTTAAACACATTAATATTGTTGTTCACGTTAATGAACATGCGATTGACAGGTTCGAATCTGCCGTAATTCGTATTAGAAGAGTTGATTTGCAAGAGAGGAGGTCCTCTTAGATTGTAACGACTCACTCTAAACGATGCACGGTGATCTAGAAAACCTGAGTCAACCTTTCCATTAAGGAGCTGATGAACAAAAACAACATCGGCCACCTCACGGCGCTTGTGAAGAGAGCTTAAGTTAAGTAACTTAAGCCGAGATTCATAAGATGGAAGAACTAATGGGTTTTCCCAAGGAAGATGATTCAGTGCGAATCGAACGAACCTTCGTTGGACCGATTCAATAGTTCTAACATGCACAGAGTAGTGAGGAGACCAAACCTGGGACGCATATTCGAGTAATGGTCTGACAAGAGAAATATAAAGGTGTTTAGTAATCAAGGGGTTGTTAAATTCTTTGGACCACCTTTTTATAAAACCCAGGACTAAACTACCTCTAGAAGAGATATAGTTGATGTGAGTGGAAAAATCCAGCTTACTATCAAATCTAATCCCGAGATCTTTAACAAAGTTTACACGAGGGACACCTTCATTAAGAAAGGTGTAGTTAAAAATTATAGGATCACGTCTCCTACTAAAAGTCATGACTTCACATTTACTAATATTAAGAGCCAGGTTGTTATAAGTACACCAAGAGTAAAAGGTGTCAAGATCAGCTTGCAAAAGTTTGCAATCCTCAATACTCTTAATGTCACGGTATAACTTGATGTCATCAGCGTAAATCAATATTCTACAGTGTCTTAGCAAGGAAACAATGTCATCAATTGATAAAATGAAGAGAAGAGGGCCCAGATGACTTCCTTGAGGGACACCGGATGATGCTTCAATGGGTACTGATTTGGATCCTCGAAAAAGAACTTGGTAGGTCCGGTCGGCTAAGTAAGACTGGAACCACACCAGAAGTGCTTGCGGAAAGCCAAGCCTTCTTAATTTGAGAATTATAATAGAATGGGAGAGCTTGTCAAATGCCTTGCTAAAATCAGTGTAAACGCAATCAGTTTGACAACCAGAAACGAAGCCCTCGACAGCATGAGAAGTGAACTCAAGAAGATTGGTGGTAGTGGAATGACCTGCAAGAAAACCATGTTGATTCGTTGAGACAAGCCTCTTGCAGATCGGAGCGATCGCAGAATAGATAATTGATTCAAAAAGCTTCGGTATAACCGACAACTTCGCAATTGGTCTATAATTCGATATTTCGTTTTTGCTACCACTTTTGTGAATAGGAATTATAAACGAATTCTTCCAAAGCGTAGGGAAGCACCCTTTATCCAGGGATTTCTGAAACAGGGTTTTCAGTGGAGACTGGAGAACCACCACACAGGATTTCAGGACAGCAGGTGGAATACCGTCAGGGCCCGAAGTGAAGTCGAAAGGGAGTTCATCAATATGTTTCACGATATCAGCAAGGGTAATTGAGAGAGGTAAAAAATGAGGCTCTCGGTTAGGGGTAATGTGACGAAAATTATTGTCATTAGGCTGAAAGTTAGAAGGTGAAAAAGATTGATGAAAGAATGATGCAAACATGTTGCAAATCGCAAGTGACTCAGAACTAGACCAGTTCGTGTGCTGCATAGTATTAGGGTAGTTATCAACTGTTTTCTTAGAGTTGACAAATTTAAAGAAGTTCCTAGGATCAGTAAACACTTTATCACTCATGCTGCTAAGGTGTTCACGATACAGAGTAAAAGAGAGTGAACGAAATCTGTTATAGCAATTGATAAATGAATTGCGACTAGGAGAGTCCTTTCTCTTTAAATAGGTTTTCCAAAGTCTATTCTTCTGATTTTTTAAATGCCTGAGTTCATTATTAAACCAAGGTGGAGAAGAACTGGGCAGTTTTTGGGGCTCATAAGGTACGCAAGAAACGAGGGCCTCGTATAGTACGTTATAAAACAGTGCCACATCGTCATCCAACTCATTTGCGGAAAGCAAACTGTTAAAATCGATCGAGGCAAGCTTAGATGACAGCTCCCCAAAGTTAGCCTTTCTAAAGTTAAAGGAATGGGTTACCTCCTCCGGACAAGGCTTATTCTCTGAATTGAAGCTATAATTAAGCAGAAGCGGAGGATGGTAACTGTCAACAGACGTCATGACTGTTGGACTGAGTTCGACAGTCATATTGACTGCGTCAGTAAAGAATACAAGATCTAACTGCCTCCCCAAAACGTTAGATACACCGCTCATTTGATTCAAGCCAAGTGAGAATAAGGAATTAAGAAAACAGGATTCCTTAGAATTCAGGTTGCCTTCAGGAAGGTAGTTATCGTCGTCTACATCCGTTACCCACTGAATATTGGGTAAATTAAAGTCTCCAAGGAGAAGTAATTCATCGCCAGTGTCCATCATACTCGAGATATGATCAACACCAGAGATGAGAATATTGTTGTAAAAATTTAGGTTTGGCAAGTCCAAACTTGCCAAGCGTTATATTTCTCTTTGGTTCTATGTACATTGTCCTAGATAAATAAGAAGAAACCGTTATTTGTAAAACTGGTGTAATATATAGAAGCCACCAGAGGGGTCGATTGTTAGTTCCCGTCGTGTAAAGACGCGTTTCAAATTTAGTTCTCGAATTTAGGTAAAAATATTAGTCACTAAAGAATATTGAAATTATACCACATTAGCGATCTTGACATACTTGTATATTTAATAATGAGTTTTCGAATAATAAAGTTTCTATGAGTAATAAGTTCGGTTGAGTTTTTAGTGAACCTATAATAAAAATTAGTACTGGATCTTCTTTGTTTTATTAAACCTTAGTACAACAAAAATCAGAAGTGGGATCAGGACCATAAAGCCTGACCAAAATAATAAATTCACGTAAAAGCTTAGGTAAAATAGTTGTAGTGAAAAAAAAAATAATAATAAATAAAAATAGTTGAAATAATTAATCTCGCAACAATTTTATGGCCGGTAATGCCAAAGAAAGCAACGTTGGTAACACTAGTGTCTGATGTGCATAGTGAAAAATTTCAAATTTATGTATCCAGCGATAAAAATGCACAGTCATCACAAAAGTTGCCATTGTATGCATGTAAAGCAATATAAAAGCACTTGCTCAGCGCAGTGTGTATGTACCTACACTCAACAAGTGATTTATATACGAAGGCAACGAAAGAGAACAGAAAAAGGAACGAAGAGAAAAAGCGATACGCGTGGCGGGAAGGTTTTTTTAAGTTAAGCGTCGCGTTCGGTTGAGAAAAGGTTATGTCGGGAAAAGTCTTTGGAAAAAGATAATAATAATAATTTCGGGAAACGTTTTTGGAAAATTTAGTGACATTGTCGTTGGAAGAAAGAAATTTCGGTGTTTAATTTGGAACAAATTTAGTGGATTTATTGTAAAACGAAACAAGAAATTTAGTGGTCATAACGAATTTAGTAGTGAAGAAAATTTATGTCGACAAATTAGTGCTTCGTGGTTGGTAGCTTCGAACTTGGACAACGGAAGTTTTAAAAATTTATGTCAAATATTAGTGATTTTAAGTGGTTTCGCGAAAGCTTAGAACAAATTTAGTGGATTCATTGTAAAACGGAACAAGAAATTTAGTGATCATAACGAATTTAGTAGTGAAGAAAATTTATGTCGACACATTAGCACTTCAAAGCAGATTTTAAGGAAAAAATTAGTGTTTGATCCGAGTTTAGTGGCTTCGAATTTAGGCAACGGAAATTTAAAAAAAAATTTATGTCAAATATTAGTGATTTTAAGTGGTTTCGAGAAAGCTTAGAACAAATTTAGTGGATCTTTATTGAAAAACAAAACAACAAATTTAGTGTTCATAACAAATTTAGTAGTGCGCTACCTCACGTAAATTTAGTGAGGAACTTAGAAAGAAATTCGTCGAAGAGATTTTAGTGAAATAACGAAATGTCGGAACCAAGCAAGGCCGAGCGGGAAATACGGGCTTACATTAAACCGCTTAATGTTAAGCAGTTACAGCAAGAAATTAAGCAACGGAACCTACCTTACTCGGAATTTAAGAACAAGACGCAATTAGCGCATCGCCTATTCGAAATTTTATATAATGAGAAATTTAGAGATGTGATTCCTGAACCAGACCATGACTTCCCATCGAGTGACAGTGACGATGATCTAAACGTCACCGTAGTTCAGAGAGATAATCAACCGTCAACGTCGGTGGATTCAACACAAATACCAGGATCAGACGCAGCACAACTCAGACGCGAGATAGAGCTTCTTCAGAGGGAAAAGGCGGTGGTGGAAAAGGAAAACGAGCTTCTGAAAAGGGAAATGGCCCTAATTAACCTGCGTGAAACATCCGTGGAGACGACGGGAGGAGACAAATTTAGGATTACGGTTGGGCACATCACAGAGTTAGTCCCACCCTTTGATCCCGATAAGGATGACTATAAATTATGGGAACAACGAGTGTTAGAAATCATGAGAACTTACAAGGTCGAGCCAGCTGTGATGAAGACTCTTGTTGTGTCAAGAATTAAGGGTAGAGCACAACAATTTTATAATTCAAAGTCAGCCTACATTACCTACGATCTTAGCAACCTTCTGGAACAATTTAGCAAGATGTTTAGTGCCAGACAAAGTAAACTAAAATTAAGAAGACAATTTGAGGAAAGAACATGGAAGAGTAGTGAAACTTTTGGAGACTACTACCACGACAAAGTTATCATGGCCAATAATTTAGGACTGGATGAGGACGAGGTGCTGGAGTATCTTATTGAGGGAATAGCAGACCCTGTATTAGAATCCCAAGCAAAAATCCAACAATTTCGAAACATGGATGAGCTATTTAGTGCCTTTTCCAAACTACGGAAAATCCAAGGACAAGGAAGGATGGTTAGGACTGTTCCATCGTCAGCCAAACAGACGGACCGGAAAAACGACGTTAGACAACTTCCACAAATTAAATGCTTCAACTATAATTCCAGAGGACATATGAAGAATGAGTGCAGAAAACCATTGAGGCAGAGGGGTTCCTGTTACGTTTGTGGAGTGTTCGGGCATATATCGACTGAATGCCCCAAAAATAAAATCAACTTGGTCTCACAGGAAGAAGACCTGGATGTGTACAGAGAGCAATTTTAGATACTGGTAGTCCAGTCAGCCTGGTTAGGGTGGATGCGTTGCCTGACGAAGTTAGTAGAAATTTTAAGCGCAAGGTTATGAGGAGCAATTTTTATGGAATTAATAATAGTAGAGTTAAAATACTTTCTGAATTAAAAGTCTTAGTAATCCTTGAAAATATTACGAAACAAATAAATGTATTAGTGGTTGACAAAAAGACTATTTCTCATAAGTTACTTTTAGGAAGAGATTCTCTAGTTAAATTCAATTTTAGGTTAGTCCAGGAGCTGGGGGACGACTTTGAGAAAGAAATTCTGTTAATAGACGTTGACATGAATAAAGAAACAGATATTAGATTCGGTGAAAATTTAGAATGGAAGATAAAGACAGAAGTTTCGGAAATATTTCGGAGTTATTATAGTGAGTCAATTAAACCAATTACACCTAAAGTCAATTATGAGATGGAAATCAAATTGTCTAAGGATGAACAATTCCATTGTACCCCACGTCGTCTATCATTTTACGAGAAGTCGGAATTAAGAAAAATTCTGCAAGATTTAGAAGGAAAAAACATTATTCGACCGAGTGATTCCCCATATTGTTCGCCTATAGTCCTAGTTAAGAAAAAGAACAAAGAATTAAGGTTATGTATAGACTACCGACAATTGAACAAACTTACCTGCCGCGATAATTACCCTTTGCCATTAATTGAGGATCACATAGCTGACCTGCATAAGAAAAAATATTATTCCTTGATCGATCTCAAGAGTGGGTTCCACCAAGTTAGGATGGCAGACAATTCCATCAAATATACTTCGTTTGTGACGCCCCTTGGTCAGTTCGAATATGTTAGGATGCCGTTTGGACTGCGGAACGCACCATCGGTGTTTCAAAGGTATGTTAACCTTTTGTTTAGGAACCTTATTGACCAAAGGAAAGTTTTAGTTTACATTGATGATATTTTGATAGCAAGCGAGACCATGGAAGAACATCTCCAGGTCCTTAGGGAAGTATTGACGATTTTAAATGACAACCTTTTAGAGATCCGTCTGGATAAGTGCAAATTCATATGCACTGAGATAGAATACTTAGGATATTTAGTCAGTGGAAATGGCATCAAGCCAAATCCTGAGAACCTCAAAGCTATCTCTGAATTCCCGATTCCCACAAGTATTAAGCATGTACATAGTTTCGTAGGGTTATGCTCCTACTTTAGAAAATTCATTAAGGATTTCGCGTTACTCTCAAAGCCTCTTTACGATATGTTAAAGAAAGGAGCGGAATTTAGTTTTGGAGAAAAGGAATTGAAGTGTTACGAGACATTAAAAGCTAGTTTATTAGAGTCACCCGTTTTAGCAAACTATAGTCCTACGGATGAGACGGAGTTGCATTGTGACGCGAGTGCGTTAGGATTTGGGGCTATACTTATGCAGAGGAAGTCAGATAGTAAATTTCATCCGGTATTCTACTTTTCGAAACGAACAACCCCAACTGAAAGTAAATATCACAGTTACGAATTGGAGACGTTATCGATAATCTATGCATTAAAAAGATTTAGGATTTATTTACAAGGTATTAGGTTTAAAATCGTGACAGATTGCAATTCACTGGTGCTGACGTTGAATAAAAGGGATATTAATCCGCGAATCGCGCGGTGGGCCTTAGAACTTCAAAATTACGACTACTTTACGGAACACAGATCAGGAGGGAAAATGAATCACGTCGATGCCTTAAGCCGGAACACAAGCATTTTGATTTTAGAGGAGAATACGTTAGAGCAAAATTTAGCCATTTGTCAGACAAGGGACAAAGATATTCAAAATATTCGGTCTAAGTTAGAAAATACCGAAAGCAACACTTATGAAATGCGAAATGGGTTAGTTTATCGGAAGGCAAAGAGCGGAATTCTATTTTATGTACCGAAAGAAATGGAAACTGAAATAATTAGAACCTATCATGAAATGTTAGCGCATTCAGGCGTGGAGAAATGTTATACTGAAATTAGTCGATCCTATTGGTTCCCAAAAGTTAGAGACAAAGTTAAGAAACATATCGCCAATTGCTTTAAGTGTATAGCTTATTCTTCAAAGGTTGGTAAACAGGAGGGGTATCTTCACAATATCCCGAAGGGGGAATTACCGTTTGATGTATTGCACATTGATCATTACGGCCCATTACCAAATGTTAGGTCAAAGAAAAAGCATATTTTTGCTATTATAGACGCTTTTACCAAGTTCGTGAAACTTTATGCTGTTAGAAGCACCAGTTCAAAAGAATCTATTCAATGTTTAGAGAGTTATTTTAATAACTATAGCATTCCAAACAGAATCGTTTCTGATCGAGGGACTTCCTTCACCTCAGGCGAATTCAAATCGTTTATGGAAAGGAACCATGTACAACATATTAAGATAGCTGTCGGATCTCCGTGGGCCAATGGGCAAGTAGAAAGAGTTAACGAGAACTTGAGGCCGATGATAGCAAAGTTATGTTCGTCGTCAACCCATTGGGATAAAGTTCTGCCTAATGTGGAATATGCGATAAATAATTCGGTCAATAGGACAACAGGAAAGACTCCTAGTCAATTGTTATTTGGGATGAGACAAAGAGGGCGTGTTGATGATCCGCTTAAGAAAGTGTTAGGAATTACTGAAACGAGGGATTTAGGCCAAACTAGATTAGATGCCATAAATAGTGTTAATAAAAATCAAGGTTATGCTAAGAAGTATTATGACAAATTTAGAAAGTCCCCATGGAAGTACAAAGTTAATGATTATGTAGTAATAACAAATTACGTTAATACTCCCGGAGTAAATAAAAAATTATTGCCTAAATTTAGAGGTCCATACGTTGTGACCAAAGTATTACCAAATGACCGATATATGGTCCAAGATATTGACGGGCATCAAGTGACGCAACTACCTTATTCAGGTGTAGTAGGGCCTAGTCATATGAAATTATGGAAGCAAACGAATGTTTAGTTAATATAATTGCCCAAGATTTTGTAGAAAGTTTCTAGTTTATGTTACCACCAGGCTTAGGGTCACTATATTTGTATAATTACTTAATATTTATAAATGATAATGAATAATGTTTTGTGAATTTATATGAATAATAATGGTTTAATGGATTGAAAAGTTGGAATATAATTTCAAGTAAGACATTGATGTATATATATACATACATATATATTTTTCATATTTAGTTTTTCAAATAATTGCTTTGAGTTAATTTTTGTATACAAATTGTTATAGGACTATGTACTGTAGAATGAAGCTACGTTAGAAAACAAATGCCTATTAAATCGAGGGCGATTTAGGGTCAGGATGGCCGAACTGTTGTAAAAATTTAGGTTTGGCAAGTCCAAACTTGCCAAGCGTTATATTTCTCTTTGGTTCTATGTACATTGTCCTAGATAAATAAGAAGAAACCGTTATTTGTAAAACTGGTGTAATATATAGAAGCCACCAGAGGGGTCGATTGTTAGTTCCCGTCGTGTAAAGACGCGTTTCAAATTTAGTTCTCGAATTTAGGTAAAAATATTAGTCACTAAAGAATATTGAAATTATACCACATTAGCGATCTTGACATACTTGTATATTTAATAATGAGTTTTCGAATAATAAAGTTTCTATGAGTAATAAGTTCGGTTGAGTTTTTAGTGAACCTATAATAAAAATTAGTACTGGATCTTCTTTGTTTTATTAAACCTTAGTACAACAATATCATAGAGATTTTTACCTCTATCGTCAAGAGTGCTTATCATATCTGGTGGGATATAGCAGCACAGCAGAAAGAGATTAATTTTTGATAAGGTAATTTTAAGAGCGACAAGCTCAATGTCAAGGTGGATAGAAAAACTAGGAAGAGAAATTAGATTACAAGACAGATGGCTGCTACAAGCAAGAAGTACGCCACCTCCACGAGCATCCGAGTCAGTGTAACGATCCCTCCGAAACACTTGGTAAGAGGAATCAAAGAGTTCCGCATTAAGAATACCATCATGAAGCCAAGTTTCAGTAAATGCAATGACATCGAACCCGCTAGCCATCGATGCCTGAAGGATTTCGTTAGTTTTTGACCTAGTCCCTCTTACATTCTGGTAGTAGAGGGAAAGCGTCTTGAGTTTTTTGGCATCTGTATAGTGCTCGGAGTAGAAGCGTTTGCACGATGCGCTTGAGTACGGGTACGCGGAACAAAAAGCTTGGTAAGGGCACCAGCAGGCCAGAAACCGGGATCTAAAAGAGTCTCGGCAATAACGGGCGGTTCAGACAAAACAAAAGAAGCAACAGGCTTGGAAGCCTTGCTGACTTTTCTGCAGGAGACAGTTCCAGGGTCTATAGATTTCTTCCTTAAATATTCACAGACAGACTCCGTCATAGTTTCAGGAGAGAATCGTGATATAAAGATATCTAAAGGTCTCGGAACTGTAGCTGCCGTGACCGGGGGGTTGGCCACTATTAAGGGCGAAGAGGTTGGTACTGAGACCGGCCTAGAAGTCGACTCCATCTCCGGAACACGGGGCAAGGAACTCAAAGTGACACCGTCCCCAATGATGGCTTGGCGATTTCAATTTTTTCTGCGACTTTTGCGACGCACCTTAGTAACAGGTGCAATCGAGTTGACGGCCTCCTGTGGCAAAAGGACGTTCTCCGAACGGGAAGTAGCCGCGGGGCAGGGTGAAGGCAGAGGCTGCTCCTCAACCTGCAGAGCGTCATCAGATGCTGCCGTCGCTGAGGAGGTCTTATTTGTAACAGCGACGCTCTCCAAAATTAAGGACAGGGAGCTCAGGGCGTTGTGATTTTGAATCACTGCTGATGATAGCGATTCAATATCAGCCCTAACACGCTTGGTATTCCTTTTTATATCGTCCAATATAGGATGGACAGAAGCCAAGGAGCTATAAGTGCAGGAGGGAGAAGTGGCGACCGGATTAAGTATCGCCGAATGAATGTCGTCTAACGACTCTAATGCTGTTGCAATTCGGGAAGAAATTTTTTCAAATTTCTCAATCAAGGAACCCGTATTGGCCACAGCAGAGTTCAGGGTGTCAGACAACGTGTCAAGCCGGACATTAATAGACTGGACGTCATCAGATAAAATTTGAAAATGGCAGATGTTACTTGAGAAGGAGTTAAGACGATCTATGACTTTTTCGCGATCAGCGAGAAAAGCGTCAGAGATGTCTTTCATCAATCTCAGCACATGACAGGGTTTGATGTCAGAGCATTCACTACACGTAGGCCCTCTAGGAGCCGAAGATTTGCTACTGACCTTCGAGGTGAGGCAAGAAGGATGGAAAACGCCTCCACAAACCCCATCACAGGAAATCCCGTCACGGGCGATTTCCGAAGAACACCTCTTGCATAGATCCGCCATGAAGAATGAAAAAATATAATCAAATTACAGTATAAAAGATCAAGAATAAAACAAAACAAAAAGAAACACTGGCAAATTAATTTTAGTAAATGAAAAAATGGTTTAAAACTAAATTAAAAATAAATAGAAAAAATAAAAAATAAAAAATTATTTAGAATACTAAATTTTTTTTATAAAAACCGTCAAAACATTTTTTCCACATCCCAGACAGCTCGCCACTAATGCAAAAAAAAAACAAACACCGAAAAAGACAAAGAACTATCACTGTCAACAGTGTTACAGCTAAAAGATCAAAAACAAAACAAAAAGAAACACTGGCAAATTAATTTTAGTAAATGAAAAAATGATTCAAAACCAAATTAAAAATAAATAGAAAAAATAAAAATTATTTAGAAAACACCGTAATTATTTATAAAAACACCGTAAAAACATTTTTTCCACATCACAGACAGCTCGCCACTAATGCAAAAAAAAACACACAAAAAAGACAAAGAACTATCACTGTCGACTGTCGTCGTTCGCGTCTGGAGAGCAATTGACTGCAAATTTTGACTGCAAATAAATAAATAAAATACAACTAAAAAATTCTTTTATTTAAAACATTTATTCACTAGCATGTACAAATAAATATTAAAACAATTTTGTACGGCACATCTTAGAGTAGGTGATTTTCCATGTATCGTGCAGAAAGCTCCAAAATTTTCCAAGCTGGCTAGCTTGCCAACTTATAATTTATCCATCCAGGGCCTCTTTCCCTAAAGCTGGCACCGCAAAAAGTAATACCAACGTAGTCATTTGGTTGGATCGCCGTCATCACATGCTGAATAATGTCTTCAATGCTGCTCTTAAACCATGTTAAAGGTTCTACATTCCTTGGCGTGTCATTGATTTTAAATTCAATTTTGCGACACCTCACATTGAAACGTTTGTTGTGGGTTATTATATCTCTAATGATGCTAAATTTAGCCATTTTTCAACAATGTTTTCTAAGCTATGCCAAGCACGCACGTTGCATATTGCTTTTGTTTCTCTGTTTATATAGGAGCTCGAAGGCACAATAATGAATAATTAATTTAATGATAAATAAAAATCTGATATTACAAAATCCATTTAATTTTCCCGCATTTAAATGAAAAATGTATCATGTGCAATTCTTCTCTCTTTCACACTTTGTTTTGCATTTAATCATACCCCACGCTGAATCTCAGCCAGCAAAAAGTGTATTTTTTACCCGTCCCGATATTTATGAATGTATCAAGTTCATTCATTCACTCGGTTTCATAATTTCAGATAGTACCAGCAACAACCACCATGCAATACTCGCCGAGAATCACCGGCATCGAAAGTATCCACAGTGTCTGGCTGTGGAGCATGGGGCACATGCTCAGGCACCTGTCATGTACCCTGCAAACATTACAAGTTGAGATCGAGGTTTTTAAATATTGGCGATGGAAATTTAACTAAAAAATCATATAAAACATTAATTATTAATGTTTCGGCGCGAGACGCCGAAAATAATAAAATTTTTAAATATTATTTTCAAATCTCTAAAAAATGCTGTAAAAGGATAGGTCTCTGATAAAAACGCAGGAGTGGTTTAAAATTCAAATATAATTTCTTCTAAATATTATAAAAGCTAATTAAATCTATTTAAATTCTAGTTTTAACTAAATACTTTAAAAAATGTAAATGCAAATTTGTTTTATTTATTTGACTGAAGGTCAATTTAAAATTATCTTAAAACAAATCCGGATAATTCCTGGATATCTGTAATTAGATAATAATTATTATTTGTCCAAAGATTTTATAATAGACAAAGCTCGGAGGTACTCTAAACTTTTGGGAAGATTTCCCTTGAAATATACGCCGCTACAATCACTTGGCGTTCAATCACCGCAATAAGTGCCGTGCAATACTTGCTTCTTGCAAAAAGTGCTCTTTGAGCTTAAACTTGGCCACTATTGCTTAGTGAAATCAATAAAATATTAATTTTGGTCTTATTAACCACTTAAATGCATAAAAGAACCTTCTGCGAGCTTTTGTCTGGTTTTTGGTTCCACTCAAAGGTAATTTCACATTCACCTGTGTTTGGAGCCTTCAATATACATGTAAACTACTTTGGGATGTTTGAGGTATATCCTCACCTTCAAAAATCCCTATTTAGTTTTAATTTTTGTATAATTATATTTTTGTTATGAAAATGCGACAAGGACTTTCAAAGTTACATAAAACCTTTGAAATTCCCTGTTTAAAACACGTAGGGATATATGAATTATTTCCCTATTTTTGGTATAGATCTAATACCTATTACCAATACCCAAACCAATTAATTCTTACTATAAACTAACCCCCGAACCGACGGTGAAACCAATCGGTTATCTAAAGCCCTAACTTGGCGACTAATGCCTGCCAAAGTGTTTGATGTTAGACGGTAAATTACCTATCTAATTCCTGAAAAAAAATAAATTTATTTTATTAAAATGAGACGGTCAAAATGCCTGCCTCTACTCTGCGACGGCCAATGCCTGTCTGATTGAAATGTGTTACGATGAGAACTTGCTTACTTGGACGGAATGTGAAACTTTAAAAAGCCAAGTTCGTGCTGCTGCTGTGAACTTTATAGATCAGACGCATCCGATCGAAAGCTTAAAGCTGGGGGGGAGAAAGCTGTTATACACGTTTAAAGTCGTATAACTTTTGAGTTTAGACCAAATTGGTTTATTCTGATCTCACCCCAGCTTGAAGCTTTTGAGCTTTCTGATTGGAATTGACATTTCTACATGTCATAATAAAATTGGGTAAGTAGAATTTAGTTTTGAATATTTTTATATATTTTTTAACGTTTATTCTATTTATTTATCTTATTTATTTATTTAATTTTAGGTATTGAGTCCTGTTTTTCGGACTCTTTTTAGTTGAAGGCACTTGGCCCAGGTGCCTTCCAGGTAACGATTTATTATATTTGTTGTTGATCACTTTTTAACCTTTTTCTCTTTTCAGGTACTTTTTTTTTGTTTTTAGTTAGTAATTAGTTTAAATTTTATTTAGATGTAGGTTTATTTTACGCTTTATTAGTTTAATTTAGTTATAGTTTTAGATGTGTATTTTATAGGGTTAATATATTTTGTTACTAATTTATTTTGTGATTTTTGTTTACGTTTACTTGTTTGTATTGTATTGTGTTGTGTTTTAGGTTCCTTTTCAGGTCGTTTTGTTTATTTTTATATATCCATATTCTAATGGATTCGAAGATGGCTGTTACGTGCTGCTGCGCCGTAACAATTAATTTAACATAGTTTTAATAATTTAAAATATTAAAGACTAGTTGATAAAATGTTTGCATGTTTGATTATACATAAAATGTTTTACAAAATTCTTTAATAAAATTAAAAAACATCATTTTTAGAAAACCCTTGTAACTCTGCCGGTTTTTAGGAGGAATTAAACAGCTATTCGTTGAATTGGAGCGATACGGATGAATCGCCAGTTTGCACATTCACTGGATTGGAGACACCGGTAGAATCTTCATGCGAAACTCCAAGCCTGGAGCCCTCAACATCTAGAGGTCCGGCAACTAAAAAGACAAAAATCAATAATTACCAAGCTCAAATCCTCAAAGAAATAAGAGTTAATAATGAGCAGCTACAAAAACATTTCGAAAAGTTAGAAAAAGTAGACAGTCAAATTTTAGAATTAGAAAAAGAAATTGTTAACACAAGAGAAAGAACGGAACGAAATGTTACAGGAAATGATAAATGATAATAAAATGTTCCAAGATTCATTTCTGAGCTATTTAAATGGGAAATAAATGTTTACTTACAGAAATTAGATATTGTTTCTCTTACTTTTTCAGCATTGGGGTTATAGTTATTGACAATATTTTGTTCTTCTTCAAGCATTTCATTCCTTGGTCCAGTATTGTGTTTGTTCATTTGAACCCACATATCATTAATTTTATCGTTGTAACAGTTTAAAAAATTATGCAGTACCCAGCAACATTTTATTATTGCTGCTGCATTTTCGACACTGTTATCGATGCCTTTTCCTATTCGACGAAAACGTCCTTTAAGATGTCCACAAGCATTTTCGACGACTCTGCGGCAGCTTGATAATGCGGTATTAAATCTCTTTTCGCGTTCGTTTCTGGTGATACTGTATGGGTACGGTTTCATCAGAAATGTCGATAAGCGAAAAGCAGAATCACCTATTAACAAAACAGGAATTCTTGTACCATTAATACTTTTTGAAAATGCATTCAATGAGGGACTTTCTAATTGCTTCTTTAGCAGCGATTTCTCGAAAATTGAGGAATCATTACACCTTCCAGGAGCACCTACATTTATGTATAGAAACCTATATCTAAATTTAAAATAATGTTTTTACTATTATTTGGATTTGTTTTAAGTTTCTTACCTGTAATCCACTAGTGCTAGGAGGACAATTGAATGCCATCCTTTATAATTGTAGTAATCGCAGGCTTCGTCTTTCTTTGGCCTAATTTCTATATGGCATCCGTCTAGAATAAAAAATATCAAATTACTATATTTATGAATTATATAATATAAAGAAAGCACTTACCAATGGCCCCAAGACATTGCGGAAATCCTAATTTCTCAAATCCTGCTATGCAATCCTTAATATTGTCTCCCTTCGGTGGGAAAAAATTTAAGAATTCTGGCCTTAGTATATCCCACACTGCTGCGCAAAAATCCATCAGAACAACATGCACAGTTGATTTGCTCACACCAAATAATTTGGAAATAGTTCTGTATTCGGAGGACGATGACAATGCATATAGAGCTATTGCTATTCTTTTTTGAATAACTATACATTCTCTAAAGGGTGTATTGGTTCTTTCCAGTGTATATAATTTCCTGCACAATATATTGAATGTGGTTTTCGTCATTCTAAAACTTTCTTTAAAATTATCATCATTTAATTTAGGGGCATCAATTTCCCAAAAGGTACTAGAACGTTCCTAATACAACAAAGTTTTAATTAAGTATTTAAAATGTTTAAGGTATATTTAGTAAATAGTAACGTACCAGCATCCAGAATTGTTTTGGTTTTTTTAATCTCATCGAAAATATGTTATTTTTATTATTTAATAGAAACATTTTTTTAGCCAATCTCCGCTTCTTTATCAACAATAACTTTAATAGACATCTTTGCGATGCTATCTTTTCACTAATTGTCTTTATTTGTTTTATTATTTTATTTTTATTAAAACACATCAACGTAAACTGTTCAGATGCCATTTTTTACGTTTAATTTCAACTGTCATCCGAAAACAAGCAAAAGGCGATGTAACCACTTCACACGTTTTTCGAAAACAAGTTCATGAAAACACCTATTTTCGAGGCGATGTAAACGCCGTATAACTGTGGTAACATTCAAGCAAAACGTGTCGGTACTTAATCCACTTGAATTGCTTTGAAAATTTTTTCCAATGGTGTCCCACACATCGGATACTTTCAATGTGGAGGCCGATCTGTAATTTAACCACCCTGGACCTTTCTCCATAAAGGACGCTCCACAATAGGTAAAACCAAGGAAATCATCCGGCTGAACTTCTAAAAGTGCGTGCTGAACAATATCGTCAACTGCACTTTCGATCCAATCTGAGGGTTCCACATTTGCAGGTGGGCTATTGATTTTGAAAGTAATTTTGCGTCCCCTCAGATGGAAACGCCTGATATGCGTTATCATATCGTTGGTGATGGAAAATTTACTAAACATTCCAAGCTCCTCGTCTGCCTGAGCCCTAAGCTTCAACATTTTTTTCATGCTTAAATTACACTAGTTGCTTACCCTTTTTTATTTTCAAATATAAGTATATCCCCCACACTTTTACACTTTAAAACAATATTAACACTCGATCTTCCTTTTTATTTTTAAATATATATTTACCCACACTTTTTAAAACAATGTTAACACTCAAAATTCCAATTAGTTTAAACTTCTGAAAACGCTTGTGGTTTTTTAAAGTTAAACTGTCAAGATAAATACTTCCCGACTCACTTTCCGCGATTTTAAAATCAACCTTCGAATGACGGAGATGCATTCGGGTAGGTTTTTATATACGCGACCCAACGCAAAACAAAACAAAAACAAATGGGCTCTTGCAGCTGCACCGGATCATGTGCAATTGCGCAGTATATCTGCTTGCGTGATCGCAATTAATTATTAATGCGACTTGTTTCAATCTTAGGAAGTTGAACTCGCCTGCTTATTTATTTTAATTGGTTCGCTTGGCATCTGCATTTCTTAGCTAGATAATAATTTCATTTCTGCGACAGCTGCGAAATGAGCAAAAACGCAAAACAAAACAAAAATAAACGGGATCTTGCAGCTGCGACCGGATCATGTGCAATTGCGCAGTATATCTGCTTGCGTGATCGCAGTAAATTATTAAAGCGACTTGTTTTAACAGTATCAATGTATGGGCCTATATAAACTCCACTTTGGCTGATGATTCTTAAGTAGAGTTTCATCAGTTTTAGAGGAAGGCAGAAGAAACTTTCCAAAGTTAAATCAAGTGAGGAGCAGAATTTTTTATTGAAAAATCAAAAGAAACATTTGGGTAAGAATGTTTTAAATAAATTTTCAATTATTTTACGATTCCACTTTATTCTTTTCAGATATGGCAGGCAGTATGAATATTAATAATTTTGAGTTTGGTGCTGATAGTTTGGAGTCAGCTAGGATATCGTCAACTAGCAAAGGGGTAAAGAGGCGACTTTTCGAGGAGAAGAAGGAGGAGGATTTTTCTAAGTCGACTCTTAGCAAAAGGAAGAAAAACATGTCCCCTATCATCTCTGTGAATGATGATGATGATGATACTGATGTCGATGAGGATGAGGGATGCATCTTGGAGGAAATCAACAGTTTTCAATATAAGAAAAATATGCCTTTGAAAGACATGAAAGTCAACGAGGCGTATAACATAATTGATGCTAGGAAGGTGAATACCAAGTTTGGGAAAAAGGTGCTGGTAGAGCTGGAGGATAGTATTATATTCTTACCGGGAAGGTATACTGACCTCTCCGATAGGGGGATTAATTTATTAAAAAAGGAGAAATATGCCATAGAGAATTTGGGAGAAATGGGTAATTCCTTCGAAATCATATTTAAGAAAAGATCAGGAAATCCCCATGAACTGAATGTGGACGACGGTGAAGGGAACATTACTTTATCACTAAACAGAAAAAAATATTGAATCATGTAAAAACTAAAATTTTAAAAATGAATTTCAGTGTTTATGTATTTGATTTAAAAAATAAAAATGTTAAAAAAATTGTTTTTTTTAATGTATCAATCTGTAGTCATATGCAGGTTTCCAGTTCTACTTTCAATGCTACCCACAGAGTTTCAAAACCTACACCACCCATAGACATGATGTACCCGTCGAGCCATCGAGTTCTCAACATTCGCCCCCATCGCACCATCGGGGACAACATCAAGGGACAAGGGGGAAATTACATCGCATGGGGGACGACGGCATAGTAGTGCGAGGTTATAAGCATTTATTGTTAATGTTATTTAAGATATTGAGTGCTAAATAAATATTTGAACTGTATTAGTTGAATCGAAAGTAGCTGTGTTTACATTTGAAACATCCCATCCATCCTGCAAGGGCACGCATTATCTGCGATTCACAAGGCCCGCTCACAGTGGCATAAAAAATTAGGCCATATCAGCAGTGCATACATGAGAAAATTAAAAAAATATATATAATTTAAATATGGCCCAAAATAATCAAGAAAAAAATTGCACAATGTGTCTGAAAGGAAAACATGCTAAAACGCCGTTTCCATCATCATCATCATCCCCTTCAACAAATTCTAAATTGGAGTTGGTGCAAGCAGATTTATGTGGTCCGATGGAGGTCAAATCGATTGGCGGTTCAAGGTATTTTTTCATACTGGTTGATGATTTTACACATAAATATTTTGTTTATTTCTTGAAATCCAAGAATGAAGTTTTTATAAAATTTAAAGAGTTCAAGAATTTCGTAGAGAATCAAACCAGTTGCAAAATAAAGATTTTGAGGACCGACAATGGAAGAGAATTTGTAAACAATAGCATGCCCGATTTCCTAAGAAAAAATGGAATTTATACATCAAACCAGTATAGGGTACAATCCTCAGCAGAATGGCTTAGCCGAACGTGCAAATCGATCGGTAATAGAAAAGGCACGATGTTTATTAATTGTTGCAAACCTTCCCAAAAGGTTCTGGGCCGAGGCAGTTAACACCGCAGTGTATCTATTAAATCGGTGTACGACAACTGCTTTAAAAAATATGGTACCAGAACAGGCCTGGACTGGCATTTTACCTGATTTATCAAATTTAAAAATTTTTAGATCAAAAGTTATGGCACATATTCCAAAAGAAAAAAGGAAGAAATTTGATGCAAAGTCTCAAGAAGGTATTTTCATAGGTTATCTTGATACACAAAGAGGTTGCCGGTTATATAATGAAAAACAAGGCAAAGTTTTTTCATCAAGAGATGTAATATTTATTGAAGAATCGTGTAGAATAAATTCTAAACAGCAAACTAAAGCTAATTACCTACCTTTATTTTTTGAAGATCTGCCTGAAAAGAAAATGGAAGAGGATAAGAATCAAGTGGGAGATAGCAATAGTGATTCTTATGAGTGCATATCAGCTCAGGTGATGCTATTCCTAATTCAAAAAAATCTTTAAATATTTATCATAAAAATGTACAATCAAATAGATTTAACTTATTAAATGATAATTGTTCAACGTCCCGGTGAACAACCCGTTGCTGCAACCATCAAATGCTCAACGTCCCACAAAGTGAACAACCCGTGGCTGCAACCATCAGCAAGTACGAAGAACAATAATTAGGTCAACCAATGCTGAAACGCTCAGCAGTTGGGAAATTACGACAGGTTGTGACCGGCAATAACCCCCGGGTTCATCATTCCAATCAACCAGCACGCACCTACCATCGTTGGGCAGTGAGGGCAGTGAGTACCACGCCGCCGCGAAAGCAACAGTCAGAATTACAGTCAGAATTATTATAAAGTTTATATTATCTTAAAGTCATTGTGTATTAATTAAAGTGTTGTCATTATTCTTGTATTTATATCATATCAAATTCATTGTGTATTAATTAAAGTGTTGTCATTATTCTTGTATTTATATCATATCAAATTCATTGTGTATTAATTAAAGTGGTTTTCACTATTTTGAATCTACATCTTTTAATGTGTGAGTGAGTGTAGCAACCAAGGACAAACCACGGAAGGAAGAAAGAGGCAAAAAACATTGGTCCTTCGAGCCGGATCCATCTTGGAATCAGCAGTCATCGTTAAATTAATAAAATAACCTTGTATCACGTAAGTCCCATTTCCCTTCCTTAAGTGCAATGCATTTAATTAAATACTTTAATTAAATAACATCAAAATAAATTATCGTTTAAATAAAATAAAAACTTCTTTTTCTGTAATTCTATATATTTACATAACTCTAAATCAAAAATAATAAAATAAAGTCACACGTATAAACAAATAAATAAAAGCTTTTAATTAAAAAAATTTTTTTTGTCGTGCAAGTGATTATCTTATCGTAAACAATGTCTAAAACTCCAACGGAATCAAGTTCCCATGACACATTGCTCGACATCCAAAGTGCATTGATCGAGCAAATGCACAAGTTCATGGTGAATATAAAAAAGGCGGCAATCCCGAAAAGAACGCACGGGTTTTATGTATCACGTCTAAACGGGTGGCATGATTTTTGGCATCAATTCGCTGCTAATGATCTTCGAATCAGCCAAACTCCCGAAAACTCAAATCATCCGTACTTCACTGAGGATCTTTTTTCTGCACAAGAGAAGATTTGTTACGAGTTCAAAGGCGAACTCCTGCAAATACGTCCAGGCATAACCAGGACGTTAATACCACATTATCGGCATCCCCATCTGGCAAAACTCATACCAGCTTGCCTAGAATCTCATTACCTACCTTCTCAGGGAACTACAACGATTGGATCAGTTTCCGAGATTTATATCTTTCCGTAATTCATCAAAATTCGGATCTGGAAAACGGGCAAAAGTTCCATTATCTTAAAACAACACTCACTGGTGACGCTGCTAACGTGATAAAACAGTTCAGTATCACCAATGCAAATTACTCATCCGCCTGGAAGGCATTGACCGAGCGGTATGAAAACACCCGAGTGCTAGTTTTTTCATTATTACGCACGTTTACGTCACAACAAAAAATTACCGCTGAATCAGCAAGTGCCATTAAAAGTCTACTTGACACCACGAGCGAAGCTTTAGCGTCACTGGAAAATTTGAAAGTAAATATTTCAAATTGGGATCCCCTCGTTATTCACCTCCTGGTTCAGAAACTGTCTCCAGAAACACACAAAGCTTGGGAGGAATCCATTGGAGACAGCTATGACGTTCCGACATGGCCATCATTCAAGAAATTTCTTGAAACTCGTTTCCGCACTTTGGAAGCGATAGGGTCAAATAAAGCCAAAGAAAAATGCGCAGACGGCCCTAATAACACCTCCAAAAATCTTATACAGAATTTTTTCAATTCTAATTCAGCCTGTGAGCTATGCTCTGAAAATCACGGGCTACGCTCATGTCCCCGATTCCTGAAGTTAGACGTGAGAGCTAAAATAAAAGTGGCCAAGGCTAAAAAATATTGCCTCAACTGTCTAGGTAAATACCATGCTTTAAGCAAGTGCCTAAGCAAAAACAGGTGCAATGTATGTAAACAAAAACATCATACATTACTACATTTATCAGGAGGTAAATCTCAAAATGTACCGGGAAATCATCAAAGTCACGTAGGTAATGACTCCAGATCTATCCGAGCATCACCTCCCATCCATGACACCAACAACCACACGGATGCAGCAACTCCCAATATACTCACACATTTTACTAATGAAAGAAGGCAAGTATTACTAGCTACAGCCATCGTTTTCATCAAAACAAAACAAGGACTTCAGAGTGTGCGAGCTCTGATAGATCCCGGATCGCAAGCCACCTTTATCACAAAAGCCGTTCTACAACGCTTGAAAATTAAAACGACGTCGACAACCGTCAGAATGTTTGGTCTTATGAACACTGAAACTGCCAATTCCCAAAAAATGGCGAAATTTATTATTCAGGACACAAATGCGAATAATAACATCGAAGTCAACGCAATAGTTTTGGATCAACTCACCGAGCTCTTGCCATCGACAAAGATCAAACCACAAAAATGGGATCATCTCCAAGAATTGAAGTTAGCCGATCCTGCATTCAACACGCCGGGAAAAATCGACTTGCTCATAGGAGCAGATATCTATCCCTCCATCCTACTCGATGGATTAAAACTTGGACCTAATAGTTCACCTGCAGCTCAAAATACCATTTTTGGGTGGATATTAACAGGTCCAACGGGTAATCAGAACGCGAACAACAAGGTTGAGATAGTATCATATGTCAACACTGTAGATGACTGTCTATTTGATATAAAGAAATTCTGGGAAATCGAAGAATGTTCATTGCCTAAAGTCGATACTCCTGAAGACACCTTCTGTGAAAGCTATTTCGCAAAAACTCATTACCGAAAGTCGAATGGTTCCTATGTAGTTCGTTTACCATTTAAGGCTCTTTTAGAGAAAAATCAAGTGATGCTTGGCGCATCCCGTCAAATTGCACTTAGGCGCTTGATACACAGTGAAAAATCGGCAGAGAGAAAAGGTATGTTGCAGAATTACAACGAAGTGGTAAAGGAATATTTAACTCTGAATCAAATGGAAGAAATCACTGCAAATTAACCCGGAGGGGGGGGGGGGAACCTTGGAAAGGGAATTATCTACCACATCATGCGGTTTTCAAGGAGGCCAGCACCACTACAAAGTTGAGGGTGGTCTTCGACGCTTCTTGTAAAACAGGATCAGGCATATCCCTTAATGAATCCCTACTAACGGGCCCAGCTTTACAGCAAGATATCACCACTCTTCTATTGAATTGGAGATTTCACAGGTATGTTTTTTCTGCGGACATTGAGAAAATGTACCGACAGATTTGGATACATCCCGATGATGTGGATTATCAACGCATATTATGGCGGCCCACACCAAAACACGCTATTAAAGACTATCGTCTTTTGACCGTCACTTTTGGAGTTTCGAGTGCACCATACCTAGCCATCCGAACGCTACATCAATTAGCGGAGGATGAAAAATCGACATTTCCTAATGCTTCTGAGTGTTTACAAAATGATTTTTATGTCGACGATGTACTTGCCGTTAGAGACACGATAGAGGAAGTAAATCTACTCAAACATGAACTAAAAGCACTTTTGAATAAAGGGAAATTTCCTCTGAGAAAATTTTCAGCTAACCACCAGGACATATTAACAGATTTACCCAAGGATGAAATATCCACAGAAGCACTCTTGCAACTACAAGAGGATCCCACTATAAAGGTGCTTGGCCTATCTTGGCATCCACAAGATGATGTTTTTCGCTATAAGCTGAATATAGATTTGGCGGGGCCCCTTAGAAAACGACAAATTTTATCCAAAATTGCTAAACTATTCGATCCTCTCGGCTGGTTGAGCCCTGTTATTATCTCTGGGAAAATTTTAATAGAAAAACTATGGTTGGCCAAGGTAGATTGGGACGCAAATATTCCCGACACCCTCAAACAAGAATGGCACAATTTTACAGATACACTACAAATAATTGAAAGCATCGAAATACCTAGGTGGATTAATTATCTGACATCCGAAGCATTCGTCGCCGCACTGAGAAGGTTTTTCTCTAGACGAGGTGTTTCAAGAGACATTTACACTGATAATGGAACCAACTTTGTAGGCGCTTCCAGATCATTGGATAAAGAAATAGAAGGTGCCTTGAAAAACAACATCCCAATAGCTGCAGAAAAGTATGCAAATCATAAGGTTAACTGGCATTTTATCCCACCAGCAGCCCCGCATTTTGGTGGATTATGGGAGGCTGGCGTAAAATCTATCAAATACCACCTACGCAGAGTGATTGGACAAAGTTTATTAACGTTTGAGGAACTAATGACGACTCTCACCCAGATCGAGGCCGTTCTTAACTCCCGTCCATTGTGTCCACTTTCTGAGAATCCGGAAGATCTTTCGTGTTTAACACCAGCTCATTTTCTTATCGGCAACGCACAGTCATCAATACCTGAAACGGATTGGAGTTCTTGTCAGCAGTCTCACCTATCCAGATGGCAGTATCTACAAAAACTAAAATATGATTTTTTGGAATCGTTGGCAGGCGGAATATCTTCATCGTTTACAACAACGACCCAAATGGAAGATTGAAGAGCCGTCGATAAGAGTTGGCACGCTAGTGCTACTTAAGGAAGAAAACTTGCCTCCTTCAGCTTGGAAATTAGCGCGAGTAATTGAATTGCATAGCGGAAGAGATGGTAAGGTACGAGTAGTTACGGTAAAAACCTCAACTAATCAACTGAAGAGAGCCATATCGAAGATATGCTGTCTGCCTTTTAAAAATTAAGTAGCACCAATAAATCAATTTATTAGGTTAAGATGTAAATATACATATATTATCTATATACAACTACGCAATAATTTAGGAAAACATCTCTTTCTCGCAGATCAAAGGAAACCCAGAGATTGCAAAATGTGGAAAATCGGCATTATAATTAGTTTGATTGGCAATGTTAGCTCTTTAATTGCTTACGACTGTGGTCATGAGCAAATAAATAAAACAGTGATTTCTTTATTAAATGTCGAACCATGCAATATTGAAAATCCGACTACTAAATACGAGGAGGAGGATATACAGCTCTTAGAACTAAATGAAGTGACTTCTGTCCATATATACCAATGTAAAATTAATGTTTTGTATACACCGATTACAAAACATTAATTTTACATTGGTATATATGGACAGAGGTCACTTCATTTAGTTCTAAGAGCTGTATATCCTCCTCCTCGTATTTAGTAGTCGGATTTTCAATATTGCGGTATGTTCAGTCACCTTTCTGTGGTCCCGGGAGGGCTAAGTACCTTCATAATGGAAATATCTAAAGAAACCTGTATTAAAATACATCAATTTGGTACGTTAGAATTGCAAAACAACCGGGTTATAGCAGGTATCAAGACCAACTCATCCACCCGATTCACCGAAGTTATTGCTGGAACAGTTGACCCCAAAGGCAATTGCCAAGGCACAACATACACCTATGGACAAACGTCGTGGAACGACGTTATAGTCATTCACGCCATGGAAGTGACCATAATGGACTACAACGGTAGTGCGCACTTGAATAATGACGAAATTATACTTCGTAACAATTTAGTATGTCCTTATATGAAGGGCAGGTGTATCGACCCTGAGTACGGTATCAGTTTTTGGAATTTGCTTACAGATGTAGGATGTGAAGCTGTGGGTTATAATGTACTTGTTAAGAATCATCAAATTCCATCAATTTAATTTTAAGTTCTTATTAACAAATAAATTATCAAATTTATATTCATTTTGCTGAAATTGTCAAGTCCATATTTTTATCTTATTTTTTGTCTCTAAAAGAATTTAAAATCTCATTTAAAATGTCACATAAGCACAATGCATAAAATTTTCAATTATCTCGAACGGTAACATGATGCCTCAACGGGTAAAATTTCACTTTGAAAACTGTTTGTATGAAAATCTTCTTCAATCGAAAATTGCAACTTAGCATTTATTTGTAAGACAATTGTCTGCTAAAGGAAGAGTTAATTTATTTTTTGTTGTTTTGTTTATTATTGTCATAAGTATAAAAGAAATTGTTTTAAAATAAAGAATTTAGTCGAAGCAATTCAGACGTGTGAGACAGAAGTGGCTGCAGAGCTACTTCTTTTTTCTATCATACAGCTACACTTGTGTTTAGGTGTTGAACCTATTACACAGCGCATCAAAGATCACGGTGTTACACCCTGATCTACCAATTTAATAGCGGAGAAGCAAAAGAGTTTCTTCGCTCTACAAAAACATCTGGTGACCCCGACGTGATCTGTACCAAGACAGATCACGTTCACACACAAACCAACAGCCGAAGGACGTTACAGCGATCATCAACAGGATTCAACATGGACGGCCTTTTGGATACTCAATCGCTTCTAGGCGAGCAGATCCAAAATAGTTTCAGAAACTTTAAGAAGGATGCTGCCAGCAGGAAGACAATCTCCCAATATTTCACCATCCGGTTGGACTTGCTCGAAGGCCATTGGAGTGAGTTCCAAGCCAACCACCAACAATTACTTGAGCTCGAGCCAGAAAATCGTGAGAATGATTACTTCGCCAAGGACTACTTCGCTGTTATTCAGAAGCTGTACGTCCAATTCAAGGAGCAGCTTACGCAAGGTTTAGATGAGTTGAGTGCCAGCACAAGTCAACGAGACCAGCCGTCGGATTCTCGCATATCAACAGAAGGTGGCAGGAAGGACATTCCGTCGAAAATTGAACAAAAGCAGATTCCAAGATCAGACGTTTCAGCAGATCACCAGGCAGAGATAATTAAAAAGGTTCGAAGGCAACAACGTTCTATGGCATCACTCACCCGAGTTCTACAAGACTACAAAGACAACGCTCCAGGAAGACATTCGCGAGTTTACTATGAACTCAAAATTCTGGTGATCAACAAGAGCTTTGACGAAATTACAGAGACTGATCGGCAAATTTGGGAAGAAACTACAGAGCCTCCCCTCAACTACATCAGGGAGTTGTATGATGACCTCTACGATTGGGTGCAGGAGACTCTTGTAGAATTGCATGAGAACCTCGACACAAGAGGAACAGAAACCCAGAACATACAACAACCACACAATCAAATCAAATTGCCACGAGTAACCTTGCCGATTTTCGATGGTGATTACACTAAATGGACACAATTCCATGATCTTTTTAATCAGATGATTCACACGAAGGCAATAAGTCAGACGGAAAAGATGTTTTACCTCACCAGCAATCTAAGTGGGGAAGCCAGAACACTGGTCAAGCATCTTCCGTTATCAGAAGCCAATTATACCACAGCATGGGATATTTTAAACAATCGGTACAATAATCAGAGACTATTGTGCACAGCATTGCTCAACAAACTGTGGGATCAACCAGGCACGCAGAACCACTCTGCCAAATCCATCAAAAGTCTTCATGATGTGACGAATGAGTGTATATTTGCTTTGGAAAACATAGGAGTATCCACTGCAACCTGGGATCCGATCTTGATACACCTGCTCATCAAAAAATTAGACAAAACAACTCATGCGTTATTTGAGGACTCATTAGATTCACCTAGAACTACGCCAACCATGAAGGCACTATTGGATTTCCTAGAGAAGAGATTCCAAACGCTAGAAACTCTTGGGAAAGAAACACACACATCAGGACAAGGGTCCAACAGGAGATCAGCAACGCATTCACAAACTGCCCTGACCTCCACAACTAAGGCAATCAATTGCATATTATGCAAAGACAAAGTCCATCCGCTATACACCTGCCCACAGTTTTTAGCGCAAACAATTACGAATCGACGAAACACGCTAAGAAAACATCACCTATGTTTCAACTGTCTAAGGGCCGGTCACGCAATAGCAAATTGCGCACTGCGAAGCTGCACCAAGTGCTCAGAGAAACACAACTCCTTGGTGCACATAGATGGCGCTCCGAAATCACCCATGAGCTCGAAGATAATGGCGCAAGAAAAACAATCTACACAGCCCAGCAGCACCCAGACTCCGCAAAACTCAACTTCATTGACAACTCAAACCGAAAAAACAAAGCGAAGATATGTGGTGCTCGGCACAGCAGTCATCGAAGTAAGCAATGACAAAGGCGAGCGTGTGCAATGTCGAGCCATTTTGGACTCAGGCTCACAACTTAATTTCATCACTAAAGAACTATCTAAACGGCTGAACCTACACCATATTCCAGAAGTGATGTATGTGAATGGAGTCTGCAAAATCCGACAGAAGACGCAGCATCGGGTGAACCTACAGTTGCACTCCAGAATCAACAATTACTCAACACAATTAGAAACGTTTGTCCTTCAGAGCATTACATCCAATCAACCAGATCATCATATCAACAAGAGAAGCTGGTGTATCCCAAATAATATTCAGTTGGCTGATGCGAAATTCGATGAACCTGGTACCATCGACCTACTAATCGGAGCTGAAATCTTTCTTGACTTACTAGCAGTGGGACAAATAAAACTTGGCAAGGGATTGCCTACACTTCAAAACACTGTTTTTGGATGGATCGTAGCAGGGCCTATACAAGACAACATGACATCCTACGCCTTATGTGGTATTTGCAGTGAGGACGAGAGAACGGAGCAACAACTGGAAAGATTTTGGAAATTAGAGGAAGTTGACTCAGCAGATGAAGGCCTCGGACTAACAAGAGGCGAACAGAGATGTGTAGATCATTTCAATCAAAATGTCACACGCACAACTTCTGGAAAATTCAGAGTAAAACTTCCTTTCTCGCAAGATCCAAATGCTCTAGGTGAATCAAAGGAAATCGCATTGCAACGATTTTATTCGCTAGAAAGGAGGCTTGGTCGTCAACCCGATGTCAAACAGCAGTACATTAATTTCATGAGAGAGTATGAGGCTTTGGGGCACATGACAGCAGTAGATCCCAAAGACATAGGAGTTCCACATTACTTCTTGCCACACCATTGCGTCACCAAGCTTGATAGCAGTACAACTAAGTTGCGTGTTGTGTTTGACGCTTCAGCCAAAACAACCTCAAACTTGTCACTAAATGATGTTCTTCAAAAGGGTCCGACAATCCAGGACGAACTATTCTCAATCCTCATAAGGTTCAGATTCCCACGTTTCGTTTTTACTGCAGATATAGAAAAGATGTATCGGCAGGTGGAGGTCACGAAAGAAGACCAGCAATATCAGCTAATTATCTGGAGAGAAGATCCACAACAACCATTAAAATTCTTCAAGTTATGCACGGTTACTTACGGACTAACCTCAGCTCCCTTTCTCGCTACCAAGTGTTTGGAACATCTGGCTAAAGAAGGATCCATAACCCATCCACTAGGATCCAAAGTGTTAAGAAAAGATTTTTATGTGGACGATGTAATGACGGGAGCAGACAGCCTAATTGAATTATTAGACATTCAAACCCAGCTAAAACAACTACTCCTGTGCGGAGGTTTCAATCTTCGCAAATGGTGCGGAAATCATCCACAATTACTACAAAACATCCCCAGGGAAGATGTCGAGCTCGAATTGAACTTCGATAAACCAACAGATGAATCCGTAAAGACCCTAGGATTAACTTGGCAGCCGAAAGCAGATATCTTTTTAATAAAGACAAATTGGAAAGACACGCGAAAGGTCACAAAAAGAACAGCACTTTCTGACATTTCTCATATCTTCGATCCACTTGGATTCATGAGTCCTGTTACTATAATAGCCAAGCTTTTCATCAGAAAACTTTGGGCTCAAAAACTGGACTGGGATGCATCACTACCTATGGATTTGCACACCAGCTGGCTCAAATTTCGAGAAGATTTGAAGTGTCTTAATGACATTCAATTCCCAAGGCACATATCATCAGACGCAAAATATAAACAAATGCAAATACACGCTTTTGCAGACGCATCCGAAACAGCATACGGGGCTGCCGTATACATCAGGACAACACATGAAGATGGCATCATTTCGGTGCGACTACTTTGCGCCAAATCAAAGGTAGCTCCACTGAAGACAACGACAATTCCACGACTGGAGCTGTGTGCCGCAAAATTAGCAGCTCAGTTAGTTCAGCGAATTCGGAAAGATGTTGACTTATCTCATGCCAAGGCCTTCCTGTGGACAGACTCCGAAATCACACTGGCTTGGATTAAATCAGAATCATCATCATATCACACATTTGTTGCTAATCGCGTTGCCGCCATACAAAGATTGACCAGCCCAGATCAATGGAGGCATGTAGGATCCAAGGACAACCCTGCGGATATCGTCTCTAGAGGTATGGCACCTTCCAAACTCGTAAAATGCAACGTATGGTTTTACGGGCCTCTATTCTTACATGGCGCGGAAAGAATCTGGCCACAGCAGCCAACCAACACTGACACGGATGCAGAAAAGAAAAAACAAAAACCAGTTGTGCTAACATCAACAAAGGAAGCATCATGGATGACCACCATCAACCACGGCAATTGTTACCAGAAACTCTTGAGGATTGTCGCATACATGATTCGCTTTGTTAATAGTTCGAGAAAACAAGAAAGGGCTCCATCGCTCATTTTAACAGCCAAGGAACTAGACAGAGCGCTCACAGCAATAGTTTCCCAGGTCCAGAAAGAAGGTTTCCAAGACGAGATGCATCAACTGCAACAAAACCACTCTGTAAACGTCAACAGCGCACTAAAAAGCCTATGTCCATTTTTCGACGAAAGAAAAATCATTCGCGTAGGGGGTCGATTACAGAACTCTGAATTATCATACGACGCCAAACATCCGATGTTACTGCCATACTCTCATCCAGTGACAACACTTATTATGAACGATCTCCACGTTAGAAACATGCACATCGGCCCACAAGGACTGCTCGCAATTGCCCGACAGCGATATTGGCCAATTAAGGGAAAAAACATCGCAAGATCAATAGTGAAGCACTGTATGCGATGTAACAAGGTCAGACCCAAACTGATGACACAACTCATGGGTAACCTACCAGCACCTAGAGTCCAACCAGGCAGACCATTTGTCAACACAGGAGTTGACTTCTGCGGTCCGATCCAAACACACTACAAATTAAGAGGAAAGCGGCCGCAAAAGACCTATATAGCGGTTTTCTGCTGCTTTGCCTCCAAAGCAATACACCTTGAGGTCGCCAGTGATCTCACTACAGAGGGCTTCTTGGGAGCGCTGAAACGCTTCATAGCCAGGAGAGGAAATTGTCGTACCATCTATTGCGACAATGCGACCAATTTCGTGGGCGCAAAAAACCAGCTGTTAGAATTGCGGCAATCCATCCATGATAAGGAAGCACATACGAAAATTTCCACGTTCTGCCAAGCTAGAGGAACCGATTTCCAGTTCATTCCTCCAAGAGCTCCACATTTTGGCGGCCTATGGGAAGCCGCTGTAAAATCGGCAAAATCTTTGCTCCAAAGAACAGTATCATCAGCCGACCTCACATTTGAAGAACTGTCGACGCTCGTTGCAGAAATTGAAGCCATTCTCAATTCAAGGCCTCTAACGCCATTATCCTCCGATCCAAATGACCTTACAGCTCTAACTCCAGGACATTTTCTAATCGGAGAACCACTAACTGCTACCGTTGATCCAGAAGCCGCTCCGCAACCTATCAGTTTAATCCGACGATGGAAATTGGTTTCACATGTAAAACATGAGTTCTGGAGGAGATGGTCAACTGAATATCTCTGCGAGCTTCAACAACGACACAAATGGAAAGTGCACAGTAAAAATGCCCAACCAGGAATGATGGTTCTCATCAAAGACGACAACTTGCCACCGCTCAAGTGGCAGCTCGGGAGAATTGAGAAAACCATACAGGGAGATGACGGACTAGTTCGAGTTGCAGATATTCGAACGACATCCGGAGTATTGAGACGTCCCATTCATAAGTTAGCTCCTCTTCCAATTGAAAAATTGGAAGATTGCAGCAATCCTAATCGACCTGAAGCTCCATTGGATCACCATGATCCAGATGACGAGAGACCGCCTAAGACAAAGAAGTTGAGAACATCTACCAGCTCAGCATTGCTAAGCACTTTACTACTCACCTGCTTCGTTCTGCCCATATTTGGAAAGCCGTCATTTTAAGTCAGCCCCTTCAGTTCACAACCAGGAATATATTTTGAGAACCTAGGCGCAGCAAACCTAGTCAGCAATGAATGGTCTCTTATTGTCTATTACAATATGGAGAATTATTGGAAGGAAGCTGATGCAATCAGTAATAGCATAGCTCGCCTAAACCAACTTTGCAACCTACTCAAAGATAGAAGCCATTGTAACATTATTACACATCAATTCACCATGCTAAAGGACGACATTGTCACAGGCGATCAGCTGTTTCAGATGACATCATCGCCTAGAACCAAAAGAGCTGCACTCAACATTATTGGAAACATGGCCTCCGCATTATTCGGAGTTCTTGATTCAGAATATGCTGAACATATGACCACCACAATAGAACACATCAAGAACAACGAAGATCATCTGTTGGATTTAATAAAAAACCAAACATCTATCATAGACTCCACTTTGAATGTCATGAAACACGATCAGGAAGCTACAGCAAATCAACTAGCAGCTATAGTTAACCAAATAAGAAACATAAACCATCGAATAAACAATATTTCCGAGGAATTTTACCAGCAGAGGGTAGCAGAAACATTCTCTACTCTAGCAGTGCAGACTACCCTGATGACAACAAGGTATCAACGGGCTCAATCAGCAATTCTGAATGTCCTGACTGACACTCACCACGGCAAAATAAATCCGCTGCTGATATCTCCACGACAATTAAGACAAGAATTAAACACTATAAAGGATCACTTGCCATCAACGCTCAGATTGCCTACGCGTCCAAACAACATTCTTCAGCTCTACAGGCTCATGAATGTCGAAGGTCGAGTGACTAAGAAATATGTGATATTTCGAATAAAGCTCCCGCTATTTGCGTTTGAGGAATTCGAACTCTATCGCATCATACCAATTCCAGTAGTTATCAAGGCCACCTTCCTAGCCATAAAACCATCATCTGAATTCTTGGTCATCAATCTTCACAAAGACAAATATTATCCACTCTGTAGCCAGGAATTCCATTTATGCGAAAGTATCGGCGAGTCAGAGCATATGTGCTTTCAACGGCATCCAATATACAGGCGAGGTGCCAACATAAGTTCCTGTGAACTGAATTTCTTCATATACTCCCAGCCGTCCAAAGGTTGTAACCTAATCAACGCAGAAGATTTGCCGAAGTGGATTCAACTTTATAATCCAAACAAATGGATTTATTCCATGAGAACAAGCACCACCATCACAATCGTATGTGGCAGTGACACTAAGCAACAAGTGCTTCAAGGTACAGGGATCTTGAGCATTGAAAATGACTGTGAGATCAGACATGATCATCTGGCTTTGCAGTCCCATAACAACTATCCAAAGACAATTAGATCATCATTCAATCCCACTAAAAATCTCACGGAATTTATATATCCGAGAGATTCAAACCATACCGACAAGCTGCAACCACCTATGGCGGATCATCACCATCAGGACGAACTGGAAATCCTACAGAAGCAAGTTCACCAGCTCAAGGAGAACGAGATTCTACCACACCACATCAATACCAACCATACGCATCAACTGACGCTGGGCTACGCAGCACTTTTAATAGCCCTGGCGATTGCAGCATATCAACTGTACAGATGTAGCACAAGGCGACGTCCCTCCAATGGACATGGACCAATCCCAGCTCCTCGAACATCAACTTGCAGACAATTCGACATAGATCCGGAGCTCATCAGCGAAGATCATTGCCCAGTACCTGGCCAAGGCGGCGGAGGATGTTAAGAATCATCAAATTCCATCAATTTAATTTTAAGTTCTTATTAACAAATAAATTATCAAATTTATATTCATTTTGCTGAAATTGTCAAGTCCATATTTTTATCTTATTTTTTGTCTCTAAAAGAATTTAAAATCTCATTTAAAATGTCACATAAGCACAATGCATAAAATTTTCAATTATCTCGAACGGTAACATGATGCCTCAACGGGTAAAATTTCACTTTGAAAACTGTTTGTATGAAAATCTTCTTCAATCGAAAATTGCAACTTAGCATTTATTTGTAAGACAATGGTCTGCTAAAGGAAGAGTTAATTTATTTTTTGTTGTTTTGTTTATTATTGTCATAAGTATAAAAGAAATTGTTTTAAAATAAAGAATTTAGTCGAAGCAATTCAGACGTGTGAGACAGAAGTGGCTGCAGAGCTACTTCTTTTTTCTATCATACAGCTACACTTGTGTTTAGGTGTTACACCTATTACACAGCGCATCAAAGATCACGGTGTTACACCCTGATCTACCAATTTAATAGCGGAGAAGCAAAAGAGTTTCTTCGCTCTACAAAAACAGTACTCTATCAAGGAAATGCTACCAAAGCATAAAGCTTGGATGTATATAGAAAAGAAACTCACACCATATACACAGTAAGCGTTGGAGAAGTCATTTTTGCACTAGAGACAGTAAAACCAATCTCGGTATGCCACTATGACGGATATAAAACGGAGCATCCTCGTCTAGTCATTGTGAAGAAGTCACGACATGGTTACCCGTTTATTAAGAAGCCAATGAACACAAAAGGGTTGGACTTGTTCACTTATATCAATGCCAAATTTGTTTATGTAGAACGTCACATAAAGGCGCAAATCCAAACGCTCTACCTTAATCTCCTGAAAAGGAAATGTGAACTTGAAAGGGAGGTCTTAAAAACCCAGCTAGTCGCAGCCCATCAACATCCCACAGAATTTGCTTTCATGAGAATGAAAGAGCCAGGGTATACCGCCATATCAAGAGGAGAAGTCCTCTACCTCATCAAATGTCAAGCAGTCGAAGTTATAATCCGAAAAACCGAACGGTGTTTTAGCGAGCTCCCCGTCACATATCAAAATCGAAGCTTCTTCATCACACCGATAACACATCTGCTCCAAGAATTTGGTACGGAGATAATTTGCTCGTCGACCCTTACCTCAACTTATTTTCTACACGGAACCTGGTATGGATTTTCGCCACAAATCCATCGCTTAGAGTCACCCGAGTCACTAAAACCATCAGAAGATATACCGTGGAAATATAATGATCCTCATGAATTGATTAAATCTGGAATATACTCTTATGAAAGTGTCAATGACCTACGAAAGCAGATAATGTACCCTTCAGAACGTCAAGCAATTGAGAACATCGTTACCAAGGCTTTAGTCGGACACGACATAGATCAACAGGATTTCAACATTCTACAGCTCTTCTCGAATCATCATTTTACTCAAATATCGGAATATCTGTTTCAAACCTGGTCTATATTCTCAACGTTAGGTCAAGCATCTGCTGGATTCATTGGGTTGTGGCTCATAATACGCTTAGTTAAATACCTCATAGGGGTAATTATCAACGCCAAGCTCATCTCTACACTCCGAGGAAAAAGCTGGTGGCTACTCGCAGCAACGTGTAACACACTTACCACATATCTGGTGCATAAAGACTTGCGACAATCTCATCAAGAACCAAACATACAATTGACGTCGGTGTGCACCGAGTCACCTCAACAAGCAGCAGAGGAGACCAATGAACTTCCGACAAATGGAGTTCGAGAGTTAAGTAGCAGCACTGTGACATTAGACTCACTTCAACGCCAAACAAAAATATATCCATCATTAATTTCTAAATCATAAACCAACTTGCATTGCATTTTCCTCCCCTTTATCCAAAAACAAACTCATCTCCATTCCATATCCTTTATCTATATCCCTAATCTGGGGCGAGTCGGAGCGCCCATCAAATAACTCCTTGCACTAGGAATCCATTGTGGTTCGGAGGAAATGCCAGCCACATAACCCCATTTAATTAGTATTTTTTTTCTATCTTTGAAATACAGATATTTCAAGGCGGCCCAAAATGTTCAACGTCCCGGTGAACAACCCGTTGCTGCAACCATCAAATGTTCAACGTCCCACAAAGTGAACAACCCGTGGCTGCAACCATCAGCAAGTACGAAGAACAATAATTAGGTCAACCAATGCTGAAACAACTACGCTCAGCAGTTGGGAAATTGCGACAAGTTGTGACCGGCAATAACCCCCGGGTTCATCATTCCAATCAGCCAGCACGCACCTACCATCGTTGGGCAGTGAGTACCACGCCGCCGCGAAAGCAACAGTCAGAATTATTATAAAGTTTATATTATCTTAAAGTCATTGTGTATTAATTAAAGTGTTTTCATTATTCTTGTATTTATAATAATGATACTGGGAGCGTTAACCCCACTTTAGGGTATAAAGTAATTAATAGGAACGGTACTAAGCACGTGTCAACTGACATGAATGACAAATCTCCTTACAGTAAAGCAGGTAAGTTTGAACCACCGATTCTAGTAAAAAATTTAGACTTAAAAAAATGTTTCGAATTTTTGAAGTCAAGAAATATTGAATTTTATTTCTCTAAAAGTAGAAGGAAAGAAACACTTGATGGATGAGCTCAGGAGGAGGAGGGTACAGGGTTACACTTACTCCGGATCAGACGAAAAGCCAGTTAACTTAATTATTAAAAACATTTGTAGCTCGTACAGTTGAGAAGAAATTAGAGATGAACTACAGTCCTATTTTCCAGATATTAAATTTAATAAAATCGCTAGGTTTGAAACGAAGAAATCCAAAGAGAACGATATTGATCTCGATATGATTCTTTTACAAATTGCCCCCAAGCAGGACTACAGAGAGTTGTTGAAACTCAAGTCTTTAGCCGATCAAAGAAATCACATTGAAAGACTGATTGGCAAGGGACCACTTCAGTGTTTCAGATGCCAAGCCTTCAGGCATAGGGCAGCAATTTCGCATCGAGCTGCGTCAACTGTGGGCTGGATCACCTAGCCAACTATAGAGGATGCCGTAATTATAAGAAATATTTAGAAAATCAGAAAATAATACCGCGTTTACATCGCCTCGAAAACAAGCGTTTTCGTCAAAAAATCGCGTTTTGGGCGAAAACACAATCGAAAACAAATGTTTTATCATACAAATCGAAAACAACTTGGAAAGCTGTTTTCGATGAAAACGACCACGAAGACAAGAAAAGTGTGGACAAGAACCCAATTCAGCGTTCAGCACTTGTTATACGCATGTCATTTTCTGTGTCGAGACTTTTTTAAAATTTGAGTTTGCCATGGAAAAAATTTAAATCGAAATAATTAAAGTATTTATCTAGCATTTTTCTAAATAAACTGTCACTCGAAAACTAGAAAGGCGATGTGAACAGTAATTCGTTTTCCGAAAACACTTGCATGAAAACACGTGTTTTCGAGGCGATATAAACGCCGTATAAGAAGGGAAAACTCAAAACCAATTATGCCAAATAGGACTTATGAATTATTAAATAAAGGGGGCCAATCTTTTGCAGACATGCTTAAAAGGGGAAATCTCGCATCGGGTAATCAAGTCCACACTAATAGCATAGTTTCTAATAAAAATACTGTGAACTCAGATCTTGGAATTATCCTAGAAAAATTAAACGTTATAATGAGTGAAATAAAATAAATGGTTAACTGTGTTTTGTCTTATGCTTCGCGCAATGGATAAGACATTGCGCATTTTAGAACTTAACGTCCGATCCATTAGATCGCAAAAAAGAAGAATGGAGTTAGCATTCTTAATTTCTGAACTTAATTTTCCAGACATATTACTAATCTCGGAAACGAGAATTAAAAAATCTCATAATGTTGAATTAGGGAACTATAAATTTATTAATAATGAGGAAGGCGTAGGCGTGGCTATTCTAATCAAAGAAAGTATAACAACAAACTCAATCAACTTAGATCTTGGGTACCCACCGCCTTTGTTAAAATCCCATATGTTTCAAATGGTCGTAGTAGATCCCTAATAATAGGTATTCCCTCGAACACCAGGTCGGCGGACATGCACCAGATCATGTCCAGAATTGATAACCTAGCACAAACTCACGGAGATATATTAATTGGAGGGGACTGGAACAGTAGGCTCCCCAAATGGGGTGATAAAAAAATAATAGTAATGGTAAAGCGATTAATGACTGGTTCTCAGGTAACAGCGCTACAGACTTATCGATTGTCCACCCGGGAGGATGTACATACTCCGAAGGGGATTCAGATATAGACTTTTTTTATCAACTAGTTTTAATATGTAGTAACGATAAAAGTTTAATATGTAGTACCTCCATCTCGAAAAATCACCGTATCTCTGTTAATAACTTCAAATGCAAAACTGTTGCCTCCTTCTCTGACCACTACGGTATCCTGCTTCAATTGAACATCGGCATTGATAATTTCACTATTAGACAAACCAAAAAAATGTTCTCGTACAATAACGTTAACTGGTGTATGAAATTGACCATTGGATTAACAAATTCGAGGAAATTATCAAGAATCCTAACAATGAACATGTAATCAAGAATCCAAAGCCTTTTGCGCCTAAAATGCCCCCCGATATTTCATCCCTTCTAAAAACCAAACATTCAAAACAACTCGACGCTACGAATTAAATAGCCACAAGGTCAATAGCAATCAAAAAGTATTATTACATCTAACAAATATTTGTTAAAGTTATTCCTCAACAAAATAAAATTATTTAATAAAACGAAATTATTGGCTAATCAGTAGTCATAAAATATTGGCTAAAATGGTGCCCCTGTGAGGTGATTTGTGATAACTAAAAAATAATTGCTTCCTAAAGACAAATAAAAACAGAATTTTTATATATATAAAACAAAGTACATTAATCCAATTCGCGAAAAAGTGAAAAATAAAATCGCAAATTTTACATATTTGAGTAACGGTGAAATTTCTCAATAAGTGGGCATCGTGGCTTTAATTCGTTTAACAAAATTGGCAAATAATTGCAAAATGTGATGACCTAACGGATCAACAAAAATTACCAGCTATAAATATAGTTAAATGCAAAAATATTGCTAAAAAAAAAATAGAATTCTTCCCTGTATACTAAAATTCTAACTAAAGATAAATAAATAAATATATATATAAATTTTTTTTTCTCCTTTGGCTAAATTAATAGAATAAGTAATATACATAAGTATAACATATGGAAATTACCTAAATATGAAATGTAAACAAAACTTGGATAATTAAACAAATCGATATGTTCAGTTATTATTTAATATAATTCAATAGGTTACGATAAATATAACTAATTACCAGAATTAGAAAGAAATTAGTTTATAAGTCCCTTATTTTTATGTTTTAGTTTTTCTTTAAATTTATTAAAACATTTTCTTTTTCTTCTAAAAATTAACAGAATTTTAGTTAACTTGAAATGTAAAACTAAATGAATTTTCCTTAATAGAATAGAGAAATGTTTGTGACACTAAGTAAAAATCACGTCGACTATGGAAGATTATAAACATATGTACATTAGCTTAAGATTAATTATATCCAATATAATATACATTCATCAAAATTGTCACAGCAAATTAGACCGAAATTTATTCAGGGGGGAGTATTGTGGCAGTCTTAATTCGATTACAACGCCATCGAAGAAAATAGCAGTCTACATTCGATTACAACGCCATCGGAGAAAATGGCATAAAACATCGCCCACACATAGAAGGAAGAAGAACTATCTTCCGCCATTGCAAAACACGTACCGAGACTGAGCACATCGTCACAGAGACACGGAAGAAGAAACCTGGAAGGAATCGTCCACCATTACGGAACGATTCTCACAACTCGACGCTACGAATTAAATAGCCACAAGGTCAATAGCAATCAAAAAGTATTATTACATCTAACAAATATTTGTTAAAGTTATTCCTCAACAAAATAAAATTATTTAATAAAACGAAATTATTGGCTAATCAGTAATCATAAAATATTGGCTAAAATCTACTTCAAGAGAAACTGAGGAAAATTAAACCGGGCCCTCAAGCCTTTAAAAATATTTACAATATTATTGGAAATAAAAAATTTAAAAAAGATTGCACAATCTGATCTAATAGGAAATATTATGTGATGCTAATGGAATAGTGGAAGCTTGTAGCTGGTAGCCCTAAGCATATAATACATAGAGGAGTCACGCAGAACAAAAATTTGTGCTCGGCAGTTATCTTCTTCTTTCCTCGGGGACCCAGCGCTCCTGCTACTATAATACCAAATCTGTTTTAGAGTGCTAAGTTGGTAGCAGATTATTGTAAAGCAAGTTAATGGGAGTATTACGGTGAGGTAAGGGAATCTGGGGGGAAGTTTGTCTGGGTCCCTGTCGTCTGCTATGCGTGGATTGAGTTTTTTTCTTTTATGCGCGTTCGGAGAAAAAAATCGAAGTCGTCTGCCCATGAACAAAATGAAATTTTGGGTGAACTAAATGTACTTTTTTGTTTTATCTTAGGAATATATCTTAGGAATAATATTCTCTGAGATAATAAATTTTTTTTTGTTGGGGTCATTATAAAATTTAAAATATGAGATTACAGATTTTATATGATCGGTTAATGGACGCCTTATTGCAAGCTGAGTACTCTAAATCTCACCCGATGAGGTTTTTCACGGGGTTTGAAAGAGGGGAAAACTGAAAATCAAACCGAATTTCGTTTATTAATGACGGAAAATGAGGAATGAGATATACCAGAATTCGTAGAAATAAATTTCTTTTCTGGCGACAATTATTTAAAGGACAATTCGCTTCGTTATTTTTGTGGTTTTATCCTTTTTAAATTTCTGCAAAAAAACAATTGTGAAAATTGCAAATGCTTACTTAAAAATGAAGATGTAAGTTTATGCGGGTCAGAAGTATTCTTATTCAATAAGAATTATAATTGCTCTGCTTGCCAATTCAAACTAAGAGCTCTTACAGATGAATTTTTTTCCTTAGTGAAATTTCATAATGAAATATTCTCTTATCATTTCAATAAATATCCATTCATAGCTAATATAAAAAAAACTATTTTCGATTTATGTGTCCAGGCAACAAACCAAAGAGAAGATTTGAAGAACTGGTTTAGTGTGTCCAATAAATGTTACGAACATCGCCAATATATTTTAAATCACTTATTGCTGATTTTAATAAGAAAAAATAGTTGGTTGGCACAAAAATTAACCGCTAAAGATGCAAGCAATAGAAATACGCGGAAACTAAAAATGGGTGACTTCGTAAGTAGTAGAGCTAGGCGGGTACGGCGGCACCTCCAAGGTGGCGCCGTACCCGCCTAGGATTTGGGGGGGTCTGAAAGCTCTTCATGTACGTGTACGAGGAGTTTTAGGTTTGTGTCTTGGATAAGGTGGCTTAGAGTTGGTGTGTGGAGATGGGCGAAAGCTCTTTATGTTTGTGTCTTGGATAAGGTGGCTTGAAAGCTCTTGATGTGGGTGTATGGGGTATTTTTTGGTGTGAGTCCTGGATAAGGTGGCTTACAGTCGGTGGTTGGAGATGGGTGAAAGTTCTGGTCTTGGAGGTGGTGTAGAACCGGCATGGGATTTGGGGTGTGACTGCAAGCTCTGGATGTAAGCTTGTGTCTTGGATGGGGTGGTCCAGAGCAGGCATGGGATTTGAAGGTGGTGCAGAAATGGCATGGGATATGGCCCAGAGCAGACATGGTATTTGAAGGTGGCGCAGAACGGGCATGGAATTTGGCCCAGAGCAGGAATTGAAGGTGGTGCAGAAATGTCATTTGGCTGAGATGGGTATATTATTCTCAACAACAACCTGGTGCGATCTCTAGGCTATGATCTGGATTGCAACCATATACCATGATATATTATTATTATCTTTCAAAGAATTTTTAATGAAAATACTCACCTCAAGTCGCTGATATTACAACAACCGCAACTTGAAAATTGCTAAGTGATCAAAAAATCATATCTGAAAAAGATATTTCCCATAAGCAGTAACGATGCAGCGAAGGCTCCCATTTGACTTGTGATGTAATTATTATTATTATTATCCTGAACATGCTGCATATATTATATTTTAAAACAATAAATTTAAGGTAAAATACCTTTCACAAACCACAAATATTACACACACTAAGAAGTGGCAGAAAGCTACCGCAAAAATACTTCACATAAACTCGATCACATACTAAAAACAATGAATATTCCCATTATCAGCTAACTCAAGCCATAATTATTCAATCCTGAATGTATTGGATAAATTCTATTAGTTAAACAGATCACCTTAAGTGCTAATTATACCCAACGAATAAATTTTAATGATGGTTAAATAAGCAAACATCGGGTTCCTTATCAAGCAAAGATGTAAAAATTTCAGTCTTCCCATGCTGCGAACGTTTATTGAGATAAACAAAGTTCATCAATGAAATGTAATCAGCAAGTTAGTACTGAAAAGAAAAAAAATTAAACGGCAGAGCAAACTGCTGAAATATTTAATAAAGTTAGGGTATTAAAAAGAATTGTTGTTGTTGTTGTTGCAGTAGTAGTAATAGTTACAAAATAAAAAAACCTATTAATTTGAACACATATTTTATTTTTTATTTTGATAAATCATAAAATTATTTGTTTATTCAAGACGTAGCACAGTATTATTTTTCACCCGGTCTCCTTATCAAGCATAGATGTGAAAATTTCAGTCTTCCCATGCTGCGAACGTTTATTATGATAAACAAAAGGAAGTTTTGCTCCATATATTGAAATTGAAATTGATATGCTGCGAATTTAGTGAGGGTCAGTTTCCTAAAATCAAAGACAATTTTGAACAGGTATAGATGGATTCCTTATTATACATAGGCGTGAAAATTCTAAAGTCAGCTTTAAACCATATCACGAATAATATTAAGATAAACAAAGGGATCAGGTGCAAGTCTTCGGGTACTGATTAACTCAGCGGTTCCTTACCTCAATTCCTACCGTGTTTTCTAGTGTATCATTTGAATAATGTAAACATTATCAGTATAAAAGAAAAGTTCACTTCATGCTACCCTCAAAATCACAATGGATAACGACGCTGAAAGAAGGCTGCAAGTTGTAAGTATTGAACTTTATTATCATGAAAAGGAAAAGGAATTTAATTTATTTTTTATATTTCAGAGAAACTCATTGCGCAGGTTAGTGCGCCTGCTTGCCTATGGTGAGCATGTAATGGATACTCTAAAAGAGAAGCGTCGAAGGGCGAAGAGAGCACGAGACAACGCTAAGGAGCAACTGAGATCGATGGAAGTTGCGTTGAGTGCTGAGCGGCAGCGCATACAGTGGCTGGAGCAGCTTACACAGGAGTGTAAGCTGAATCTCCAGCATGCCGAAGATCAAAGAAATAAAGTAACAAAAAAGAATACAAGCTCATGAAATGTTTAATTAAATTAGGTTATTAAGAGATTTGTATAGAATTTAAAATAAAAAAATTATTATTAGAATAAAACTTATTTGTGTTACAACGCTAAGGAGCAACTGAGATCGATGGAAGTTGCGTTGAGTGCTGAGCGGCAGCGCATACAGAGGCTGGAGCAGCTTACACAGGAGTGTAAGCTGAATCTCCAGCATGCCGAAGATCAAAGAAATAAAGTAACAAAAGAATACAAGCTCATGAAATGTTTAATTAAATTAGGTTATTAAGAGATTTGTATAGAATTTAAAATAAAAAAATTATTATTAGAATAAAACTTATTTGTGTTAAATGTTTATAATTCTGCTCTCATTTTTCCACGGTTTTCTAGGTAATTGATCGCGCTCCTCTAAAGTGGGTTATATGCTGTGCATATTTACGCAGATCATTTTCAATGAGTGCTCTATTGGATAGTGACTTTATTAGTTTTTTGGTTGGGTGTTGAGAAAAAGCCCCAGTCCTTTCCTATATAGCTTTAGAAATAATCCTTGCCCACGTTTTCCTAGTGCTATATAAGAAAACATCAGGTTCCTTATCAAGCAAAAGTGTGAAAATTTCAGGCTTCCCATGCTGCGAATGTTTATTGAGATAAACAAAGTGCATTAGTGAATGTAATCAGCAAGTTAGTACTGAAAAAAAAAAATTAAACGGTAGAGCAAACTGCTGAAATATTTAATAAAGTTAGGGTATTAAAAAGAATTGTTGTTGTTGTTGTTGTTGTTGTAGTAGTAATAGCTACAAATAAAAAACCTATTAATTAGAACACATATTATTTTTTATTCTGATAAATCATACAATTATTTGTTTATTCAAGATACAGCACAGTATTATTATTCACCAGGAAATTTCCTTTTCTTGTTGTTAGGATTGTAAAAATTAGGGATTTCACTTGAATTATCGGTATAAAAACTATAATTAACTGGAATGGCATCAATTTGTACAAACTTGAAAATAAATGTCTTCCCCTGCGGTCCAGAATTGATTACGTGGTTTCCTTTGTTGTTGATGTCTTGTAAGGCTGCATCAGAAAGTGAACTGTACCTGGCTGGTAGCAAAAGCTGATACTCCTCTAACTCAAGGTGAATCCGAACACCATACACTGTTTCAAGCCTGCTTGCAGATTTTATTTTATATGGGGTTCCAAACTGCATGTCGGACATCCTTAAGTAAGGGGAGTATTCCAAGCTTTTGAGTTCTGTTGCTGTATCCATGTTGCTGTGGCTGATGCTGTTGATCTCCAGGTGATTGGGGTTGAACTGCTAGCGTTCTTCTTCACAGTTCTCATTATATACCCTAAATTTAGAAGCACGATTGAACTTGTCCATGCGTTAATTTCACATAGATGCGATGCAACTTTGGGGTGGAAGTTTTCATGATGCACCTGTGTAAACAACTTTTGGGAGCCTAGGAATTCGCTACGTCAGCAGTTTTTGCACCTGCGTGAGAAAGCTATAGACCGGAAGTTGGTAAATTGAATTCCATGCGCCTGTGTAAACAACTTTTGGGGGGAAGGGTAGGGATTTGTCTGTCTGTCTGTGACTATGGTGATGCAATTCCATCTAAGACAGCCGGATACCGGAAGTTGGTAAATTTTGTACTTGCCCATGAGTTCCATGCACCTATGTAAACAACACTTAGGGTCAGGAATTTGCTACATAGGCAGATTTGCATGATCGAACTTGTTTATGTTGTGCAATTGCGTGTATTATAAAAGAAGCAGTAGCGGCAGTATTTTCACAGTTTACAACGAGCATCCGCGAGTTAACTAGTAAAGTGATATTAATTACTACTCCTGCTAATACTGATGATTATAACTTTTAAAATGGATACACGCAGCATTATGAGTGAACTAAAAAAGCAAGCAGCAGATTGCTTAAGGGAGGGAGACGCGGTGCAAAGTGTAATTATTACCAAAGTGTGTGGTTTATTCATTAAAAAAATAAAAGCAGCATGCAGGGTTGAAAAGCAGATTGGGACCAAACAACACTGTTCAGGCACTGGCCTGAAGTAAGGAAAAACTTACAAAAGCAGGCGACGATTGTATACTTTGCAAAACGTCAAAGTATTTAATACAAATTTACAAGTAGGCGTCGGCCCGGTTTCAGACTATAAAAGGGCGGCCGGAATCAAGAAAAGTCAGTCGACCTTATTCATCCAAACCATCAAGAAGTCAAGTCCCGCTGAAGTTCCAGTTGCTGTTCCTTGAGTTGAAGTTTTTTTCGTTCCAGTTGGAGTTCCAGTTACATTCCATTTGCCAGGTTATTGGGTTAAATAAATAAATACATGTTAAAGGTATAATTGGTTTTACTGATTTATTTCACACTGTGGCACAAACATGTCCCACTGGGACATCGTGTCCATACACTAATAAGAGCGGGTTAGACGGGGCATACATGTCAGTTCCTGACAACGCTCCAACTGTCCCGCCCTGATTCAGAACAGCACAAACACAACAAATATACAATTCACAGAGTCGAATTGGTTTTGGTAAAGAAATAAAATTCAAATTTACGCTGGGTCGTTGTGCTTCTTGGTGAACACAGTTTGGAGGAGCTATTCAGTGAGGTCGATGCAATACAAATTGCCATTTATCTCATATCCGCTACACTAGGTCCCGCATTAAACAAACACTATCAAAATTGTATTGCACAACTAAGAGGTTTACAAGTATTGTTGAAGGCTGGCAGCAGCCACCATGGAGCAGGTGTGCAGGAAGGAGGAAGAAGTGAAAAAAGAAGTGCTCGTGTACGCTGGGAAGAGCTGCATAATGCGTTTGCATTACGAATCAGGACAGGCGTCATCATTAATATAAAGCACATCGAAGTGAAGCAATTTCTAAAGGATGGTTATGCTTTGTTTGAGCGGCGCGTTAAGAACATTTTAAAGAAGAACATTTCATCAAGACATCAACGACTTTAAGCTGCGAGTATGTTAAGCATGGTGTCAATGATGGTGATGTTATAAGCGACATAAAATACTTTCACACCAAAACTACACCCATTGGGAGCACTGATGATCTGGAACAGTGGTTTTTGAAAAACGTGCAGGATGATCTATTGACCCAGGTTGAGGAATTCCAAGAGAAAGATAGCGGTTAAGCTTTACATACCATAGTGAACTTAATGGTGAATATAAACAAATACGAACCATTAAGAGGATCATCCTATATAAAATTGCCACAAAGCATCGCAGCAAAACAGGCATGCGTAAATGTGAGGAATAATGATAATGCATGCTTTGCGTGGGCAGTGGTCTCAGCTTTGTATCCAGTAGAGCGTAGGGATCATGCTTATAGAACATCAAAGTACTCGCACTACAACAATGTGCTAAACTTGAGCGGTATCACTCTTCCAGTTACACTGAGTCAAATAAAAATATTTGAAGCAAACAATGGATTATCGATTAATGTTTTCATACTGGAAAAGGAAAAGACAAATGAATACACGACTGTTCCAGCTTACTTAACGAAGAAGAAATTGGATAAACACATCAAACTGCTAATGATAAAGTCAGATTATGACTGCAGTGAGGATGGTGATGATAGTGACGGTGATAGTGATATTGTTTATCATTTCTGCTGGATTAAAGACTTATCACGTTTGGTGAGCAGGCAGACGTCTAAAAATAAACGTAAAAAATATATCTGTGATAGATGTTTATTTTATTTTAATACTGAAGAAATGCTCGCAGCGCATGTGTCTGAGTGTGAAAAGGTGAATGACTGTAAAGTTGCTTTTCACAAGGAGAAATTTATCACTTTTAAAAATTATAATTATAAGAATCCGGTGCCATTTACAGTATATGCAGATTTGGAGTCGGTATTGATACCTGTTACCGATGGTGGTAGTAATGGTGATAAAACGAGAAAAATTCAAGAACATGAAGTTCATAGTATTGGATTATATTTTCACTGCTACTACGATGACTCTTTATCATTTTACCGATCAAATCGTGGAAAAACGTGTCTTCAGTGGTTTACATTGCAGCTGCAGGAAATAGCAAATATAGCTGAAGAGAAATTAAAAGATATAAAACCACTAGCGCCCTTATCAGCGCAGGAAAAGTGCATACAATATAACCAACCATGCTGCCATATATGCGAGAAACCCTTTGCGCTTGGTGAAACTAGAGTGAGAGATCATTGACACCTCACAGGTAAATATCGTGGACCTGCACACAACAGCTGCAACATCAATTATAATGATTGCCGCAACATCCCAGCCATTTTCCACAATTTATCAGGATATGATGTGCATTTCATAATCAAGGATGTAGCACTAACCATACCAGGAAAAGTGGATCTTTTACCGTTAAACAAAGAGCGGTACATTTCATTTACCAAACACATTGAAAATAGCACCATCAAGCTGAGATTCATCGACTCCTATAGATTTATGGATGAATCTTTGGATAAATTAGCCGGATTGCTGCCTAAGGAAAAATTAATAATTACAAAAGCTCAATGGCAAGACCTGGATGATGAAAGCTTCAACCTTCTCACGCGCAAAGGAGTTTTCCCATATGACTTCATCGATGGCTGGGACAAGTTGGAATGTAATAGTTTACCTAGCAAGGAGCATTTTTATAATAAAATGATTGATGAGCCGATAACTGAAAAAGACTATGAACATGCGCAAAAAGTGTGGGACAAATTTAACATAAATAGCCTGGGGGAGTATTCAGATTTGTATTTAAAAACAGATGTTCTTCTGCTGGCGGATATTTTTACAAATTTTAGAGCTATCGGACTCGAGACCTACAAACTTGACCCTGCCCACGTCTTCACACTGCCTGGATATACATGGGCAGCTATGCTGTATTACACGGGAGTGCGCTTAGAAAGGATAATGGATGTTGACATTCTTTTATTTATTGAAAAATCTTGTCGAGGTGGAATTAACCAATGCTGTTGCAGATATAGTGAAGCCAACAATAAATATATGAACAACTTAAACCGGATGAAGAAACTAAATATCTGATGTACTATGATTGTGAATAATTTATATGGATGGGCCATGTCGCAATCACTTCCAACAGGAAATTTCAAATGGATTGATAATGTTGATGTTATGAGTGTTGATGATAATTCACCGGTCGGCTATATGTTGGAGGTAGATCTTGAATACCCACAGGAGCTGCATACTTTGCATAAAGATTTCCCATTTTGCCCGACTCATTCAGCACCACCAGGATCAAAACAAGGCAAACTTTTAACCACTTTACACACCAAAGAAAAATATGTTATACATTATCGCAACCTAAAACAATGTTTATCACATGGACTAATACTCAAGAAAATTCACCGCATTCTGCAGTTCGATCAATCACCATGGCTTAAACCATATGTGGATTTAAATACAAATAAAAGAAAGCAAGCCAAAAATGCCTACGAGAAGAACCAATATAAGAAAATAATTAATGCTGTTTTCGGAAAAACTATGGAAAATGTGCGAAAATATTCAAACATAAAACTATGTACAAAGTGGGAGGGGCGGTATGGTGCTAGAAACCTCATTGCAGCACCGAATTTCCATAGTCGCGCAATTTTCAATGAAAATTTAGTAGCAGTTGAATTAAGAAAGCTGGTTGTTAAATTCGATAAACCATTATACATTGGTATGGCGATTCTCGACATTTCTAAAATAGCACTGTACGAATTCCACTATGACTTTATGCTAAAAGAGTTGGATGCTGATAAATGCAAAATAATGTACATGGATACGGATTCATTAGTATATGAAATAAAAAATGCTGACATATACGATATTATGAAAAGAAACATAGATAAATTTGATACTAGTGATTATCCTATGGTCAACCAGTTTAATATGCCGCAAGCAAATAAAAAAGTTCCTGGATTGATGAAAGATGAATTAAATGGCCGAATAATGACATTGTTTGTAGGCTTAAGGTCTAAAATGTACTCCCTTGAAATAGATGGTGTTGATGAAGTGAAGAAAGCAAAAGGGGTGAAGAAGAACGTTGTAGCGAAAACTTTGCAGATTAGCGATTATATTGAATGTGTGCAGGATTCAAAAAGCAAGGTAGCTGAGCAAAAAAGCATTCGTTCATATAGTCATAAAGTGTACACTTTAAACCAAGCAAAGATCGCCTTAGACCCACAGGATGATAAACGCTGCATTATGGACAACGGGATCGACACTCTACCATGGGGGCATTTTTCAGTGCAGCAGCAGCAGCAAGAAGACATGGATGTAGAATAAAACTCACACAAGTGCAATATGTAAATAGTATGAATAAAAGAATAATTATAACTTTTTATAAAAAAAAATCTGTTTTATTTAAAAAATCCCTTATTACAAAAACATTTTTCAGAACACATCGGCCTTCGTGTATTATGCAGGATAAGAAGCCATTTGTTGTTGTTGTTATTGTTGTCTTTAGTTTGGGGCATCCCTCTTCTTCTACATCATATATGGTTAGCTCCTCTCCAAATAATTCCTGAATCCATTGTTTCTTTCCAGCTCCTTTAACATAGATTATTTTATCATGCGGCAGATCTCCAACTGAATATAGTGTGCGGTAGGGAATGTATCCATCACCCCATCTGAATCCATGGTGATTGCGTCTCAGCCACTCAACTTGTTTCTTTTCAGACCGAGTTAGATGTTTATGTGGGAATGGTGGTTGGAATTATGTAGTGCTGCATTTGATTTTCACAATTTAAGGGGACTCTTCACTGAAATGGCTAAAATCTGAACCGCTAGACCGATATAGATGAAATTTTGTGTCCGAATAGTTGTTATCGAGTAAAAAACAGAAGCATAATCAATTGTTGGAAAAAACAATTTTAAGCAACATTTTTGTTAATAAACATCCGAGAAAAGGGGTATTTTCCGCGACCTTTTTGCACGCGAATTTCGAATCGATTTAATTTTTTTTTGTGCCAAAATGTTCAGTAATTAATAATAAACATTACTGTCAGACAGAATTTTGATATCTTTTTTTGTTTATTAACAATCCACAAATATGTCTGGCGATGTCGAAAAACAGCCGAAAAACTCGATTTTTTCGGTTTTTTATTACATTTTTGTTTATAACTTTATGAATTTTCAAAATTTCAAAATTCTGTCTGACAGATTTATTCAGTTATAAATTTCGAACATTTTCCACTTTATAAAATTAAAATCGGTTGAAAATTGTGGAACGAGGAGGTCGGAGAAGATAAAAAAATGAAAAAAAAACTTTGTTGAGATAAACACGTTCAAAGTTTGACGCACACATTTTCTCCGCCCCAGTGGCTAAAACCTCAATCGCTCCACTATGTTATAAACATTGTTACAAACATTTTTTTTTAAATGTGAAAACGCTACATAATTAAGAAAAGTCTACTCTATCAGAATATGCAATAAAAAAATTTCGTCAAAAAATCGATTTTCAACAAAATATCGGTGAAGAGTCCCCTTAAAAGAGCCAATTCTTTGAAAATAAATTGATTGTTTTGTAATTTGAATCCTTGAAGATCGATGATAATGGCATCCATTTCAAGCAATTTTCCTGACTTCCTTGGTTAGAGGTGTATATTCCACTATTCGATCATGTAGCAATAAACAGTATGCTGTTGTGTTAGTGGGAACGTTTTCCGATGTTTGAATTCCAACCTTATATCCACAGGACCTGTTTTAATGGTTTCGTTTTGCCGAGAGCAATCAATGACTACGATCGGAGCATCACGCATAAACTCTTCCCTTGAGAGTAGTGGCTGCAACTGGCGTCCATAGTATGAAGTTTGGAATTTTATGTACATATCATATAAGAGAGCGTATTTATGAGCATCAAATTTCAAGTTCAGGTCATCATATTGGTATGATTCCGAATTCAAGTGTACTTTAACATCTGTCAGCTTGCAGTGGTCAAATTTACTGACATCCTTGGTTTTATCATTTTTACGATTTGTTTGGAGAGCTAGTATGACATATCGGGGCTTTTCCATCTGCGATGACGTTTTGACAGACCACGTGTGATGAGTCGTTGCTGGTAGCGTGGGGTACTCGTATATGTCCCAGCTCCTAAATGGCATTTGTATTTCACGACCGCTTTCAATGATTTTATATAAAGCAATTTTCTCATGATCGGCCACATTAACATGGGGAATGCGCCACTGAAGTTTCGACATTGAGATGTTTACATCATCTGTCGGTGATATGACCGCATCTTCATCCATCCTGCTTCGTATTAATATGAGTTCATGTTTAGCGTTAGCGATAATTTTATTGTAATCTTCAGCAAAGCCCAGCAATGTTTTTAGAGGGATGCAGAAATTGAAGAATCCATGGGGGGATGTAATTGATTTATCCGGCGACCAACTAGCGTTGTATAACATGCGACTCTCATTTGGGTTTAATGATATGTAATTTTTTAGTGTTGTTGCTATTCCAAGATTTCGAGTTCTATCAATTTCTACACCATTGATTTCATAACGAATTTCCTCAAAGAGAAACGCTATAGCATTATTTACTAGCCCTGCAGTGCTGGATATTGTTCCGTCAGGTTTAGTTACTGTTCCCTCAATGTATATGAAACTTTCAGCTGGGAGGATATACAGGTCTTGGTTTTGCACTGGAATGCGGGTTTCATCACTATTTTTAAATGAAGAGGCGAACGATGAGTAAGTGTGGTAGTCAATTTTTGTTATGCTATTATCATGGCTTGTGCCTCCAGTAATATCCAAGATGTTATTCATTGCTTCAAATTTAGTCCCATTGATTTTAGAAATTGTATATTATCAGCTCTCAGTTGACGTCTTGCTCGCTTCAAGGTTGCCGGTTGACTAATGTTTTCCATGAAGTTCATCCTATTTATATGCTTATTGCTGCTGTTGCTCCCGTAGACTATCATTCTGTGGCTTTAAATGTAGCCTGATAGTTATCGTTTCACCTCGAAAATTTATTAAATCTCCGTCCTGATCAACTAGCTTTAGTGTGAGCGAACTAACACGTTTGACGTTCACCGGTAAATAGATCACATTCGCTGGAACCTCTACTATTTTATAGCCCGGCCCCACGGTTGGGGCAAATTCATGCAGCATATGCACCTGTTTATTGTTGATGTATGAGCCTGATATGATGTTACATTCAACCCTTATAGTATTAACTTTTATAATATTGACGGGTAGATCTGATGTATGTAATATATTTGCTTCCAGTACACGTTTCCCAAATCCCAACAGCGGTGCGATAGATCGCTCTTTAGCAAAATGTATAACTTCAGTAGCTTTTATTTCACTCTTCAAGGTATTATTGTTTGCCCTTATTAAGACTGTTGCCTTGCTGCTGCTGCTGCTCTTATTTAAGCTTTGCTGTACTGAAGCTGCTATGTCATCAATCTCGTATGATCCAACAGGTATTTCGATACACGCATCTCCCACATGCATTAAGTTGTTGCTGTCATCAATATTCGGTATAGAATTGTATGTTTGAAAATCAATTAATCCACAAACGTAGTCTCCAGCTAATTCCAATGGGGGAAAGTATCCAGCGGTGAGAACCGATGCATTGCCAGTAAGAGAGAGTGTTATCGACATGGCTACTTGTTATGAAATGTCTATGTTTGCACTTGAAAGCCTTTATTTATACATTATGTAAGAATTCTAAGCATAAGTGTCCGCAAATCACTGAGTCGAAATTTTGATGTGCTGTATAGTTGTATGTGACTGCATCACCCAAATAATTTACAACTTCCCGCGGCGGTTGCAGATTTCCAAAACTATCAAAGTAATTTATGATACAGTAGAACGCCGATTATCCGAACGCCAATTAACCGAATCGCCAATTATCCGAATCGATTTTCGGGGCGATAGTAAAAAAATTTCGCTAAATTTTCATGCCCACACATTTTGTTCTTTTCTTGAAGTTTCATTAGAAAAATCCGTTGCTGCGTTTTTGAAGTCATGGCCTGCTTTATAACAACTTAATAAATTCTGTTCTTCAATGTACAATATGTTACATACCTCTTTTTGCTTGATTCCCAATCTATATCCAATTATCCGAATATTTGATTATCCGAATTGCTCCCATCCCCAATTGATTCGGATAATCGGAGTTCTACTGTATCTCCATTTTTCTTATACGCCACCCAATGCGTTCCAGGTCCAGATGAAACATCTAGATTTATAATTCCGCTCTCATTTCTCCATGGTTTTTTAGGTAATTGATCGCGCATAAATACTCCTCTAAAGTGGGCAATATGCTGTGCATATTTACGCAGATCATTTTCATTGAGTGCTCTTTTGGGTAGCGACTTTATTAGTTTTTTGGTTGGGTGTTGAGAAAAAGTCCCAGTCCTTTCCTATATGGCTTTAGAAATAATCCTTGTCCAGGTTTTCCTAGCGCTATAGCTTCCATTGTCTCATTATGACGTTTCGCTTCCTGCAGCTCCCGACGTGCGACACTTGCGGCGTTTACAGCTTTAGCTATACCTGCTGCACCTCCAGATAGCGCTCCAACGGCGGAAAGACCTGCAAAAAGTGGAATGTGGAACGGTAAAACTCCTCCTACTTTAGGTACTGGTATCACTCTAGGCGTAGTGTAAGATTTTTTCTTCCCCTTGATAACATTCTTTGCCGCACTTAGGGCAATTGTAGTAGCTTCCAACAGGTCTTTCGGCTTTTTCAGCTTTAACACTTTTCTAGCATTACGCACAGCTTCACGGAATGATGGACGTAACGTATTCTTCTTCTTCTTCGAGCAGGTAATTTTTGCTTTGACCCCCATTCCAAACTTTTATTTTAGCTTTCATGGCGTTTGTTACTAATAGCGCGTTAGCACGTTCTGCAAAGCTAGCGTCTTTAGATGTTACTCGTTGCCAGGCTTTTTCTTCTAAAATACGGTCAGCTATATGTCGATCACTCAAGTCCTTATGATCTCGATATGCAATATCATGCTGTTTGCAAGCTGCATCTAGTGGGTTGATGCCAGGATCACCGCGGGCTAGTCTTTTAGCTAACTTTGTTCCTGGACCACAGTATTGATATCCCGGTAGATGAAGCTCAAGCGGTAACTTATTTATAACAGTGTTTAACAGTCCTCCCCCCTTGGCAGCTCTTCGATGAATGGTGCGTTTCTTACTATGGTCAATCATTTTATAGGTTTACTGTAAGACTGATTAGAATCTATAAAAGTATGGGTATTTATAGGGATTGGGTTAGTGTACAACATGAAGTTTATCAAGCAACAAGCGCGTCTACCAGTTAGAAATACTGATGTGGAAATTACAAGTACATCAAAGAAGCTTGGGGTGCTGCTACCAAACAGTATAAGAGGGCTTATTGTTGGGCCGTCGAATTGTGGCAAGACAAATGTTATGCTAAGTTTACTGGAGCATCCTAACGGTCTGAGATTCGAGAATATATACATTTACTCAAAGTCGCTAAGTCAGCCGAAATACGAGTATTTAGGAGAAGTTGTAGCTCACATATCAGGTTTGGGCTATTATACGTTTTCTAACAACCACGATGTTATACCACTGGAGGAAGCAAAGCCAAACTCAATTTTCATCTTTGATGATGTAGCCTGCGATAAACAAAATAATATTAGAGCCTACTTTTGTATGGGGAGGCATAACGACATTGACAGCTTTTACCTCTGCCAAACTTATACTCATATACCAAAGCATCTAATCCGAGATAATGCAAACTTTCTGATCATATTCAAACAAGATGATTTGAATCTGAAGCATGTATACAATGATCATGTGAATAGTGATATGGAATTCGCAAAGTTCAGAAAAGCGTGTGCAAACTGTTGGAAAGACAAATATGGATTCTTAGTAATTGATAAGGACAGCCCCATGGGCAAAGGTCGATATCGAAAAGGCTTTGATGCATTCATGAGCCTATGAAGGAGCCCACCTAATCAGCTGACCAGGTCTTTCAGCTCTGTCTGGCTGGTCGGTCTGTCTGTCTGTCTGGCTGGTCTGTCTGGCTTATCTATCTGGTTGACCTGCCTGGTACGTCTGGATCTATATAAATGCTTATTAGCATAGCTGTATATCATTGTAGCTGTAACCACACGTGTAGCAACATGAATGAAAAATTGATGAAGGATATTATAAAAACACGTGAGGCTATACGAAGAAAGTATAAAGCTCTCAAGACTGGTAAAATTGAATCTGAAGCTCAATTAGAGGAAACATTTAAACCAATAACCAGTACACTGAAAAAGCTCACAACAACAGCAGCATCAGTGAAACTTGAACCAAAAGAAGAATAAGATGAAATTAAAAAAGAGGACAATGAAGAAGCATACACACCACCACGCAAATACTTAAAGCTAGAGCCACCGAGCATGAGTTATTCTGAGGATGATGATGATGATGATGATCAGTTTGTCACACCTATAAAAGAACCGAAATTAGAGTCTGCAGACCAGATACTAAACAAATATAAACAACTCCTGGAAAATGATAGCACGAGAATTGATAAAACGTATGGAGCGTACTATAAGAACGATATGTGGAATATTGGTAATTCGAGATTAAAAGTTGATAAAGAATACTTTCTTATAGATGGCAAGCGGTACAAGATAACTGAAGGTCTAGCTGAATTAATTTTTATGAAAAAGCCTCGAGGCTACTCAAAAGAAGACTTGTCCAATTATCAAAAAATTGTAAATGATACATGCGCCCACAGACGTGATTTTAAGGAAAACCAGCAAATAAAAGGAACAAATAGCTTCAAATATAGAAACATAATAAAAAAGTTGATTCACACTCCTCATACTGGAACGGGAATAATGCAAATTCCAAAGAAAAATATCGATTACATATATTGGGATGACCCCAATGAGCTAGTTGATAGGCTCCGAATATTGATAGCATCGCAGCAAGCTGGAAATAATAGCCATAGTAATGAAATAGTGTCAATCATTGAGGAGTTGCGGGAAGCTGACATTATAGTATAAATATTCCCACCCACATAGAACTATTAACATTTCGGAAATGAGCGTTGACAAGTTTGGTCGATCTTTTAAACGGCAAAAATTTAGAGCAGTGGGTGATCGCGGTCCACCTGGAATTCCTGGAAAAGACGGTCCTGCTGGACCAAAAGGAAACGGTTTCAATTTAACATCAGATGGTGACTATGATCTTACCTTGAAAAGAATCAAAAACCTAGGTGATCCAAAAGAAAATGCTGACGCTGCAACCAAAAACTATGTCGACGAAGAAATGCGGGAAAGCATTGACAAAGCAGTAGAGAATCTAACGATGTTCATTTATCGCGAAATTGCGAAGATCGAAAATTATATATTCTCACACATAATTAATAAGAAGGCTGAAAATGGCATCTCTGAGTAAGAGGCAAGTAGTAAATGAGCTTCACAAACCTGCTGTCGAAATTTTTCTAGGCGGAGAGTTATCATTAAAGGTCTGGATGATTTGTGGCAGGCTGACTTGGTGGAAATGGATGCATATAAACATGTAAACAAAGGATTCCGCTACTTACTGACTGTAATTGATGCATTTTCTAAATATGTCTGGGCTATGCCAATTAAAAGAAAAACCGGTCCAGAAGTCACAGAAGCGATGCAATCAATATTTAAAGATGGGCGCACACCTAACAATTTGCAAACGGATGATGGTAAGGAATTCTACAACTCTCACTTTCAAAAGCTAATGAGCAAATATAAAATCAACCACTACTCAACATATACATCGCTTAAGGCATCAATAGTGGAAAGATTCAACCGAACTTTAAAGAGCATGATGTGGAAGGAATTTAGCATGAATGGATCCTACAAATGGATTTCTATGATGAAAAAACTGCTATCACAATACAATGCAAAAAAACATCGAACAATTAAAATGCGTCCCTGTGATGTTAATAGGACAAATGAAAAGCTACTTCTTGCTACAGCCTATAATCACATCAAAATTGCCCCTTCACCTGCATATAAAATAGGAGACCGCGTCCGCATAAGCAAATATAAACATCTATTTTAAAAAGGCTACACACCAAACTGGACAACTGAAATCTTTAAAATCTCCAAGGTTCAACTGACTAATCCACCGACATATCAACTTGAGGACTACCAGGGCAACCCCATTAAAGGTGGATTCTATGAAAAGGAATTGCAGAAAGTTAAACATTCAGATCTCTACCTAGTTGAAAAAATATTGAAAAAGAGCGGTGATAAAGTTTATGTTAAATGGTTGGGGTTCTCACGAGAACATAATTCTTGGATAAATGCTAATGATGTATTATAAATTAAATAAAAAGACATTTTTTTATAACAAATTTGTTTTATTTTCAAATCTTATGCTATATATTTTTTCACGATGATGTTGGTTTAATATGGGCTCTAGGATTTTGCCTGTATTGATGACTCTCTGTTGAAATCTGCATCTATCAAGGGCACTTATATGCCATTGCCCCATACGGCTAGCTCTATAAGCGAAATCCCATACATACATGATGTGTACTTCAGGCGCTAGTGTAAATCGAACCCATTCTCTACAGCTGCTTTTGGTGATCCGGACATAAAAATTTACTAGGCGTTGAGCTTCCCGTTTGTACCGCTCCACAAAACAGCATCCACATGTATCTGGTCCACAAGTTGTTTTATCGTTCGACCATGGGCAGTTCATATAATGTACTCCATGTATAGAAATAACTTTTCCAGCATTTTCATATTCTTGAACATACCTATAGAGTTGTTCTATTTTACCCTTATGCTCCTCCAACAGAATACTAGAATATTCTTCGAGAAATTTTGGTATGCTCATATTTACTTATCTTTTATCTGCTGATATCTTATGGATGAAGAAGTATCTTTACTCTCAGATGATGATGATGATGATGATGATGATTGCTTCGATTTAATTGATAGAGAATTCAGCTGATATTTTAATTCTTTTACTTTGCTTCCTTTATCACCCTTTTCCTCAAGCAATCTGGTAGAATCCTTATAACTGTTCATCAACGCAACCGGAAGAAAACTAACCTAACATTCCCCCTTCAAGGATTTATATACATAATAATTGAATCAAAGATCATTACAAAAGATCCTTCAAGAGCTTCTTTAATTCTTAGTTCAACTAGCTTCTCACAGCTGGAGAGCTTTAAGTCACATCCCCAAATCCCGTGCCAGCTCTGGGCCATATCCCATGACATTTCTGCGCCACCTTCAATTCCTGCTCTGGGCCAAATTCCATGCCCGTTCTGCGCCACCTTCAAATACCATGTCTGCTCTGGGCCATATCCCATGCCATTTCTGCACCACCTTCAAATCCCATGCCTGCTCTGGGCCACCCCATCCAAGACACAAGCTTACATCCAGAGCTTTCAGTCACACCCCCCAAATCCCATGCCGGTTCTACACCACATCCAAGACCAGAACTTTCACCCATCTCCAACCACCAACTGTAAGCCACCTTATCCGGGACTCACACCAAAAAATACCCCATACACCCACATCAAGAGCTTTCAAGCCACCTTATCCAAGACACAAACCTAAAACACCTCGTACACCTACATAAAGAGCTTTCACCCATCTCCACACACCAACTCTAAGCCACCTTATCCAAGACACAAACCTAAAACACCTCGTACACGTACATGAAGAGCTTTCAGACCCCCCCAAATCCTATGCCGGTACGGGGCCACCTTGAGGTGGCGCCGTACCCGCCTAGCTCTACTACTGTTGTGGCAGTTCCTTCCTTCCCTGACTAGAGCTGCTGTTCGACATTGCACTCTATACGAATAAAATAGATTGTCGACAGTATAAAGGGCCTTTCCTGAGACTCTAGTCTTTGACATAAAAAAAATACTCATACCCCCTAATCCGCAAGTTGTATGAGTCTTCAGACGTTCAATAAATTCTTTGTTGGACAACGTCGCTAATATTTTTTGGGGTGATTGGATGTATTTGGAGAAAAAAAAGCTCTAGAGAGGAACCTATCCCCACTACCCACTAGATACAGGGTGTTTACGAAAGAAAAACATATATTTTTTAAAATCTACTTAAACTTGAATAACTCCTAAACTAATAAACGTAGACCAACATAATTAGGTTCATATTTTAGATAAATGTGTATTATTTTATTTGATATTAAGAAAAGAATTCCGTTAAGAAGGTATTTAGTTAAAAGCGTGAGGAAAATCCTAATATTAGCATTTTGCTCATATTTTGAACCTAATATACATATCTTATAAACGAAATCACGCAAGTTTTTGCTCTTTATGCTAAATAAAATAATACTAATTTAACTAAAATATGAACCTAATAACGTTGGTCTACGATAATTAGTTTAGGAGTTAACATTTAGTTAGGGGACTTCATTAGAATTTTGCTCTGACGTCAATCAACCAATTTTTCTCAATTAAACTGAAAATATTAATGGAAAGGAGATGGCATTGAAAATGTAGCATTTGGTAGATACCAAGAACCTATGGTCCAAATTTTGGGTTCTGCAAAATCACTTGGGTCATACCCAAAATGGCTACAAAATCAAAAGCCGCCAAAATGGAAACCTTGATTACATATGAGATGGGCACCCGAATTTGGGCTATTGGTGGTCTATCTCACCATTATACCAAATCCCATCCTCTGCAATATCACTTTGTTCAACTGGACCAAACCGACATTTTCAAAATTTCCCAAAATTCAAACCTAACTTCCAAATGAGATGGCAATCGGAATATGAGGTGGGAACAACCCAATTTACCTATATACCAAGTCCCATCCTCTGCAATATCACTTTTTTCATGGTCAAAAAATCTACAAGTTCAAAAGGTCATAAAATTAAAACTTAAGTTGACTCGAATTGGCGATTAGTCTTAATCAGTTGTGCTTTAAGTAATCTAACATATATCAAAGGCCCATCCTCTGCAAAATCACTTTGCAAATCTGTCACTAGCTCTTGGACTATACAGAAGGACAGAAATACCCAACAACAAGGAGGATAACCAATCCGGAGCGGTACCTAAACCATTAACCCGATCACAGACTCTACCCAGGAGCGCCTCCCTCCAAGTAGTCTGAAACACAACAATAAAAATAATACAACAAAATAATAATAATATAATATAATATACAATAATAATATAATATAAAAATAACGCATAAGATAAATAAAAAGAGAAACAATAACCATAGCCAGTAAGTAAGGTAATATAGCAAAACATGGCAAATAAGTAGGACATAACGCAAATAGAAGCAATAATTAAATATAGTGTGCCGTGATCACCTAATTGTCACCCCTTAAAAAATCACCCTTTTTATAATTCTAACTTTATTGAAATTTCTAACTTTTATACAATTAATTTCTTAAATCTATAATTCATACAATTCAACTTTAAAAATTCATATAATTCATATAATATAATTGATGGTTTTCTAATTTAATTTATTTATTCAACAAAAACTTAACTTATATGGATATTGCCAAAAAAATTGCCTTGAAAATACTAGCTGCGTTTTATCGTTGTCTGGATGCTTTCCTTGGCTGGATCAGATGTACTGGTTTACTCAAGTTCACTATTTCTCTGAGTAGATGGCGTGGACTTTGTAGAGAATTGATGGTTTCGGCCTTGATTGATTGCTGCTTGATTTCACCCTGCTTGGTTGGTTTGGATGTTTTCTATCACTGGTGTGCTGGTTTACGTGTTGCTGAATATAACTATGATTCGATTAGCGTAAGGAGTTATATTGGGATGCTGTCTCAATTCTACAGCTTAGGATGTTGACGGTACAATACTCCGTCAACTGATTCGGATTTGATTAGCGTAAGGGGTTATATTGGGATGCTGTCTCAATTCTACAGCTTAGGATGTTGACGGTACAATACTCCGTCAACTGATTTGGATTGGGAATTATAGATTTTTAGATTATCAGGCTCAATTCTCCTGATTGGGTGAGATCACTATAGTTTTCCTAGGCTCAGTTCTCCTGGGAAAGATCGAAGTGATCTGAGTCTTTTCGCCCAAGTGCTGCGATATTTATTGGGAACATGGCCATGGGCAATTTTGGAAAGCAATTTGGTGGGGCATTGGAATTGGAATTGGAGTCACTTCTTTGTGTGCGTGCCCCTTCTTATATTTATATCAGCTGTCTTATTTTGACATATTTGCTGATGGCGCATTGAAAACAGGTAAGAGAATATTTATTTTATGATTTTTATATGTAATTAATGTATTTTATGTTTTTTAGGAATTTTGAGGTGGGCGGAACCATTGATGGAGGATATATATAAGTTCTGGTGTTACCAGGTAAGGAATTTATGTTGTATTTTTATGTTTTTATAATTTTGTTTATCTTTTAGATATTGTTTGGAATTGAAGACTCGGGACTGCAGACTGCTGATTTTAGGTTGTTCGGGATTGAAGACTGATTTTAGGTTGAAATTTATTTACTAGTTTTTTCTTTGTGGTTTTTTTTTTGTTTATTTCCAGGTGTTGTCGAAACATATAGTAAGTACTTAATTTCCCTTTAAATAGCCCATTATCATACCTATCACCCGTCTATCGCATACAGAACGAGCAAGTAGGACGAAGTAGAAGGTAAAGAAAAATCCATCCGGTGATATCTTATTATCTCCGAACGAATTAAAAAACTGAAAATCAAAAAAAAATTTTCGAATCAAAAAAATGAAACCAAGAAACATTCATCCGGAGATATCTCATCATCCCCGAATGAACTGGAAACAACCAAAGCAAATAAGAGAGGAACAAAAAAAACCCAACAAACAAAAAACCAACAAACAAAAAAAAACAAAAGGTTACGCGAAAGAATTTTATTGCCAAAAAGATCCAAAATGTAAAGGGCACTATTCTAAAGCGGTCGCGAAGGAGGCAACGCTGCTCCTACCCCCTTCGCAACGGGTATCCTGAAGCTCAGGACAGGGGTGCTCCAACTCTACGTCAGTAATAGCTGATGGGGAAGGACGACTCCTGCGTTTTCGCCTACGTCGTCGGGGACCTCGCACCACCGGACACTGCTGGACACGATGATCACGGGACCCACAGCGCCAGCAGGACCCGTAAAAACTTACCTGTCGGACCACCGTTGTCGCCACAGGGTTATTCACCAACTTGGTATGGTCGAGCAGTAACATTCTTAGGGAACCCACGTTAACCAATAGGTCCCTCAAGGACCGGGTGCTCTCATCTAAAATTTCACAAACTCGTTCAAAGCTGAAAAACCAAATATATTAGAAACAAACAAAATATATATATATATATATATATATATATATATATATATATATATATATATATATATATATATATATATATTACTTACTCCATCTCACTGAGTAATTCAATCAAGAATGAACAATAGCCACAAAACTTAAACACCCGGGATAACGAAAAACCGCCCCAGAAAATATCCACACGTAATCAGAAAATTATCAACCATAGATGACATAAAACACCAGGCTGAACACAACAATAAACAGAAGTTTTCCCACTAACAAATCTAAACAGCTCCCCGCACCACTAAGCTATCATGGTACGAGAATCGCCCACTCACATTACCTCGCGGCGATTCTCTTGCTTCAGGGGGGAAGGAATGTTACGTACACTAAAAGTGCACGGGACAGGTAAACGACCCGTGCACAAGTCCCAAGTGTAACCTGAAACGCCAAAGGAAATTGGCAACAAATATTTAGCGCAATTTGCCTTGCGAAATTAATAAAGAAAAAAGCTCGTAAGCAAATTGCGCCAGTTTCAGGCCACTTAAAAAAAATCTGACGAATGCATTTTTCCGGCCGGCGACCTCAACCTTGGGTCAAGCACCAGCGGGTGACTTTTGCACCAAGGTTAAGGGCCCGGAAGAAAAATGCAAACGGAAGATTTTTTCGAAAGAAGAGTTTCGGGAAAATGAGGATCGATCTAGTGATCGATCAACGAGTCTAGTTTGGTTCTTCACCGGCGGCGGGCGATTAAAAGAGAGTGTTGTTCGATTCTAGGCGGCGGGTTCGTCGTTCAAAACGTTTTAGTTCTTTGTTTGTAACTTACTTATGATTTTCGTTTGTGTTGTTGTGCAAACCGTTTAAAAGTAGTTTAAAAAGAAAAAATAAGTGCATATTGTTAAGACATAATAGTTAAAGTTAAATAAACTAAGATATAGTTTTTTGTTAATACAAAGGTGATTATGTTTTTTGTGAATGTTGTGTAGAGTACGTTTCTCTCTAACTATTAATTCCTTAGAATAAAGTAACGAGTTATAAAATAGTGCTTTTAACAAACTTATGAAATACATATTGCTAAGACATAATAGTTAAAGTTAAATAAAATAAGATATAGTTTTTTCGTTAATACAAAGGTGATTATGCTTTTTGTGAATGTTGTGTAGAGTACGTTTCTCTCTAACTATTAATTCCTTATAATAAAGTAACGAGTTATAAAATAGTGCTCTCAACAAGGTTATGAAATACATATTGCTAAGACATAAAGGTTAAAATTAAAGTAGAATAGAAACTAAAAAGGTGGCAAGAAAGAAAACTTTAGTGCTCGTCTTCTGGTGAGTTTTTTGGTAGTAAAGTAATAATAAAACAACTTTTAATTTTAAATTTGGATCTCTTTGTACTTAATTACTTAAAAAAAAAAAATAGAAAACAATTACATCAAGAACAAAAAACGTTAAAGGGAATTAATTCATAAACTTGGGTGATAAATGAAAATAGAATGTGATAAATTTAAATAGAAAATATATTGAGGATATTTTTTTATATTAATACAATACCAAATAATAAACTAAAAAATACGTTTTGGTACGTTTATTTTATAAAAATAAAAGCAAGGAAACAAGTAAACATTATACTAAGAACACAAAAGTGAAGTTGTTAAATATAAATAGGAAAGGATATTAAAAAAAAGGTATCAAAGAAATGGTATTTTATTTAAAAATAAAATATAATAAATAAAAGACAAAAGGAAGTGTGTAACAGTAGTTTCTATCTGTCCTGAAAGGAAAAAATAATATACATAACACCGTTAACGAAATAAAGTGCAAAGAAAGTAATGTATAAAGTTTGAAGCAATATAACTCCGAACATATTGACTTTACAAAAAAAAAAAAAATTCTGAACAAAAAAGTTAAATCATTTATTTATCTACAAAGATTATATACATTTTTGTCGTAAAATGCATAGTTTCGGAGATATAGAATTAAACGCGTTTCCCTTCATTGTAAGTGAAGCATAAGGGTGGGGATGACGCCATTTTGAATTTAAGCTCATAAAAATATGTAAAAACATTTGGTAAAAAAATCGCGTGCGGTATTTTTCGCAAAGAAAAAGTACCTATTTACTGGACTACTAGCGGAATAGCAAAAACTCTAAGGCCACCACCAAAATTACTAAGAACAACATCTGCACCTAATGCACGTGAAAAGGATTATAAAATATGTAATCACAGCTGAGGATGGTGTAACGCAGTATACTGTACCAACGAATATGACTGCCGATGAAGCTAGCGAACATATAGAAGAATTAGAACAAAGTGAAAAACAAAAAGCAGTCCAGAAACAGTCTATATTAATACCCTCTCCGCTAGAATCTGGTCAATTATGCTTTCATTTCCTTTACGTAAGCTCGGTGTTAGACAGAGTGAGCGTCTGAAGACTAAAAAGGATAGAACTACAAGTACGTCGGACATTGCTTGGGAAAGATTGTAAACAATGCCAGTAGAAATAAAAGAAAATGATTTTAACATATGTCTTTTAAGTAATAACTCTATGCAAGTTTACCCGGAAAATACGCTATCGGCTTTTACAAATGCACTTGCGAAACCATGCAAGTTTCATGGGAACTGGCGTGTTGGAATAACTGAAATTGCATTACCAAATTTTGAAATAACAAAACGTGCAATCTCCAACAATGGGGGAAATGTGCGTAAACGGGTGAGGCGTGAATATGACCAGTTAAAGGAAACTAGAAAGCAGCATCAACAGGATTTTAAAATACTTAGCATCAAAATAAATGAAAATGTAAAACTTGAATGGACACCAGAAAATCTTGAACAAGTTAGTTACAGACCTGGACAAATAAACCTTTCAGCATTTTTATTAACATTTTATAATGCAGTTACACCTTCATGGTATACCATGTACTTGAATGATGTTAAATCGAAAATGTGGAAGCGCTTAGAAGATGACCACTTTAATGAAGTTATCCCTGAAATAAAGTATAAGCAGGAGCCAGACGAATACATATTGCACATATATCAAGGAAAAAAGACTTCAGAAAACGTTGTTTTAAAATATAAGAACTATGAATCAATTGAAGATTTTGTTGATGAGTATTTGGTCAAGTTCCTAGGAAGAATAGAAAACATCCTGTTTTGAAGAATACAATAGACAATTATACACATCCAACGACTAGCATAAAAACAGCTGAAAATAAACAGAAAAAAAAGGAAAAAAAAATTTTAAGAAACTCTTTTCTTTACCTTAATATATTGATCAGTTGTGAACACAAAATTAATATAAATACTAAAAAAATCGACTAAAAGGTAAAAAATAAGAAGATTTTAAACAACATAAACTTTTAAATCAAAATGGAAAAAATCTCACACATTCCTTAAAGAAAAGCGTGGAGTGCGTTTTTATGAAACAAAATGCTCAATTAGTGAAAATTCGTAGCTGTCTGAAATGTTAAAATCTACTCGCGGCAGTCATGTTTTTTTTAAGTTCAAGTTGGTATGGGCACCCCACGCTTTTCTTTAAGGAATGTGTGAGATTTTTTCCATTTTGATTTAAAAGTTTATGTTGTTTAAAATCTTCTTATTTTTTACCTTTTAGTCGATTTTTTTAGTATTTATATTATTTTTGTGTTCACAACTGATCAATATATTAAGGTAAAGAAAAGAGTTTCTTAAATTTTTTTTTTTCCTTTTTTTATTTTTTACTTTTTAGTAACGAATAGCGTTAATTAATACATTACAATTTCCAAACTTTTAATTAGATTATCATGTTAAATAAGGAAACTTTTTTACGTGTTTTGTATTTGTTTCTTTACAACAGTTCTAAAGTGCGGCCCAAAAATGCACAATTTGATGACCCCTCAAAAATCTAATAGCGCTCTACGTTTTTTTTTTACATTTCGAAAGGTAGTGTGTTCGCGTATACTGGCTGGAGCAATAAAAACTAAAAACTGGAAACTTATTTTTTTGCATCTTTTTAAATCATATTTTTATTTGCTATTTGTAGCTATGTTATGTCTTCCGCCATTTTTTAGTAAACGCCATATTTGATTTAAAACGACGTCATACAGTTTACTTTCTTACTCACTTTCATTTGATATCCATACCGAGAGAGAAGTAAATAAAAGGATAAACCGCCATTTTGTTTTGGCCGCCATTTTGAATTGAAATGACGGGACACAGACAACAGTATTCTAATTGTCACTCCCTTCCATTTGATACCCATGTCGAGCGCGTTGTAAAGAAAAATTGATCCTCTGTTTTGTGTTGGCCGCTTCTTTTATGCCGCCATTTTGAATTTAGGATGACGCTAATTGTATTCAACTTGTTATAACCTTTCATTTGATACCCATATCGAACGAGTGGCTTGAAAAGAAAAATGTAATCCGTCATATTTTTTTGGCCGCCATTTTTAATTTGGAATGACGCTGCACAGCTAATAGTATTCTACTTGTCACACTCTTTCATTTGGTACCTAAACAAACAGGTCCATTTTGTGTTAGCCGCCATTTTGTATTGAATTTGTAATGATGCAACACAGCTAACTGAATTCCACTCGTAATACCCTTTCATTTGACACCCATGTCGGTGATCGGGAAACACAATTGCAAAACTTCACCGCCATTTCAGAGCCGCCATCTTGATTCTTTTATAAAAATGTCATACAGCATCGTCACATGAACTATGCATATGGTAAACATTTTGGGCTGATCAGTTACACTACATTGAGTAGAACGAATAATTCCAAGCATTTTATATTAAAAATCGTTTTTTGTTACTCAACAACAAAATCAACAACAAAAAATGTATCAAAATGTCATATTCGTGTATTGTCATCGGGAATATGTATGCCTGCAAAGTTTCATCCATTTGCATTGAGTAAAAGGCGGTTAAATTAACGTTACAAGATTTGATGCTCCGAAGTGAAAGTAAAGAAAAGAGTTTAAAAAAGGTAGTGAAAAGAAGCATGATGTATTCGAACTCCGTTTAGAGGAATTGGGTGTTACGATAAAAATAAAAAAACCAATATCCCTCACACTTGAATGTTAAAGATTTCATGACATTGCTTTTAGCCAATTTACACTTTGACGATAAACAACTCAGCGACGAAGAAAAACATAAACGAATTATTGAAATTAAAAATACAATTTTTGAAATATTGAATAGACAAAGAAAGATTCACTCAAAGCAAAGGCACCCGAGCAACGGAAAATAACTAGAAACAGTGAAATTTTGCAGGTCCCATATGAAAAACAAAGCTCGGGCGAATTTTTATCTACACCAGTACCTATTAATACAAACATAGATAATCTGTCAAACTTCATCACAGATGTATTTCTGCAAACACCTGAAAACAAACGTAATCCTGATGCCTTGTTGACAGAAATAAAAGAGTCATTTGACACTGCGGGCTTACGCCAAGAGCACATGTCAATAATGGAAAAAATTAATTCTCTTGATACAACAATTAAAGAATTGATGTTGCGATTACCAAGAAGTACACCAGAAACTGTAAAAGATTGCCCTGAGAAAAATATAATACATATATACACTGATATTATACAACCTAGAGCTATAGGCCACAAGCTACATAGTCCGGCTAGAGCTGCTGTTCGACGGTGTATATGGAAAAAAATAGATTATCCACAGTACAAAGGGACTTTCCCTAAGCCTCTAGTCTGCCACATAAAAAAAAAAAAAAAAAAAAAAAGATATCTACGAATAATACCGATTCAAGGGTGTGGTACTATATTAAGATTTGAGCATGTAGAATACTGTCCTATTGAAAAAACTTTTATTGAAAGTATTTCTGTAAAAATAACTGATCTCATCAAGGGGAGTTAGTAGACTTTAAAACAAATTACATTCCTACATATGTAATGCTTCAGTTTAAGAGACAATAAAAACTATAAATATTTGCACAACAGTCTGTTTTTGCATAGTATAAATAGAATTACGAAATGGATTCCTATTATACACGTTATTATCCTTACTAATATTATAAATGCGAAAGTAACTCTGTCTGTCTGTCTGTCTGTTTGTCTGTCTGTTACGCTTTCACGCCTAAACCACTAAACCGATTTTGATGAAATTTGCAACAGACATAGTTTAGACCTTGGAGACGGACATAGGCTACTTTTTATGGAGAACAAAAGGGTTGAAGGGGGTGAAATGGGGTTCAATAAGTTGCAAGGGGATTTTTTTCTATTGTATAAAAAGTAACTGACTGACAGACAACGCACAACTTAAACCGCTAGAGCTAAAGGGCTGAAATTTTGACTGTGCATCCCTATAATGGCGTGGACATCCGCTAAAAAGCGATTTTTCGAAATTCATCCCCTAAGGGGGTGAAATAGGGTTTCTCCAAACCGCTGGAGCTATAGGGCTGAAATTTGGACAGTGCATCCCTATAATGACGTTTACATCCACTAAAAAACGATTTTTTGAAATTCATCCCCTAAGGGGGTGAAATGGGGTTTATCCAAACCGCTGGAGCTATAGGGCTGAAATTTTGACAGTGCATCCCTATAATGGCGTGGACATCCACTAAGAAGCGATTTTTCAAAATTCATCCCCTAAGGGGGTGAAATGGGGTTTATCCAAACCGTTGGAGCTATAGGGCTGAAATTTTGACAGTGCATCCCTATAATGGCGTGGACATCCACTAAGAAGTGATTTTTCGAAATTCATCCCCTAAGGGGGTGAAATGGGGTTTATCCAAACCGTTGGAGCTATAGGGCTGAAATTTTGACAGTGCATCCCTATAATGGCGTGGACATCCACTAAGAAGCGATTTTTCGAAATTCATCCCCTAAGGGGGTGAAATGGGGTTTACCCAAACCGCTGGAGCTATAGGGCTGAAATTTTGACAGTGCATCCCTATAATGGCGTGGACATCCACTAAGAAGCGATTTTTCGAAATTCATCCCCTAAGGGGGTGAAATGGGGTTTATCCAAACCGTTGGAGCTATAGGGCTGAAATTTTGACAGTGCATCCCTATAATGGCGTGGACATCCACTAAGAAGCGATTTTTTGAAATTCATCCCCTAAGCGGGTTTACCCAAACCGCTGGAGCTATAGGGCTGAAAGTTTGACAGTGCATCCCTATAATGACGTTTACATCCACTAAAAAGCGATTTTTCGAAATTCATTCCCTAAGGGGGTGAAATGGGGTTTATCCAAACCGTTGGAGCTATAGGGCTGAAATTTTGACAGTGCATCTCTATAATGGCGTGGACATCCACTATAAAGCAATTTTTCGAAATTCATCCCTTAAGGGGGTGAAATAGGGTTTATCCAAACCCCTGGAGCTATAGAATTGAAATTTTAACAGTGCATCCCTATAATGACGTGGACATCCACTAAAGAGCGATTTTTCGAAATTCATCCCCTAAGGGTGTGAAATGGGGTTTATACAAACCCCTAAAGCTATACGGCTGAAATTTTGACAGTGCATCCCTATAATGACGTTTACATCCACTAAAGAGCGATTTTTCGAAATTCATCCCCTAAGGGTGTGAAATGGGGTTTTTACAAACCGCTAAAGCTATAGGGCTGAAATTTGGACAGTGCATCTCTATAATGGAGTGGACATCCACTATAAAGCGATTTTTCGAAATTCATCCCCTAAGGGGGTGAAATGGGGTTTATCCAAACCGCTGGAGCTATAGGGCTGAAATTTTGACAGTGCATCCCCTTAATGACGTGGACATCCACTAAGAAGCGATTTTTCGAAATTTATCCCCTAATGGGGTGAAATGGGATTAACCCACACCGCTGAAGCTGGAGGGCTCTAATTTTGACCGTGCATCACTACAATGACGTGGGCATCCACTTAGGGACGATTGCAATTTATCCCCTAAGGGGGTTAAATGGGGTTAAGCCAAACCGCTGGAGCTAAACGGCTGAAATTTTGGCAGTGCATCGTGGACATTTACTAAGAAGCGATTTTTCGAAATTCATCCCCTAAAGGGGTAAAATTTGGTTTACCAAACTACTGGAACTACAGGGTTGAAATTTGGACAGTGCATCCCTATAATGACATGGACATCCACTAAGAGGCGAGTACTCGAAATTCATCCCCTAAGGGGATGAAATGGGGTTAACCCAAACCTCTGAAGCTGAAGGGCTGAAATTGTTTCAGTGCATCCCACGTAGAAATGAATGACTCGAAATTCACTTTATTTAATATTCATTTGTGATTGCTTCATAATTTCTTACATCCACGTAAATAGGCGAACAAACTTAACGAACGTTCGTCAAACCCTAAAATGTCACTTTTCTTGATGACATATACATGCCAATCTACTTTAAAACTTGCAGATTTGTTGAGGAGAGATGATATTCGCAGTAATTTGTTTACCATATTTATTAAAAAAATGCACTATAATAAACCCTTTTTAGGGATAATAACAGCTGACTTTTTTGTTGGTTTTTTTTTTTAAGGAAAACATTGCACATAATAAACAGTTTTTAAAGGCGTTGCAAGGCACGCGGGTTTTATGCTAGTTTAATATAAAGCGGCGGCGGTCTGTCAGATATTGGAGAACTATATCGTGGTCCACTTATTTATCAACGTGGAAGAGGAATCGGTAGCTTTTTTAGTGCATTATTTCGACACTTAAAACCTCTAGCTACATACATCAGGATTAAAAACATTAGCACAACAGGCTGTAAAAACAGGACAAGCTATAATACAGGATAAAAACATCAACAACAAATCAGTTAAAGATATTTTAAAGGAACAAGGTCGAGTTGCTGTTCAAGATTTAGCTCAGAAAGGTATAAATAAACTGTTTGACGGTATGAGCGGTGCAGGTATAAAAAGACCCAACCCGTTTACAACTTTACATTTAAAACCAACTGTTAAACGCAAGAGACGTGGAAAAACACCTAAACACACGAGAAATTGCAAAACTAAAAATCAAAGAAAAGGAATAACAGCAAGAGTTTTAAAAACAAAACGAAAGATACGTAAACGTATACTGGACATATTTGATAAATAATGTCGTACAAAGAATGCATGAAATCGGAACTGGATCTTTTTTCCACACCACCAGTTCAAAGCAATATTTTGAAAACAGAAGAAGTAGTATATAAGCCAATAGCCTCACTCGACAACTCTTCCATTCTAGAGTTTGTAACTTTGGGTCATGGAGATACATACCGTGATTTATCTAGCATCTATCTTCGTTTAAAATTACAATTAATCAAAATAAAAGATGGAAAAGAAGAACTTTATCCAGATGATGGTGATGCACCAGGTTTAATAAACAACATTTTACACTCAATATATCGACAGTGCACTGTATATTTGAATGGAAAACCAATTGCTCAAACCGACCACAATTACAATTATCGCGCTTATATTGAAAATTTATTAAATTATGGTAAAGATGCTGCATCTACCCATTTGGAGTCGGTCGGCTGGTATCTTGACAAAGATGACACGGAAATTGCAGATATCGATAAACCCGTCGTTGAATTACATCAAGGCTATTTAGATCGTCAGAGCAGGTGCGGGAGTCTTCTCGGAGGACTTAAATCTGACCTGCTCTCTGGCTTTGGGGAATTACACCTCAGTCTACCAGGCGGAAATGCTTGCTCTACTGCACGCGCTGGATCACATAAATGAGGGTCAGGTGCAGGGAAGAAGTATCCTTATAGCACTGGACAATCAGGCTGTGATTAAGCGCATGAACCAGACAGAGATTAATGCGTCTCTGGCGTTGGAATGTGTCCAAAAACTGAACAGGTGTGCGCAACAAAACAACGTGACGCTAGCTTGGGTTAGAGGACATACAGGCATCGATGGGAACGAAAAGGCTGAAAACCTGGCAAAACAGGGGTCAACCTCGGAATTCTGGGGACCGGAGCCATACTCTGCCATTGGCAGAGGGTTGGTAAGGAACTACATCGAGAAATGGGTCGCTGAGGAACACCGGAGACGGTGGGACGCTATGACCACGTGTAGGCAGGCTAAGATGGTGCTTACGCTGCCGATTACCGCAGCCAGAAGAAGGATCCTGCATATGCAAAGGAGAACCCTCAGATGGTTGGTGGCACTGATTACAGGACACGGATGTTTCAGGTATCACCTAAAAAGAATGGGAATTCTGGAGGATGACACCTGTCGGATGTGCCTGGAGGAACCTGAGACGGCCACACACATAGTGTGTCACTGTCCGGCGGTGGCGAGGAAAAGGGATGCCATAACTGGACTCCAGTGGATGGAGGACATGAGGCAGACTCCCTTCAATCAGCTGCTTGCGATAACTAGGGGAGTCGAAGTAAGGGAGCAATGGGACAACCCACTGCAACCCCAATAAGATGACTCTAGGCAGAGGGACGAAAAGGGACCCGCAAATAGTGGTCTGATTCGGTATCCCTCGAAAATCTATATATATATACAATATATAGATCGTCAGAAACTTTTCAATAAAAATAATGTAGTTGAATTGATGGGGAAAATCCATACTGATTTGCTTAATCAGGATAAGTTGCTATTAAACGGTGCCGATTTACGTGTAGTTTTATCGCTTGAAAAACCAGAATTTTATATTTTATCCAAGGACGGGACCGACTCACCACAATTAAAAATCTTAGATGCAACCATGTACATGAATCATAAGACAGTTAATCCGAGTATTTTATTAGCACATGAGACAGTTTTACAGCGATCAAATGCCTTATACCCATACAAGCGAGTTGAAGTCAAAAGTTACACTATTCCAGCAAACACATTCACACTTTCACTGGATAATATCGTCATCGGACAATTACCGAACTTAATAATTTTTGGTATGGTGGACAATGATGCTTACACTGGCAGAAGAACAAAGAACCCCTTCAACTTTGAACATAACAACATTACCAGATTCAATTTATCAGTGAATGGCGTGCGGATACCAAATCAACCTCTCGAATTTGACTACTCAGAAGATAATCCGATTAGTACACGAGGATACAATACGTTATTCAGAGGAACAGGTATTCATTATTTCGATAAAGGTCATCAAATATCCAAGAAGTTATTTGACAAGGGATGTTTTCTTCCCGCTTTTGATTTAACAATAGACAATTCATATAACGCGACTTGCGGCAATTTACTAAATCAGGGAACAGTACGAATTGAGGGAAAATTTAGAGACGCGTTAAAAAACAGTATGACATCTATTGTATATGCTGAGTACGATGGAAGCATTGAAATTGACAAGGATCGAAATGTTTACACCAGCTTTAAAATCTATATAAGACGGCTACTTGCAACAAACTGTTAGTTGGCAAATTGCTTTACTATAGTAACAATGAGTTGTTTAATTAATGCGGAATACTTTTGCGGAGGTGAATTTACCTTCTTTACAAAAGTCTCTTTAGCTGGATTCACTGTACAAAATAAAACGTTTACAAAGGAAATAATTTTTAAATATCCAACATCTAGTTTGGAATGCAGTGAACAACAATCAAGTAAATTTGGTAATCTTGAACTAAAACGTATGGATGAAGACCTTATAAAAACTCTAGCGAAATTTAAGACAATCTTTGTTCGTGGTACATCAACTAAGGAGTTGATAAATAACTATGTTACATCTCTCACCAAGGTCATTGACTTAGAAGCAGCATATACCTGTGAACAAGAATGAACACGATCGAACTTGCAACTGCATTGACAAATAATCGCGTAACAAACAAGTTTTTTAGAGGAGTCTTCCCCTGCAATCATCTACCACAAAAAATAAAAAAACCCGCATGCGTCATAGCTAATACGGATCCATCACATAAAGACGGAACTCACTGGGTTGCATTTTATTTTCCGAAACAAGGTCCTGCAGAGTACTTTGACTCATTTGGAAGATATCCCACCAATAGGTTTTTTCAAAGATTTCTTTTAAATAATTCAGAGAATTTTTTAAATAATAAAAAACGTTTGCAGGGACAATTTTCATCGACATGTGGACATTATTGTTGTGTATTTCTATATTCTCGGTGTAGAGGAAAGAGCCTAAAGAATTTTTTAACACAATTCTCTTCGAGCGATTTCAGTTTAAATGATAATAAAATAGTTAATTTATACTTGAAGAATTTTACACAAAGTGGTGGAGACTTTTGTAACCAATCATGTAAAGCCGAGATCAGCACTATAAAAACACTGAACAAAAGCTGTTAATATTTAATGTTAAAGTTTAATTTGAGTAACATGGAGCCATCACGTAAAAGACAGAGGACCACTACTGCTAAAGGAAAAAAGAAGCTGTCCAAATGCGAAGCAGAAGTTGTCGGTGAAAATCTCTTATTAAATTACGCGTACCATTTGGACGACTGCCAACCGGAAAATAATACTCGGCTTTGACCCAACATCGTTCGAGGCGAAAATAGTATTTCAGCGCCATGGACTCATCCCAATATCAGCATCCTACCCCGAATGGACATCTATTTACAACTATCTTGGCGCTTTAAAAACGAAAATGGAAAATTCATCTTCAGCTTCATAATCAGACGAAGGAGTACAAAATCCCCATTGGCAGTGTACCACAATAACAATGCTTCAGAGAGCGTGAAAGAATATTATAAGAAGTACATTGAAAAATGTAAAGAAAAAAATGTATTAACATTAGCATGTGAAGATTTTTTTATTCCAAGTCGAACATCTTATGTACACTTAAATTATTCTCGACTATTTTATGAAATACCTTTGTATTGTATTGCAAATCTTGTTATTGATACGATAAATTTTGACTGCAAATAAATAAATAAAATACAACTAAAAATTCTTTTATTTAAAACATTTATTCACTAGCATGTACAAATAAATATTAAAACAATTTTGTACGGCACTTCTTAGAGTAGGTGATTTTCCATGTATCGTGCAGAAAGCTCCAAAATTTTCCAAGCTGGCTAGCTTGCCAACTTATAATTTATCCATCCAGGGCCTCTTTCCCTAAAGCTGGCACCGCAAAAAGTAATACCAACGTAGTCATTTGGTTGGATCGCCGTCATCACATGCTGAATAATGTCTTCAATGCTGCTCTTAAACCATGTTAAAGGTTCTACATTCCTTGGCGTGTCATGGATTTTAAATTCAATTTTGCGACCCCTCACATTGAAACGTTTGTTGTGGGTTATTATATCTCTAATGATGCTAAATTTAGCCATTTTTCAACAATGTTTTCTAAGCTATGCCAAGCACGCACGTTGCATATTGCTTTTGTTTCTCTGTTTATATAGGAGCTCGAAGGCACAATAATGAATAATTAATCTATATATATAAAAATGAATCATTGTTTTGTATGTAATCGATGTTTGAAAAATTGGCTGTATGAAATGACTAATTGAGTGTGGTTTATGTTAGAAGACCTCAATAGCAAGGTTTATGTATATAGTTTCCATGATTATCTCTGTTGGTATTTTTGTAATGGCGCTTGAAAAAGAATTGTCGATATCCTTATTGGAAATTTTTTCTTCGCATTTAATTGATATGATTTGTACGTGAAATCGGTTTGTTTTATTAAATGAAATAAAAAAAAGTAAAATCGTTCTAAAAAAGGATTGTAGCAGCGATAGTGGTGTCAAATTATAAATGCATTAACCGAAACGTAACAGTAGTAACGTTAGAGTGCGTTTACATGTTACTCTCATTAGGCTGGCGTACACGGGTCAATATTTAACACTTGGTTAACCGGTTTGTTATCATACTCTCGGGGTACATGGGTCTTGCTTCACCAAGATTAACTTATTACCTTTAGATGGGATATCAACGGCTATAGCCAAGTAATGTTTCTTTATCTATAAGGCATTTGTGCATGTGTTAGTTTCTAAGCAAAAAATTTTGCTGAACAAGGTACAATACTTCCCTCTCTTGCTATTGACCCAATTGTTATGTTAAAATGGACTTTGTTTAGTAGTTTTCGACAAAGGCACATGTGAAAAAGAACAAAAATATCAAAGTTGGCACAGCCGAGCGGTTACTTTAACAATTTTAGTTAGGTTCAGCAAGGAAAATCGATACAGTTCGAAACGAACGTTCGAAAATCTTTGATGCATTGTGTGTCGGAAAGCATATGTCCAATATCAATATGGTCGTCAGATTTGTTCATAACTTTTACTTGCAATCCACAATGGGATGAGACTGAATCATGATGCATGTGAGAAATATTCAAAGCGGTATTCAAGAGCATTGATTTCTGAAAATGTAATCGGGAACAATGGTTACCCAATGTATCTTCGTCGACCGTCTAAGGTCAATGGCAAAGAGATAACTTGGAAGCTTACGATTGTGAAGCTGACAATCGTTGGGTCGTACTCTATTCGCCATTATTGTCCAAGACGTTCAATGCTCTCATAAATGTTGAATTTTGCAATTCTGTCGAATCAATCAAATTCATATTCAAATATATAATGAAGGGGAGCGACATGGCTGTTTTCGGTGGTGCTAATGCAAATGCGATCGGCAAAATAACACAATATTAAATGGGACGTAAAGTTAGCAATAATCTAGCGGTATGGCAATTTCTTTCATTCGCCATTCATAAAAGATATGCAACTGTTGTTCATTTGGTTGGTCATCTAGAAAATGGCCAGCGTATATATTGTACAACGGATAATGCTGCGGAAAGAGCTGAATGGTAACCATCCACCACATTGATGGGTGCAGCGAGGCGCAGCGGGTTCCAGCTAGTTTAATGATAAATAAAAATCTGATATTACAAAATCCATTTAATTTTCCCGCATTTAAATGAAAAACGTATCATGTGCAATTCTTCTCTCTTTCACACTTTGTTTTGCATTTAATCATACCCCACGCTGAATCTCAGCCAGCAAAAAGTGTATTTTTTACCCGTCCCGATATTTATGAATGTATCAAGTTCATTCATTCACTCGGTTTCATAATTTCAGATAGTACCAGCAACAACCACCATGCAATACTCGCCGAGAATCACCGGCATCGAAAGTATCCACAGTGTCTGGCTGTGGAGCATGGGGCACATGCTCAGGCACCTGTCATGTACCCTGCAAACATTACAAGTTGAGATCGAGGTTTTTAAATATTGGCGATGGAAATTTAACTAAAAAATCATATAAAACATTAATTATTAATTTAACATAGTTTTAATAATTTAAAATATTAAAGACTAGTTGATAAAATGTTTGCATGTTTGATTATACATAAAATGTTTTACAAAATTCTTTAATAAAATTAAAAAACATTATTTTTAGAAAACCCTTGTAACTCTGCCGGTTTTTAGGAGGAATTAAACAGCTATTCGTTGAATTGGAGCGATACGGATGAATCGCCAGTTTGCACATTCACTGGATTGGAGACACCGGTAGAATCTTCATGCGAAACTCCAAGCCTGGAGCCCTCAACATCTAGAGGTCCGGCAACTAAAAAGACAAAAATCAATAATTACCAAGCTCAAATCCTCAAAACAATAAGAGTTAATAATGAGCAGCTACAAAAACATTTCGAAAAGTCAGAAAAAGTAGACAGTCAAATTTTAGAATTAGAAAAAGAAATCGTTAACACAAGAGAAAGAACGGAACGAAATGTTACAGGAAATGATAAATGATAATGAAATGTTCCAAGATTCATTTCTGAGCTATTTAAATGGGAAATAAATGTTTACTTACAGAAATTAGATATTGTTTCTCTTACTTTTTCAGCATTGGGGTTATAGTTATTGACAATATTTTGTTCTTCTTCAAGCATTTCATTCCTTGGTCCAGTATTGTGTTTGTTCATTTGAACCCACATATCATTAATTTTATCGTTGTAACAGTTTAAAAAATTATGCAGTACACAGCAACATTTTATTATTGCTGCTGCATTTTCGACACTGTTATCGATGCCTTTTCCTATTCGACGAAAACGTCCTTTAAGATGTCCACAAGCATTTTCGACGACTCTGCGGCAGCTTGATAATGCGGTATTAAATCTCTTTTCGCGTTCGTTTCTGGTGATACTGTATGGGTACGGTTTCATCAGAAATGTCGATAAGCGAAAAGCAGAATCACCTATTAACAAAAGAGGAATTCTTGTACCATTAATACTTTTTGAAAATGCATTCAATGAGGGACTTTCTAATTGCTTCTTTAGCAGCGATTTCTCGAAAATTGAGGAATCATTACACCTTCCAGGAGCACCTACATTTATGTATAGAAACCTATATCTAAATTTAAAATAATGTTTTTACTATTATTTGGATTTGTTTTAAGTTTCTTACCTGTAATCCACTAGTGCTAGGAGGACAATTGAATGCCATCCTTTATAATTGTAGTAATCGCAGGCTTCGTCTTTCTTTGGCCTAATTTCTATATGGCATCCGTCTAGAATAAAAAATATCAAATTACTATATTTATGAATTATATAATATAAAGAAAGCACTTACCAATGGCCCCAAGACATTGCGGAAGTCCTAATTTCTCAAATCCTACTATGCAATCCTTAATATTGTCTCCCTTCGGTGGGAAAAAATTTAAGAATTCTGGCCTTAGTATACCCCACACTGCTGCGCAAAAATCCATCAGAACAACATGCACAGTTGATTTGCTCACACCAAATAATTTGGAAATAGTTCTGTATTCGGAGGACGATGCCAATGCATATAGAGCTATTGCTATTCTTTTTTGAATAACTATACATTCTCTAAAGGGTGTATTGGTTCTTTCCAGTGTATATAATTTCCTGCACAATATATTGAATGTGGTTTTCGTCATTCTAAAACTTTCTTTAAAATTATCATCACTTAATTTAGGGGCATCAATTTCCCAAAAGGTACTAGAACGTTCCTAAAACAACAAAGTTTTAATTAAGTATTTAAAATGTTTAAGGTATATTTAGTAAATAGTAACGTACCAGCATCCAGAATTGTTTTGGTTTTTTTAATCTCATCGAAAATATGTTATTTTTATTATTTAATAGAAATATGTTTTTAGCCAATCTCCGCTTCTTTATCAACAATAACTTTAATAGACATCTTTGCGATGCTATCTTTTCACTAATTGTCTTTATTTGTTTTATTATTTTATTTTTATTAAAACACATCAACGTAAACTGTTCAGATGCCATTTTTTACGTTTAATTTCAACTGTCATCCGAAAACAAGCAAAAGGCGATGTAACCACTTCACACGTTTTTCGAAAACAAGTTCATGAAAACACCTATTTTCGAGGCGATGTAAACGCCGTATAACTGTGGTAACATTCAAGCAAAACGTGTCGGTACTTAATCCACTTGAATTGCTTTGAAAAATTTTTCCAATGGTGTCCCACACATCGGATACTTTCAATGTGGAGGCCGATCTGTAACTTAACCACCCTGGACCTTTCTCCATAAAGGACGCTCCGCAATAGGTAAAACCAAGGAAATCATCCGGCTGAACTTCTAAGAGTGCGTGCTGAACAATATCGTCAACTGCACTTTTGATCCAATTTGAGGGTTCCACATTTGCATTGATTTTGAAAGTAATTTTGCGTCCCCTCAGATGGAAACGCCTGATATGCGTTATCATATCGTTGGTGATGGAAAATTTACTAAACATTCCAAGCTCCTCGTCTGCCTGAGCCCTAAGCTTCAACATTTTTTTCATGCTTAAATTACACTAGTTGCTTACCCTTTTTTATTTTTAAATATAAGTATATCCCCCACACTTTTACACTTTAAAACAGGGGTTGAAACCGAAACGAATAAAGCTTACGATTACTGTTACGGTTACACAATTTTTAATCGTTCGGGTTATGATTAGGGTTACGATTATTTATTTTTTAATGATTAAGATTAATTTTTTCTAACTGGTTACCTAACCTGTTACACTAGGGTTATCATGAGGAATACCAATCAGTTTCATGTTTATAACAAATTTAATTAAAAATCAAATTTTTTTAACATTTTTGGACACTATTAAAAATATAAATTTCAAACTAACTACTCAAACCAATGCAGTTAAACCGAAAAAGTAGTTCGCTCGAATTAAGGTAATCGCGTCAACCAGAGCACCATCTGATTTCGCGCGAAGATGGCTGACAGTAAATTTTAAGCCAGAAAACAATCGTTCGACACTGACTTGTGTTGCCGGACACCAATTACAACCCTAGCCAATTGTTACAAGATGGGTTGATTTCTTCTGTGTTCCAATATTTCAGGACGTTGGCACTCGATGACAAACGTTTGGTGCAAAATATTTCAGCAGCGTTTTGATATCCACCCCGTTCCTTTGGTTCACAGACCATTAACGAGATTAGACTTTTTGTGAAGTAAGTTTTCATGTAAAAATGTTGAATGTCAAATTTTACACTTCACATTTGTCACAATCTATTCAAAAGGCATTTTACTTTTCTTAATCGAGATTAGTCATTTGAAAACTTTCAAATTGGTTTCGTCTATTATTTCCTTTTATCTCTTTTCTAGGAACTCAGGTAACCCATTCGTAGAACCGATTAATAAGGGTTACAGAGTTATCGGTTAAGGTTATTGTTACCGGTTAGGAAAAATCCAACGTTTCGATTACAGTTATGATTACGGTTACTAAAAATAATCCTGTTATTAAATGATTACGGTTACGGTTAAGGTTACGGTTTCGACCCCTGCTTTAAAACAATATTAACACTCGATCTTCCTTTTTATTTTTAAATATATATTAACCCACACTTTTACACTTTTTAAAACAATGTTAACACTCAAAATTCCAATTAGTTTAAACTTCTGAAAACGCTTGTGGTTTTTTAAAGTTAAACTGTCAAGATAAATACTTCCCGACTCACTTTCCGCGATTTTAAAATCAACCTTCGAATGACGGAGATGCATTCGGGTAGGTTTTTATATACGCGACCCAACGCAAAACAAAACAAAAACAAATGGGCTCTTGCAGCTGCACCGGATCATGTGCAATTGCGCAGTATATCTGCTTGCGTGATCGCAATTAATTATTAATGCGACTTGTTTCAATCTTTGGAAGTTGAACTCGCCTGCTTATTTATTTTAATTGGTTCGCTTGGCATCTGCATTTCTTAGCTAGATAATAATTTCATTTCTGCGACAGCTGCGAAATGAGCAAAAACGCAAAACAAAACAAAAATAAACGGGATCTTGCAGCTGCGACCGGATCATGTGCAATTGCGCAGTATATCTGCTTGCGTGATCGCAGTAAATTATTAAAGCGACTTGTTTTAACAGTATCAATGTATGGGAAGTTCAGGCCTATATAAACTCCACTTTGGCTGATGATTCTTAAGTAGAGTTTCATTAGTTTTAGAGGAAGGCAGAAGAAACTTTCCAAAGTTAAATCAAGTGAGGAGCAGAATTTTTTATTGAAAAATCAAAAGAAACATTTGGGTAAGAATGTTTTAAATAAATAAATTTTCAATTATTTTACCATTCCACTTTATTCTTTTCAGATATGGCAGGCAGTATGAATATTAATAATTTTGAGTTTGGTGCTGATAGTTTGGAGTCAGCTAGGATATCGTCAACTAGCAAAGGGGTAAAGAGGCGACTTTTCGAGGAGAAGAAGCAGGAGGATTTTTCTAAGTCGACTCTTAGCAAAAGGAAGAAAAACATGTCCCCTATCATCTCTGTGAATGATGATGATGATGATACTGATGTCGATGAGGATGAGGGATGCATATTGGAGGAAATCATCAGTTTTCAATATAAGAAAAATATGCCTTTGAAAGACATGAAAGTCAACGAGGCGTATAACATAATTGATGCTAGGAAGGTGAACACCAAGTTCGGGAAAAAGGTGCTGGTAGAGCTGGAGGATAGTATTATATTCTTACCGGGAAGGTATACTGACCTCTCCGATAGGGGGATTAATTTATTAAAAAAGGAGAAATATGCCATAGAGAATTTGGGAGAAATGGGTAATTCCTTCGAAATCATATTTAAGAAAAGATCAGGAAATCCCCATGAACTGAATGTGGACAACGGTGAAGGGAACATTACTTTATCACTAAACAGAAAAAAATATTGAATCATGTAAAAACTAAAATTATAAAAATAAATTTCAATGTTTATGTATTTGATTTAAAAAATAAAAATGTTAAAATAATTGTTTTTTTTAATGTATCAATCTGTAGTCATTTGCAGGTTTCCAGTTCTACTTTCAATGCTACCCACAGAATTTCAAAACCTACACCTCCCATAGACATGATGTACCCGTCGAGCCATCGAGTTCTCAACATTCGCCCCCAGCCCCCGCCCCCGCCTCCGCCCCCGTCCTTGCTCCTGCCCCCGTCGTCGCCATCGCTAATACTTCCGCTGCACTCCCCTCCAAACCTCCGCACTCAAACTTTCACCTTCGCGGCGCACAAGTGGGCGTGCCTCACACACACAACAATAACAACGATGACCTTGATCTACTCAAACAATTAATACGTCTGGCACACATTCCAAGGTCACCCACTTACCATAATTACAGGTTAATGAACTGTCAACCAATTGAAATAATTACACGTGATTAATCACCTTCACCTAAATCCCAAAACCGTTTTTTTCCCACGCGCAAGGGTCCTAGTACCTACTTATTTCTAACAAGTGAACTTTTTTCTGAGTGGCTGTCAGCAACACCATCTACTCAACACAGCAAACCAACACCATACAAACACCATCCACACATGTAACATCGATGCAAGTACCATCCACACATGGAAGAATTCACATCATCGCACCATCTGTTGTCCCCGAAGGGACAAGGGGGAAATTACATCGCATGGGGGACGACGGCATAGTAGTGCGAGGTTATAAGCGTTTATTGTTAATGTTATTTAAGATATTGAGTGCTAAATAAATATTTGAACTGTATTAGTTGAATCGAAAGTAGCTGTGTTTACATTTGAAACATCCCATCCATCCTGCAAGGGCACGCATCATCTGCGATTCACAAGGCCCGCTCACAGTGGCATAAAAAATTAGGCCATATCAGCAGTGCATACATGAGAAAAAAAATATAATTTAAATATGGCCCAAAATAATCAAGAAAAAAATTGCACAGTGTGTCTGAAAGGAAAACATGCTAAAACGCCGTTTCCATCATCATCATCCCCTTCAACAAATTCTAAATTGGAGTTGGTGCAAGCAGATTTATGTGGTCCGATGGAGGTCAAATCGATTGGCGGTTCAAGGTATTTTTTCATACTGGTTAATGACTTTACACATAAATATTTTGTTTATTTCTTGAAATCCAAGAATGAAGTTTTTATAAAATTTAAAGAGTTCAAGAATTTCGTAGAGAATCAAACCAGTTGCAAAATAAAGATTTTGAGGACCGACAATGGAAGAGAATTTGTAAACAATAGCATGCCCGATTTACTAAGAAAAAATTGAATTTATACATCAAACCAGTATAGCGTACAATCCTCAGCAGAATGGCTTAGCCGAACGTGCAAATCGATCGGTAATAGAAAAGGCGAGATGTTTATTAATTGTTGCAAACCTTCCCAAAAGGTTCTGGGCCGCGGCAGTTAACACCGCAGTGTATCTATTAAATCGGTGTACGACAACTGCTTTAAAAAATATGGTACCAGAACAGGCCTGGACTGGCATTTTACCTGATTTATCAAATTTAAAAATTTTTGGATCAAAAGTTATGGCTAGAGGATTCGATCCCGAATCCCGGGACCCCGGGATCCCGGCCCTATTCCAGTCCCGAAAAATTCGGGATTACATTTCACAAAACCGGGATTTTCGGGATTGACAAATTTTTTTTAAATATGTCTAAAAAATACTCTGATCCAACTTTTTGAGCAGGCGCGCACACTTTATTAAAATCTAAATCTAGCGGAACTTAATTAAAAATTAAATGTGCTTATATCTAAGTGAAACCGTATTCAGAACGTAGCTTTGTATATTTATTATTTATTAGTAAAACGAATAAATGCGCTGGCAACACAGATTGTCATAGGGGAAGCCCCTAAACGTGGCATGTGCGCATTGCTTCGTGTGGTTTCGTTGAATCAACAATTAGGTCACGAAAGTTGAAAATTTATTTAAGTTGTTTGTTCTATCCTAGAGAAATCGAGAAAGGTATGTTTGAACATTTATTTATTCACTTAATTATTTGTAGAGAATTTGCTTTTTACTGGTCCGTGCCCAAAAATGTTTTTTTATTCAGATTCTTGAATTCGTGCTGACTTTCGAGCTGAAAAACTTAGCATAAATAATAATGTCATTATCTAAAGAAAGTTTTTATGTGAAACACAAAAAAGACGGAGATGCATCATCAGTGTGGAGCCATTTCTTAATCGGCAAAGATGGTAATACAGCGCTATGTAAACATTGCCCAGCTGTAATGAAAACCTTAGGAGGATCCACCAAAGGATTGCATACTCATCTATCATCTAAACATGATTTGAAAGTAGTCACTTCAAAGCCGTCATCATCAAAGAGCCAAAGTGGCCAAGAACAAGAACCGCCCTTGAAACGAAAACATACAGTTGTCGACTATTTTGTGAAAACTGATACTCTAGACGACATTTTATCCCGAATGACAGCTTTAGACGGTTTTCCTTTCAGCGTGTTCGTAACTTCTAAAGATTTGCGCTCATTACTGTTATCAAAAGGATACTCAGATTTACCGAAATCTGCCTCAACAGTTCGTAATCGTGTTGTCGATTACAGTTACAAAATAAGAAAAGAAATGAAAGTGGAATTAACTGGCTTAAAAAATGAAGGACAGCGCTATAGTTTGAGCTTTGACGAATGGACATCTACTTCTAATAAAAGATACATGAATGTAAATATACATGCGGATAAAAAGTTTTGGAGTTTAGGCCTCATTCGCATTGATGTATCATTGAAGGCTGAAACTTGTGTTGACATCTTAAAAGAGCGCCTTGCTCAATTCGGTGTCTCTCTGGATACCGACATTGCTGCAATCGTAACTGATGGTCCAAATGTAATGCTCAAAGTTGGAAAACTTGTGAATGCAGACCATCAAGTTTGTTTTGCTCATGCCATTCATTTAGCCGTTTGCGATTTGTTGTACAAAAAAAGTATATCAGATACTTCTGCAAGTGAGACCACCATTGCTGATTCAGATGACGATGATGAAGATCTAGAATCACGATTAGTCATTGAGACAGAAAATTGTCCGGATCTAACGAATGACCGCAACATTAAGGACGTAATAAAAAAAGTCCGGAAAGTGGTTCTTATTTTCAAAAGAGGTTCGTTAAAGAATGATACCATACTTCAAAAATATGTACGAAAAGAGCACGGAAAGAACTTAATTTAGTGCTTGATTGCAAAACTAGGTGGAATAGCCTCTTTACAATGCTTGAGCGTTTTGCCCTTTTGAAAGTTAGCATCCAAAAAGCACTTATAGACTTGCATAATCCAGTACAATTAGATGAATCCGATTTCGATCTCATCAATGAGATTATCGAAGTCTTGGCCCCTGTCAAACTAACTGTGGAAGCACTTTGTCGTTCTGACGCTAATTTATGCACGGCTGATGCTACTCTAAAGTTTCTTTTTAAACAGTTGAATGACAATAACTCCATTTTGGCTTCTAAAATGAAAACACATTTACAAGAACGCATACAGGGTCGCAGACGAAATGAGTTGAGCGGTGTTTTATGCTATCTGCAAAATCCTCATATGGATGATGACAATAGTTTAGATGACGAAATAAAGCATCTGTTTTCAAGCCCCAGCAAGAATTTGATAAAAAACCAGATAATTTCGTTAATTGAGAGGATGAACACGAAGACTAATGATGTAGAGGAAGAGCGCAACATGGAAATTGAACCTACAACTATTAACAAAAGTGATTTAACGCTCAAAGAAAAGCTTCAGCTTGAAATAGAAAAAAGCATGAAAATAGGGTCTTCGGAATCGGCTGAATCATATAAAGCAGTTTCTAACCGACCGTGCAACTTGTAGCATCATCAAATTTATTTCGCTTACCAACGTGTATCATTTGTCAAGTATTTCTTCTTGTTATATTACACTCGCTCTTGGCTCAAGTGTTAATTTTCCATAACCCCGATTGTGATATATTTTTATTACTTATCAACTTAATTTGCAATTTAATTTATCAAAATGGTTCTGTGCTCGGCTTGTAAAAAAAGCGTTAGAGACAGTGACTTAATGAAGTGCTCTTCAGTGGGGTGCACTAACACATACCATTTCGAGTGTTTAGGCATCACAAAATCAAATTATCTGAAGCAAAGTGCCAAATACAAAGCAAGCTGGAAATGTCCCGATTCGTGTACTCGCACTCACAAAACGGATAACACAAACACTCCGGCACGCTCTGTACAAGTGTTCACACCAGATGATGATAACAGAGGATGCTCTTCACCTATTACGGCGCCTGCACCGGCGCTAATGGATACCGTCTTAATTGATTATCTCGACAAAAAATTTGCTACCCAGCGTGAAAGCTATAAATCCGATATACTTGAGGCACTAGTGCCTATTAGATCTGAAATTACAGCATTGCTTGATCGCATGTCTTCGTGGGAGTCTAGACTTAGCGCCGTTGAAACTACTGTCAGCACCATAGTGAAAGACAATGATTCATTTATTTCTCAGTTGTCTGCTGATAATGATGAACTGCGCAGGGAACTCTTGATCGTGCACAATAAGTTAAATGATATCGATCAATCCACAAGATATTGTAATGTGGAAATCCAAAATATTCCGGATAATAATAAATCGGAGAACTTGCCGCAAATTGTGCAAAATATAGGAAAACTCCTTGATGTTGACATCCCGGTTGAGAGCGTGCGAGCCGTGCATCGTGTTATGTCTGCGACACCTAATACGAACCGGCCTAAAAATATCATTTTACAGCTTACTACAAGGCGGCTGCGTGACGACATCCTTCATGCTGCTAAAGTTCGCCGTAATCTTACGGTTGACCAGATTGGATTTGGTGGTTGTGCAGCCACATTCTATATCAATGAACACCTTACTTTAAGGAACAAAATATTATATGGTAAAGCACGTAAGCAGGCTGGCGCTAAAGGTTATAAATACGTTTGGGTAAAAAATTCCCGTATATTTGTAAGGAAGTCAGATAATTCAAAAATAATAGGGATTAGAGATGACAATGATGTTATTAGTAGAATAATATGACTATTGTTGGTATCTTTGTTTGTATATTATCCTAGTTTTAATTACTGTAAAGTTAATTGTTATATTAGTTTTAAACCCTGCTCATTTTATCTATTTTTCATTATTACTCATGCGATGATTAGATTCAGCCTTTCTATATTACACTCTATACTGCACTTTTTATATAAATTGCTCTTTACCCGCGATACATTTGTCTATATTTTTATGCAATCTGTACTTCACCCCTCAAGTCACAGTTTTTTCCTGTGCATGCTTTTATATAATAATTTATTCAATGATTTGTGAGAGTGGTATGAATATTTACTATCAAAATTGTCGCGGGTTAAGAAGCAAGCTTTCTGACCTACGTCTGAGTATTCTAACTGATAATTATGATGTAATGATACTTACAGAGACATGGCTCAGGGCGGGAATAGGTGACAGTGAAATTTTTGACGAACGCTATACAATATTTCGAAGGGATCGTTGTTCGTCAACCTCGACAAAAAAGGATGGTGGAGGCGTATTGGTAGCGGTTAAAAAGGAAATCTCAGCTTCTAGACGCTTCGACTGGGAAAGTCGCTCACTTGAGGAGATTGTGCTGCAGTTCCCCAACCTTGATCACGGTTTAATTCTTGTAGCTTGCTATATCCCACCCCTGTCTAATTCCACGGTCTACATATCTCACTTTGCCAAATGCTATGATTTTGTCACAGATTTTCCTGACTCAAATATTTTACTTATAGGGGACTATAACCTACCTAATCTAAAATGGAATTTCAATTCAGCCTTAGATGAAGCTACATTAGTTGATACATCATCAGACACATCTGAAAACCTACTTAATGTTATGTCCTTATTAAATCTAACGCAACGTAACCATGTTTTGAATGTCTGCGATCGTATTCTTGACCTTGTCTTGACTGATGTAAAGTGTTGTGTTCAGCGCTGTGATGAACCTCTTGTAAGCATTGACCCTTACCACCCAGCGTTAATATGTAGCCTGCCGATAAAACCTAGAACAAATTACCTACCTAAATATAATGTTCCCAAACACAATTTCTTTAAAGCTAATTATGATGACATAAATATGGAAATAAATAGCATAGATTGGGACCACAATTTAAAAAACCTTAATGTAAGTAATGCCGTAGATTATTTCTACCAAACTATTTATAATATAATTGAGGCTAATGTACCTCTTCAGAGATTACGTGCTACTAAACAGCCAGTTTGGTTTTCCCCTGAACTGCGTCATGAACTGAAGGTGAAAGTTAAACACTGGAAGAAATGGAAGATATATGGAAGCAGATATAACTACGAAAAATTTTCAAAATCTCGTAGCCGTGTCAAACAACTATTGAAATCGTGTTATGAAGCATATCTGCACAAGGTTGAAGTATCCACAAAAAATAACATAAAATTCTTTTGGAAACATGTTAATGAATTAAAAAATAGCAAAGCTGGATACCCATCGTCCATGAATTACAATGACCACTTCTCCGAAGACCCTTCGGTCATTTGTGAAATGTTCGCAACCTTTTTCTCTTCAGTGTTTGAACCTACATCGTTGAATGCATATAATATATCTAGATTGGATCGCTTACCCGACCTGAATCCATCCAATTCCTTGTCGACTATCACCTTTAGTGAGACTGATGTGAGATCAGCACTCATGACTCTCGATGGTAGTAAAGGCTCGGGTCCTGATAAAATTAGCCCGGTTTTCCTGCGAAACACTGCTTCCTCAATCTACAAGCCGCTTGTTGTGTACCATAGGTGGTAACACTAAATTCCTCATGAATTCGCCTTCCTCTATTCTATTAATTTTCGTCTTTCTTATTTTCTCCCTTTTTTACATGCCTTCTTAGAACTAACGTCCAGAATAATTTTGTTCTGTTCCTGGAAATTCGTTCTTTTTCTAGGCTCAAAATTGTATTTCTTTAACGTAGATTTGTTGATGACCTACTTATTCTTCTTAGAATTATAACACCATGGAAGGCAAATTCATGTATGCGTACGCAATATAGGCGCGCAGTTTTTCTTGTTAACAACGCCGAAAGGGCTTGATTTTTATATGTTTTGTTTAGTTTTGTGCAGTCTTGAATAAGTCTTATAGCGATAAGGACCTAAGTGTTTAAAATAAAATAGTCATTAACTTTGTACAAGTTGTGGTTTTATTTGTTAATAAACGGGAAGGAAAAATTTAATAATCACCCATCTAACGAGAAGTCGTCGGATGGGAACACGCGCCGACTTGGCAGTGAACATATGGTCCTTCGAGCCGGATCTCCGGTAAATAAATTCGATAAAAAACATTAAAAGTGAAGTGAACACAGTGAATTGACATCAATCAACAAACCAACAGAGACCATCAAAACAGGATTACCTCCACTACAAGGCAGCGGATCCACATCACCAGTGTAGCGATTCCACTTCAAGGACGTTTACGCATCACAAAGGTTTCAAAAGGTAAGCTCGATTCATTATTACCTATCTTAGTTCCTTCAGTGTTTTCCTTACCCTGACAAATATTATAATCTAATTAAAACACAATGGCTACGAAACCAAAAGATCCGATTTCAATTCTCAAACGACGACGCGCAGATATTAAAACACGCTTAACGAAACTAAAAAATTATCTGTCAACAAACGAAGATTATCCAGACGAGGATATCATTCAAGTGAAGGTGGATGCGTTAATTGATCGGTTTAAAGAAATGAATAGTATCCACGAAGAACTGATTGAATTAGATTCTGAATCTGAGGTGGCTCATAGCTCGGAATACGACGACATGGAAGAAGAATACCATCTAATACTAGGAAAAGCAAGGAAACTTGTTAGAAAATCTCAACAAGCTGAGTCTAATTTATCTGGCAGTTTTAAGTTAAAAAATTCCTTTGGTCCAACGCTAGCAACGGACATTTCAACATCGTCTATAAAACTACCTGAGATTACGTTACCGAGATTTGACGGCAGTCTAGAGAAATGGCATGCTTTCAAGGACAAATTTGAAGCTAGAATTGGAAATAATACAAAAATTCCTGACGTCGACAAATTCCAATATTTACAATCTTCGCTATCGGGCAAGGCCGCACGAGCCATTGAATCCATGGAAGGCACAGCTGAGAACTATCACGAAGCATGGGCTCTTCTTACGACGAAATACAATAATTCTCGCAAAGCGATTTTACGCCACTGGGACATTTTGGAAAAATTACCACGTTTAACAAGAGATGCTCCTGTCGCGCTCGACGAACTTGTGGCCACTTTTCGACAACATCTACGCTCTCTCAAATCCTTAGAGCAACCAATAGAACAATGGGATTGTTGTATTATATATTTACTATTAAGTAAAATCAGTGAAAACACCAGATATCATTGGGAACTTTCGTTAGCCGACAATAAAATGCCCTCATACACTCATTTATTAGATTTTCTGGAGAAGCGTGGGAATTGTACGGATCAGTCTTTTCAAATGAAAGAAACCCATTCCAAGATACAAAAGGACAATAATCAACCCTTCCAGAAAACAAAAACTCATAACTACGGGCACGCGTTCGTCGCAACGCCTAATTACAAACACGGAGGATTACGTTCATCATGTCCAGTATGCCGCTCATCGCATTCCATTTACAAATGTAAGGTGTTTCGGGGTATGCCTATAAATCAAAGGAAGCATATAATTACACGTGCATCTTTATGTCATAACTGTTTAGGACCGAATCATGTAAGTAACGAATGCAAGGCTGGAAACTGTCGAGTTTGCAACAACAAACACCATACATTCTTACACCCAATCGAACCAACTATGGAAGAATCAACGGCATCAAATCCTTCCAACTATTCCAAAGAACAAACGCCATCTGGATTAGAATCGGAAACCATTAGTGCAATTAATTTATATACACCTCTTGATGATCTCGTTCCAACTGCGACAGTTTACATTCATCACCGAGACCAAACTCCAATATTATGTCGTGCCATAGTCGATACAGGCTCATCAAGAAACTTTATAACCAACGAATTGGCCGCTCTCCTCCAACTACCATGCACACAGGAGCAGAATCATATCGGAGGATTAAATCAATCATCCACAGTGTCGAAGTTCTCTGTGACAACATCAATTAAGTCAAGGCATAATGATTACAAAAGAACGCTTGATTTTCTGACTGTTCCAGCAATAACGTCTTTTACACCAATCCAACAAATAAACAGAAAAACGATTAATTTACCAAATAATCTAAAACTGGCGGACCCAGACTTCCATGTCCCCGCCCCTGTGCAGTTATTATTGGGAGCTGGTACGACTCTATCTTCACTTTGTGTAGGACAAATTATGCTTTCTTCATCTCCTGATCTGGTTGCCCAAAAGACGCAGTTGGGTTGGATCATCGGTGGAAATTTGCCTTTGTACCAGAAAACACAAAATCGTGCAAGATGTTATCTCATCAAACTACAGGAAGATATTTCCCGATTCTGGGAGTTAGAAGATTGCAGCTCCGATCGACATTTGTCTCAAGAAGAGGCTCAATGTGAAAAACATTTTAAAGAAAATACTAAACGTGATAACGATGGCAGATATGTGATTGCCTTGCCATTTAATGATAAAAAGGAGGAGCTAGGTGAATCCTATACAATGTCACTCAAAAGACTGCAAGCATTAGAAAGACGATTCAAGAAAAATCCTGAGCTTCAAGTACAATATAAAAATGTTTTTAGTGAATATGTAGATCTCGGGTATATGTCAAAGGTGACCAAACAAGTAGACAACAGTTTTTATTTGCCCCATCAAGCGGTAATTAAGGAATCAAGTTTGACAACCAAAATCAGAGTAGTCTTCGATGCGTCAGCCGCATCTTCTACAGGAGTTTCTCTCAATGATGCTTTATTAGCAGGGCCTACCATTCAGAGCGATATTTTCTGTTTATTGCTACGCTTCAGATTGTACAATCATGTATTAACAGGCGATATCGAGAAAATGTACTTACAACTAAAGGTTCGCGAGGACGATCAACCTTATTTAAGAATTTTATGGCGTGATAATGACGATTCTATCTCCATCTACCAGTTCAATAGACTCATATTTGGATTAAAACCAGCGTCATTTTTGGCCATACGCACTATTCATCAGCTGGCAGACGATGAACAATCACGCTTCCCCCGAGCAGCCACCATTTTAAAACGTGATCTATATGTTGATGACTTACTTACGGGTGCAGACACTATCGATGAAGTTGTCCACCTTCAAAAGGAAATCACCGAACTTCTCAAGTCAGGAGGATTTAATTTAAGACAATGTGCCTCCAATACGGTTCAGATTCTACATTCTATTCCTGAATGCAATGTGAATTTGCAATTGCAAAATAATAGCAATACTACTCTTAAAACCTTAGGAGTTCATTGGAATTCAAAACAGGATGCAATAATATATACTGTCAAAAAAATGGGGCCTAATCGAGTGACGAAGAGAACGATTTTTTCAGAAATCGCAAAGATTTTTGATCCATTGGGACTTCTTAATCCGGTTGTAGTTAAATCTAAAATAATCATGCAAGAGTTATGGAAATTAAAAGTTGATTGGGACGAATCATTGCCCACAGAACTACATACTAGATGGGAAGAATTTGCGGCCCAATTGATCCATTTAAACGATATTTCATTTCCCAGAAAAGTGTTAATAAATCACCATAGTCACATAGAATTACACGGATTCTGTGATGCCAGCGAGAAGGCGTATGGTGCCTGCTTTTATATATATTCTATAGATAATTCAGGACAAGCTCAAGTACAGTTATATTGCGCTAAATCGAGAGTCGCGCCTATTAAAACTTTGCAGACAATTCCTCGTCTTGAATTGTGTGCCGCCGTTCTTCTTGCGGAATTATACGTTACGGTTAAATCGGCCATAAATATTAGTTTTCATCGCACAGTTTTTTGGACGGATTCAATGATAACCTTACATTGGTTAAATACCTCACCACATTTGCTAAAGACTTTTGTAGCGAACCGAGTCTCTGCTATTGTATCAAAAACCAATGGCTCATCTTGGCGACATGTCCGTACCTACGATAATCCCGCTGACTTGTTATCTAGAGGAGTGATGCCGAATGAGTTCAGGAATAAGTCTCTCTGGTTCAAAGGTCCTAGATGGCTAGCCGGGGGAGAGGAATATTGGCCTGAGCAACAAATATTGAAATCCAACGATGTTCCTGATTTAAAGAAAACTACCTGTCTAGTCGCTGCTACCGTGGATATAGATATTTTTACACAATATTCGTCATATACTAGGCTGCAACGTATCGTAGCTCGTTGTTTACGCTGGATAAAATCACGTAGAAAGAAAGGTCCTTTGTTAATTGAAGAACTCCGTTACGCCTCGGATCGTATTCTACAATTAGCTCAACGTAAAGAATTTCCTGCAGAATACAAAGCCTTGAACAATAAACGGCCTCTGCATCCAAAGAGTAAACTTCTCTCTCTGAATCCCTTTATAGGGGATGATGGACTTATAAGAGTGGGTGGTAGGCTAGACTCTTCACCCTACTCTTATCAAAAAAAACACCAAGTCCTTTTGCCAAAGTCGCATCATATTACTCACCTATTAATTAATGAAGAGCATCTTAAAACTCTACATGGAGGAGTTCAACTCACATTATGCTCATTAAGGCAAAAATATTGGCCTATTGATGGACGAAACCAGGTACGAAAGGTCTTAAGAAAATGTGTACGATGTGCACGAGCCGATCCACCTCCTGTAAATTATATTATGGGAAATTTACCTACAGTAAGGACTACGCAGACTAGACCATTTGCAAACTCTGGGGTAGACTATTGCGGTCCTTTTTTAATCAAGGAGAAACGTTTTCGAAATCGTAATAAGTTAAAAATTTATGTTGCCGTATTCATTTGTTTCGTCACGAAGGCTGTTCACTTGGAGACTGTGAGTGATCTCACTACTGAAGGATTCTTAGCTGCTTTAAAACGGTTTATTTCTCGTCGTGGGATATGTGTGTCAATTTATTCTGACAACGGAACAAATTTTGTTGGCGCTAATAATAAGCTTAAAGAGCTCGAGGATCTACTGATTTCCGAAGAACATAACAAGAAGGTTCATGATTATCTGGCTGCAAAGAACATTGCTTGGCATTTCAGCCCACCTCAAGCTCCTCACTTCGGCGGTCTCTGGGAGGCTGCCGTTAAATCTTTCAAACATCATCTTAGACGCGTAATTGGACCAGAATTATTTACGTTTGAGCAGTTCAATACTTTAGTCATTGAGATCGAAGCTATTCTAAACTCCAGACCCCTAACTCCCTTATCCTCTGATCCAAATGATTTTTCCCCTTTAACACCATCTCATTTTTTGATTGGTGATCCAATGTCGAGCTTGCCGGAGCGAAACCTTTCAGGTATACCGGCGAACCGTTTATCCACATGGCAGCATATTCAAAAGGTCAAGCAGGATTTTTGGAGTCGTTGGCATAAAGAATATGTTAATGAATTAAATATCAGGCGCAAATGGACTCGAGGGAATCACCCTATCAAGGAAAATTCTCTAGTTATTATTCGAGAAGATAATCTACCATCCCTTAAATGGCGTATCGGCAGGGTTATTGAAGTATATCCAGGTCGCGATGGCATCATTCGGACCGTGCGTTTGAGGACATCGACTGGTGAAGTTACACGGAGTGTCAAGAAGCTCGCCCCTCTGCCTCTCGATAGTGATTAAAACAATCACAAATTAATATAGTAGCTTTTTTTATTAACTATTCTATGTAATGTATTTTTTTTAATCTTAATAATTTTACTTTGTTACAAAACTTGTAATAGTAGTTAGGTATCATTTTTTACTTGATCGCAAGACTCTCAACCGGGGGAGTATGTTGTGTACCATAGGTGGTAACACTAAATTCCTCATGAATTCGCCTTCCTCTATTCTATTAATTTTCGTCTTTCTTATTTTCTCCCTTTTTTACATGCCTTCTTAGAACTAACGTCCAGAATAATTTTGTTCTGTTCCTGGAAATTCGTTCTTTTTCTAGGCTCAAAATTGTATTTCTTTAACGTAGATTTGTTGATGACCTACTTATTCTTCTTAGAATTATAACACCATGGAAGGCAAATTCATGTATGCGTACGCAATATAGGCGCGCAGTTTTTCTTGTTAACAACGCCGAAAGGGCTTGATTTTTATATGTTTTGTTTAGTTTTGTGCAGTCTTGAATAAGTCTTATAGCGATAAGGACCTAAGTGTTTAAAATAAAATAGTCATTAACTTTGTACAAGTTGTGGTTTTATTTGTTAATAAACGGGAAGGAAAAATTTAATAATCACCCATCTAACGAGAAGTCGTCGGATGGGAACACGCGCCGACTTGGCAGTGAACACCGCTTACTATCATTTTCAACAGAAGTATACTCGAGGGTCATTTCCCTGTGATATGGAAAACCGCGAATATATCACCAATTCATAAGTCAGGACCTAAAAGTGATATATTGAACTATAGACCTATCTCTTTACTCTCATCCGTAGCTAAAACCTTTGAGCGATTAGTGCATGGTAGAGTCTATTACTTTTTCAAGCACATATTTAACCCCAGTCAACATGGCTTTGTAAAGTCCAAATCAACTGAGACTAATCTTTTAATATATTCGAACTTTCTATTCCAATCTATGGACGTTGGCATCCCTGTTGATTCCATATACACAGATTTCAGGAAAGCCTTTGATAAAGTAGACCATATGTTGATGCTGGAAAAACTGTGTTTTAATGGAGTCAAAGGTAATCTGCTACGATGGTTTTCATCTTATCTAGAACATAGGCTTCAGTCTGTTGTTTTGAATGGTGTCTCTTCCTCGGTTATTCGGATCAGTTCAGGAATTCCACAAGGATCTATCCTGGGCCCACTGCTCTTCATCATTTTTATAAATGACATTCAGCAGTGTTTTCACCACAGCCAAACCTTGCTTTTTGCCGATGACCTAAAAATATATAAACAAATAAATACTACGGAAGATTGTCAACTGCTGCAAGATGATATCATCCGATTCCAAAACTATTGTCATGACAACAAACTCTTTCTTGCATTAGATAAATGTCAAGTCATTAGCTTTACAAGAAATACTAGCCATGTCAGTTTTGACTACACACTAAATAACACTATTCTTAATAGAGTAAAGCACATACGTGATCTTGGTGTTATTTTTGACAGCAAGTTGATTTTCGACTTACATATTAACTATATTGTATCTAAAGCATACAAGATGCTTGGCTTCATACTTAGATCGACCAGGAATTTTAAACAGCTTTCGACTTACCGTCTATTGTACCAATCGTTAGTAAGATCACACTTGGAGTATGCTTCATCCATCTGGAACCCATACTACAATGTTTATAGTAATAAAATTGAAATGCTACAGAAAAAATTTACGAGAGCACTGAGTTTCCGCCTAAAATATGGCAACTTGTCCTACGACGCCAGATTAATAAAGACATCCCTTACTAGTCTTGAGGATCGACGATCTCTCCACGATGCTGTAATTCTCAAAAAAATTATAACATCCGTGATTGATTCCCCTGATCTTTTATTTCAAGTTTGTTTCCGGATCCCGACCCGAGCCACTCGTTCGAAAGACCTATTTCTACTTAATAAAGCTAGAACCAACGCCGGTCAGAGAGCACCACTGTACAGAATGTGTGAACAGTATAATAGTAAGTTTCTTGAAATAGATATATGTAATACCAAAGAGGCTGAATTTAAGCGTAAAATCTTAAATATTCTGAGTAATCATTAGTAATAATCATTTAAATTTATTGATCGTGTTCATAACTTAAGATATACTAGTTGTAATTCAGAAATTTTTTTTTCCGTTTTCTCTTTTTTTGTTTTTTATTCCTTGTAGCACATATCAGTTTTGTACAATTGTATCATTCATTGGTAAGCGGTATTTGTCTTAGTAGGAAACGTTTAGGATATATATTGTTACGTTATCTTGTTATTTATTATCTTTATCTATTTTTGCAATGTGTATCTGTTGTTTCTTCAATAAATAAATAAATAAATAAATAAATAAGAAACCGACTTTTGTAAAATTATTAAGAAAGAAATGAATTTATTTGAAGCTTCAAGCTCCAACAGGGGCTATAATCTAGAACGAGCTTATAAGTATTTATTGACTATTCCTCCAACTTCTATCGAACCCGAACGCGCATTCTCTGCAACTGCATTTATGTGCAACAAATTAAGAAGCAGGCTAGGTGATGAAACATTGGACGCATTGTTATTTCTTCGAGCATATTTTCGCAATTTAAACAAGATTTAAATGTTACAATAACCACTTATTTTTATATATGAGAAATGTAACTGATGAATACTACATATTTACATTGCATAAAAGATACTTGTTATGTTGAAAATATAAATTATGGACATTGTATGTCGTTATTTAAGTTCAAGGAATTTTTTTTAGTTTAATTTGTTCAAGTTTTAAGTTAATTAACATTGTTCGAAGTTTAATTTGTTGAGTTTATTATGTTACATTGTTTTTATTTAAATTTAAGGAGATTGATGTTATTTTTGGTGGAAGAATATCGTGTTTATTGAGAGTTGAATTGATTAAAATTTGAGGTGGAGACTGAAAGAACTAAAGTCTGATTATAATATTTTTTGTAGAAGTTTCACTTTATTTTTTTTTTTTTTTTTGTATGATTTCATTTACCAAGGAAACTTGATTACTTTGTCAATTAAAAACTTGAAATAAAAGTAGCTTTTTACATAATTTTTTCGATTTTTTCTAACAATCCAAAATCCCGGGGCTATCCCGGGATCCCGGGATTGTCTGTTTATAATCCCGAAATCCCGAGATTGGAAATAAGGGCCGGGATCGAATTCCCTAGTTATGGCACATATTCCAAAAGGAAAAAGGAAGAAATTTGATGCAAAGTCTCAAGAAGGTATTTTCATAGGTTATCTTGATACACAAAGAGGTTGCAACAAAGAAATAATAATGTTACCAAGGTTAAGTGGATTAGGTTTACAGGGGAACCACATTAAAAAAAACGCGCCGACAACTCTACCTCGCGGGTGGTGTGGAAATGAGTTCAATTTAAAATAATTCGATAAGACATCCTACAATAATATTAAGTATTATATTACGAAATAGAAGCATATGCAGAACTTTTGTTATAACTACTCCGTTTGCATTGATACCAAATCAATAATAACAACAATAATTTAATAAATGGCCACATCAAATTATTCGTAATAAAATGCTCTACAAAAAAGCTCTAAGGCAATTTTTATGTAAAATCAATAATAAAAGAGTTATAGCGCTTTAAAGTTCGTCACCCCCAAAATTTTTGTCATTTTTCATCCATATATTTTTTATTATTAATATTACGAAAAAACATTATTTGCAAAAGTTGTAGATAATTTGATTATCTAAAAAAATGTATTTACAAAAATTCTGTAGGTCTCACGGTTTTCGAGATATAAGACAAACCATTTTTTACACTAAAAACAAGATGGCGGCCGAACGTCACGTGTCCGGATCCCGAAAACTCGGTTTTATACTCCCAACCAACCCCCCTACACAATGAAAAAAAAATTGCTGTTTTCAGAAAATGCAGAGTTGGGCCTTTTTTCTGCACCATTTTACTGGACTAGATATTGATCTCGATATGATTCTTTTACAAATTGCCCCCAAGCAGGACTACAAAGAGTTGTTGAAACTCAAGTCTTTAGCCGATCAAAGAATTTACATTGAAAGACTGATTGGCAAGGGACCACTTCAGTGTTTCAGATGCCAAGCCTTCGGGCATAGGGCAGCAATTTCGCATCGAGCTGCGTCAACTGTGGGCTGGATCACCTAGCCAACTATAGAGGATGCCGTAATTATAAGAAATATTTAGAAAATCAGAAAATAAGAAGGGAAAACTCAAAACCAATAATGTCAAATAGGACTTATGAATTATTTAATAAAGGGGGCCGATCTTTTGCAGGCATGCTTAAAAGGGGAAATCTCGCATCGGGTAATCAAGTCCACACTAATAGCATAGCTTCTAATAAAAATACTGTGAACTCAGATCTTGGAATTATCCTAGAAAAATTAAACGTTATAATGAGTGAAATAAAAGAAATGGTTAACTGTGTTTTGTCTTATGCTTCGCGCAATGGATAAGACATTGCGCATTTTAGAACTTAACGTCCGATCCATTAGATCGCAGAAAAGAAGAATGGAGTTAGCAGTCTTAATTTCTGAACTTAATTTTCCAGACATATGTATTACTAATCTCGGAAACGAGAATTTAAAAATCTCATAATGTTAAATTAGGGAACTATAAATTTATTAATAATGAGGAAGGCGTAGGCGTGGCTATTCTAATCAAAGAAAGTATAACAACAAACTCAATCAACTTAGATCTTGGGGTACCCACCGCCTTTGTTAAAATCCCATATGTTTCAAATGGTCGTAGTAGATCCCTAATAATAGGTATTCCCAGGTCGGCGGACATGCACCAGATCATGTCCAGAATTGATAACCTAGCACAAACTCACGGAGATATATTAATTGGAGGGGACTGGAACAGTAGGCACCCCAAATGGGGTGATAAAAAAATAATAGTAATGGTAAGGCGATTAATGACTGGTTCTCAGGTAACAGCGCTACAGACTTATCGATTGTCCACCCGGGAGGATGTTCATACTCCGAAAGGGATTCAGTTATAGACTTTTATATCACCTCCATCTCGAAAAATCACCGTATCTCTGTTAATAACTTCAAATGCAAAACTGTTGCCTCCTTCTCTGACCACTACGGTATCCTGCTTCAATTGAACATCGGCATTGATAATTTCACTATTAGACAAACCAAAAAAAAATTCTCGTACGATAACGTTAACTGGTGTAGATGGAAGATGGACTTTACCGCTTTACTTAATAATAATATGCCCCGGACAATGGGTATCCTAACGAATCATGAAATTGACCATAGGATTAACAAATTCGAGGAAATTATCAAGAATCCCAACAATGAACATGTAATCAAGAATCCAAAGCCTTTTGCGCCTAAAATGCCCCCCGATATTTCATCCCTTCTAAAAACCAAACATTCACGCAGTAAAGATTTAAAATTAATCTACCACAGATTTCTAAATAGAAACAAACCCGAATACAAAGCACTTTCAGCTAGAATAAACTGTCTTAATAAGATTATACTAGACAAAATCAGAATATTTAGCAATAATCTACTTCAAGAGAAACTGAGGAAAATTAAACCTGGCCCTCAAGCCTTTAAAAATATTTACAATATTATTGGAAATAAAAAATTTAAAAAAGATTGCACAATCTGATCTAATAGGGAAATATTATGTGATGCTAATGCAATAGTCGAAGCTTGTAGCTGGTAGCACTAAGCATATAATACATAGAGGAGTCACGCAGAACAAAAATTTGTGCTCGGCAGTTATCTTCTTCTTTCCTCGGGGACCCAGCGCTCCTGCTACTATAATACAATACCTACTAAGTAGGTAGCAGATTATTGTAAAGCAAGTTGATGGGAGTATTCCGGTGAGGTAAGGGAATCTGGGGGGAAGTTTGTCTGGGTCCCTGTCGTCTGCTATGCGTGGATTGAGTTCTTTTCTTTTATGCGCGTTCGGAGAGAAAAATCGAAGTCGTCTGCCCATGAACAAAATTAAATTTTGGTTGAAATAAATGTACTTTTTTGTTTTATCTTAGGAATATATCTTAGGAATAATATTCTCTGAGATAATAAATTTTTTTTGTTGGGGTCATTGTAAAATTTAAAATATGAGATTACAGATTTTATATGATCGGTTAATGGACGCCTTATTGCAACACCCGATGAGGTTTTTCACGGGGTTTGAAAGAGGGGAAAACTGAAAATCAAACCGAAATTCGTTTATTAATGACGGAAAATGAGGAATGAGATATACCAGAATTCGTAGAAATAAATTTCTTTTCTGGCAACCATTATTTAAAGGACAATTCGCATCGTTATTTTTGTGGTTTTATCCTTTTTAAATTTCTGCAAAAAAACAATTGTGAAAATTGCAAATGCTTACTTAAAAATGAAGATGTAAGTTTATGCGGGTCAGAAGTATTCTTATTCAATAAGAATTATAATTACTCTGCTTGCCAATTCAAGCTAAGAGCTCCTACAGATGAATTTTTTTCCTTAGTGAAATTTCATAATGAAATATTCTCTTATCATTTCAATAAATATCCATTCATAGCTAATATAAAAAAACTATTTTCGATTTATGTGTCCAGGCAACAAACCAAAGAGAAGATTTGAAGAACTGGTTTAGTGTGTCCAATAAATGTTACAAACATCGCCAATATATTTTAAATCACTTATTGCTGATTTTAATAAGAAAAAATAGTTGGTTGGCACAAAAATTAACCGCTAAAGATGCAAGCAATAGAAATACGCGGAAACTAAAACTTTTAAAAGCATAAGAATTTTAAACGCATATCCTCTTTCACTCCCAACAATTTTGGCTAGCTAGGATGGTAGGAAACCAAGGCAGGAAGGAAAGTTGGCCGACACCACTTGTCCAGTAAATAGCTACTTTTCCTTTGCGAAAAATACCACATGCGATTTTTTTTCACCAAATGATTTTGTATATTTTTATGAGCTTAAATTCAAAATGGCGTCATCCCTACCCTTGTGCTAAACTTACAGTGAAGAGAAACGCGTTTAATTCTATATCTCAGAAACTATGCATCTCACTTTTTTTTCACTTTTTTTGTAAAGTCTATGTGTACGGAGATATAGTGCTTTAAACTTCATACATCACTTTCTTTGCACTCTATTTCGATAATGGTTAACTATACACGAAAAAGTCCTTAAATTATCCTTAATTTCTGTTATTATATTTTTTTTAAGTAGAGCTAATATTTCACGAGTTATAACGCTTTAAGTGTCGAAAAACGCAAATTCCAAAGTAGTTTTTTGCCAAAATCTTCTCAATTACACGTTTTATTGCAAAACTGCTTATAACGTTTTTTGTGCGGAATACCATTGCTCACATTTTTTGTTCCGAGCGGGCTGTGGAGAAGAGTTTGTGCACTAAAGAAATTTCTCACTTATTTGTATGAACATTTATATGTACGAGTATGTATATTTATGGGAAGAAATATAACCATCCACGAACATAACCTAGAAGTAGTCGATAAAATAGTCTACCTTGGTTATACTATCACAAAAAGAAACGAGGAAAAAGAAGAAATAACCAGACGAATACTACTGGCTAATAGAGCCTTTTATGCCCAAAAACAAATCCTGCACTCAAGATTTGTACACAGGAAAACGAAACTCTCACTCTACAAAACAGTAAAACGACAAGTACTGTGTTATGGTACCGAGACTTGGACTATGACCCAGGACTTAGAGGAACGAGTCAACAGGTTCGAGAGGAAAATTCTCAGATGCATAATAGGCCCAATTAGAGAGGATGTAATATGGCGAAGAAGATACAACAACGAGTTGTATGAAATTTTTGACGACCCACAACTCTCAACTTTAATAAAAATCAACAGATTGAGACTTGCCGGCCACGTGATCAGGATGGAGGACAATCGCATCCCAAAACGGCCTATGGCATCAGAAATTTCGGGAAGTAGGCCAGTAGGTAGACCCAGGAGGAGATGGATAGACTCTGTGACGGCTGACGCAGAGTCAATGCTCAACATCCGGAACTGGAGACATGCTGCAAGGGACCGTCAAACTTGGAGAAATGCCCTAGAGGAGGCCAAGGATCGATTTGGGCTGTAGCGCCATTGGATGGATGGATATTTATGAAACGTTTGGCGCTGAATAGCGGTTTAAGTATAAATGCTAGACAAAAACGTTCAAAGTAACATTTCTAGAGCGAATTTGTTGGTATAAATTTTCGTCGTTAATAATTAGTTTACGAGATATTTGTAAAAAATCAGTCTGTACTAACGTTTAAGGTATAATTAATACATAAATATCAACTTTACAGAAAAAAGTTGAAATAGGAACTGTGGGCAATAAAATTGCTCACAAAAGTGTTACAATCAGTTTTGCAATAAAATTTGTAATTAAAAAGATATTGGCAAAACACTACTTTGGAATTTGCGTTTTTCTACACTTAAACCGCTATAACTCGTGAAATATTAGCCCTACGAAAAAAAAAAATGATACAAACATTATAGATAATTGTGTGTTCTATAAATCGTGGGAAGGATTTTTTCATGTATAATTAACCATTAATAAATATATTCCAAAGAAAGTGATATATATCAAGTTCGAAGCACTACTATATATCTCTGTACATATAGACTTTACAAAAAAAAGTTTCTAAACAAAAAAGTTGAATCATTAATTTATCTACAAAAAAGATCTATAGATTTTTGTCGTAAGATGCAAAGTTTCTGAGATATAGAATTAAACGCGTTTCTCTTCACTGTAAGTTTAACACAAGGGTGGGGATGACGCCACTATGAATTGAAGCTCATAAAAATATATAAAATCATTTGGTGAAAAAACAATCGCGTACAGTATCGCATTACGAAGGCCCTTTTTGCGACCTATTTATTGGATTACACTGGCTCGTGAATTTATAAGCGCAGGTGAACTTTGTAAGCCCTTTGACTACCAAAAATCGAGGCGCGGGTGCATGTCTAACTTTTGATTGTTGTATTTTTTTCAAGTAGGCGGTTTATACGGTTAGGCGTTTTTTATGTGAAAGTCGAAGTTTAGGAGTTTAGGAGGTAGTGAACCTTACGTTTGAACTCTAAGATCTTGTATGAGTTAATTTTTTAAGCAACCGACTGAGCCACAACAGTCGAGGTTACCCAGCTTCGGGCAGACGACTTCGATTTTTTTCTCCGAACGCGCATAAAAGAAAAAAACTCAATCCACGCATAGCAGACGACAGGGACCCAGACAAACTTCCCCCCAGATTCCCTTACCTCACCTGAATACTCCCATCAACTTGCTTTACAATAATCTGCTACCTACTTAGCACTCTAAAGCAGATTTGGTATTATAGTAGCAGGAGCGCTGGGTCCCCGAGGAAAGAAGAAGATAACTGCCGAGCACAAATTTTTGTTCTGCGTGACTCCTCTATGTATTATATGCTTAGTGCTGGTAGGCTAGCCGCTCGACCCATGACAGTAGACCGGACCACGGGCGTAAGTGCCCTTCTTGAAACATGGGGTTCAATTATTGGACTGTTTAATAAAGGTGTAATAAGAATAAAATTTGTTGTGGTGTTTATTTATTTTTGCCATCCTATATTATAATTTGACTCAGAAGTGGAATCCATTGGAAATAAGAAAGTGATTAATTTTTGACCTGGCTACTACAATTTTGTGAAGTAGAATCATTAGAAGAGCATTTGCCTACAGAATAAACCAACAAAAGTTTAACCTTTTCCAATCATATTTCATCGACTCTAAATAAAATATGTTTATTAATAAGAACTATATATATATGTAGATATAAGAATAGATATAAATATTTAATTTATTTTGCAGTTTAACTTCAAGTATAATAATAATAAATAACGCAAAGTAAAAAAAAATTGCCCTCCAAGAATCTGGTCCTTAAATCATGGTATCAATCTAAATTTCAAAACCGTTGAGGTTATGTGATACGCGAAATTTTCTTTTGTCGTTCAATAACTGTCAATTTACTTGTACTTTTTGTACTTCAGGGAATCCTGAACTACACTAAGATAACAAAGTCGTTAATTAGTCTACTACAGAAGAGTGTTACATTCGAGGGGATGCGTATTCCGATAAAGTTGTCTAAAATACGATAGAGCGAGTTCTAAAATACCGGTTGATTTCAGCACCTAGTCTGCCCTAACTAGAGTTTGATAACTTTATTGTAACCACCAACGAGGGGCTTGAACCCGGAAAGTCGATAACACAAAGACAATATCACAATCATATAATTTCTTAATTTAAATTTAAAATTACAAGAAAGAAAGATTTAATTAAAGTAAATAGCAGTGCCACTTAACTTCTGTATTCTCCACGGCGCGAGCTCCACCGACGATCCTTCTTTCCGCTCTTGCTTGTGATGGCGTAATTTTACTTTTTAAACTTTTCTTCACTTTACGTCTTTACTTATTCAAAAACACTGCTAAAAACTTACTAACTGACCGCTCCAGGGGCCCGGTTTTTTTTGCTAAATGCCCACTATTTTAGAGATTCCAATTTAATTTTAAAATAACAAAACATTTTTTTTTTGTTTTAGATAATAGTTTGGATTCTGGGCATGCATTTTCCACCTTCAGAAATATATTTGAGGCTCGGGCTCGCCTAAATTTTGTTTTTTTTTTATATTAAAGACTAGAAGCTCAGGAAAAGCTCCTTTGTACTGACGGCGATCAATTTTTTTTTTTGTATAGAGTGCAATGTCGAACAGCAGATCTAGTCGAAAGATAGAGAAGAGAGAGAATTGAAGGAAGGACTTGCCACAACCAAACCTCGATATTTTTATTCCACCTACTCTCAACCATTACCCTGGCGACTCTGGCTTCGGGGCATCGAGAAACAATTCGCTGGAGTGTTATGCCTCCTGAGACGAGTTGAATCTCATCAACCAACCGATGACATGCGCTTGGTGGAGCGGGGAAGGGCTAGAGAAGGCTATGACAGGAGGAGTCAGGAATATAAAGAGGGAAGAAGAAAGAAAGAAAGTCATGTGGGTGGGGAAAGGTGAAGGACCATGTTGCTGCCGCGATTCGAACTTGGGACGTCTGGGATGGTAGCCAGATGCTTTACTCTCTAGACTACCTCGGCTGCAAGGTGCGACTTGACAGCCCTTGGCCACATTTTCAAAATTTCTGAAGTGGATGATTATATTTTAAAACACCATCGTTGGAGCGCACCCTGTGTGCTGGCCGAGTCATTCCGTGTTTTGGTTTCATTAAAGATATAAAGTTTCAGAAGGATCCGGGCACCAACTCTTGAAGAAGTTAGGATTGTCGGAGAAGTTGTGCGCCGCGATTACAATAATTATATAGAACAAAAATGTGCAATGTACATATATGTAATATCCTAATATAAAAAAAAAACACTGCAGTACAAGTAGGTTTTAATATACATAAATAGAATTGTGACAGTTATGGTCATAGTGAACATGTTGAAGATTGAATTATTTTGAAATTTATGATCCAGAATTCAATTATGTATCTTTAGTTGGCAATATTTCCCTTCATATGTTTGAAATGCTTTTTGTTTACATTCATGACACGTCACTTCTCTTTAGAGCCAGTGCCGGTGCCTTATTGAAGTTTTTAAGAAAAGAAATTGTCAGTTTTGTGCTTTTGTGCTAAAATAAAGTTTGTAACGCCATCACTGGAAATATTTATGTAACGCCATCACTGGAAATATTTATGTATGTAACGCCACCAATGGAAATAGTTAGGTAACGCTACCACTGGAAACAATATACATAAAAACATTAATGTAATAAAACCTTTGAAACTTATGTAGAGTAAATACTTTGATATGTAAGTTTGTTATGTAAAAGAATTTATATTGTCTTTATGTTATCCCCGCTTAATTTTGTTATATAAAAGAATGTATATTATCTTTTTGTTATCCCCACTTTGCCATGGTGTGTGAGTTATTATTAAAACAGACGCTCGCGCCGTTGAAGTCAAAGCCTAATTCTGTAAGCCTTAGGGTAAACAAATAAAGTTAATGGTAAAGAACTTAAGTGTTATAAGTTACTTTTATAACGTTAAAATAGTTTTTTTAACAAACGAGTTTTTGGCCCAGAACGTGATTGTTACTTAGTCAGCAAAGCCAGTCAGGTGTCTGAAAACAACAAATTTAACCAGTTAAAAATGTATTCAATTAAGTCTCATCTAGAATCTCTAAAAGAAGATGCATCTGGTCAAGTAAACTATGGGGCCTATTGTGGATATCGTCAATTTGACGACTTTGAGTCGATGTTAAAATTTCTTTCTGCGAAAGTCGTTTTTTGTCGAAATTAGTCGATAAAAGCATTATCATGAGTCGATTACGTAATTGTCAAGTCGACGCCAAAAATGTAATCGACTCATATTTATGTTTTAATCGATAAAAATCTACTTTCTCAGTATGAAATTTTAACGTCGACTAAAAGTCGTCAAATCGACTCGTTCCACAATAGGGCCCTATGTCTCGTGGCGGTTCAAGTTGGATCTAACCATAAAATTAACCTATCCACGATTCCTAAACTCTTCGAAAAGCTACATGACAAGATTACACCTCCTATAGATCCTAACATTAACGAGCAACAACACGGTTTCAGAAAAGGGCGTTCGACCACCTCAAATCTTATGATCCTTCTCTCTGAACTTCTATGTGGAATGGAGAACGGTCATTAAATTGATGCCGTCTACACGGACTTCAGCAAGGCCTTTGATCGTGTGGACCACCATATTTTGATTACTATGCTATTCAAATTTGGAATTATCGGCCCTGCCCTGAAATGGATAAAATAATATCTTAGCGGTAGAACTCAGGTCGTCAGATTTCAAGGATTTTTATCTAAAGAAATCGAAGTAACTTCCGGTGTACCCAGGGAAGTCATCTTGGTCCGCTCTTGTTCAATATCTTTATCTCCGATCTGTCTCACAAATTAAATAATATATCACATCTCTTTTATGCAGACGACTTGAAAATATATAGTGTTATAAGGTCCGATGTATCATTTCTTCAGACGAAACATAATGCATTGGAAGACTGGTGCAACACTAATAAGCTGCAACTTAACACTAGTAAATGCCACGCAATAACCTTCTTTCGGAAATAAAAGTGCGCAGCTGCAGCAATCTTATCTTGACAACACATTATACGAACAGGCCCAAATTTTTGGATCTTTTACCACTGTCATGCAGGAGGAAAATGCTTATCTCATGCCTTACCTTGGACATTCTGAACGGCGATCTCAAGGGGAAATTCTTGTCGGACAGGGTCATATCCAGTAATGTTCGACGCACAAGGCATACGAGACTAATTAAGGAGTACACTCATCGCACAGAGTACGCATGGAGCGAGCCTATTAATAGATGTTGCATGGTCTTCAATGATCATAATCAATGCCTTACCCGTCCCAAGAACAAACTGTCCTACAAAAGGAAATTAAAACTAATGTTGAAACTCTAAATTCCCTTCATATCTGTTTAAGCCTAGTTTGTAAATTAAAGACTATAGTAGTCCATACCTGTACCTGACTAGCAAGATAATTTTATAATTCATTTAATTTTATATACTTAAATGTAAGTGTGCCTTGCTTGGCAAATAAATAAATAAAATCAAAGAACCTGTTTTCTATTGCCAGAAGTACCTGAAAACAACGAAACAGTAAAGGATTAGGCCAAATAGGACCTTGATGCGCAAATTTTTGTGGGCCTAAATGTAACCAGTGCCATTGCTTGTGCAATAGCACAGCAAATGCTCATCAAATTAGAAACTCTATACGGCAAGAAATCTGATTTAACTGTCGAAGGCTTACAGAGACAGTTCTTTAGTTACAAATACGATGACAATAAGTCAGCAATTAAAAATTGCATGACAATAGAATGTCCAAACCAAAATTCGCAGCAGGACAATCGCAAGAAATACTAGTCAGAAAAATCAAATCAAACGAAGTCACATAGACAAGCTCTAATTACTGCTATCGAGTCTAATTACTGCTATGAAGTCAGATCTATGTTCTACGAATCATGGTACTAGGATAGAGCTGCCGCACACCAACCTGTCAGAGACATTGGCTAACGAATGTTGCTTAATTAAATGGCCCCACAACAGTTGTGATTGGTGATTCAACAACGTTGGTGACATTGAAATGGAAGCTTTTCATGGTGAGAAATGGTATGAAATAGTCTCATTCATGTCATTCAACTTCTTTTCTATAACGCAATTATTAGACAAACGTTATGTTCAAGCTTTGTATGCAAGGCAGTCAATTGTTAAAACACCAAATAAACGACAAATTGTGGCCATGTGGCTGAACGCGAAGAAAAATTATTTATAATTAAGTTTCATAGAATACAGTCAGAAAAATGTTTAGTTGCTGACTGTGTCAAAGTCTGGAGAAGAAGCTTCACTATAATAACCAGTTATTAAACATTAGCTGACTTACTCAAATGGAACCAGTCCTTCTAGCAAGGATGTTGAGCTCTTTGCAGATACCAATAATTTACATCAAATTGTGGATCATCCGCCAAGAGTCCCTGATGTTGCTGATCAAGGAACCGATCTCCTTGATCTTTTCTTTACTTCTCATTCAGCGCGGTACTCCATTACAGTTGATTCACGTCTCGGCAATTCGGACCACCGCTTAGGTAGCGCTAGTTTCCCAGTCAAATTTCCCACCCCTCCCAAATCAGTTAAAAGAACTGTATGGCATTATTGAAATTCAATAATTCAATTTCAGAACATTAATTGAAACTATTTATTAAGTTTTGTAGTGCAAATCAATTCCCCTTTCCTTCTGCTGTGCGAAATGATCTATTATAGTATCATAATTTTCATCAACACAAAGGAGATTTTTTAATAATTTCTTTTCGATAGATAAAAGTGCTAAGTTACTAAAGGGTCATTCCAGCCATAATCGGCCGGAAAATGCACGACCGCCCAGAAAATTAGTAAAAACATTTTTTTCATGTTTCTCGCGATAAAAAAACATGTACAAAACAATGCGTAATTATCATACAAAAAAGTTAGAAAATAGTGGTTTTGTAGCCTGATATCCACTCTTCCAGAAAATTGTCATATTACAATGTTTGACCTTGAACTTTTTTCAATGACAGCAAAAACAACAAAAAACACCGGAAAAATTTCAAAAATTAATTTCTCAAAAACACCATCTTCGATTTGGCTGAAATTTTAACACAAAGTTCTTGAGTTTGCGAACTATCATCGTACAAATTTTCAGCGTGGGTTATTGAAACTATTTTAACATACTACATACTACATACAAAAAAACAAAATTTTGATTTAAAAAGTCAGTATGTTAAAATAGTTTCAATAACCCACGCTGAAAATTTGTGCGATGATAGTTTTGTTTGTTTGGGGGGGCCTCGGTAGCCTAGGGAGTAAGGCATCTGGCTACCATCCCAGAGGACCCGGGTTCGAATCCCGGCCAGCCCCACGGTCCTTCGCCTTTTCCAATTTCCCGAACCTATACATAACTTTCCTTCTTTCTTCTTCCCTCTTTACATTCATGATTCCTCCTGTCATAGCCTTCCTTAGCCCTTCCCCACTCCACCAAAGCGCATGTCATCGGTTGGTTGATGAGATTCAACTCGTTTCAGGAGGCATAACACTCCAGCGAGTTGTTTCTCGATGCCCCAATGTCAAAGTCGCAATAGTAATGGTTGGGAGTAGGTGGACCAGAGTGCCCAATTTGGATGCGGCCAGTAAAACTCAGCATACAACTACATGTAAACGCCCTGTGCGTGAGCCCCCTTTGAAATGCTCGAGCTCATCCCAGTTTCTCAGAATTTTGTCTACTTTTTATGGCCTTAAAATTTTCAATTTGTTTGCCAGGGTTTCTTAGAATTTCTGATAGTTTTTCTAATCGTCGGGATTTTCTGAAATTTAAAGAGGACGACTTTTCAATAGTTTTTTAGCATGTCGCAAAATATTTCACTTGAGGGTTTCCCGAATATTTTCAGGTTTGGGGAGTTTTCTACCATTTGTGATAAAATTTGCATTTACATGAATTGCACATTACATTTATTACATTAATTATTAGTCACAACGAATTATTACTCTGATTATTTACATAAAACTTAATATCTAATCTTATTAATAATAATAATAATAATAATAATAATAATAAAATCTGGTGATCGATTTCAATTCTCTAAAACTCATATTTTTCGTCTTTAGCATAATTACATATGTCCTATTTTTTGTTTTCCAAAACAAAATTTATTCGTACCTAAAACGAGAAAAAACTTGTTTCCACCTGTTCCCTTGAACCAATTTTATCCAAAACACATTCATTAAATTACTACGATATTTCTCTTAATTATAACGTCAAAAAATCATTTATTTGAACTTTTTCGCTATCCCTCCTGGAGCGCGTTCAAAAACCTTACTATGGTTAACCATGGTTAACTATGGTAAACTTTTGTCGTACTCCGTGGTTAACTACAACATAACCGCGAGCATAACTTTTTGGCGTTCAACAACTCCCGTGGTTAACCATGGTGTAGTTAAATTTTAACCATGCTCGGGAGCATGGTTAGCGATAGTCAAGAAGAAGAAGAATAAAAACAATTTTTTGACATTTGTTTTAATGTTAATAATGAACAAATCAAAGTGGGATTTGTGAGATTATTTTAAATAAATAATTATTGGAAATAATTGAAGGAAATAGCCGACACTATTTTATGGGAAAAAATTTTAAATTTTCCTTACCACGTAGTTAACCACGGTGCGTTCAAAAACCTCCATGGTTAAACATAAACTTTCGTGGTTAAGTGAAGTGATGTAGCATAACCACAGCTTACCTCGTGTTTAACTATAGTAAGGTTTTTGAACGCGCTCCTGGACTATTTACATATCAATTTTTAAGTCTTAAGGCTCAAACAGGACCCATCCGTTCCGTCCGCTCCGCACGGCTTTCCTTTGTTCTTTTTAACATTGCGTCCGCTTGATTGTCGCTACCGCTCCGTTCGTCTCATGAAAAGTTTATGGAAATGTCAAATTTCCAACTTTTAAAAACGGACGCAACGGATTGGTTATGTTTAAGCCTTTACTAGTAGACTAGTCGGCGAGGCATTTTTATGGCTATTTTGGCCCATTGGCGAGTTTATTATTAGAGTCGCTGCGTTTTAGGATGTAGTTTAACACCCTAAGTTTGCCCACAATTTGGTTGGCCGAATAACTTATTGTGAATAAAATATGCAATTTTTACATTTCTTTCAATATCTCCGTTCCTGCTAACTTTTAGTATACCATGCGCATTGAGGAAGCTCTTCCCTATAAAATTATCTAAAAAATAAACCCTACTAGGTCCCTAGTCCCTAGGTGCAAGTGTGATCTTGTAAAAACCTCCCAAAGTTTTCAAATCATGTTATTTTCACTCTTTGTTTACTTGAATAAAACTGCACATAGAGGGCTGACACTCTTAAGATGGTGTCTATGTAGCCCCGACAAAGTACAAAAATTAGATTGATTCATTACTTTTGGAGTAATAAACTATGTTCTTTTGTTTTTAACATTGCTGCCATTTCTTGTAAGATCGGTTTATAATTGGGGAACTCATTAGAAAACTTAAGACACAATTGAAAAAGAAATCCTGTTGGAATTTTCGAAAAATCGCAAATTTGTTTCCCTAGCATAGAAGTGCGCCTTTTGTGTTAGAAGGGTCATACTATTATTATTATTAATAAGATTAGATATAAGTTTTATGTAAATAATCAGAGTAATAATTCGTTTTGACTAATAATTAATGTAATAAATATAATGTGCAATTCATGTAAATTTTATCACAAATGGTAGAAAACTCCCCAAACCTGAAAATATTCGGGAAACCCTCAAGTGAAATATTTTGCGACATGCTAAAAAACTATTGAAAAGTCGTCCTCTTTAAATTTCAGAAAATCCCGACGATTAGAAAAACTATCAGAAATTCTAAGAAACCCTGGCAAACAAATTGAAAATTTTAAGGCCATAAAAAGTAGACAAAATTCTGAGAAACTGGGATGAGCTCGAGCATTTCAAAGGGGGCTCACGCACAGGGCGTTTACATGTAGTTGTATGCTGAGTTTTACTGGCCGCATCCAAATTGGGCACTCTGAGGTGGACTAAAAATATCACAGGTAGGTTGTGGCAATTCCTTCCGCCCCGACTAGAGCTGCTGTTCGACATTGCACTCTATACGAAGAAAATAGATTGTCAACAGTATAAAGGGCCTTTCCTGAGACTCTAAGTCTTTCACATAAAAAAAAAAAAAAAAAGGTAACAATTTTCTTTTAAAATTAAAATTTTCATAATTATTTGTATATCAGTTTATTACATTTATTTCTTATATCCTTGTAGAAATGTCTGTAAATTAAAAGAAGTTAAAAGTGAGACAATAACGCTTGTTTTAGAAGACCGTCTTGATTATGCAGAAGGTGAAACGGGTAACAATTTCATTGATTTCAATACACCGGCTGCAGACAACTCGACAGCCAATACATACATTTTAAATGAACCTCTTTCAATTCCGTCTACAACTTCGTTACCATCATCACTTAATTTACTAACTTCATCTTCTAGTTGCTCTAGAATTGTATGGGCTGTGAAAAGCCTATTAGAATGCTCAGTGGATGGCTACAACGTGTAATTCCAGAAAAACAAATTCTTACACTTCACTTTAAATATTTTTATTTGTTAAAAATAAACTCGACAATTCATATACAAACTTCCACCTTAATACTAAAAATTCTCTTAAAAAAATACAGTTCAAATTTTAATTTTATTTACAATTTGATATGAACTTAGTTCCGATGAATAGTTTTCAATCCAATATCAACTCCTTGTTCCAATTCTGCGTGTGATCTATGGCTGCCACTTGCTTGTTTAACTAAAATTCAAATAACTTTAAAGTTTTATTAGGGTTCGGGAATGTAAAACAAAATATCCCGAGTCAAAAACCTTCGAGATGTCTAGGATATGCAGAAAGGCGTCAAAGACCGACCTTCTGGATAGGATAGGGAATATAAATATTGTTAGATAAATCCTGAGTCAAAAAACCTACAGGATTTTCGAGTAGAAATATTATTAGATAAATCCTGAGTCATAAAACCTACAGGATTTTCGAAAGGGCGTCATAAACCGACCTTTTTTTGGATGGAGATCACTAGCCTCAGCTTGGGTCTTCTAGCTCATAGCACGTAGAAGATCAGATTGTGATCTAAGTTTGTGCCCAAAGTGCTCCGATATTTATTTGCAATTTCACAATAGATCAGTCGAACTTGGTGGGGAGTTTCGAATTCCCACTCTCCATTGTGAATGAAGTTTATTTGTATGTATGAGTGTCTTTGACATCGGCTGTCAGAGAATGTCAGCTGGGTTATAGGTAAGTCAATATTTATTTTATGTTTTTTGTAATTAATTTATCTTGTATTTTACATATTTTTAGATACCTAGGAAATTGGGGGCAGTGTTCGGAGCCACTTTGAAGTTTTAGTATTGTCAGATAAGTATTATATTTGTTTTTTTAAGAATAATTTGGTATAAAGTTTGTTTATATTTTTTAGGATCCTGAACATTCTCCGGGGCCTTGAAGCGTTTGCTTCAAGGAAAATAGATTTTTTTTTTTTGCGAAAAAATTTTATTAATCCCCGTTTATAATATTATCCGGCATTTTGTTTTTCCTTTTTAAATATTTTAATGTGAACATTATTTTGGGTATATCAATAATCATTGTTGTTGTTGTTTTTTTTTTTGTAAATAAAATTCTCGTTTAAATTCATATATTGGTTTTTTATTATTTTTGCTTCAATTTTATTTGTTAGTTATTATCTGTTCACTTTAATAAAAATTCAAATTTAAATTCATGCTTGTTATTTCTTTATTGTATATCTATTTGTTTGCCTTTTCAGGAGGTTTTTGACTTTTGTAAGTATGCTGTGCATCTCCTCTCCTTATTAAATGTAAATCGTAGAATTCCTTCTTCGACCTTCATTCGGTATGCCTTTTTGGCCCTTTGGATTTTATCCCATGGTAGTGGGATGTGCTTGATTTTTTCCCACAATGACGGGTGGATTGTCACATTCGGCGGTGGTTGGCTGCGGCGCGCTCTATATTCCTCCAGCGAAATTTTTTTCTTTTTTTGTGGGGGCTCCCTGGATACTGCCGTAGATGTGGGGATTTTCTTTGGTTGGGTCCTTCTCCTTATTTCAGGGCCGCATGGTGTTGCCTCAAAGGTCCTTTTATTGGTCGGCTTCTTCGGAGAACTTATTTTTTTTAATTTTTCCTTGATTGGTGGTTCCGGCTTTGGTGGAGTGGGCAATCTTGGCACGTCATCAATCCAAAGGTAATCCATCATGAACTTAAAACAATACTACTTATCGTTATGGCGGTTGAGTAAAAATGACTGTGTTCAACACTGAATTAAAAACATTTCGTCTTTCTACTGAACGCACCCATTATGGTGCCGCTGATTAAACATCGCGAAAGCTATACTTTAGTCTCCTTAATTTCTAAGCTTTAATTACCGTTGTTTTGAACGATAAATCTAAATCTAATAATTTTTCCTTCTTCTCTTATCAGTCCTCGACGCGATCGGTCACATTTGTCTATCTCGTATACATTTGTCTATCTCGTATACATATTGTGCACATTTTGAATTCTTAATTAAAAAGGTTTTTTATATCATAAAAGTGTTCTTTCTTTTCTAAAATCTGGATTCCTTTCATTCTTAACATTTTTTGGTGCCGAAACCCGGGAACCTGCTTCCCTCGTGCTTTTAAATTTTCGTGCACAATATATTACGGTATTCCTTTCAACCGAAGCGATCATCTCGTGTCGTAAATGTAAAAATTCGATAACAAAACTGATCAAATGTTCAAAGTGTCGTGCCGTCTGAACATACACATGTACATGATATTAAAAATGTAACAAAACGTGAGTTAATCACCTGAAAAGTGAGTGCAGTGAATTAACGGTACACCCATTAGAGGAACATAAAGACATGTGGCTATGCTGACTCAACTTATCTTGGAATCACCATCTGCCTACAATTACTGTACAACAAGGAGCATAATTAAATTTCAAGGCTAGAATCCGGTGAGTTCGTTCCACTTTCTCATTATCACTAACTAATCACTTACGTGCAATAATTCAAGTGAAAATCAATCGGACGTGTAAAGTAAAAACTGAAAAAAGAACGGTCGTTATAATCCACAGTTAAGGTTCGCATGATATAAAAAGTTCATTCGCGCATTTCGCATTCATGTTCCTGTCTCTTAAAAATTTATTATCGTCTTATAGTACATATAATTGAATTCAACTTGCAATTTAACGGAATTTTATGTTGAACAGTGACGTAAGCGCAATCCTGATCAGCAGAAAGCTTTATATGCGTAGATAACTTGATTAAAAGCTTTATGTGCGCAGCCAATTTAACTTCACTGCCGATCTATAAAAGCTTTCTATAAAAGCTTCTAATTTCTAATTTCTGATTTGCAGAAAGCTTCATGTGTCAAACAACTTAGTTCCACTCATGATCAATTAAGAGCTTTATATACTTAAATATTCTATTCATATACATATGTTAATCAAAATTTTATGATCTGCTTTCTGTGCGCAAGTGCTTTAAATTTACCTAGAATCGATAGAAAACTTAGCCACATTCACATTTAATAAAGACTGAACAGCCGTTTGTCTAATTTATTGAACAATGTAAACAAAACTCATTGATTGTGATAAAGTTCGCGTTATTTAAAATCCATTTAACAAAAAATTTATCAAAGAAGTGTTGAAGTTATGATGATAATAACCAATCAAAATACAGATAAACTATTATGAATTGACATTTCTAAATACGTTTGACATTTATTGACATTTTAAATTATGTGATGTGATGTGATGAATACCAAGCGTTAACACGTTAATATATAACTAACTTTTTTGTTGAATTCGTTTTGAATATTATCCATTTATTAACATTAATATCAAACTAACTTATTGAAATTGTTTTTGAGAAAATTTAATTACGTTACATAGTCATCAACTTACAATAAAGTCACACACATAATTTGACATTTCCATTAGTGACGTTAAGTGTTTACCAAACAATATTCTTTGAACCATTGTGATAACCTACTTAATTCGTATAATAAAAAAAACTTATATCTTTTGAAATCGCTGGTATTATTAAATTATTAAATAATCCATTAGCTAATACTGGTATAAACAAACTGAACTAAATATTTCGGTGCGGTAATTGTCGGTAGTTACGTTTGTTGAGATATCGGGTATCGTAAATAAACAATTGTCCATCAAAATGGAAAAAGTAAAGGCCAAACTTAACCTCGTAAAAGATAGAATTGAGAAGTTCATGCTGAATTCCAACAAGACGGGTAAGGAAAAGCGAACCAAAGAGTTCTTGTCTACGCGCCTCCAATTACTAGAAAGTTACTGGTATCAATTCCAACTCGCATATGAAGAGCACTATGGATTAACCGCTTCTGACCTGCTAGCCCCAGGCTCGGAATTAGGAAAGGATGATATTGACATATTTTCTGATGTACAATGCGCTTACGTAGATGTCGCGCAATGGTTAAAGGAGGAACTTAACGCTCTCAACCCTATAGTAGAGAACCCTATAATAGAGAATCCTGAACATGAACTTCTCCATTCAACTCTTCAGCCACGCTATCAAGGAACGTCACTGAAGCTACCAAAAATAAGCTTACCGTCATTCGGTGGATCCTACTTAGATTGGCCCTCCTTCCACGATACATATGTAGCCTTGATTCATAATAATGCAACATTGGCTGAGGTGCAAAAGCTCCATTACTTAAAGTCTGCTATTACGGGTGATGCTGCTAAGCTCCTGCGGCATTTCTCCATCACTAGCAATAATTACGCCTCAGCATGGAACACTCTTGTGGACAGGTACGCCAACACACGAGTTCTTGTGAACGTCAATCTACAATCGCTTATTAGTCTTCAACCCATGGCTTCTGAATCTCCATTGGAACTTCGACGTGTTCTTGATAACTTCAATCAAGCTGTAAGAGCCCTCGAAAACTTATCTCGTCCGGTAGACCAATGGAATGACTGGCTTATATATTTTTTGGCCAACAAGCTAGAACCTATCACTCGTAAGGATTGGGAGACTTCACTCAACTCCTCTACCGAGGTGCCTCCCTACAACTGCCTGACGGATTTCTTGGAGAAGAGGCTGCAAGCTCTAAGTGCAATCAAAAATACGCAGACACCTGAGCGCAGGAATCTTGCCGTTGCTGGACAAAATTACTCAAAACCCACCTCCAGAGTCCACCATTCAACTACTAGAGATCACAAGTGTTCGCATTGCTACGGGAAACATCTCTTGTTATTCTGCCCACAATTCAGGTCAATGACCATTGATAATCGAATCGACTTAGTACAGCGGAAACGACTCTGCAGCAATTGTCTGAACCCTAATCATATTGTTTCATCCTGTCCCTCAACAAACAGATGCAAACACTGCCACCAGAAGCATCACACCATGACACACCGGCAAGCTCAAGCAGTGGACACTACCGCTTTCAATACCTACAAACCAACTACCCCTGACGACATTCAAACCTCGTCAACACGAGCACATTTTTCAAATTCAAGGTGCAACGAACCAGTACTACTTGCGACCGCACTGTTATTGGCTGAGTCCCAGGATGGTCGAAAGCTGAAGGTACGCGCTCTTTTGGATCAAGGATCTGAATCCAATTTCATCACAGCATCGTTGGCGAACTTATTGAATTTACCCAAGAAACATACACACACTTCCATCTTTGGAGTGGGCCCATTTGAAACAGCCGTCGCAAACGCATTCGCGTCTCATGATGTCATCTCTTTACACAGTGGAGATCGGTTTCTATTCAGTCTCTTATACTACCAACGTTGTCAAACCTCATGCCTTCACAACAAATAACACCAAACGAGTGGCCACATCTCCTAGGACTCCCATTAGCTGACCCAGACTACGAGAAACCTGCACCGATAGATTTAATTTTGGGTGTCGAAGCTTATACAAGAGTACTATTAGATGGAGTACGCAAAGGTCCACCGGGAACGCCTATCGCACAACTAACTACACTCGGATGGATTATTTCGGGCCCAGTGACTAGCTCCATTCCTACTCCATGCTCCACGCTAACTCTTCACACAACAACGTCCGAAGTATGCACGCTACTCAAACGATTTTGGGAATCAGAAGAGCCACCCACTAAAACCATTCTTACTCCTGCTGAAGCATATTGTGAGGAGTTCTTCAAACAAACTCACATAAGAGAGTCGACAGGACGATACGTCGTTCGCTTACCAATGAAATCTCCAGCTAATTCACTAGGGTCGTCTAGAGGAACCGCCATGTCGTGTTTGTTACGACTGGAAAATAAACTTGCACGCGATACGGAGCTCCATGAGCTTTACTCCACTTTTATGAACGAATATATACAACTAGGACATATGGAGGAGGTCACGGATGAATACACCGATACTCCAAGTTACTATCTCCCTCATCACGGCGTACTCAAACCCAGTAGCAGCACGACTAAATTGCGCGTAGTCTTCAATGCGTCGCAGAAAACCAGTTCACAGTTGTCGCTGAATGATATACTTCATATAGGACCCAAATTGCAGAACGATTTAATCGCGGTATTACTGAAATGGCGCTTGTATCCCTGCGCACTTGCAGGTGACATCGAGAAAATGTACCGCCAAATTCGTGTCAACACGGACGACACAGATCTCCAGCGGATTCTTTGGCGACCATCGACTTCGCAACCTATAAAGTGTTATCGATTGCTCACGGTGACATACGGCACGGCGTGCGCTCCTTATCTTGCCTGCAAAACTCTTCGACAGCTAGCAGATGAATATGCAAACAGTCACCCGTCAGCGACTAAAATTATCAAAGAAAACTTGTACGTCGACGATGCGTTATTTGGAGCTTACGATGAAGAAGAAGCTCGACACCTCCGACATGAGCTTTGCGCGCTACTGAAAACTGGTGGGTTCAAGCTACGAAAATGGCAAGCCAACGCACCTCCGCTATTGGAGGGCATTCCAGAAGAAGATCGGGCATTACCTAATTCACTCAAGGTCGTCACCGACGAAACAATAAAGACCTTAGGCATTGCGTGGAGCCCGTCAACTGACGTGTTTAGCTTTCCTATAACATTACCAATCTCATCGGCTACAACCAAGCGACTAATACTAGCTGACATCAGTCGTCTCTATGACCCACTTGGATGGCTGTCCCCGGTCACCATCACTGCCAAAATATTTCTACAACAACTGTGGTTGGCGAAACTGGATTGGGACGATCCACTCCCTGTCGAGTTAGAAAATACATGGAAAACCTACAAACGAGAGCTACAAGGTCTATCTGAGGTTCGCATCACCAGATGGATTGGCACGACGGCTACGCCAATAGGGCTCGAATTGCATGGCTTTAGCGACGCATCTCTTTCAGCGTATGGTGCTGCAGTATACTTGAGAGTCATGCGAGATCCAGACAACATTCAAGTTTCCTTGCTTGCTGCAAAAACGCGCGTAAGTCCACTTAAAACTATATCTCTACCGCGACTAGAACTCTGCGGAGCAGCGCTGCTGACGGAGCTTATGTCTTACATTCAATCAACGTTGGAGCTTAAATCAGCCCCGGTACATCTATGGACTGACTCAACTATAGTCCTATCCTGGCTAAAAGAACATCCATCCAAATGGAAAGTATTTGTCGCGAACCGAGTGTCGTCAATTCACCAAAATCTACCAGATGGTAAATGGCATCATGTGCAATCTGCACACAATCCGGCGGACTGCCTAACTCGAGGTTTATCCCCTTCGGAGCTCAGAGATCACTACTTATGGTGGTCAGAACCACAATGGCTCAGTCAACCTACTACTGATTGGCCTGAACTACAAAAGCAACACAATCATGATGAAGTGTACCATGAGCTACAGAAACCCTCTGAAGTAACTCACACGTTCTCGACGACTACTGATGATTCTCTAACTCATCTACTAAATAGATACTCAAGTTTGACGAAACTCATTCGAGTCACAGCCTACTGCCAACGATTCTTGCAGAACTGCAGGAACAAAACGTTGCGACACCATGGATTGCTAACGTTAGAAGAGCTACAGCGAGCTCTCACTAGCTTGATCAAATTAGTCCAATATGGGAACTTCCCTCACGAGCTAAGGTGTCTGAGAAAAAAAATTAACTTGCCCGAAAAAAGCAAACTACTGTGTGTCAACCCATTCCTAGACGATCAGGGCGTCCTACGAGTCGGCGGTCGGCTGAAAAGAGCACCTTTACCCTTTGACGAGAAATTTCCAGCCATTCTTCCAAAGAACAGTCCCTTCACACGATTAATAATACGACATTCACACCTCACCACATTACATGGAGGAGTCCAAGCTACCTTACATCATACACGGAATAGGTATTGGATATTGAACGGTCGCAGCATGGTGCGTCAATTGGTGAGAGGTTGTGTAGTTTGTTGCCGTCACAAGGCAACCACGAAGCAACAAATAATGGGAGATCTACCCGCTGATCGCCTTCATCCTACAAAACCGTTTCTAATCAGCGGAGTAGATTTCGCTGGACCATTCACTACCAAATTACTTAAAGGTCGAGGTAACAGGACAACAAAAACCTACGTTGCTGTTTTCATCTGCTTCGCAACTCGGGCAATTCACCTAGAGTTAGTTATGGATCTCACCTCTTCAGCTTTCATAGCCGCCTTTCGACGCTTCATCAGTCGTCGAGGGCGTTGCTCTAAGCTATATAGTGACAACGCAAGGAATTTTGTTGCCGCAGATAAAGAATTGACACAACACCTCAAGCAAGTAACGTCAGACTCATCATCAGCACAGCAAATTGTCACAATTTCGGGAACGGAATGGCATTTCATACCACCAGCCGCGCCGCACTTCGGTGGCTTGTGGGAAGCGGGGGTGAAATCGTTCAAACACCACTTCAAGAGAATTGTTGGACAACATACGTTGTCCTTGGAAGAAATGCTGACGCTAGTAGCGCAGATTGAGGCCTGCCTCAACTCTCGGCCTCTCCACGCTCTCAATGACGATCCTGACGACTTAAATGCTCTAACTCCTGGGCACTTTCTGGTTGGTGAACCCTTGCTATCAGTGCCAACCCCAAGCACTATTGATACTTCAATCAACCGGCTTTCCCGTTGGCAGCTGGTCCAACATATGCAGGAGCAACTATGGCAACGATGGAGTAAGGACTACTTGTATAGCCTGCAGACGCGCTATAAATGGCAACAGAATGAGACTCCTGTGAAGCTTCATGACTTGGTGCTCATTAAGGATGAGCACACTCCGCCTGCAAAATGGCCATTAGGTCGCATTGTTCAACTACATCAGGGTGAGGATGGACGTGTTCGTGTGGTGACAGTCCGTCACCGAACAGGACTCTCTAAGCGACCTATCACAAAACTATGTGTGCTTCCAACTACGAACGATGACAACTAGTCACCTGTTAATAAGCTAATTCTTCATATATGTGTACGATTTTATTGCATCACTACATCATGGCGGGCGGATTATCTACTACTTCTACTCTTCTACTCGCATCTCCATCAGTCATGGCGGGCGGATCATCTACTACTTCTACTCTTCTACTCGCATCTCCATCAGTCATGGCGGGCGGATCATCTACTACTTCTACTCTTCTACTCGCATCTCCATCAGTCATGGCGGGCGGATCATCTACTACTTCTACTCTTCTACTCGCATCTCCATCAGTCACGGCGGGCGGATCATCTACTACTTCTACACTACAGCAACTTATCGTGCTATCACACGAGGCGGGCGGAATGTTCAACACTGAATTAAAAACATTTCGTCTTTCTACTGAACGCACCCATTATGGTGCCGCTGATTAAACATCGCGAAAGCTATACTTTAGTCTCCTTAATTTCTAAGCTTTAATTACCGTTGTTTTGAACGATAAATCTAAATCTAATAATTTTTCCTTCTTCTCTTATCAGTCCTCGACGCGATCGGTCACATTTGTCTATCTCGTATACATTTGTCTATCTCGTATACATATTGTGCACATTTTGAATTCTTAATTAAAAAGGTTTTTTATATCATAAAAGTGTTCTTTCTTTTCTAAAATCTGGATTCCTTTCATTCTTAACAGACTGGAATGATTATGAAAATTTTGGTAACGGTTTTTTGTCACCGTTTACACGATTTTTATTCTCAATTTTGGTATTAGATGGTTTGGATCCTTGCTGTTTTGATATTCTATAATTTTTTTTTTTACGTTTAGGTTTATAATTGGGTTGTTTTAATTACTGGGTTTGATGGTTCAATTGGCAATAAACAAATTTTCGTTATGGGCCTTTTTAGCGTCGATGCTTTAGTTTTTACGGTAACCACTCGGAATAACTTGTCTGGACCTGGATGTACCTCGAGTATTCGTCCCAGCATCCATTGTGATGGTGGTAAGTTATCTTCCTTGATGATCACCAACTGACCGATTTTAATGTTATCATGCATTCTTGTCCATTTTGGTCTCTGCTGAAGCCTAGTCAAATATTCTGTGTTCCATCTTTTCCAAAATGTCTGATACAAATGTTGGATATATTGCCAACGATCTAGCCTATGGATATTTGTTTCCAATACCGAAGGTTCTGGTGGGGTCATGAGTGTGTCTCCTATTAAGAAATGTCCGGGAGTAAGTGGTGTGAAATCTTCTGGATCACTCCTCATTTCACACAATGGACGTGAATTCAGACATGCTTCAATTTGTGCGAGGACGGTGCTGAGTTCTTCATATGTAAGCGTTGAATTTCCTAGGATCCGCTTCAAGTGGTATTTAGTGGAACGCACTCCAGACTCCCATAATCCTCCGAAATGTGGTGCGGCAGGAGGGATGAAGTGAAAATTTACGCCTTCTGTTTCCAATGATGCGGCAATGTCGAGGTTTAATTGGGATTTCATTTGTGTAGTTTGCCCTCTGAGAATTCTGCTGGCCCCGACGAAGTTAGAGCCGCAGTCACAATATATGTCACTGCATTTGCCTCTTCTGGATACAAACCGTCGGTAAGCTGCGATGAATGCTTGTGCAGTGAGATCAGTGACGACTTCTATGTGTAAAGCCTTTGTGGACATGCAGACAAATATAGCTATGTAACCTTTGTATGTTTTGTATCCCCTGCCCTTGCGAGTTTTTAGCTCGATTGGACCACAATAGTCCAATCCGGTATGACTAAATGGTCTAGCCATTCTTACTCTTGCTTGCGGGAGATCCCCCATCAACTGCTGTTGTGCTGCTGCTTTATGCCGATAGCATGGAATACATTTGTGGATCTGGAACCTTATAGTGTTTCGCGCATTGAGTATCCAATACTTCCGGGATATAACGCTCATCATTAACTGAGTACTTCCGTGTAGAGTCTCCCTGTGATAATTGGCGATGATTAACGTAGTAAAGTGATCTTTATCTGGTAGGAGTATTCGATGTTTTTCGTCGTATTTCAAGAGTGAATGTTTTAGCCTTCCTCCTACTCTTAGGATTCCGCTATTATCAAGGAAGGGAGTTAATTTTATCAGTGAGCTTTTTTTCCCTATCTGCTGCCCTTTTGTAAGATTGTTGATTTCCTCATGAAAGTGCCTCCTTTGTATGATTTTGATAATTGTAGTTAATGAATTTTTCATCTCTGAACTGGTTAAATATGTCTTGTTTGGATCCCTTGTTTTGTGTCTGCAGTTGTTTAAAAATCGTTGACAGTAAGCTATGACCCTTATCAGTCGATTAAGTGATGAAAATTTGCACAAAATATCTTCTTCATATTTTATATGACCACAGCAAGGTTTCAGATTTCGCATTTCCAAACTGGTTCTACTGAGTTTTGCTATGGGCCAACTAGAGGTTGATTTTTGTAGCCATTCGGGTCCTGTCCACCATAAGTTGTAATTTTTTAACTCCTCCGGCGTTTTCCCTCTAGTGGCACAATCGGCTGGGTTTTGGCTTGTTGGTACATGACCCCAAACTCCTTCTCCCAATGTTTCATGTATGAGTGAAACTCTGTTTGCTATGAAGGGTTTCCATTTGGTTGGATGTCCCTTTAGCCAAGCCAGCACGATCTCTGAGTCTGTCCACGCAAAAACCGGTGTATCATCTGGAATTTTTAGTGCCCTTTTTGTGGTTTGAAGCAACTTTGCTAGCAAGACTGCTCCACACAACTCTAACCTTGGTAACGATACAACCTTTATGGGTGAAACCTTTGTTTTGGCCGTGAGTATGCTGACTTTCCTCTCGCCGTTATGGATTGCGCAGAGGTAGACCACTGCCGCATAGGCTTTGTTAGATGCATCGCTGAAGCCATGTAGTTCGATTTTAGTTTCTTGATCTCCGATGTGGATCCATCTTGGTATACATATTTCTTCAAGTTTGGTGAGTCCTGTTTGGTATTTGGCCCATTCTGCGTCAATCTCAGTGGGTACGGTGTCGTCCCAGTCGATCTTAGCTAACCATAAGCTCTGAATCAAGATTTTGCCTATTATAATAACCGGTGATATCCACCCTAAAGGATCAAATAATTTGGAAATTTCTGATAAAATGGTTCTTTTGGTTGTCGTAGTCAGTTTGTTGTTTCCCTTTAGGGCATATGATAATGAGTCGGTCCTTGGATTCCAGTGAATTCCTAACGCCTTCACGTTGTCATGAGTTCCAATGTTGAAGCATAGATCAATTTCTCTAAGTTCCTCTGGTATATGTTTCAATACTTCTTGTGAATTGGAAACCCATTTCCTTAACTGGAAGCCTCCTGAAGTCATAAGCTGCCTTAGTTGGGCTTGCTTCTCTATTGCGGCCTCGGTTGTGTGAGCACCTGACATTAGGTCATCTACATAAAATTCGGTCTGTGCTGCGTTGGATCCAATTGGATAGTTCTTATGTTCATCGATCGCCAATTGCTTGATGACTCTCGTTGCTAGATATGGTGCACTTTTTGTCCCGAAAGTGACTGTGAGAAGTCTGTAGTCTCGTAATGGGGTTTGTTGTGATTCTCGCCACACTAGTCGTTGATAGTTTGTATGCTGGTTAGATACCCGAATTTGCCGGTACATCTTGGCAATATCCGCGGTAAATGCGATGCGATGAGTTCGCCATCTGAGCAGGATTGAGAACAGATCATCTTGCTGGAGCGGCCCATTTAATAAGATATCATTGAGCGAAATTCCATTGCTTGATGCTGCGGATGCATTGAAAACGACACGCAATTTGGTAGTGGTACTGTCTTCTTTCAGAACTGAATGATGTGGTAGGTAGAACTGCTCGTCGACGTCTTCAGTAGTATTGTCATTAAGTTTGTTATCTATCGGCTCCATATGGTTGAGGGTGATGTATTCCTTTAGACACTCGTCATACTGTTGTTTTAGATCTGGCGTTCTGCTTAGTCGAGCCTCGGAGTGGTAGAAGCAGGAGACGGCTCTTTGTCGCGACCTTCCTAGGGATATCCTTTTTTCGGCTAATGGGAGTTGAACTTCGTACCGCCCGTCTGGGTGTCGCTTGTGAGTTTTCTGAAAATGTTCCTCGCATTGTTGCTCTTCCAGGGTGAGTTGTTTTTCGATTTTTACTTCTTCTAGTTCCCAAAACTGTTTTAGTTGTTGTTGTAAATCGACTGTCATATGGAAGTTGTTTACTTGGATTGATGGCGCGGTGTCTCTCACTTTTCCGGATAGGATCCACCCCAAAAAGGTATTTTGTGCTATAGGTGATCCTTCTTGACTGAGTATTAGTCCCTCCTTGATTATGTCACCGTAAACATCTACACCCAACAAGATGTCAATTTTTGCGGGGCGATCGTACCAAGGATCGGCTAATTCTAGCTGCTTGAGGTGATGCCAGTCTCTTTGATGTATTTCTCTGGATGGGAGAAAGTTGGTTAGTTTGTTCATTACGAGTGCGTCCATATTTAGTTTGAAGTCATCGTTGTAGTTCGACTTAAGAGTTAGATGCACTAGCCCCTTGATATTACCGGCGTTTATTACTCCGATTCCGTTTATTTGTGCCGATATTGGGTCTCTTTTTAGTCTGAGTTTCTGTGCCACGGATTCTGTTATCAACGAGACTTCTGATCCTGGGTCGATTACTGCTCTCACCTTTAGTTCATGACCAGTGTCAGATCGAAGCTTCACTATGGCGGTTGCCAATAAAGTCTGATTTCCTGGAGGGCTATTGCTTACCGTCAATGAATTTAAGCTGCACGTTTGGGGATTGGAATTAGAGGAGGATGAAGATGAGTCGTCCTGACTACAGGATTGCTCTGTTGCAAGATTCGATTGAGGTTGACGAGCAGACATATTCATCCTAGATTTTATATTGTTCCCTTCTGCCGAGCGATGCAACAACGAGTGATGTCGTTGGTTGCAGCGATTGCATGTATACCGACTTGGACCTTGAGCCATCAAGTGCCCATGGCCTAAACAATTAACGCACAACGCATTTGACTTTACGAAATTCATTTTTTCTGACCCCGATAGTTTGAAGAATTTCTGACACTGTCGAACATGGTGATTGCCTCGACAGTAGCTGCATGTTGGATCATTTGTAACGTGTAATGACGTTGACCTCGATGCAAATCCTCTGTAAGTTTTACTTGATGACTGTCCCTTTTGTGCGACGGCTTCTAAAGTCCTGAAACGGCCTTCCATGAATTCTCTTAAAGTTTCCCACGATGGTATTGTTGTCTCTTTGCTTATACTTTGCTCCCATAGTTGATGGGTGCCTGATGGTAATTTTTGGACTATCGTATAGATGATCACGGCGTCCCAGCTTTCAACCTTTATTCCTAAATTGAATAAAGCTTGTAGACACTCGGTGGTAACGTCCATTAAATTCTTTATTCCTTGTGCAGACTCATTCGTCACTGTGGGCTGAGAGAAAAGCAATTTCAGTTGCGCATTAACCAATACTCGTTTGTTGTCGTATCTATCCACTAGAAGTTTCCACGCAGGATCATAGTTATCATTGGATACATGAACTTGGCGTAACAGTCCTTCAGCTTCTCCACTTAAATGCATTTTTAAATATTGTAGTTTTTGTGCCTTTGATAAACTATGGTTCTCGTGGATTAAACTAGTGAATAGATCGTGGAATGTTGTCCATTTCTGATAATCTCCCGAGAATTTTTCTAAGGAAATTTTTGGCAATTTGATGAACACTTCCTTGTTGGGTAGAGGCAATTCGTTGAAGCTCTCAGAATGTTCTTGCGGTTGTGGTTCTGATTCTGTTTTGTGATATTCTTTTTCGAATCGGGTTTGTATTGCGGCATAATTTGAATAAAAGAATTCCTCCATGTCAGAGTACCAGTCCTCTGTGAGATACACATGCGATAAATTCGTCGAATCCGCAGGTTCCCGAATTTTCTCCACCAGGATGTCGGTATGCGCTTTCTGGAATTTGTTGAATAAGTCCTGGAAGTCTTGTAGGCGTTTTTTATAATATGAGGGTGTTCTTCGATCCGCTCCATCCTTTTTGTAATTTGTCATAAATTTTTCCAGGAGCTCCATACGAGCTACTTGAGTATTTAGTAACTGCTCCATTGCGATTGTTTCTTATCCACTTTGATTTTTATAATCTATTTTTCTAAAATTCACGTTGCACCATCCGGCTCGAAGGACCAAAAAATGTATGGGCTGTGAAAAGCCTATTAGAATGCTCAGTGGATGGCTACAACGTGTAATTCCAGAAAAACAAATTCTTACACTTCACTTTAAATATTTTTATTTGTTAAAAATAAACTCGACAATTCATATACAAACTTCCACCTTAATACTAAAAATTCTCTTAAAAAAATACAGTTCAAATTTTAATTTTATTTACAATTTGATATGAACTTAGTTCCGATGAATAGTTTTCAATCCAATATCAACTCCTTGTTCCAATTCTGCGTGTGATCTATGGCTGCCACTTGCTTGTTTAACTAAAATTCAAATAACTTTAAAGTTTTATTAGGGTTCGGGAATGTAAAACAAAATATCCCGAGTCAAAAACCTTCGAGATGTCTAGGATATGCAGAAAGGCGTCAAAGACCGACCTTCTGGATAGGATAGGGAATATAAATATTGTTAGATAAATCCTGAGTCAAAAAACCTACAGGATTTTCGAGTAGAAATATTATTAGATAAATCCTGAGTCATAAAACCTACAGGATTTTCGAAAGGCGTCATAAACCGACCTTTTTTTGGATGGAGATCACTAGCCTCAGCTTGGGTCTTCTAGCTCATAGCACGTAGAAGATCAGATTGTGATCTAAGTTTGTGCCCAAAGTGCTCCGATATTTATTTGCAATTTCACAATAGATCAGTCGAACTTGGTGGGGAGTTTCGAATTCCCACTCTCCATTGTGAATGAAGTTTATTTGTATGTATGAGTGTCTTTGACATCGGCTGTCAGAGAATGTCAGCTGGGTTATAGGTAAGTCAATATTTATTTTATGTTTTTTGTAATTAATTTATCTTGTATTTTACATATTTTTAGATACCTAGGAAATTGGGGGCAGTGTTCGGAGCCACTTTGAAGTTTTAGTATTGTCAGATAAGTATTATATTTGTTTTTTTAAGAATAATTTGGTATAAAGTTTGTTTATATTTTTTAGGATCCTGAACATTCTCCGGGGCCTTGAAGCGTTTGCTTCAAGGAAAATAGATTTTTTTTTTTTTGCGAAAAAATTTTATTAATCCCCGTTTATAATATTATCCGGCATTTTGTTTTTCCTTTTTAAATATTTTAATGTGAACATTATTTTGGGTATATCAATAATCATTGTTGTTGTTGTTTTTTTTTTTTGTAAATAAAATTCTCGTTTAAATTCATATATTGGTTTTTTATTATTTTTGCTTCAATTTTATTTGTTAGTTATTATCTGTTCACTTTAATAAAAATTCAAATTTAAATTCATGCTTGTTATTTATTTATTGTATATCTATTTGTTTGCCTTTTCAGGAGGTTTTTGACTTTTGTAAGTATGCTGTGCATCTCCTCTCCTTATTAAATGTAAATCGTAGAATTCCTTCTTCGACCTTCATTCGGTATGCCTTTTTGGCCCTTTGGATTTTATCCCATGGTAGTGGGATGTGCTTGATTTTTTCCCACAATGACGGGTGGATTGTCACATTCGGCGGTGGTTGGCTGCGGCGCGCTCTATATTCCTCCAGCGAAATTTTTTTCTTTTTTTGTGGGGGCTCCCTGGATACTACCGTAGATGTGGGGATTTTCTTTGGTTGGGTCCTTCTCCTTATTTCAGGGCCGCATGGTGTTGCCTCAAAGGTCCTTTTATTGGTCGGCTTCTTCGGAGAACTTATTTTTTTTAATTTTTCCTTGATTGGTGGTTCCGGCTTTGGTAGAGTGGGCAATCTTGGCACGTCATCAATCCAAAGGTAATCCATCATGAACTTAAAACAATACTACTTATCGTTATGGCGGTTGAGTAAAAATGACTGGAATGATTATGAAAATTTTGGTAACGGTTTTTTGTCACCGTTTACACGATTTTTATTCTCAATTTTGGTATTAGATGGTTTGGATCCTTGCTGTTTTGATATTCTATAATTTTTTTTTTTTACGTTTAGGTTTATAATTGGGTTGTTTTAATTACTGGGTTTGATGGTTCAATTGGCAATAAACAAATTTTCGTTATGGGCCTTTTTAGCGTCGATGCTTTAGTTTTTACGGTAACCACTCGGATTAACTTGTCTGGACCTGGATGTACCTCGAGTATTCGTCCCAGCATCCATTGTGATGGTGGTAAGTTATCTTCCTTGATGATCACCAACTGACCGATTTTAATGTTATCATGCATTCTTGTCCATTTTGGTCTCTGCTGAAGCCTAGTCAAATATTCTGTGTTCCATCTTTTCCAAAATGTCTGATACAAATGTTGGATATATTGCCAACGATCTAGCCTATGGATATTTGTTTCCAATACCGAAGGTTCTGGTGGGGTCATGAGTGTGTCTCCTATTAAGAAATGTCCGGGAGTAAGTGGTGTGAAATCTTCTGGATCACTCCTCATTTCACACAATGGACGTGAATTCAGACATGCTTCAATTTGTGCGAGGACGGTGCTGAGTTCTTCATATGTAAGCGTTGAATTTCCTAGGATCCGCTTCAAGTGGTATTTAGTGGAACGCACTCCAGACTCCCATAATCCTCCGAAATGTGGTGCGGCAGGAGGGATGAAGTGAAAATTTACGCCTTCTGTTTCCAATGATGCGACAATGTCGAGGTTTAATTGGGATTTCATTTGTGTAGTTTGCCCTCTGAGAATTCTGCTGGCCCCGACGAAGTTAGAGCCGCAGTCACAATATATGTCACTGCATTTGCCTCTTCTGGATACAAACCGTCGGTAAGCTGCGATGAATGCTTGTGCAGTGAGATCAGTGACGACTTCTATGTGTAAAGCCTTTGTGGACATGCAGACAAATATAGCTATGTAACCTTTGTATGTTTTGTATCCCCTGCCCTTGCGAGTTTTTAGCTCGATTGGACCACAATAGTCCAATCCGGTATGACTAAATGGTCTAGCCATTCTTACTCTTGCTTGCGGGAGATCCCCCATCAACTGCTGTTGTGCTGCTGCTTTATGCCGATAGCATGGAATACATTTGTGGATCTGGAACCTTATAGTGTTTCGCGCATTGAGTATCCAATACTTCCGGGATATAACGCTCATCATTAACTGAGTACTTCCGTGTAGAGTCTCCCTGTGATAATTGGCGATGATTAACGTAGTAAAGTGATCTTTATCTGGTAGGAGTATTGGATGTTTTTCGTCGTATTTCAAGAGTGAATGTTTTAGCCTTCCTCCTACTCTTAGGATTCCGCTATTATCAAGGAAGGGAGTTAATTTTATCAGTGAGCTTTTTTTCCCTATCTGCTGCCCTTTTGTAAGATTGTTGATTTCCTCATGAAAGTGCCTCCTTTGTATGATTTTGATAATTGTAGTTAATGAATTTTTCATCTCTGAACTGGTTAAATATGTCTTGTTTGGATCCCTTGTTTTGTGTCTGCAGTTGTTTAAAAATCGTTGACAGTAAGCTATGACCCTTATCAGTCGATTAAGTGATGAAAATTTGCACAAAATATCTTCTTCATATTTTATATGACCACAGCAAGGTTTCAGATTTCGCATTTCCAAACTGGTTCTACTGAGTTTTGCTATGGGCCAACTAGAGGTTGATTTTTGTAGCCATTCGGGTCCTGTCCACCATAAGTTGTAATTTTTTAACTCTCCGGCGTTTTCCCTCTAGTGGCACAATCGGCTGGGTTTTGGCTTGTTGGTACATGACCCCAAACTCCTTCTCCCAATGTTTCATGTATGAGTGAAACTCTGTTTGCTATGAAGGTTTTCCATTTGGTTGGATGTCCCTTTAGCCAAGCCAGCACGATCTCTGAGTCTGTCCACGCAAAAACCGGTGTATCATCTGGAATTTTTAGTGCCCTTTTTGTGGTTTGAAGCAACTTTGCTAGCAAGACTGCTCCACACACCTCTAACCTTGGTAACGATACAACCTTTATGGGTGAAACCTTTGTTTTGGCCGTGAGTATGCTGACTTTCCTCTCGCCGTTATGGATTGCGCAGAGGTAGACCACTGCCGCATAGGCTTTGTTAGATGCATCGCTGAAGCCATGTAGTTCGATTTTAGTTTCTTGATCTCCGATGTGGATCCATCTTGGTATACATATTTCTTCAAGTTTGGTGAGTCCTGTTTGGTATTTGGCCCATTCTGCGTCAATCTCAGTGGGTACGGTGTCGTCCCAGTCGATCTTAGCTAACCATAAGCTCTGAATCAAGATTTTGCCTATTATAATAACCGGTGATATCCACCCTAAAGGATCAAATAATTTGGAAATTTCTGATAAAATGGTTCTTTTGGTTGTCGTAGTCAGTTTGTTGTTTCCCTTTAGGGCATATGATAATGAGTCGGTCCTTGGATTCCAGTGAATTCCTAACGCCTTCACGTTGTCATGAGTTCCAATGTTGAAGCATAGATCAATTTCTCTAAGTTCCTCTGGTATATGTTTCAATACTTCTTGTGAATTGGAAACCCATTTCCTTAACTGGAAGCCTCCTGAAGTCATAAGCTGCCTTAGTTGGGCTTGCTTCTCTATTGCGGCCTCGGTTGTGTGAGCACCTGACATTAGGTCATCTACATAAAATTCGGTCTGTGCTGCGTTGGATCCAATTGGATAGTTCTTATGTTCATCGATCGCCAATTGCTTGATGACTCTCGTTGCTAGATATGGTGCACTTTTTGTCCCGAAAGTGACTGTGAGAAGTCTGTAGTCTCGTAATGGGGTTTGTTGTGATTCTCGCCACACTAGTCGTTGATAGTTTGTATGCTGGTTAGATACCCGAATTTGCCGGTACATCTTGGCAATATCCGCGGTAAATGCGATGCGATGAGTTCGCCATCTGAGCAGGATTGAGAACAGATCATCTTGCTGGAGCGGCCCATTTAATAAGATATCATTGAGCGAAATTCCATTGCTTGATGCTGCGGATGCATTGAAAACGACACGCAATTTGGTAGTGGTACTGTCTTTTTTCAGAACTGAATGATGTGGTAGGTAGAACTGCTCGTCGACGTCTTCAGTAGTATTGTCATTAAGTTTGTTATCTATCGGCTCCATATGGTTGAGGGTGATGTATTCCTTTAGACACTCGTCATACTGTTGTTTTAGATCTGGCGTTCTGCTTAGTCGAGCCTCGGAGTGGTAGAAGCAGGAGACGGCTCTTTGTCGCGACCTTCCTAGGGATATCCTTTTTTCGGCTAATGGGAGTTGAACTTCGTACCGCCCGTCTGGGTGTCGCTTGTGAGTTTTCTGAAAATGTTCCTCGCATTGTTGCTCTTCCAGGGTGAGTTGTTTTTCGATTTTTACTTCTTCTAGTTCCCAAAACTGTTTTAGTTGTTGTTGTAAATCGACTGTCATATGGAAGTTGTTTACTTGGATTGATGGCGCGGTGTCTCTCACTTTTCCGGATAGGATCCACCCCAAAAAGGTATTTTGTGCTATAGGTGATCCTTCTTGACTGAGTATTAGTCCCTCCTTGATTATGTCACCGTAAACATCTACACCCAACAAGATGTCAATTTTTGCGGGGCGATCGTACCAAGGATCGGCTAATTCTAGCTGCTTGAGGTGATGCCAATCTCTTTGATGTATTTCTCTGGATGGGAGAAAGTTGGTTAGTTTGTTCATTACGAGTGCGTCCATATTTAGTTTGAAGTCATCGTTGTAGTTCGACTTAAGAGTTAGATGCACTAGCCCCTTGATATTACCGGCGTTTATTACTCCGATTCCGTTTATTTGTGCCGATATTGGGTCTCTTTTTAGTCTGAGTTTCTGTGCCACGGATTCTGTTATCAACGAGACTTCTGATCCTGGGTCGATTACTGCTCTCACCTTTAGTTCATGACCAGTGTCAGATCGAAGCTTCACTATGGCGGTTGCCAATAAAGTCTGATTTCCTGGAGGGCTATTGCTTACCGTCAATGAATTTAAGCTGCACGTTTGGGGATTGGAATTAGAGGAGGATGAAGATGAGTCGTCCTGACTACAGGATTGCTCTGTTGCAAGATTCGATTGAGGTTGACGAGCAGACATATTCATCCTAGATTTTATATTGTTCCCTTCTGCCGAGCGATGCAACAACGAGTGATGTCGTTGGTTGCAGCGATTGCATGTATACCGACTTGGACCTTGAGCCATCAAGTGCCCATGGCCTAAACAATTAACGCACAACGCATTTGACTTTACGAAATTCATTTTTTCTGACCCCGATAGTTTGAAGAATTTCTGACACTGTCGAACATGGTGATTGCCTCGACAGTAGCTGCATGTTGGATCATTTGTAACGTGTAATGACGTTGACCTCGATGCAAATCCTCTGTAAGTTTTACTTGATGACTGTCCCTTTTGTGCGACGGCTTCTAAAGTCCTGAAACGGCCTTCCATGAATTCTCTTAAAGTTTCCCACGATGGTATTGTTGTCTCTTTGCTTATACTTTGCTCCCATAGTTGATGGGTGCCTGATGGTAATTTTTGGACTATCGTATAGATGATCACGGCGTCCCAGCTTTCAACCTTTATTCCTAAATTGAATAAGGCTTGTAGACACTCGGTGGTAACGTCCATTAAATTCTTTATTCCTTGTGCAGACTCATTCGTCACTGTGGGCTGAGAGAAAAGAAATTTCAGTTGCGCATTAATCAATACTCGTTTGTTGTCGTATCTATCCACTAGAAGTTTCCACGCAGGATCATAGTTATCATTGGATACATGAACTTGGCGTAACAGTCCTTCAGCTTCTCCACTTAAATGCATTTTTAAATATTGTAGTTTTTGTGCCTTTGATAAACTATGGTTCTCGTGGATTAAACTAGTGAATAGATCGTGGAATGTTGTCCATTTCTGATAATCTCCCGAGAATTTTTCTAAGGAAATTTTTGGCAATTTGATAAACACTTCCTTGTTGGGTAGAGGCAATTCGTTGAAGCTCTCAGAATGTTCTTGCGGTTGTGGTTCTGATTCTGTTTTGTGATATTCTTTTTCGAATCGGGTTTGTATTGCGGCATAATTTGAATAAAAGAATTCCTCCATGTCAGAGTACCAGTCCTCTGTGAGATACACATGCGATAAATTCGTCGAATCCGCAGGTTCCCGAATTTTCTCCACCAGGATGTCGGTATGCGCTTTCTGGAATTTGTTGAATAAGTCCTGGAAGTCTTGTAGGCGTTTTTTATAATATGAGGGTGTTCTTCGATCCGCTCCATCCTTTTTGTAATTTGTCATAAATTTTTCCAGGAGCTCCATACGAGCTACTTGAGTATTTAGTAACTGCTCCATTGCGATTGTTTCTTATCCACTTTGATTTTTATAATCTATTTTTCTAAAATTCACGTTGCACCATCCGGCTCGAAGGACCAAAAAATGTATGGGCTGTGAAAAGCCTATTAGAATGCTCAGTGGATGGCTACAACGTGTAATTCCAGAAAAACAAATTCTTACACTTCACTTTAAATATTTTTATTTGTTAAAAATAAACTCGACAATTCATATACAAACTTCCACCTTAATACTAAAAATTCTCTTAAAAAAATACAGTTCAAATTTTAATTTTATTTACAATTTGATATGAACTTAGTTCCGATGAATAGTTTTCAATCCAATATCAACTCCTTGTTCCAATTCTGCGTGTGATCTATGGCTGCCACTTGCTTGTTTAACTAAAATTCAAATAACTTTAAAGTTTTATTAGGGTTCGGGAATGTAAAACAAAATATCCCGAGTCAAAAACCTTCGAGATGTCTAGGATATGCAGAAAGGCGTCAAAGACCGACCTTCTGGATAGGATAGGGAATATAAATATTGTTAGATAAATCCTGAGTCAAAAAACCTACAGGATTTTCGAGTAGAAATATTATTAGATAAATCCTGAGTCATAAAACCTACAGGATTTTCGAAAGGCGTCATAAACCGACCTTTTTTTGGATGGAGATCACTAGCCTCAGCTTGGGTCTTCTAGCTCATAGCACGTAGAAGATCAGATTGTGATCTAAGTTTGTGCCCAAAGTGCTCCGATATTTATTTGCAATTTCACAATAGATCAGTCGAACTTGGTGGGGAGTTTCGAATTCCCACTCTCCATTGTGAATGAAGTTTATTTGTATGTATGAGTGTCTTTGACATCGGCTGTCAGAGAATGTCAGCTGGGTTATAGGTAAGTCAATATTTATTTTATGTTTTTTGTAATTAATTTATCTTGTATTTTACATATTTTTAGATACCTAGGAAATTGGGGGCAGTGTTCGGAGCCACTTTGAAGTTTTAGTATTGTCAGATAAGTATTATATTTGTTTTTTTAAGAATAATTTGGTATAAAGTTTGTTTATATTTTTTAGGACCCTGAACAAGAATTTCATCGACATCATCTGCTTCCCTATGTGAACACAAGAAAAAGGACTCAAGAAAAATAAGTAACTACATATTATCTGCTTCCCTATGTGAACACAAGAAAAAGGACTCAATAAAAATAAGTAACTACATATATGGATTCATTATCATCAAAAGAAGAAGAAGAAATTACTGAAGCTTTAGCAAGTTTCATATTCGGCTGTAATCTTCCACTGACTGTAATAGAATCAGTACATTTTAATAAATTTATAAAAAAGATTCGACCTGCTTATTACGAAAAGATACCAAATAGAAAACAGTTATCGACAACTATATTAGACAAATTGTATGAAAAGTGTCTTTCTTCTGGTAAGGAATCAATCGGAAGTGAATCTGCATTATTAATAGACGGCTGGAAAATTCGTCAACTACTAAAACTGTGGTATCCATGATACATAATTCGAATGGTGAGGAGGCATTTATCAATGCTTGGAATCTTTTAGGAGAATCCGAAAATGCAGACAAACTAGCTGATATAGTATATCAATCCATTGATATTGCAAAAGAATTATATTCCACGAAGATATATGCAGTCTTCTTCTTCTTCTTTAAACTCCTTTAATCCCTCACGGGACATAGGGCGGAAAGATACATATATGCAGTGGTATCAGATGCAGCAATTGCAACAGCCGTACTGCTAATTTATTGGCAAAAGACATATTGGATAAGGAAATCAACTTTACAACCATTATGAAAGATTTTAAAAACACGGACTTAGAGAAATATAAAAAGGTGGACACCGTATAAAATTACCATGCGAAACCCGTTGGTGTACATACAGAGATTGTTATGCCAATCTCATTAGTAATCTTCAGTATATAAGACAGTATGCTATTGATCCCAATGCAAAGAGAATTAAACCTTGTACTTCAAAATTAATTTTCGATGATGAATTTGTCGAAAGCGTTAAAGACAATATAAAAATATTTGATCCGATTTGTAATTTGATTAATGTTTCGCAGCAGAGAACCTGTTCTATAGCTGATGCTACTAAACTTTGGTTAGAATTATATTTACCTGAAAAGTTTAATGAAAAGCTGGAATCAAGGAAAACAATGGCGCTTAATGTGTATGCGTTAACTGCATATTATCTGCATCCACACTATGATAATAGAAAATTGTCTGAAAATCATTTAAGCCAAGTAAATCAGTTTTTATTTAAAATGTTAGATTCAAAAGGTTTAGAATATTGGGATGAATTTCGTGGCAGAAGAGGATTTTTTAAGAAACTGTTCGACAAAGGAGAACTTACTCCACATGTTTTTTGGAGTACAGCTCTAATAGAATACCCAACTTGTCAACTTTAAGCAAAAAGTTAATGAGATTACCAGCATCAACAGCGCAGATTGAGAGATTATTTTCTCAGTGGTCTTACATACATTCTCCAGTACGGAATAAGCTAACATTTGATCGGTCTAAAAAGCCCCTTAATATATATTACACTTTGAAACTAATGGGTACTAAAATTGACGATGATGATGACGAGGATTATATTTATACGGAATAATATGTACAAAAATATGTCAGTACGTGCCTATATAAATATTATAAAAATATTTAATGTAAATATGTTGCGAGAACAATAAATTACTTAAAATGTTTTTTCTTTCTTTCTTTTATATTGTCTAAGCCTACCATGTAAAGCTATGTATGCTGTTCCTAAGTACGGCGGTCAAGGAAAATATCCCAATACAAACTCTATGTAAAAAAACGCTTAAGGAATCGGTCAAGAAATGCTCAAGGAATTTTTGCTTAAGAAATTTCTGTACCTAGTACGCTGTTCGCTCAAGAAAAGTGCTAGTACTGTCCTGACACACAGATGAAGCATTTTTCTGATGCGGTAAAGAAAAAATTGGGAAAACAATTTTTTCTTGACCGAAATTGACATTTCGATACAAAATTCCTTTGTCACAAAAATGGAAAAATTCGAGGCCCAATTTTCTGCAGTGAGAAGCACGCAAAAACAACGCCTGTTGTTACAAAGAAAAAAAGAAGTAGAATTGAGTCCTTCAGTACGGTGGAGTTGCAATTATTGGCGAGGGAGGTGCAAAAACATGAAGAGATTTGGGAGTTATCCCACAAAGATCATTGCAACTCCAACGTACTGCAAAGTGCATGGAGAAGTATTGCTGAAGTTTTCAACAGGCCAAGTAAGTTTATCCATGATTTGTTAATGCAATTATTTTATAATTCAGTTTGTAAATTACTGTTACGATTCATTTTCAGTAGACGAGTGTAAGTCCGCATGGACCTATCTAAGAGAGGGCTACCGCTATCGGGTAAAGCAAAACCCGAAGAAGTCGGGAGATGATGGTGGCGATCCTCTGTTGGAGCCTTCATTTGAAGACTGTGATTCCGATTTATGGTCTGCAATGTCGTACCTACAAAATAATTGTAAAAGGCGAAAGTAATTAATGTATTTTTAAGAGTCCATTAATTTTGATGTAATTTATATAGGACTATTTCAACATCCGCTACCACTTCCACTTTGGATGATGATTGTGTTGTGGAGGAATGTTCAAAGGAATCGAACTATTCATATGTAAGCACTTATTTTCAAACGGTTAAGGGTATTTTTATTTATATCTTTATTATGATTTCCCAGGCCAAAAATTCAAGATCGCGGTCAACGAGTAACGAGGATGCAGATGTTATTCACCTGATTCGTACCGTAACAGATGCTATAAGCGAGCAGAGAACACAGGAGCCTCGTAAGGTGGAAAGTCGCCATGCCGTTTTTTTCGCGAATTGTGAGAGGCTGTTGGATAAAATTCCGGAAGAACATACTGAAGATGTATACTATGAAATGTACACATTTCTCCACAATAAAAGGAGGGAATTAACTAATAAATAAATGTTAAGTTCATTTTATAAATAAAAATTTGAATTTATTTATTTTTTTTAGTATTTTTCGTTTTTATTTTAAATTTATTCTAAGTTTACAGCTCTTCTTTGCCACGGAACAGAACCAAGGGAAGACACGACATAGTCTCTTAACACATTTCTCACATATTTTCCTATATTTGTATTTCTTCCAACGCAAGATGGGAGAGATGATTGATACAGACTGTCTTGAAGTTGATTTATTCTTTCCCTCCATTCTCCTTCAATAACATTTCCTGTTGTTGGATCAATCCTATCTGCAAAATTAGCGCCACAATAAGTATATTTACTCGAAGGATCTTTTAGTAAATAATTGTGCAGAAAACAACATGCCGTTATAATTTTTTGGGCTCTATCTGGCCCACAAAATAGGGTTTTCCTTAAACACAACCATTTCGCGCTTAAAATGCCAAATGCATTTTCGACGCATCTGCGAGCTCTACTTATTCGATAATTGAAAATTCGGTCGTTATCGCTCATATTTTTTAAGCTGAAGGGCTTTATAATGCGCTTGCAAAGTGGAAAAGCATCATCTGCAATGAAGAAATATGGGAGTTGTTTACCAGCGATTTGTGCGTTTGGAGGGAAGTCAAAGGTATCCTCTATAACATTGTTTCCAAATTGTGATGACTTAAACACATTGGCATCTCCTTCGCTACCATAAGCTCCCACATCAAAATAAATAAAGCGGTATGACGCATCTGCCACTGCCATTATTACAATAGAGAAGAATCCCTGTAAATTTATATTATTGCTTATACAATAAATACAATTGAAATAACAATTACTTTATAGTTATAAAACAGGCTTCCTGAATTATGCGGAGCCTTTATTGCCACATGCTTTCCGTCTATTGATCCAATACAATTTGGAAAAAACCAACGAGCATTATAATCATTAGCAATATCCAGGAAAAATTCCTTGCTGAGATCCGGCATGTCATGTTTAAGAACAGCGCAAATAGCGTCAGAAACATCATCAATTATGGTCCCCAAATGCTGCTTACTTAAACGATAACAACTTGCAATGTGTCTTTGCAAGTCGCCAGAAGCAAAATACCTACAGATAATAAACCCAAATCACATTTGTACGATTATATTTCAATTAAATTGAACGCACTTACTCAAGAACAATAGCTAATTTTTGTTTGCTGGAAATATAATCGTGCGGTCGAACATACCTCTTAGGTAATAAATATGGTTTAATACGATCATATAAATTATTAAATTGCTCTGAAGTCATGTGGAAGTTCTCTTGAAACAATATAGGATTTTGCATCAAGTCATTGAACTAGAAGAACATAAAATCCTTGTTAATAACAAAGATTTAAATAAAATAAAAATATATTTACATCTGTCTTATATCTGCCTTTTGAATTCCTTTCTAAAAGATAGGGATTTACACGACAAGTGGGTAGTTTTCTCCTCCGCCGTTTTTTTCTTTTGTGTACAAGTAATATTAGGGATGAAGCCAGCAAAATGAAAAGGGACTGTTCATCCAACATTTTGAAAAAAACTTAACGAATTCAACAAAAAAATTATTTGATAACTTATATTATATTATTATAAAACTAGGCACTAAATAAAAACTCTAAAAAAAATTTCCCGCTGGCAGATATTATTTTCCTATTTTCAAAATTTTTCGCACTTGTCAAAATTTTCTGTACCGGGGTCGAGAAATAATAGAAGTACTTTTCTTGACCGGCGTACTTAAGAACAGCATACTTAGCTTAATCAATGAACGATGTAGACTACATAGTTGTCTACACGTAATCAAAGACGTAAACTACATTTTGTAGAATACTTGCCCATCGCTGCTTACGATTTCAACTACATGACTGTGTAAGTGCATGGCCACCACAACGCAGCCCTCGCACATAGCACTGCACATAGCACCATCTAGGCTTAGTGTGCGATGGTGAAATTCTATCGCTGCTTTAAATACAAATGGCCATAACAACGCACTGCGCCATACATCGCACATCGCCTTAACCATGGCACCGAGCTTTGCACTCAACTATGAAATGACAGATGATTTCTTTTGTGGTGGAAAATTGGCCAGTTCGTTCGGGAATATTGAAGTGAACATTTTAAAAATGATACTAATTACATATACATAATTTGATATTATTTTCTTATATCTTTTTTAAAATTTAAAATTTTTTAGAGAAAGTATTAATATTAATGTTTAATAGGATTTTGGCAAAGATATATTTTAAACATAGCTCAATATACTGCAAATTATGTTTCATTCCTTCAAGATCTATAATGATGTTATGAATAAGACAAATTGTTTTAACTATTTTAATTGCAAATTCTATGTCTGTCGCGATTGGTTTTTCTAAAATATGCCATTTATTAGTAATAATGCCAAAGGCGCATTCTACCGTCCTTCTTGCTCGCGATAAACGTCTGTTAAAATATTCTGTATTAGAATCTAGATGTTGTTTGCTGTAGGGTTTTAAAAGACTCTTCATGAGTGGATAAGCTTCGTCTGCTAATATAACGTACGGCATTTTTATTAATGAATTTGGTAGTTCTCTTTCTTCAGGTATTGTCGAGGTGATCGGCAATGGCAATGTCGATGAGGCAGCAGAAAAGGGACCACAAGGGTCAAGTAGAGGAAGAAAAAAGGAAAGCCACTTTTTGGAGGAAGAAGAAGACACTGGTCGAGAAAAAAGAAGAAGAAGAGGACGCCGCCGCCTACCGGGCAAATAAATAAAAAAGTTAGTTAGTTGTTAAAAAGGAGAGATTGGCAAAAGAATACTAAAGAATAAATAGCTTTATTTTTGTTTAACGTAAAAGTTGTGTTTTATTGTTCGAAGCCAGCCATCTTTCCGGGGAAATCGTCGTGCCGCGACAGTTTTATTCTTTATTAGCCAGCTTTATTTTTATTAGCCAACTTTATTATTGGATTGCCGCGAAGCTTTGCCAGCTTCATTAAGAATAGTTACACCATTTTTGCCAGGAAGGAGTTATTCTTCAGTTGCCGGCCTTATAATAACTTGAAAATTATTATTATTGACATTATTAATAACGCTGCCATTTTGCCAGGAAGTTTTCTTCAATTTGTCAGCCTTTATTGTCAACAACTCCGACCAAGGGCAACTTATCCTTGTTTTGCCAGAAAGGAATTTTGGTCTACTGGAAAGGAGGAGTAATTATCGTCGTTGGAGCCGTCACAGTGCAGCCGACAGAAAGTTCATCAAGTACGTGCTGCATTTCCTCAGGGGACAGAAGTCGTCATCACATAGCAGCCAGTATTACTAGCTACACTCCAGCCATATCGTCTCATCATGCCGCCAAGAAGAGAAAAACGTTAGGGAGATCCGCCAGCAAAGGTTAGTAAAGAGTTTGATAAGCATGTGCATGAAACCTCTAGTGAATTGAACAATACAGTCATACCCAAAAACAACGACAAAAACTCAGTGACAATGAAAGAATTAATGGAGAACATGAGAAAAATGCAGGTTGAAATGATAGATCAAATGAAAGAATTGAAGGCTGACATCCAAGATGTCAGACAAAACAGTACGAAAATTAAAGACGGGGCGATGATGGAGCCATGTACGCCCAAGACATCGGGTTTAAACATACAAAATCAAATGTTCGAGTTTACTTCCACACCAAATGAGCCAGTTATGACATTAACGCCGAATAAGATGGAATCGGGTAAAAAATTGTATGACTACAGAAGAGTGGCCGTTGTTCGTGACAAGTTTCGAAGAAACAACTAAATCATATCAATATTCGAGTTTAGAAAACCTAATAATTCTTCAAAAAGGCTTATATGGCGAAGCTAGGGAAAGTGTGCAGTATTTATTGATTCATCCACAAAACGTAATGAAGGTAATAGAACAGCTGCAATTAAGGTACGGTAGACCAGAAAAACTGATTAGGTTACAGATAGATAAAGTTAAAGAAATATCTACAATAGGTGAAAACAAGTTGGAATTGATAGTTCCATTAGCTACAAAGGTAAATAATTTAGTGGGCTTTATGGAGGCAGCCAAAGCAGGTCAGCACTTAGGGAATCCAGTGCTATTGGATGAATTAATAAATAAACTGCCAATGTCAAAACGATTAGAGTGGGCTCAATATGTCATAAGGCTTGAGTCTTACCCCACCATCAAAGACTTCAGCTGCTGGTTGGAAAATATTTCCAAGCTTATCATAGGGATACAGGATAATTTGGGAGGCCAACGCGGACGGGGAGCTGACAGGCATAGCAACACAGTCCTACATGCAGCAAATGACAGCCAAATAGAACGAGTTCGATGTGTGATTTGCCAAGAAAACCATTGGGTGCCAGTATGCGTCAGGTATATTCAAATGTCAGCCGCAGACAGATGGAAGATAGTTAAATCGAAAAGTTTATGCTTCTCGTGTCTCCGCCCAGGGCACAGCGTCTACAACTGCAAAAGAAAGAAAACATGTGGTAAAGATGGTTGTACACGTAAACATCACATCTCACTGCATGAAGAAACTAAAACTCAACCCGTTCTTAATTTCGGTGCTGTTAAAAACCAGGAACAAAAGGTTCTCTTTCGAGTGCTGCCGGTGAAGATATATGGTCCAAATAAAAGTACCACTACTTATGCACTCCTGGACGAAGGCTCTTCGGTAACAATTATGGATGAGAGTCTTGCGGAAAAACTAGAGCTAAAAGGTAAAAGAGAGACGTTAAACTTACAGTGGATAAGAGGTGTTCTATCCTCCGAACCGTCAAGAACCGTCAGGATGGAGATATCCGGTGTAGCTAAGACTGCCAAAAGATTTCATTTGCCGAAAGTTTATACCGTCAAGAGCCTCGACCTGCCTACTCAGAGTTTGGATATGAGAGAGTTAAGCAGTAAGTGCAGTTATACGAGAAATATACCGTTCTTGAATTATAACAACGTTAAGCCCGGGATATTAATCGGAGTCGATAATTGTCACCTCGGAATACAGATGAATGCCGCTAGAGTAGCAGAATCGGGTACCGTCACAGCAAAAACCCTACTGGGGCCCAATCAAAGCTAATGCCCAAGGAAACGAACACGTGCTAAACATATCGTTGAACACGGTTGGAAACAACGAATTAAAGGAAATACATAAGGTCTCGAGGAATATCTGGAAACAGAGGAATTTGGAATGAAAGGAAATAGTGAAGTGCTAATATCAGAAGATGACAAGAGGGCCAAAAATATTATGAAGCAAACAACAAAGGATATAGGTGGACGTTACGAAACAGGTTTACTGTGGAGAGAAAATAAAATGGAGCTGCCTGATAGTTTGCCGCTAGCTAAGAGACGCCTTGAAAGCTTAGAGAATAAATTATCAAAAACGAACGGTTTAGCCAGTCTGTATGGACAAAAGATTAAGGAATACGTAGACAAAGGATATGCCAGAGAACTTGCTGATCACGAGTTAAAGGGAAAAGAAGAAAATGTATGGTACTTACCTCACTTTGGAGTCATAAATCCCAACAAGCCGGGAAAATTAAGACTAGTTTTTGACGCCGCCGCTAAAACGAAAGGGATATCACTGAATGACTTGCTAATGCCAGGGCCGGACATGAATGAGCCCTTGATAACAGTATTATTCAAGTTTAGACAAGCAGCTATAGGCGCTTGTGCCGACATTAAGGAAATGTTTCATCAGGTAATAGTAAGAGCCGAAGACCAACAATTCCAAAGATTTTTATGGAGAGAGAACCAGGAGTCAATCTTAAAGACATTTGTTATGACAGTTATGATTTTCGGAGCTTCATGTTCACCAAGCTTAGCCCAATATGTAAAGAACACAAACGCCGATAGGTTCATAAATACAAATCCCCGCGCAGTAAATGAAATTAAAGCAAAACATTACGTCGATGACTACGTTGCCAGTTTCGAGACGGAAGAAGAAGCCATAAAGATTTGCACGGAGGTAAAGGCCATACACGCTGCCGGTGGGTTTGAGTTGAGAGGGTTCCTATCGAATTCAATGAATTTAATGACAGAAATGAACAAAGAGCAAAGGAATGAGTTTGAGAATGAGAAGAAGATGGACAAAGGTGAACGTGTATTGGGGATGTTTCGGAAAATTGACAGTGATGAGTTCAGATTTGGTTTCAAGTTCCATCATGCGCCGCCAGAGATATTGACATTTCAAAGAAAGCTTAATAAAAGAGAGTTGCTCAGCATCGTTATGTCAATCTTTGATCCTTTCGGTCTATTGGGTAACATGAGTATATATGGGAAACTGATTTTGCAGGAAACCTGGAGAGTTGGACTAGATTGGAACGAGCAGTTGCCAGATGATATCTACGACAAGTGGAAACAGTGGTTCAAGCGGTTGAAGTCAGTTGAAGAGTTGAAGGTACCCAGATGTTATTCAGATAATTTACTAAAGGCCAGGAACTTCAATTACGTGTATTCGTGGATGCGAGCGAAGTAGCCTACGCGGCCGTTGCGTACTGGCGTATAAAGGACAAGGAAGATCATGCGGAAATAGTATGTGTTGCCTCCAAAACGCGTTGTGCACCGCGGAAACTGTTATCCATTCCACGACTTGAGTTGCAAGCAGCAGTCCTAGGGGTACGTTTAAAAAACCTGATAGTAAAAAATCATTCGGTTACCGTCGACAGTTGTACGTTCTGGAGCGACTCGATGACGGTCATTAGTTGGATAAGATCAGACCACCGTAAATATAAGCCTTTCGTCGCCCACAGAATAGCCGAAATTTTGGAGAACAGCTCGATGAAGGATTGGAAGTGGCTGCCGTCCAAGGATAACGTAGCTGATGAAGCAACCAGGATGAAGTATCCGGTAGAGTATAATCCGAATGGTAGATGGATACGAGGTCCGAAATTCCTAAAAGATCAAACTTTATGGCCAACACAGAAATACGATCCACAACATTGTGAAGTGGAATTGAGACGAAAATATTGCCAAGTGACACTCTCCGTACAGGTCATGGAAACGTTGCCGGATGTCTCTCGATTTTCAAAATATGAGCGGCTAAAGAGAACAACTGCATGGATGTTCAGATTCATAAATAATTGCAAGGCCGCGAAGAAGGATGGGGAAAAACAACGAGGTGAACTGAAGGCGAATGAATTAGAATTAGCCGAAGATTATATGTGTGCGAGTGCCCAGAGATCGTTGTTTACAAAAGATTACGAGACATTGAAAGCGAACGGAACCATTGATAAACGCAGCGTCTTGTACACTTTAACGCCTTACCTTGATGACAACGGTGTGATACGATTGAATGGGAGAGTCGATGCTGCCGCAGCCTTGCCAATATCGGCCAGAAACCCGATAATACTGCCAAAGAACCATACATTAACTTACCTGATAGCCGATTATTATCACAGAAGATTCCATCATCATAACCATAGTTTGATATGCTGCCAAATTAGAATAAAATTCTGGATACCGCATTTGAAAGCCTTGGTGCGAAAGGTCAGTCGAAACTGTCAATACTGTAAAATAAGAAATGCTAAGCCGTATCAGCCAATAATGGGGCAATTGCCAGAGGACAGAGTTACGCCATATGTAGCACCGTTTACCTATACTGGCTTGGATTATTTCGGGCCTGTCAAAGTCAAAGTAGGGCGTAGACAGGAAAAACGCTGGATTGCCTTGTTTACATGTCTTACCATCCGTGCGGTACATTTGGAAATCGCCACCGACTTGTCCACTGACGCATGTATAATATGTCTTAGAAATTTCATCAATAGAAGAGGGATACCGAGGAGGATAAGATCGGATAATGGTATCAACTTTGTGGGTGTGGAAAAAGAATTGCGTCATGTCACTGAGTTTTTGGATAATAGCAAAATAGAACAAGTTTTGTCGTCATATGGCATAGAATGGTTATTCAACTGCCCTGCCAATCCTAGTAGTGGTGGGTGTTGGGAAAGACTGGTTCAATCTGTGAAAGGGGTACTTAAGCACATATTGAGGGAGATCGCCCCTCGTCCGGAAACTCTATACCGCTTGCTGGTGGAAGCAGAAAACATAATCAATTCTAGACCACTGACCGATTTGCCTATTTCACCTAATCAAGAAGAGCCGTTAACGCCCAATCATTTCCTTTTGGGCCGGACAAACTCAACCCAAACTCCCTTGCCATTTGAGAAAAGGTTATTATCTATGAGGAAACAATGGCGTATAGCACAACAGTTGAAGAATCATTTCTGGAGGAAATGGGTGCTTGAGTATTTGCCAGAGTTGACACGTCGTACTAAATGGCATGGAGAAGATCCTAAACGAGCCATACAGGAAGGAAGTTTGGTAATAATAATAGATGTTGATAGGCCAAGAAATGAGTGGTGCAGAGGCCGAGTCCCTAAATTATATCCTGGAACGGACGGCGTAGTAAGAATATCAGATGTCCAGACCGCTAGAGGAATGACCCTGAAGAGACCTACGAACAAACTAGCTGTATTGACTGAGGAAGGTGATGTGGAAAGTGAACCGATTATAGGGTCGATTCACGAGGGGGAGGATGTCGAGGTGATCGGCAATGGCAATGTCGATGAGGCAGCAGAAAAGGGACCACAAGGGTCAAGTAGAGGAAGAAAAAAGGAAAGCCACTTTTTGGAGGAAGAAGAAGACACTGGTCGAGAGAAAAAAGAAGAAGAGGACGCCGCCGCCTACCGCGCAAATAAATAAAAAAGTTAGTTAGTTGTTAAAAAGGAGAGATTGGCAAAAGAATACTAAAGAATAATTAGCTTTATTTTTGTTTAACGTAAAAGTTGTGTTTTATTGTTCGAAGCCAGCAATCTTTCCGGGGAAATCGTCGTGCCGCGACAGGTATATTAAGTGTTTGAGTTATAATTTTCTTATATAATCCTGATGCTTTGAAGGCTCCGCCGTCGCTTTATTTCCCAAATGAACCAACATTAATATTTATAAACTTATAATGAGCGTCTACTAAACCCTGAAGAACTATCGAAAAGAAACCCTTATAATTATAATATAAAGATCCAGAATGAACAGGGCGGCGAAGACGAATGTGTTTACCGTCCAAATATCCCACACAATTTGGAAAATTCCAAATTTTAAAATAATCTTCAGCGATTGTTTTAAAATCTTCTTGCGACGGATGTTTCATATGAAGTGACCTCAAACTATTCCATATTGCTTCAACTGTTTCTTTAACAATATTTGCAACTGTTGTTTTTCCCATGCGAAAAGAAAATGATAAATTACGAAACGATGCACCACATGCTAAAAAACTATAACATTTTTTTTTTAATAATTTATATAAATATTTCAATTTTTAATTATTATTATTAGTACCTACTATTTTGTCTTTTTATTGTAGAACATGAATCAAAAGGAAAATGGAAGCACCTACGCGAAACTTTTAGAAAAAAGTTTTCCGAACATACATCAATAAAGTCCGGAGATGCTGGGGGATACGATGATGTGCATCAAGTTAGCGAAACAGTTTTGGCAAATCAAGTCGTAAATATTCGGATAATTTGCCGTTAATTTGCCGCTAATTAGTTGTGATAATTTCGATTTTGCCGTTTTTTAATTTTTTAAAGAATTTAGATGTTTCGCTAACTTGATGTCAAGTTAGCGAAACACCTGTTCAAAATAGACTTCATTTAAAAATTTTCAGTTGGATCTTATTCGCCGAATTTGCCGCTAATTAGTTGTGATAATTTCGATTTTGCCGTTTTTTAATTTTTTAAAAAAATTAGATGTTTTGCTAACTTGATGTCAAGTTAGCGAAACACCTGTTCAAAATAGACTCAATTTCAAAATTTTCAGTTGGATCTTATTCGGCGAATTTGCCGCTAATTAGTTGTGATAATTTCGATTTTGCCGTTTTTTAATTTTTTAAAAAATTTAGATGTTTTGCTAACTTGATGTCAAGTTAGCGAAACACCTGTTCAAAATAGACTCAATTTCAAAATTTTCAGTTGGATCTTATTCGGCGAATTTGCCGCTAATTAGTTGTGATAATTTCGATTTTGCCGTTTTTTAATTTTTTAAAAAATTTAGATGTTTCGCTAACTTGATGTCAAGTTAGCGAAACACCTGTTCAAAATAGACTTAATTTCAAAATTTTCAGTTGGATCTTATTCGGCGAATTTGCCGCTAATTAGTTGTGATAATTTCGATTTTGCCGTTTTTTAATTTTTTAAAAAATTTAGATGTTTTGCTAACTTGATGTCAAGTTAGCGAAACACCTGTTCAAAATAGACTCAATTTCAAAATTTTCAGTTGGATCTTATTCGGCGAATTTGCCGCTAATTAGTTGTGATAATTTCGATTTTGCCGTTTTTTAATTTTTTAAAAAATTTAGATGTTTCTCTAACTTGATGTCAAGTTAGCGAAACACCTGTTCAAAATAGACTTAATTTCAAAATTTTCAGTTGGATCTTATTCGGCGAATTTGCCGCTAATTAGTTGTGATAATTTCGATTTTGCCGTTTTTTAATTTTTTAAAAAATTTAGATGTTTCGCTAACTTGATGTCAAGTTAGCGAAACACCTGTTCAAAATAGACTTAATTTCAAAATTTTCAGTTGGATCTTATTCGGCGAATTTGCCGCTAATTAGTTGTGATAATTTCGATTTTGCCGTTTTTTAATTTTTTAAAAAAATTAGATGTTTCGCTAACTTGATGTCAAGTTAGCGAAACACCTGTACAAAATAGACTCAATTTCAAAATTTTTAGTTCGATCATATTCGGCGAATTTGCCGCTAATTAGTTGTGATAATTTCGATTTTGCCGTTTTTTAATTTTTTAAAAAATTTAGATGTTTCGCTAACTTGATGTCAAGTTAGCGAAACACCTGCTCAAAATAGACTCAATTTCAAAATTTTCAGTTGGATCATATTCGGCGAATTTGCCGCTAATTAGTTGTGATAATTTCGAGTTTGCCGTTTTTTAATTTTTTTAAAAATTTAGATGTTTCGCTAACTTGATGTCAAGTTAGCGAAACACCTGTTCCAAGTAGACTTAATTTCAAAATTTTCAGTTGGATCATATTCGCCGTATTTGCTGCTAATTTACATAGTTGTGCACATATAAATGCTGTAAAATGTACTTTATTTGAAACGAAAAACAATTTACTAAAAAAAGATAAGGTTTTCGCTAATTTGAGGTCAAGTTAGCGAAACACAGATGCAAAAATTACTTAATAACAAAAATTCTAAGTTGAATTATGTTCGCCGATTTTGCCGTTAGTTAGTTCTGGTAAGAACCGATCTCGAAACTAAACCGGTTGCTAAAAACAAATTCTGTCAATTCCGAATTCGAGGACACCACAACTAATTAAAATCGAACTAGCACCAAATTCTGGCCCCGATTGCGAGTCGATTGGGCCCTTCCGGACTACGTTTTATCGCTGTCCGCGAAAAAATTTACGTCAAAATTATTAAAGAATTAATTGCTGTTCACGACAAATTAGAGAACCCCACAACGCATTCGATTCCGTGCGGATTGTGATAGATCATTATTCTTCACAACAAGGATATTTTTTTCAAAAATATGGGCATCGTGTAATATAGACCTTCATGTATTTTCAGCCTGCATGGCGCACAGTGGGGCCCGCTCATAGAAGGTTCTGCTCAAAACTCAATTTTCAAAATGTGGAAATTTTTCAAAAAAAATGTATCATCGTAGTTGTAATAATGTATCAGATCACGTGTAAAAATATTAAGTCGCTGACTGCTATGATTCATCGAGCGCATGAGCATAAAGTTCATAGTTTAGGCAAAATAATACTTCTGCGAAAAGGGAGTGCCAGTTTATGCGCGATATAAAAACATCAATTTCTAACGTTTAACGATAAAATCTATGGAAGTGTATTATGTCGGTGATCAAGCAAGGTATGTTAATTCTTATTTAATTTTGTATTATATGATAAGTTCATTGGTTTATGATACAGGGCTTAAAATTTGTGGTAGTGTGTATTTTTTCGTAGGAGGTTCTTTAAATGACATTTTCTCTCAAATGCGCAAAGTTCTATTTTTGATTCTTTTTTTATTATAAAAGGAAGGCTTTGTATATTAGTTAATCGAAAAAATTAGCAATAGAACTTTGCGCGTTTTCGGGAAAATGTCATTTAAAGAACCTCCTACGAAAAAATACACACTACCACAAATTTTAAGCCCTGTATCATAAACCAATGAACTTATCATATAATACAAAATTAAATAAGAATTAACATACCTTGCTTGATCACCGACATAATACACTTCCATAGATTTTATCGTTAAACGTTAGAAATTGATGTTTTTATATCGCGCATAAACTGGCACTCCCTTTTCGCAGAAGTATTATTTTGCCTAAACTATGAACTTTATGCTCATGCGCTCGATGAATCATAGCAGTCAGCGACTTAATATTTTTACACGTGATCTGATACATTATTACAACTACGATGATACAATTGTTTTGAAAAATTTCCACAAATTGAAAATTGAGTTTTGAGCAGAACCTTCTATGAGCGGGCCCCACTGTGTGGCGGTCCCCCGTATTGGGCGAGAAATGTTATTACTTTTTACGTGATTATCTGATCCGTCTCGCCTTAAGTATGCATTATTGAGAAATATATGAAATAATCGTCAATTTTATAAAACAAGTTTAATAATTCAAATAATTCAAGATGTAACATAATGTATGTAAATAGAACATAATCTTGTAGCTATTTTTAACATTATTATAAGACTAACAAAAACCCCGCGAACCTTCCAACGTCTTTCAATAAAAAAAGATTATCTGTGGCACAGTCCGCGGTAGGAAAAAGGTAATGAAAAAAGAACAAATCTGCAAAGATTGTTTATATCTTAACAAAATTTAGAGTATGTTACAACTTTTTTAAGATTCGATGATGAGACAGACACCTAGTCAAACATATTCAGAATCGTCCTCATAGATTTTGGGTGTTTTCGAAAACGCATGACTGCGGTATCACTGCAACATTCAGCAATTGGAAGTATGTGGCTGAATATTGCAGTGATACCGCAGTCATGCATTTTCGACAACACCCTTTGCTATGCCGGGCGATGATGCAGCCTATGCAGAACTTCGCTCATGGGACCATCCCAATGGCTCTTGTCGGGACCCGTCGTGTCTCAATTCAATGTCCGAGGATACACCCATTAACCCTGAGTAGAACGATGATAACGCCGACCACCTTTCATTATTCTCTTCTGAGATGATTACAGATGAAGATGGCAATATGAAAGAAGTGGAAATAGAAGAGTTAGAGAGATAATCAATAAAATTATTTCATAACCTGTAACCTATGGACTAGGCCTACTGGGGATACCATGCAAAAAGGCTGCTTGAGTTCTACTTCCAAGGTGGTGAGGAAAAGAATGCAGCGCGATGCTCGAGTTTTCTCAGCCCCATATCTCGAAAACTATTGATTCTACGTAAATTCTGTACAAGACAGTTTTATGCAGATTTGTCTAATGAACAAAGTTTACCCAACCAAAATTTGCGTAAAGCGAGATATTTGCGAAAAACTGATTTTTGTGACCTTTGACCTCTAATATCTCAAGACGCGGACACGAGATTATATGTGCCTTTTGACACATCATGTAAAATGCCAAAACAAAGCTTCATGCCAATTTTCAGCTTATTACCTCAAATTCCGAGGTTGACCCCTTTTTTGCCTTATTTGACTGGACTATTTGGTATTTTTTTCTCATAGAAAATTTGACCGGAAGCTATAATTTCTAAAAAATTCACTGACTTTTAAAAAATTGATTCTTGCAACTTACTCTCTTAAAAAAATTATCAAAGATATAAAATGAAAGATTAAATCCTAAGCTTTAATAATGTATTATTAATTTTTTGAAAACACGTTAAAAATAAAGCGATTGATTTAGAATATCATGAAGAAAAGAGACGCGCGCAGCGCTGCCGGCAGTTGTCCGTGTTTTTGGAGAGCCTGTTAGTTTTGCTGCTGTTTTACTGCATAATAATAAAGGCAGACAAGCATTCAAGAATTTTTTTACGCATATTTTAGGCAAAGATACATTAGTTTTTTACCGAACACCACGCTTGAATATTTGAATTCAGGATTTTGGCGCGCATAGATTTTTTGAATTCGTTTTCTTATTTTTAGTAAATTTTTACTATTATACCCTCGATACACTGCAACACGGAGCTTTTTCCTGTGAGCAGGCACCCCTGGCCCCTGGATAGTTATGACCGAGCGTGTATAAAAGCGTTGCATTCCCTCCTTGATAGCCTGACATCGTCATTTGAAGAATTTGTACATATGTATAGCTGTTCGTCTTTCACTCATTGTGGGGTGGTGCTACACGGGGACTCAAGACGTACAAAAAAACGGTTTTACCGGCAAGAAACGAGGGAAGAGAAGGGAAAGAAGGCGCCCTTGACGAATCTTTAACGAAAGAATTTTCATCCAGAAATTCCCTGGGTGAAAACTAATCCAAATGCACATTTCTTTCTCTTCTATTTCGGAGAAATGAAAATAAAGAAACCCCGCTTACTACACACACAGTCAAGGCTTTCATATATAAGGAAATATCTAAAGGGCCCAATACACGAGCGCTCTATCCGACTTACGCCACGCCAATACAACAACAATTTCTTTGTATACAAATGACAAGTGCATACAAATTGTTGTTGCTTTGGCGTGGCGTAAGTCGGATGGAGCGCTCGTGTATTGGGCCCTTAAGAGCTGAAGAAGACAGCCTCGTGTACAATTAAATAACGAGACTCAAATCTGAGTTCGGCCCACGGTATACAAAAACAAGGAAATGTAAAAGACTGAATACCGTATACGGTATTTTAGTGCTGACGTCAAGTGGGGGACACTTCCCATATAAAATCGAAGTTGTGGTTGTTTCTGCATTAGGGCCGACGTCACCAGGCGCCCATTTTTTACGGTATTCGAAGCCGTCGTCTCTTTTACATTACCTTAACATAATTTAACTTAGAATTTTTGTTATTAAGTAATTTTTGCATCTGTGTTTCGCTAACTTGACCTCAAATTAGCGAAAACCTTATCTTTTTTTAGTAAATTGTTTTTCGTTTCAAATAAAGTACATTTTACAGCATTTATATGTGCACAACTATGTAAATTAGCAGCAAATCCGGCGAATATGATCCAACTGAAAATTTTGAAATTAAGTCTATTTTGAGCAGGTGTTTCGCTAACTTGACATCAAGTTAGCGAAACATCTAAATTTTTAAAAAAATTAAAAAACGGCAAACTCGAAATTATCACAACTAATTAGCGGCAAATTCGCCGAATATGATCAACTGAAAATTTTGAAATTGAGTCTATTTTGAGCAGGTGTTTCGCTAACTTGACATCAAGTTAGCGAAACATCTAAATTTTTTAAAAAATTAAAAAACGGCAAAATCGAAATTATCACAACTAATTAGCGGCAAATTCGGCGAATAAGATCCAACTGAAAATTTTGAAATTAAGTCTATTTTGAACAGGTGTTTCGCTAACTTGACATCAAGTTAGCAAAACATCTAATTTTTTTAAAAAATTAAAAAACGGCAAAATCGAAATTATCACAACTAATTAGCGGCAAATTCGCCGAATATGATCCAACTGAAAATTTTGAAATTAAGTCTATTTTGAGCAGGTGTTTCGCTAACTTGACATCAAGTTAGCAAAACATCTAATTTTTTTAAAAAATTAAAAAACGGCAAAATCGAAATTATCACAACTAATTAGCGGCAAATTCGGCGAATAAGATCCAACTGAAAATTTTGAAATTAAGTCTATTTTGAACAGGTGTTTCGCTAACTTGACATCAAGTTAGCGAAACATCTAATATTTTTAAAAAATTAAAAAACGGCGAAATCGAAATTATCACAACTAATTAGCGGCAAATTCGCCGAATATGATCCAACTGAAAATTTTTAAATTAAGTCTATTTTGAACAGGTGTTTCGCTAACTTGACATCAAGTTAGCAAAACATCTAATTTTTTTAAAAAATTAAAAAACGGTAAAATCGAAATTATCACAACTAATTAGCGGCAAATTCGGCGAATAAGATCCAACTGAAAATTTTTAAATTAAGTCTATTTTGAACAGGTGTTTCGCTAACTTGACATCAAGTTAGCGAAACAACTAAATTTTTTAAAAAATTAAAAAACGGCAAAATCGAATTTATCACAACTAATTAGCGGCAAATTAACGGCAAATTATCCGAATATTTACGACTTGATTTGCCAAAACTGTTTCGCTAACTTGATGCACATGATACGATGTTATTAAATGGCCATATTTTCAGTCCCTTATGTTTTTAAAGGACCAAAAAAAAATTTTCTTACCATAATGTCAACATTAGTCTTTCTTCAATTCCTATTGGCTGTGTGTGAAAATTTTGCCAATTTTTTAATATGCATGTGCTAATATTATTTAAAATATAATCAAAAGTGGGAACGTCCATACGCATACATATATTCATAAAAACGTACAGGATCTTCTCGGAGATCTGTATATAAATGGTGAAACTCCCCATAATAATTTCTCCTTCTATTCATTGCGTGAATTTTTGATTTTTGTGTAAGCAAGTTTAATAAAAACCACTTATTTTGTCCGCAAATTATTTCATCTTCATCAGAAGAATCACAATTATTACTCGTCATCTTGGAAAACTATAGAAAAATTTTGAGCGCAATTCAGTGCTTTGCTGAGGCCGCAAGTAAGGCGATGTGCAGTGCGTGGTGTGCTATCTACTTTCGGTGCTATGTGCAGTGCTATGTGCGATGGCCGCGTTGTGGCCATGCACTAAGAATGCAGTCGACCTATCTTCTGAAATATACCGAAAACCCAAAAACTTTCGTGAATAACGCTATGTTTATCTACTTATCTTAAAATTGTAGAAAGTTGCGATTTCACAGAGATATCTGCAGTTTCATCCAAAATTATGGAAACAAATGAAGCGTTTTCAATTTCTTTTTTTAATAGAATCTAAGATTATATAAGAAATTGACGAAATTAAATCATTTTGGATATCATTCGAAAATATTGAAGATGTTTCGCAATCATGTAAATGACTTGTTAACTCGGGATTGTACTTTACTAGTAACGCAATAGTTTCAATATAATTCCCTAATGAACACTTTCATCATGGCCCCGAAATGACAATTCTTGAGATCCTAGACGCGAAACAACATCAATAAGGCATCGAAGAATTCCTCTATTTTTCTTAACTTGCTCATATGAAAAGAACAAGCACGGCCAACAATAAAGTTTGTTAGTGAATTTGCAACCTGTTAACCATTCAATTTCATCATATACATATTTTACATGAGAAATGTCTGGTGAAATTATTTTTTGTGGATGGTTGACTTAAAGAAATAAAGGATTTTGGACGGCCGTTATATATAATTTCCCTTTCTTCGAACGACCTAGATGCAAAAGATTACCTCAGGAGTTCCTCAATAATGCATGCACAGCTATTCTTTTCACCCATATTGAAATTCTAATATTTTTTTTTAAATAAAAGCAATGCAAATCAGCAAAAAAAAATCTTACTCAAATTAAACCTTAAAAAAAAACAATTCAATTCAAACTATTCACACTACACGCAAAAACAAACAGGAGATTTCACTTTTCACAAACAAAATGTGATATCACAAAATATCTGCAATGCAATATTCAAAAACCACGCTACCAACAAGATATTTCACTTTCCCAACAAACAAAATTTTATAGCACAAATTTCCGGCAATGCAATATTAATATCACCATTTAAAAATCGTTCAATTCAATTTAATTATTTAATATTTTAAAGCCGCACTTCTCATATATACTTGCACTTTAAAATGCCATGCAGATCTAATTCTGAAATATCCCGTGCATACCTACCGCATGCATCGTGAACTCGGCGATACAAAGCCGGATTCTCTCTCTTTGAGAAAACATGTAGAACAGAAAAGAAAAGAGAATTTAATCAGCTGTCAACAAGAAAATAAGCACTAACACATCAAATTATCCCCATATGAAATCATACCCATACCAGTGTATATACAAATGTTGTGTTTCCACTCTGGTTGCTTGATATCGCATTTTGATGGATTTGTGCCTATAGCTGTTCGCTTTTTACTCGGAATAAAAAAAAAACACATTGGAAGCTACAAAGTTATCAGCTTATATTTAACACACACCAAGCCACTCAGAATAGAATTCCAGCAAACGAAACGAAGAAAAAGAAGAGAATATGGTTGTGGGTGGAACAGAAAATTTTTCTATCTTCCACTGTACACACACACTGTTTCTGCACACCGTGTCTTCTTATCACAAGTCATATCCCCAGTGCTGCCAGTTTGGCCAAATAGGCTACCTGTTTTACCGATGGGCGATTGAACTTTATCCATTAGCTACAGACCGTCAATTAGGCTGCTCTCATGTTTTATGATAAATAAAAAAAAATTTTTCTTTTATTAAAAAATAAAAAAATATTACTAAATCAATCATGTGAAAACGTTCACTTCAGCCCTTGGCATGTAAACACAGAATGGTACACAAGCATATGTGATTACGTTCTTATGAATTCTTAACGATGTGTGCTTGGGCCTTCCATTTAGACACAGATTGTGTCGGGCACAGTGAGTGCAATGTGGTTAATACACGACCACCAACGAATTATCATTCTTCCAGTGCCATTCGTTTGAAGGGGAAGAAGTAATGAAGTTTCAATTGACGAGTCTAGCTTTCAAAAGGGATGAATTAAATGTAGTAATATTAAACCATTTTTAAAGCGTAATTAATCTAAGAAATTGAAACGGTTAGCGATGTTCAAAAACTAAAAGTTGGCAGTTGAGATTTCTTCGAATTTTTAAGGAAAAGCATGGTAAATATTGGGAGGAAGATGTTCCTAGATTCGATGCATGTACATATAACGGCAAGCTATGTCTTTACTGAAAATACACCCTGTAGTCACTATAAAATTTGATGGAGAATTATGAGAAATTGAAAAAAATAATGCAATTTATTTATAAGTTTTGGATTCGGGCGAATTGAGAAAACGAGATACCGTGTTAGAAAATCACTTTGAAAAAAAAAATCCTGAAATTTATTTATGAACTAGTAACTTATGGAAAATTAAGTACCTTTGGCACACACGAAGACAGCACCCAATACAATATTTTTGTTAAATATTTCAAGGTTGGCTACATTGAAAGCATTATGGCAGCTTTCAATTATGTTGTCTAGTATAGATATATTTGTGTTTGGAGTTATGTATTGCTTGCACCTTTGAAATGTTACTTTATCTTCTGAAACACCAACTGGGGTGCCCAGATCTACACACGTGAAGGAAGTTTTGTTTTTAAATTTTTATTGGGTTTCCAACAAAAAGGTCATTAATTTTATTACTCTTTAGCTGTTTCGGCGCGAGACGCCGAAAATAAAAAATTTTAAATATTATTTTCAGACTTTTAGAAAAATGCTGTAAAAAGATAGGTCTCTGATTAAAATGCAGGAGTGGTTTAAAATTCAAATATAATTTCTCCTAAATAGTATAAAAAACTAATTAAATCTATTTAAATTCTAATTTTAATTAAATACTTTTTAAAAATGAAAATGCAAATTTATTTGACTGAAGGTCAATTTAAAATTATCTTATAATTAATCCGGATAATTCCTGGATATCTGTAATGAAATAATAATTACTATTTGTCCAAAGATTTTATAATAAACAAAGCTCGGAGGTACTCTAAACTTTTGGGAAGATTTCCCTTGAAATATACGCCGCTACAAACACTTGGCGTTCAATCACCGCAATAAGTGCCGTACAATACTTGCTTCTTGCAATACGTGCTCTTTGAGCTTAAACTTTGCCACTATTGCTTAGTAAAATCAATATAATATTAATTTTGGTCTTATTAACCACTTAAATACATAGAAGAACCTTCTGCGAGCTTTTGTCTGTTTTTTGGTTCCACTCAAAGGTAATTTTACATTCACCTGTGTTTGGAGCCTTCAAGATACATGAATATTACTTTGGGATGTTTGAGGTATATCCTCACCTTTAAAAATCCCTAGTTAGTCTCAATTTTCATCATCATTGCGCTCCTTTAATCCCTTATGGGAAATAGGGCGGAAACAGTTGCCCTCCAGCGGACTCTGTTTTGCGCGACAGCTCTCAGCTCCGACCAGGATCTCCCAGTTGTTACGGCTTCTGCTAGTAGGGTTCTCCTCCACGTTGTTCTAGGTCTTCCGACTCGACGGGGTCCTTGCGGATTCCAGTCGAGGGCGTGTTTGGCTAGATTTTCGTTTTCGCGTCGCAAGGTGTGGCCAACCCAATTCCATTTCCTTCGTCTGATTTGGTCGTCTATTTTTTCTTGGCCGGCACGGCGCCATAGTTCTTCGTTTGAAATTCTATCCTGCCAGTGGATTTTTAGGATTCGACGCAGGCATCTGTCGATGAAGACTTGTAGGCGCCTTGTGATGAATTTGGTGACTTTCCATGTTTCGCAACCGTACAAAAGTACTGCCTTAACGTTGGAGTTGAACAGCCGCAATTTGGTGTTAGTTGAGATCTCCGTTGATCTCCATATGCGGAACAGGCATGCATATGCGCCTCGTACTTTATTTATTCTGGAACTGACATCTTCTTCTGCACCGCCATTTTCGGTAATAATACTACCGAGGTAGCAGAATTTATCGACCAGGTCCACGTCACGGTTATTCAGCGCAGTCCGTACAATGGTGTTTGCATTTATCCGCATTTCTTTAGTTTTAGTTGGATTTAGCCTTAAGCCTGCTGAAATACTTTCTGTTGCCAAATTGTTAATCATGTTTTTGAGGTCCTGGTGTCTGTGGGCCAGCAAACAGATATCATCTGCGTAGTCGAGATCCTTAAGGCGGTCTAACAAACCCCATTGTATGCCGCCTGTTCTACTATCTAGAGCGCCGACAAGGATGTCATTTATTACTATAAGAAATAGTTAAGGCGAGAGTAGCCATCCTTGTCATACTCCTGAGCTCACCCCGAAGCTGTCGGATAATTTTCCATTATGGAGAACTCTGCATTTGGAATTGTTATATACGGCTTTTATTAATTCTATTATTGTATCAGGCAGTCCACGTCGCTGTAGTGCCTGCCATATAAAGCTCATATTGACCGAGTCGAACGCTTTCTCATCTACGAAAGCAAGGTAAAGGGGGGGATCGGAATTCAGTAGACTGCTCCACTATTATTCGTAATGTGTTGATATGATCAATACATGAGCGGCCCTTCCTGAATCCGGCCTGCTGCCTCAGTCTCAATTTTGTATATCTATATTTTTGTTATGAAAATGCGAAAAGGACTTTCAAAGTACGTAAGACCTTTGAAATTCCCTGTTTAAAACACGTAGGGATATATGAATTATTTCCCTTTTTGGTATAGTTCTAATACCTATCACCAATACCCAAACCAATTAATTTTTACTATAAACTAACCCCCCAAAAAATTACTTATTTTATTAAAATGAGACGGTCAAAATGCCTGCCTCTACTCTGCGAATGCCAATGCCTGTCTGATAAAATGTGCTGCGTTGAGAACTTACTTATTTGGACGGAATGTGAAACTTAAAAAGCTAAGTTCCTGCTGCTGCAGTGAACTTTATAGATCAGACGCATCCGATCGAAAGCTTAAAGCTGGGGGGGGGGGGAGAAAGCTGTTATACACGTTTAAAGTCGTATAACTTTTGAGTTTAGACCAAATTGGTTTATTCTGATCTCACCCCAGCTGGAAGCTTTTGAGCTTTCTGATTGGAATTGACATTTCTATATGTCATAATAAAATTGGGTAAGTATACCCAGCAAACCAATCTTTAAGATAACTTAACGAATTCGTTACGGAAATTCGTATATTTTTCCCGAATTCGCAATAGAATTCTAAACAAATTCGGAAAGAAAAATATATGAAGAGGTTGACACGACATCGTTAAAGAAATTCTTTTCGAAATCGTTACGAAATTTAGTAATGATTTAGCAAAGCTTTTTACCCCTAATAAAAGCTTCACGCCATTTACTTTACTAAATTTCGTAACGATTTCGAAAAGAATTTTTTAACGATGTCGTGTCAACCCCTTCATATATTTTTCTTTCCGAATTTGTTCAGAATTCTATTGCGAATTCGGAAAAAATATACGAATTTCCGTAACTCCTAAATGGAATTGAAACAATTATTATTACCTTGCTATTAAAAAAACACACTTTTAAAAAATACAAAAATACAACAAACTTCAATTTCACAATAATGCACTTGCGCACTTCACTTTGACACATGATGTAAGTTAAGACAAGTGTTCCGATTTCTGGCCTACTTCGTTAAGAAAATTTGTTACCGGCTTCGTCGTGACATTGTTGCGAAATTGTTTTCCGAATTCTTTTCGATTTAGTTTCGACTAATCGCCACATAAAAAGCTTTCGTTTTTGTTGTTGTATTGCTTTCGAAAATCTTTCGACTTGTAGGTATTCGGAAAGTTTGGTTTGCTGGGTAATTTAGTTTTGAATATTTTTATATATTTTTTAACGTTTATTTTATTTATTTAATTTTAGATATTGAGCCCTGGTTTTCGGATTTTTTTAGTTGAAGGCACTTAGCCCAGGCGCCTTCCAGGTAATGATTTATTTATTTGTTAATCAATTTTTAATCCTTCTCTCTTTTCAGGTACTTTTTTTGTTTTTAGTTAGTAGTTAGTTTAAATTATATTTAGAAGTAGGTTTATTTTTTTATTAGTTTAATTTAGTTATAGTTTTAGAAATGCATTTTATAGGGATAATATATTTTGTTACTTCATTAATGATTTTTGTTTTTTGTTTATGTTTACTTGTTTGTATTGTATTGTGTTGTGTTTTAGGTTCCCTTTCAGGTTGTTTTGTTTTTTTTTTTTTTTATATACATATAAATACCTATAAATGAGGTCGAAGATGGCTGTTACGCGCTGCTGCGCCGTAACATTAGCATTTATTTGTTTTAGTAATTATTAAATTAATTATTTTAATTAATTTAATTAAATTCATTTTAATAAATTAATTAAAAGATTACTTTTTTCCTTACATTTGTAAGCTATTTTTCCTCAGTTTTCTTGTTTTAGTTTTTCACCTCGCATAATGGATTTGTATGAGGAAGAGAAAATCGTTTGAGACGTCTTCTCGAAGAGGTGGAACAGGTTGATACAGGAACGATTGATGAATCATCGGATTCTGAACTTGATTGCTGCCAGATGAGTGAACATAATTCTGAAACGGAAGGCTCAGCGGGTGTCCGATGAAGAATATTCCACAAATACCACAAACTTAAGAACACTTTTAAGAAAAGATGGAACCACAAGATGGAGAACTAAAACGAGAAATAGAAACGTTCGTATACGTGCTCAGCATATTTTTGTCCATTTACCTGTAGTAAAGACGTATGCAAAAACCTGTAAGACAATTTTGGAATGTTGAACTAGTTCATAGACGAAAATATGAAACAAATTATCGTAAATTCTACCAACAAAAACCTTTTGAAAGAAACAAATAATAAGCATAGCTATCCAACATGTATTAGTGAAGTGAAGGCTTTATTTGGGTTAAGGCTCCCATACACGGTCAAATTGGATGTATATCCAGATTTTCATCAAACCCATGCGCGCAATGAGTTTTAATCGGCCGACTGGCTAACAATCGATAGTTTCGGTTGTATATCCGCCCCTTCGATGTAAATCCAATTTGACCGAGTATGGGGGCCTTTACTGTACTTTGCTGGGTCTATTCGTTCTAGATGTCAAAACTTGTAAACTTGTATGGTCAGTTAGGAAGTTTCGAATATAAATTTTTAGAACGATGAGCCTCCATGCTAATAAAATGTCTTCGATTTGATGACATAGACACCCGGAGTGAGAGACGTAAAATAGACAAATTTGCGCCAATCCGAGAAATTTTCCAAATTTTTTAGGATAACTGTGTAACAGTTTATTCAGTATCTGAATATTGCCCAGTTGATGAGCAAGTGGTTGCTTTTAGAGGACGCTGCTAATTTCGCTAGTACATAAATATAAGAAATGTCGTGCTTACTTATGAGGAAATGGCAACTGTCAGCACACAAATTGAAGCGTGCCTTAATTCACGGTCTCTCTGCCCCTTGTTGGATTCCCCGGACAATTTATCATATCTGACGCCGGGCCATTTCTTAGTTGGCGGACCACTCCTCCCTCCAAAACGAGATCTAGGCGATACCCCTGTGAATGCGTTACAAAGGTGGAAACTTATGACCCTTTTTCTTATTTGGTTTTCAAGATGTGCCCACAAATTTCCAATTGGGTTGAGGGCCGGGAACTGAGTTTTTGACTTGCTGAGGAATTATATATAAGCCACCTCTTGATTAAATTTTGGCGGTAGGTTTGATGTCGTTATATCGCTGGAACCTCTATACAGCTGCGTTCCCAATTTTTCTGCACATGATTTTAAATTGTTTTATAAAATATCGAGATATTTATATTTATCCATGATCTCATCCCTGAAAAACAAATTTCCAACTCCCATGCAACCCCAAACCATGACGGATTCTCTGCCGTGCTTCTTAGTTGGAATCAAGTTTTTTGGTTCCAGCTCTGTCTTGTCTCCATACATATAAGTGGCCATCTGAATTACAAACTGAAAATTTACTTACATCACTAAATATAGTCGTCCTGTCCTAAAATAATTAATTTTTAATAATAATGCATCAGAAAAACCATAAATCTACAGCAAACTTTGAGTAGAATCCGATTGAAGATTCATTTATTCGGTAGCTGTTCAAATAATTTTGAGAGCCACAGTACATAGTAAAGAAAAAATATTTACATAAGGAAATATTTAATATTACTTTCGTATGTACACCATCATATAACAAAAGTACCTTCCCTAACGTCCGTGCTACGGCGATAGTACCTGGAGACAATTCACCCACCAAACCAATTATAAACAACTGTTAATCTTTATTATTTCACCTTTATATTATTTTATTTAACCGAAAATACCGAAAAAATCAGCCATTTCCATATAAATCGGCTCGGCCTGTAGTTGAGAGGGCTTCACTTTAAGAACTGTCATAACCTTATATATAAAAAACCCATGAACACTAGTTGCGTATGTGTTAGTCGGTGGTCCGGGTCTCGTAAACGTCAAAGCTGGTGTTCAGTAGCTTATGCTGGAATTAGAATAAAAACCCCAACAGTTTATATCTTCATGTAAACGTAATGTAAAACAACTGTCACATTTGTCATTGAATTCTTTTAATAAACTGTGTTGCCTTTAAACATTACTTGAGATCGGGTGTGTTTCCTTTTGTTCTGTTTTTACTTAAATTACTACAGGTTATAGGCCCAGTCACGTGGGTCTTTGCAAAAAGATAAAAAGGTGATATATAAGTAAAATGGCTCAGAACGGACAATTAATTGAAAGACTGAAGGGACGAGAAAACTATCATGATTGGAAGTTTGCGATGCAGATGCTCTTAGAGCATGAAGATTTATGGTATTGCATCATTGAAGAAGATATGAAGAAAATCGATCCCAAACGGGACGTGAAAGCAAAAACTAAAATAAGTCTTTCGATAGATCCCTTAAACTATGTTCGTATAAGGTCTGCCAAAACCGCTAAGGAAGCCTGGAAAAATTTAGAAAAGGCATTTGAGGACAGTGGACTCTGTCGGAAGATAGGGCTTCTAAAAACCTTGATTTCAACCAAGTTGGCCGAGAGTAATGGAATTGAAGACTACGTTGAGCGTATTATTACAACGGCTCAAAAACTAGGGGCTATCGGCTTTGCAGTGGAGGACGAGTGGCTGGGAACCTTACTATTGGCTGGGTTACCAGACACTTACAAGCCCATGATAATGGCTATGGAAAGTTCTGGTGCAAAGATAACCTCAGACTTCGTTAAAACCAAAATTCTCCAGAAGGTAAAAGACGATGGAATGTCTGAACAAGGGGCAGCGTTATTGTCAAAAGGAAAACAGCTAAAAGATAACCGATGGAAATACAAGAAGCCGGAATCTAAAATAAGGTGCTTCAAGTGCAATCAATATGGACACATGAAGAAGAACTGTCCTAGGTTTTGTAGTCCGGATAAGACCTTGTTCGCAGGTAACAATTGTCAAGAGCATGCTTGGTATGTTGATTCAGGTGCAACTGCACATATGTGCAACGACAAAAGCTTGATGACGAATCTTCAACGCACAGAAAAAAAGGAAGTTATAGCCGCAAATAATCAACGGTTGGTGACTGAAATGAAAGGTGATGTCAAATTGTTTTTAAAAACTGGCAAATTTACATTAAAGGATGTGCTCTTAGTCCCCGATTTATGCACAATTTTGCAGTCTGTAAATAGGATAATATCACGTGGGTATAGGCTCGAGTTTAATAAAAGTGGAAGCCACTTATATGAAGGGCGTAGATTCTTGTTAACTGCTGTTCGCGGTGGAGGATTATTCAGAGCGCAGCTGAACGTGGTACGCACAGAAACAGAACGTGGTTTATCGGCCATCTCATTGAATGAGGAGTGGATTCCTTGGCATCGTAGGTTGGGACATATGTCCGAAGATAAAATGAAGCTGATTGCAGATAGATTAAAAAAGAAAGCTCAAGTATCTCGACCAGACTTGTCTTATGCTGTTAGTTCTCTTAGCCGTTTTAACAACGAACCAAAACAGGAAGCATGGATGGCAGTAAAGAGACTGTTGAGATACCTTAAAGGCACAATCGGAACAAATATTTCATATGTAAAGAGCAAATATAATCTCATCATGTATGCGGATGCTGACTGGGCTGGCGATCTAGATACTAGGAAATCAACAAGTGGATATGCAGCTACGCTCGCAGGTGGTGCAATTTCTTGGTGCTCAAAGAAGCAGTCAACCGTCTACAGAGGCGGAGTATTAATCCCTAGCGATGGCAACGCAGGAGGCCGTATGGTTGTTACAATTAAGGCAAGATTTATTGAAGGACGACAGCAAGCTCGTATTTATAGTGATAACAACGGTGCAATTTGCTTGGCGAAGAATGCTAGTTTTCATCCGAGGGTCAAGCACATTGATATCCACACCATTTTATTCGTGACGTATTGGCAAAGGATAATATAGAACTTCACTTCATGGGAACGGAGGACATGGCTGCAGATATACTTACCAAAAGTGTCAATTCTGTTAAGCTTCATCATTATCTGAAGCTCTTAGGATTGTCAATGAATTAAAATGTTGTTTGTATTTTTATTCAGTGGGGGTGCTGGAATTAGAATAAAATCCCCAACAGTTTATATCTTCATGTAAACGTAATGTAAAACAACTGTCACATTTGTCATTAAATTCTTTTAATAAAGTGTATTGCCTTTAAACATTACTTGAGATCGGGTGTGTTTCCTTTTGTTCTGTTTTTACTTAAATTACTATAGCGTATGCTTTCGGGAATCATTTCGGCGCGTTAAAAAATAATTAAAAGGCAATTAAAAATCAACAAAATTGCAAGCAAATAAAGAAGTGAAGTGTTCAAATAAAAAGGTTAAGCGCCTCTTATAATTTATTAAAAAAATGCTTTATATTTTCAGGTTATGTGCCGGAGGACCGTAGACAACATTTAAAGATTTTTATGATTTGGAATATTTTTAAATATTTTTTTGAGAGTAATAGTGGTATATTCTGTAACAAGTTTGGAGTGATGCATATTGCGCACATTTCTAATTCAATAATTTGATAATAGATGCCGGGGTTTTTATAAGGCACATAATCATAAAAGTATAATATGTATAATATTTCACGAAAAATTTACACCATTTTACTGAAGATATGTAAAAAAATGTCCAAATCGATCTAAACAAGGCCGAAAACCAGAAAATGTGCCGAAAGTGTAAATGTTGGGATTCTGTTAGGACAGCGATGACATTTTTCATTCGGTAAGAAAACTGCAAATGAGGAATCTCGTCATCGCAGTGTTTTCACGCCAAGACCGGATTTTTGTTCAGTTGGATAAAAATCAACGACCTCAAATATTTGGGTCAGTCATTGACCTGAACGAAAACAGAAAAACGTTACGGCGCGTTACAGGCAGGGGGGGGGGGTCAAAAATTTTCAAAAATTTCCATACGTAATACTTGAACGCCCCCTAATGATTAGTCCTTTCTGTTTTGTAACTTATCTTTATACTTTTATTTTATTTTATTCTTTTGTTTTTTTTTATTTTTATTTTTGATGCTATTCCAGTTTTAGTCTCTTTTGCTTAACCTTAGAATATGATTTTTCAACCATCGCGCATCCTGTACACGTTCTGTTACGTCGTACTGGTAATCCAGGTACTTAATTTTTATTTTTTGACATGAACAAAATAAGAACCTTGCTCAATATATTCCAAAGTAGGCCTCGTGGATTGAATTTCTGTCACATCAAAGCAAGAAGCCTGCGAAATAGAATCGACGAACTTCGGGAAATCTTTCATGGGTCCAACATTCACGTCTTAATGGTGTCTGAGGCCTCACTACGCAGTCTCGATCTTATTCTTATCAAGAGCAGACAGACTGTGAGCTTAGACTAGAGGTCGCGAGGAAAGTCGGTGTTTTTTAATGATTACGGTTACTATAAGTGAGTGATACAAAGTTTCCAAATAAGAAGTGTTAATCAGATTTTTGTTATTTAAAAAAGACTAGATGCTCTACTACATAAAGTAGAATTGGGTAATTATAAACCATCAGAGCTATTTAGGCATATGGAATCATTGGGTGGAGGTAATAGCCTTGTGAATAAGCCTTTGCTACAAAAACTATGGATGAGCAAACTACCATCTTCCATGCTAGCCTGCTTAATCGCAATAAAGCAAACACATTCACAGGAACAAATTCTTAATGTAACAGACAAAGTACATGATTCCACTAATGGACCTCACATTTCGGTCATTGATCATAACCACCATAAGGCATGCAGCACTAACACCGAAAAGCTCACAAACAGTATAGAAGATCTACGCCAGCGCATTAAAACGCTCGAACTAAGGTTGTCTAGACCGCGAAGTCACAGCCCACATAGGAATCGAAACACTCAAAATAATAGGTCATTTTCAAGGCCAAAATTTAAAAAAGATTTTGGTAAACAACAAATACATAGTTTGTTGGTACCATCGCAAATTCGGTGCAAATGCCCAAAATTGTTATCAACCCTGTACCAAACGAAACCGTAGTTCCAAAGAGACAAAAAACGAAGAATAGCCACATCGTCCGCGGCACCGCATGTAGGCAAAATATCGCGCCGCTTATTCATATACGACAATTCAACATAAATCAACTTCTTGATCGACACGGGTGCCGAAATTTCACTATTACCAAAACGTTACTATCCAAAAGTTCGTAAACAGGAAAATTTCATTTTGATCGCTGCAAACGGTGCGAATATCTCAATATACGGGTGCAAACAAATACCTAACGTTAAATCTAAATCTACGCCGCAATTTTGATCACACCTTTGTAATTGCCTCCGTGGATCACGCGATTATTGGTGCTGATTTTTTAACAACATAATTTAACAGTCGACATACGTCAACGGAAACTTATCGATAAAAAAAACTAAAGTTTCAGTCAGTTGCATTACTCGCGCGGTTAAAACCATAACTCCCAAATTATATACAATCCAAGGAGAATATGGATCCATTCTAAATGAATTTCAAACATTAAAAATTCCACCAGACTTCACAACAGATGTTCAGCATGATGTAGTACATCGCATTAATACCACAGGTGTTTTACCCTCAGCAGGTCCTAGAAGGCTCGACCCTGAAAGGCACAAAGCCGCGAAAAAAGAGTTTGAACAAATGGTTAGACTAGGTATATGTCGCCTTTCCTGCTCTCACGTAGAATCGCCCCTTCGTCTTGTCCCAAAGAAGGATACTGTCATGTCCTTCCGGTAACACACAATAGTGTGGTGAATTAATTCTCCACTCAACCAAGGCAGGCAGCACTGCACATGGTAACAGCCGAGAACTATCCGCCATGTTTCCTCAGTTCCTAATCTGAAGTCAACGGAGCTGGACGTAGTGTAAACACTCGCAATTATTCTGGAAAGTACTTATTATAGTAATTACCATAAAATTTTATCGTGAAATTATATTTGAAATAAAATGCTTTATAATAATCAGAGTGTTATATATTGTAAAACACAACAACTGGCGACGAGGATCGTAAAATAGAACCTACAAGGAACCTGTGTTTCAAACGGAAACGTAAAAATATAAAATAGTAAAAAAAACGCACGTGCAGTTGGTATTTCAATTTTATTCAATAAGTGTACTTCAATATTTGCAAACTTACAACCTAATCATGCAACTTATGCTAATACATATATATCTAAATTGCTTGCTGCAATGCCCCTGTTGTCGCTGGTTCGTCGTAAAAGTGCCAGTCCTACGTCTCGGTGGTCCGTTGAATGTTGCCCTTAATGCCCTGGATGTTTCCTTTTACTGCGTGCTTAAATATATTTATGTAAAATGCAGGCAGAATTCCGGCCTTCCAATAAATGGTATGCACAGGAATTCACTGCGATTGTTTGAACTCTATAATTTCCTAAGGACAAACAAGCATGCAGAATTTGCCACCTTCCGCCAGTAAGCGGTGTGCAGAAATTCACTGCTAATTTCTACGACTGTAAGATACGCGAACACAAACTTAATAGCAGACAAATTCTGGTCTTCCACAAAATGGTATGCTCATGAATTTACTGCTATTTATATATTCTACGTAAGACAAAAACAAAGTGAATAAATTGCAGGCAGAACTTTAGCCTTCCGCAAAGTGGTGTGCTTATGCGTTCACTGCGCTTTATGAATCAAATATACAATACAACAAAAACGTGCATGTAAAATTTTCCGCCTTCCACGTTGTGGTGTGCGCGAAAATTTGCTGCCCGCTACCACTAAGCATATAATACATAGAGGAGTCACGCGGAACAAAAATTTGTGCGCGGCAGTTATCTTCTTCTTCCTCGGGGACCCAGCGCTCCTGCTACTATAATACCGAATCTGCTTTAGAGTGCTAAGTTGGTAGCAGATTATTGTAAAGCAAGTTGAAAGGAGTATTCCGGTGAGGTAAGGGAATCTGGGGGGAAGTTGGTCTGGGTCCCTGTCGTCTGCTATGCGTGGATTGAGTTTTTTTCTTTTATGCGCGTTCGGAGAAAAAAATCGAAGTCGTCTGCCCACGAGCAAAATTAAATTTTGGTTGAAAGAAATGTACTTTTTGAAGTGTTAACTTCTTTAGGCGCGTTTGGCACTTTTTCGCTGGGGGTAAAACAAAGAATTCGCGACACGCGCATTTTGTTGCTTACACCCGTTTCTGGACACATGTTGGCGACACGCGCACTTTGTTGTTCACTCGTTTCTGGGCACTTGTGCCTATGAAGCTGGCTAGAGCATGGAAACTTTTAGTTGAGCTCCACTTACAAACAGCAGCGCATAATTATATGTGTGCGAGGCAAAATAGCCCGCCCTTGGTGGGTGGGATTGGGTAAGAATGTTGCAATGCAGAAGCTGCTCTCAGCATTCGTTTTATATTCTCGCGCCGCTCTCAAAATTCATGTCATATTCTCGCACGCCATCGCACACAGCAGCGAATGTGTGCGAGAGGATGAAATGAATGCTAAAGAGCGGCGTGAATATGCCATGGATTTTGAGAGCGGGTCTGCATACATTCATACATTCGCTGCTGTGTGCGATGGCGTGCGAGAATATGATGACATGAATTTTGAGAGCGGCGCGAGAATATAAAACGAATGCTGAGAGCAGCTTCTGCATTGCAACATTCTAACCCAATCCCACCCACCAAGCGCGGGCTATTTTTCCTCGCACACATAGAATTATACGCTGCTGTTTCTATGTGGAGCTAAACCAAAAGTTGCCATGCTTTAGCCAACTGCATAGGCACAAGTGCCCAGAAACGGGTGCGAACCAAAAATGCGCGTGACCATCGCTGATGTCTGTTGCTGGACCTCGACTAAAAGTTGCCATGCTCTAGCCAACTAAATGGCTGCAATATTTAAATCTTTTGCTTGGATTAATCGCTTTCGGCGACATGGAATACGTTTCGGCGTTTCGCCTATTCGACTGGGCATCTGTATTTTACGTACATATCTGAGGTAGTATCCCAGTAGGGAAAATCGCAGGTATTTATTGTGGGAAGTCGATTTGGAAGTACTTCTTTAATTAGTGTTCTCTGTAATGACTTACAAATAATGCAGAGGAGAATGGGTTTGGTGACCAAGCGTTTGATTTCGCGCAAAAAGCGTGTTGAAAAACTTCGTAGCTGCTCGTTTTCTTTGTTAACCATCACAGTTGTCTCAGCCATTAAGTTTTATGTCTTTAATGTATAAACATATATTTGAATTTATGTTTATGATATAAATATAAATCGCTTAACTTTACTTCAAGCTACCCCACCCCTTCACGCCTACGCCAACTAAATTATATTATAAAAATTTACAGTATAATAACTTTGCATTATGAGTTTAGTAATAAATGTAGTATAAGTACTTCCAAATGGAAGGGAAAAAAAGTACTTCCCAGCCTAGGCCATCGCCGTGTTAATGTAATGCCTTTTTTGTACTGGGTGGAAGTACTGAACTGCTTCTGTAGAAGTAGTTTTTCCAGTAATTCCATTCCCTACTGGTATGTTATATTATTTTCTATGTATTATATATTATCTATTACGTACTATATACAATGTACTGCATATTATGTACTAGGTTCTGAAAAAATTCAAAATGAATCCAGTGGATTCCCAAATTTAGATCCGTGACTTTGGCTAAATATAATATGACTTTTTTGCATATTTGCACAATGTTTAAAATAGCAAAAATTTCTGTTTCGTGACTATTGCATCAACCCGACGGCAAGTACTATGTATACTACATTTTTCCTATGAACTATGTACTATGTATTTATTACTATATATGTATTATCTACTATTTTTACTTAAAACTACATTATCCCAGTCATCCATCGTCCGATCTTTGTGTGATAAGTTTAAGATAAATTGTTTAATTTCCAAAACATTGCAACACATTTTGGAGGGAGTGCATATAAGTAACAATTAAATAAACTTTAACAGAATATTCCTAAATAAAATATATTAATCCTTATCGTCCTGTATTAAGATTGATTTGGACATTTAGACTAGCCATAGTAGTTAACACTTCTAAAGTGTGGTCCTACGCACACTCGTATTTTTTTGTTTTATCTTAGGAATATTCTCTGAGATATTGAATTTTTAAGCTATTGCATAGCTTTTATCGCAGGCTTTGAGCGGGGTGACCGAATTGAGAAATTCCGTAACGAAAAAAAACCTAACACGAGAGGGGAAATTTTATGAAGCGCCTACTTCGATGTTTAAAAATTTCAAAAATTTCAAAATTGAACGGAAGTAAAGTGTCTGTTGACAACTGTTACACGAAACCCCCCTCTACAAAATAATAAATAAGTTTCTAAAAAATCAATAATTTTTAAGCTATTGCATAGCTTTTATCGCAGGCTTTGAGCGCGGTGACCGAATCGAGAAATTCCGTAACGAAAAAACCTAACACGGTGCGTCATTGAATGGGGTTTACCCAAACCACTAGAGCTATAGGGCTGAAATTTTGACAGTGCATCCCTATAATGGCGTGGACATCCACTATAAAGCGATTTTTCGAAATTGATTCCCTAAGGGGGTGAAATAAGGTTTATCCAAACCGCTAAAGCTATAGGGCTGAAATTTTGACAGTGCTTCCCTTTAATGACTTGGACATCCACTAAGAAGCGATTTTTCGAAATTCATTGCCTAAGGGGGTATGGAGTTAACCCACACCGCTGAAGCTGAAGGGCTTTAATTTTGACCGTGCATCCCGTGCGAATATCAAAGAAAAAACTTGAATTGATATTGGTGAAAAAAAAACTGCATAAATAAAATAAATAAATAATTACAATTGCATGAGTTGATAAAAATGCTATGCAATAGCTTTACCGCGGCAGTCCTCGAGTACCACAGCTCTTTTTTTTTGTTGGGGTCATTGTAAAATTGAAAATATGAGATTACAGATTTTATTTAATTTTAACTGAGTTCCATGAGTGATGGAATTTATTGAGGCTTGCATGATCGGTTAATGGACGCCTTATTGCAAGCTGAGTACTCTAAATCTCACCCGATGAGGTTTTTCACGGGGTTTGAAAGAGGGAAAAATTTAGTTTTTCAAGATAATTTTTTGATTTAAATAGTTATAAAAATTGTTCAGTAGGTTTATAACTTATAAGTTTAAATTTGTCTTTTTTTGTACATATAGTAGGTATAAAACCTGCGATGAAGTTTGAATGCCCCTTGAATATTAGTATTTTTGTTTATAATAAATGCTCCTTTCCTCACCACCCGAGGGGTAGAGCATAAAGTGCGTTTTTCTTATACATATGTGGTGTTCCCCAGTAGGCCTAATCCACATTTAGATAAATACGTTACACGAAGTAACTCACCTTTTACTTATCGTGATTTCGCTTAATATTGACCAGGGATGTCTTGATCTTAGATATCGTAATTTACCTTGGACTGACATTTGCTCATTTGAATAAAAATAAATAAATGGCTTGTTTCAAGTGATACAGACAACGTGGTAGCCCTAATAAGGCATCCCGGCTTCTCAACCGGTTAATAACGAGTCGTCTCCTAGCGGACGGTGCACTTCTTTGTTCACCTGGTAGTTTGGTACTGCTTGCGTCACAGCCTTTGTCGGCTGGTTAGCGGGATTTTTTTGTTTCAAGAGGCATAACACCCCGACGAGGCTGGCTAACCCCGACTGTTGTGGCTCAGTCGGTTGGTTAAAAAATTAACTCATACAACATCTAAGAGTTCAAACGTAAGGTTCACTACCTCCTCCTCAAGAACCCTTTTTTCTATTTTCGAGCTAAGCTTTGTACTACACATTACACCATGACTTGAATGACATGATGGAAACGGGTGACACCTAGTAGGGTGACAGTAGTTTTTTGCCAATATCTTTTTAATTACACATTTTATTGCAAAACTGATTGTAACACTTTTGTGCGCAATGTTAACAGTTCCTATTTCAACTTTTTTCTGTAAAGTTGATATTTATGTATTAATTATACCTTAAGCGTTAGTACAGACTGATTTTTTTACAAATATCTCGTAAACTAATTATTAACGACGAAAATTTATACCAACAAATTTGCTCTAGAAATGTTACTTTGAACTTTTTTCTAGCATTTATACCTAACGTTTCATAAATATACATATATACATATGTTCATACAAATAAGTGAGAAGTTTCTTTAGTGCACAAGCTCTTCTCCACAGCGCGCTCGCAACAAAAAATGTGAGCAATGGTATTCCGCACAAAAAACGTTATAACCAGTTTTGCAATAAAACGTGTAATTGAGAAGATATTGGCAAAAAACTACTTTGGAATTTGCGTTTTTCGACACTTAAAGCGTTATAACTCGTGAAATATGTATTAGCTCTACGCAAAAAAAATATAATAACAAAAATTAGGATAATTTAAGGACTTTTTCATGTATAGTTAACCATTAGCGAAATAGAGTGCAAAGAAAGTGATGTATGAAGTTTGAAGCACTATATCTCCGTCCATACAGACTTTACAAAAAAGTGAAAAAAAAGTGAGATGCATAGTTTCTGAGATATAGAATTAAACGCGTTTCTCTTCACTGTAAGTTTAGCACAAGGGTAGGGATGACGCCATTTTGAATTTAAGCTCATTAAAATATACAAAATCATTTGGTGATAAAAATCGCGTGTGGTACTTTTCGCAAAGGAAAAGTAGCTATTTACTGGACAAGTGGTGTCGGCCAACTTTCCTTCCTGCCTTGGTTTCCTACCATCTTAGCTAGCCAAAATTGTTGGGAGTGAAAGAGGATATGCGTTTAAAATTCTTATGCTTTTAAAATTTTTAGTTTCCGCGTATTTCTATTGCTTGCATCTTTAGCGTGCCAACCAACTACTATTTTTTCTTATTAAAATCAGAAATAAGTAATTTAAAATATATTGGCGATGTTTGTAACATTTATTGGACACACTAAACCAGTTCTTCAAATCTTCTCTTTGGTTTGTTGCCTGGACACATAAATCGAAAATAGTTTTTTTTATATTAGCTATGAATGGATATTTATTGAAATGATAAGAGAATATTTCATTCTGAAATTTCACTAAGGAAAAAAATTCATCTGTAGGAGCTCTTAGTTTGAATTGGCAAGCAGAGTAATTATAATTCTAATTGAATAAAAATACTTCTGACCCGCATAAACTTAGATCTTCATTTTTAAGTAAGCATTTGCAATTTTCACCAGAAAAGAAATTTATTTCTACGAATTCTGGTATATCTAATTCCTCATTTTCCGTCATTAATAAACGCATTTCGGTTTGATTTTCAGTTTGCGTTATTTCTCCACCGGGCAGATACGCCCTGTGAATCAGGGTCATTGATTGCGTTTGAGATAATAGTATCATCGTCAGGTTCGCAATTCCCTGTGTCTGTTTGCGAGTTTATAATTTTCATGGAAAGAATTTTGGCAAGGATTAAATTAAATTCGAAAAGCGAAGAATTTGTATTAGTTCCGCCGCGAGATCTTATAAGGTAAAACATATTTTCTAATGCATCCTGATTTAAGCGAGATAAGGGTAAATAAAAAATCATTGATATCATTGGCTAAACATAGGGTCGAAGAAATTGAAAGAATCATATGCAATAAATTTTAACATTTCCAGGATACTTTAAAAAACTAAAGAAATTTTACATTTCTTCCAAGTAGGCTTGAATTCGATTCTCTTTAACTAAGGCTGACTTGTATGGATTCTTATCATACAGCACAATGCTATTTAAGCAATCGAAAAGTTTATTTACTTTATCAATAAATGTAGCTGTTGATAATGCAATTTCTTTACAACTGTTGAAATGACCAGTTTGAGTTAATGTCCGTACAGATGAAGAAACTGTATGACTAAAAATTTGTGCGGCATTCATTTTGTCAAATGAATTTGGAAAAATATGCTTTCCAGTCAGTTTTGGATAAAGGCGAGTCGAACCACTTTTACTATCAATTTCATACAATTTGATAATAATATTACAGGACACTATTCCATCAGGAGTCTCAATATCCTTTTTCATTAAAATATTTCGCAATGATTTATTACACTGGTGTACCCTTACTGTTATTAGCTTTATTCTTTAGTAAATATAATGGTAGTTTAACCAGCCTTTTCAGAAAAACCCGTTGAGTTACTTCTTGTTCAACATATAACTAAATGTGGAGTAGGCCTACTGGGGAACACCACATATGTATAAAAAAAACGCACTTTATACTCTACCCCTCGGGTGGTGAGGAAAGGAGTATTTATTATAAACAAAAATACTAATATTCAAGGGGCATTCAAACTTCATCGCAGGTTTTTTACCTACTATATGTACAAAAAAAGACAAATTTAAACTTATATATATAAGTTATAAACCTACTGAACAATTTTTATAACTATTTAAATCAAAAAATTATCTTGAAAAACTAAATTTTCCCCTTCTTTCAAACCCCGTGAAAAACCTCATCGGGTGAGATTTAGAGTACTCAGCTTGCAATAAGGCGTCCATTAACCGATCATGCAAGCCTCAATAAATTCCATCACTCATGGAACTCAGTTAAAATTAAATAAAATCTGTAATCTCATATTTTCTATTTTACAATGACCCCAACAAAAAAAAAATGCACTATCTCAGAGAATATTCCTAAGATAAAACAAAAAAGTACATTTATTTCAACCAAAATTTAATTTTGTTCATGGGCAGACGACTTCGATTTTTTTCTCCGAACGCGCATAAAAGAAAAAAACTCAATCCACGCATAGCAGACGACAGGGACCCAGACCAACTTCCCCCCAGATTCCCTTACCTCACCGGAATACTCCCTTCAACTTGCTTTACAATAATCTGCTACCAACTTAGCACTCTAAAGCAAATTCGGTATTATAGTAGCAGGAGCGCTGGGTCCCCGAGGAAGAAGAAGATAACTGCCGCGCACAAATTTTTGTTCTGCGTGACTCCTCTATGTATTATATGCTTAGTGCCGCTACCAATATCAAACACAATACAACAAAAATTGCATGTGAAATTTTCAGCCTTCCACGTAGTGGTGTGCGTGAAAATTTCCTGCTTGCTATCAAATTTCAGGTTTTAATATTTGCATGCAAAACTCTCACCTTCCTAATGGTCCGGAGAGTTCTCTGCTTATCTGAAAATTGAGAGGCCGAATAAAGATGCGTCCGCGTTTTTATAGTCCAAAGATAACGGTATCCTTTAGGAAATTTTATTTCCTTGTTGCGAACTGCCTTATCGGCAACGTAAAATTATTAATTTTCTCCGAATTTTGAGGCCAATTGTATAGTAATTATTTGTAATGTATTTAAAAATAATTATTTTAATTTTTCTTTATACATTTTCGACTGTTTTTCTCTTTTTTGTCGATTTTTATTGCAGGGATATTTTTATTCCCAAAAATGGCCATGAATAATTTCCCTTCTCCATTTTGTAACAACTATTCTTATCTCGCTTTAATTTCATACATTTATTTTCTCTTTCTTTCTCCTTAACCTAATGGAGAGATATTATTATTACAATATCTTTTTATAAGTATCTTTTTCGATGTTTTTAATGTCACCATTAGAATCCGCGCGAAATTCTACATAAGTTTCATATGTCATTTTCATATGAAACATAAAATTTGACGTTTCTTTGCCGGGCGAAGTTCTGTGTACGTTGCGAGTGCTGTTTTAGTGTTTTTTACCTGCTTTTCACTAATTTTCAGGTAAGTAACGTGATGTGATGTGTTTATTGTTCATGTATGAAAGGTTGTATGTGATGTAGATATGGGAAATTGTGTTTTCTTGTATGAAAATAGGTGGGTAAAAATGATGGGTTATATCCGTCATTTTCCACCTTAATTTGCTATTTTTCACCTGTAATGTGTGAAATAGACACATATTGTACAGCTGAAATGTTATGTAGCACATATTGCGCAAGTTTTTATAACTTGGATGTGCCTTTTATGTTATTTTGGTTAAATTCGGTTTGTTTACGTTCTGCCTGTAGTTGTTGTTGTTGTTTGTGACCTTCAATTATCTTTAATTTTATTAATTCTATTTGTCTTGTTTCAGATAAGTTTCGCAGGTAAGTATGTATAATCTTCTAGTTTGTTTAATATTTTATTAATAACTAGCATAAACAGCGGGTGCCTTGCAACGAAACAAAAAAAAGTCAGCTGTTATTATCCCTAAAAAGGGTTTATTATAGTGCATTTTTTTAATAAATATGGTAAACAAATTGCTGCGTATATCTACTGTGTTCAACAAATCTGCAAGTTTTGAAGCAGAGATTGGCATGTATATGTCATCAAGAGAGGTGACATTTTAGGGTTTGACGAACGTCCGTAAAGTTTGCTCGCCTATTTACGTGGGTGCAAGAAATTATGAAGCAATCACAAACGAATATTAAACTAGTTGGGATGTGGGTTCGACCCTTTCGGTCCACACGATCAACTTCCCAGTATGATGTATGTTGAATATTATGACTGGATATTTTAATAATAAATGAACAATAGGCAATATAGAATATATGTATAATACTGAGAATTTGTCCCAATTGTTTATCAATATTTTCGCTAAAATGTCAAGCTAAATGTGCGCACCTACAAGATTAGGATGACGAAAATGAATATAAAATTGATGTGTTACTGTTTTTCGGCACCTCAATGAAGTCGAAATAGTTTTTAGTTCGCGCGGTATCGTGCAGGTACAAAAATCACTTAAGTCATTTAAACCAAAAAACCGCTGGACCGAATATTAAAAAAATCTTTTCAGATTATATTGTCGCTAATATGCTTCGAACGGCACCTCAAGTAAGTCAATATCTTTCGTGGTTCGGGCGATATCGTGCAGGTACAAAAATCACTTACGTCGCTTAATCAGATCATATTTCGGTTGATACCCTTCGAACGACACCTCAACGAAGTCGATATCAGTTTTGGTTCGCGCTATATCGTGCAGGAAAAAATGACCACATCCGTACGCACATACACACACACACACACTTCCTCCCAATTTTTTTCTTATAATGCTCCTGAGACCTTGAAAGATGAAAATACGTTGAAATTTTCGATTTCGATTTTCGGACCGATTACAATAACTTCCTATAGTGGGAAGTTAATAAAGTGAATTTCGAGTCATTCATTTCTTCGTGATTATAGGGATGCACCGTAAAAATTTCAGCCCTTCAGCTTCAGAGTTTTGGATTTACCCCATTTCATCCCCTTAGGAGATGAATTTCCAGTAATCGCCTCTTAGTGGATGTCCACGTCAGTATAGGGATGCACTGTCAAAATTTCGGCCCTATAGCCTTAGCGGTTTGGATAAACCCCATTTCACCCCCTTAGGGGATGAATTTTGAAAAATCGCTTTTTAGTGGATGTCCACGTCATTATAGGGATGCCCTGTCAAAATTTCAGCCCTATAGCTCCAGCGGTTTGGGTAAACCCCATTTCACCCCCGTAGGGGATGAATTTCAAAAAATCGCTTCTTAGTGGATGTCCACATCATTATAGGGATGCACTGTCAAAATTTCAGCCTTATAGCTCCAGCGGTTTTGATTTGACCCCATTTCACCCCCTTAGGGGATGAATTTCGAAAAATCGCTTTATAGTGGATGTCCACGCCATTATAGGGATGTACTGTCAAAATTTCAGCCCTTTAGCTCTAGCGGTTTAGGTTGTGCGTTGTCTGTCAGTTACTTTTTATACAATAGAAAAAAAGTAAAGAAAAAAAAATCCCCTACAACTTATTGAACCCCATTTCACCCCTTCAACCCTTTTTTCTCCATAAAAAGTAGCCTATGACCGGCTCCAAGGTATAAACTATGTCTGTAGCCAATTTCATCAAAATCGGTCCAGTGGTTTAGGCGTGAAAGCGTAACAGACAGACAGACAGACAGAGTTACTTTCGCATTTATAATATTAGTAAGGATTTCATTCGTTTGTAGGTTTTTTGGTAAAGAGACAAGTTTTAACTTGTTGGTGCTCCAAAGTAAAGTAGCCTCAAGTATGCTATAGGGGCTTGGTGAGTATCATTGATTAGTTGCTCTAAAAATATTTAAAAACATTTATTTCAGGTTCGTTTTTAATTTCAGATCATTTATCTTTCAGGGTTAATGTTTATTATTTTTTGTTATATTTCAGGATTTATTTTTTTCTTCTTATGTTTAATTATTTTTATTTCGTTAATGGTTATTTCCTTTTCAGCCTTTTTTGTTTATTAAAATTCAATGTATTGCATATATGTATATTTTCTTTATTTCAGGGTAATTCATAAGTTTTTAATTTAAATTTTAAGTTCATTTTTAAGTTTATTTTTAATTTTAAGCCTTGGAATTAGGGTAACTAGATTAAGTTTATATAGTCGTAGGACAAATTAAATTAAGTGTTTTATATGTGTTGTGTTTTTTTGTTTGAAATCCTGTCCCCTTTCAGTTTGATGTGTTCGGGGCCGAACACCTGAGCAGAAGAAATATAATCAACGAGGAATCTACTGACTAAAGATAGTCTCTACAAAGGATTTAAAGGCTAAGGTAGGACAATTACGTTACATACAGTACTAAACAAATAATATACATTTTTCAAAACATAAGAAAAGTACAAAGCGGTATATATAAAAATTACACTACGGGCAATAGAAATAACGGTGTACAGTACGGCATATATAAAACCAACATGCTTTTTTTGTATTAAAGCTAAAAATTTAAAGTATAGTAGGATATACAAATATTACATAAATAAATACAAATATATAATTGGAATTTATTTTGGAATAATTTAAATGGAATTTTAGTACAGTTACACACCGCGTGCGCATCAATGAAATAGAAATAGCGGATACGTACATATACGGCAACAAGGAAAAAACTGCTACGAAAACACATAGAAAATAGAAAAACAGAGTTAAAGTTTTAGTACAGTTAAATTGCACGCATTTTTTTTCTTTTGTAACATTAGGAATACAATTTTTTTAGCAAAAAAAAAAATAAATAAAAGGGGTTAATTGTGGTCACATTTTGATTTCATTCTAAAGAATTGAGACAGCAAATGACGTAAATGAGGCAATTACAAGAATATCAGAGGTTTTAGAAATATGAGGGACGGCACGGAACACAACTTCAAATGTTTCCGATTTCAGAGAACTACATTTAGCGCCCTTCGATGAAAATAATGAAAGTTTTGACTCATATCTACAAAGAGTCCACAATTTTTCAGAAATCCGGAACTTAAATGACGATACTATCGAAAATGTTAGGAAATGCGTTCAGATACATATTTATAAATTGTCTCGGACCTAAATTATTTCATACATTGACGGCACTAACTGCTCCAGATGCACCGAAAACAAAAAAATTTAAGGAATTAGTAGAGTTGCTAAAAACTCACGTTTCGCCAACGCCAAGTGAAGTAGCCGAACAGCACAAATTTGAATTAAGAGTTCAACATGAAGGTGAAAGCATTGCGAACTTCCAAGCGGAATTAAAGAAGATAGCTTCAAACGGCAAATTTACGTGTGAGCATTGTAAAAAATCCACAATATCAACATACTTGAAATCGCAATTTATAAGAGGCTTTAAAGACAATAATATTAGGGAGCGGCTTTTAATTGAAGATGCCAAGAAAACATTCGAAGACTTAGTCAAATAAGCCATACAAATACAGGCAAGTAAAAAAGAAAGCAAAGAAATTAATGGACAAACTCAATCGGTTTTTAAATTAGAAAAGATGAAGAAAATAGGCAAAAGACACCAACAGAACTAGAAAACACAATTTCATCCTAAAGATAACAAACAAGAGTTTCAGAAACTCAAACCTTTCGAATAAATGTAATTTCAGAAACTTAAAATGCACTAAATGTAAAAAATCGGGCCATGTATGGTCGGTATGTTTGAACCACAGTACTGTTGAACAGCAAACAATAGCAAGACGAGGATAACACTGAAGAATTTTACGTTAACAATCTTCATCGATGTGATACAACAAATACAGAACAAATTTATCGTAAGATAAACATAAATGGAATTTGCTTGAAAATGGAACTCGATACAGGAGCCGCCGTATCTACAATAGCGGCAAGAACATTCAAAAGGCTATGGCCTAAGAAAACGATAATATCAACTAACATTAGATTAAAGACACATACAGGTGAAATCATACATCTTTTAGGAACAGCAACAATGGATATTGAACATAATAGAATAAAATCAAAAGCAAATATTTACATCTTGCAAGATGATGTTGAACCTATCTTAGGACGTGAATGGTTCAACAAATTACATATGAATATACAGGCCATTGCACAAATTGACTCCATAAACGATGCAGAGGATAAGTGCAAACAACAAATTAACAAATTGCTGAAGGAGAACAAGGACATATTTACGGAAGAAATAGGACAAATTCCTAAATTCAAACGTTCAATCGAACTTACAAGTGAAGATGTCAAACCTACATTCTTTAAGCCGAGGCCAGTGCTCTACGCATTAAAAGATAAAATTGAAGAAGAAATTTTAAGACTAGAAAGAGCAAAAATTATTGAAAAAGTGAATTATTGTCCGTGGGGAACTCTCATTGTCCCTGTTGTCAAGAAGAATGGAGACATGCGTTTATGCGCAGATTACAAGTCGACTATTAATAAAGTGATTAAGGATGACAAATACCCTCTACCACGAATAGAGGATACATTTGCGGAAATGGGTGGTGGCAAATATTTTTGTGTACTGGAAAGTTGTTACAAGACATCAGCACTCATAAAGGAACATACAAGGTGAACAGACTCATGTTTGGAGTCAAGATTAGTCCAAACGCCTGGCAAAAATTTATGGATATGATACTGCAAGAGCTACCAGGCGTAGCGTGTTATTTTGACGACGTGCAAGGTGCTACCTTTTCAGAATTGGTAAAGCATTTAGATACAACATTACAGACACTCAAGAAACATAATTTATATGTAAATAGAAACAAATGCCAGTTACTTTTAAGCCCAATTACTTATTTAGGGCATATTATAAGTCATACAGGTATCACACCACTGCCGGACAAGATTCATGCAATTACGAAGAGCAAGCGGCCTAACAACGTTTCAGAGTTACGTACCTTTCTCGGATTAGTTAATTACTACCAAAAATTTATTCCCAACCTTTCAAGTAAACTAGCGCCGTTAAATAAATTACTGAAAAAGAATGTCAATTACAATTGGACAGAGGAATGTGAGTATACATTCAGCAGCCTGAAGAAAGAAATTACCAGCCCCCGCAGTCTAGCAACATACAACCCAGACTGGCCTTTAGTATTAGCCACAGATGCATCGCCAAAAGGATTGGGAGCAGTCATCTCTCACGTGATGCCGGACGGATCGAAAAGACCAATTGCGTTTGCTTCACGATCTTTAAACAATGCCGAAAAAAATTACTCACAACTGGACAAGGAAGCCACATCTATTTATTTTGGACTTCGAAAATTTTTCCAATACTGGTCGTAAGTTTACACTGCTTACAGATCACAAGCCTCTCACAAGAATCCTTCATCCACACAAGGATCTACCGCCTACATCTGCTTTATGCCTACTACATTATACAAACTTCATGTCGGGATTTAATTATGATATAAAATATCGTAGTACAAAATTACACGCCAACGCAGATTTTTTATCACGATTCTCTATGGAAAATACAGAAAAAAACGACGATGCTGAAAACGGAGCCGTGTTCCTACATATTAAACCAATTAAGCATTGTTACCTATTACTCGAAAAGATATCCAAAGGGAAACATTAAAGGATCCAGAGTGTCTAGAATACTATAACTCCTTACAGTCAGGAAAGCCACTACCATTTGCAGAAAGCACTTCACAATTTTCGATACAGGAAGGATGCATTTTACGCGGAGTACGAATTATGATTCCTAAATCGTTACAGAAGAAATCATTAGACGAGCTACATACAGCCCACACGGGGATTGTTCGAATGAAAACTCTTGCAAGAAGCTATGTGTGGTGGCGAAACATAGATGAGGATATAGTGAGAGCAGTTCGCGGATGTCGAAACTGTGCAGAGATAAAAAGCAACCCGAAGAAGATCCCGGTACATCCATGGGAATATCCTACAAAACCGTGGCAACGGATACACATCGACTTTGCCGGACCATTTATAAATAATAATTTCCTGATTATAGTGGATGCTCACACCAAGTGGCTGGAAGTGATTCCACAGAACTGTACTAGTGCAAATAAAACAATTGAATCATTGAGGGAGTTATTTGCAAGATTTGGATTACCCATCACTATCGTCACAGACAATGGTCCCCAATTTAAATCGTATGAGTTCCAGAATTTCCTCAAATCAAATGGAATAACCCATAGAGTAAGCGCACCCTACCATCCTGCAACGAACACACTAAAGCGTAAAGAAATTAGATGAAGAAATGAAAACATAATAAATATTAGTTTAAAATTAAATTAAGCAATAAATTGTACTAATGACAGTAGAAGGCGCGCCTGCAAACAAGGAGCACACAACCTTCCGTTGAGGGGGAGTGATGTAGCGGATGTAACCGCTGCCAAAAATATAAGTTCGAAAAACAACCCGAAAATATCGCCTCCAACATCCTGGCTAGATCAGAGAAGCAACAAAAAGACAGTCTGATACTGAGCTTCATCGTGATAGCAGTCATGTTACAATAAATAAAAGGAGTTTCGTCGTGACATCGCACGAGTGCGGACACACTTCTGGACCTCTAAACCAGAGGTTCCCAAACTCTTTTGTGTCGTAGACCCCTTCCAATGCTTTTCGGGTTTGGGTAGACCCCCTTCTTACCTGATTAATATAAATTTTTTGCAAATTTCTAACTGTAGTGAAGTTTAGTGTTAACTTTAAGTAAAAACAAATGTTAAGTTTTAGACTTTCTGAGTTTGTTTTTTCATTATTAATATGTTTTTGGGGGGCCATTCTGAGCATTGTAAGCATTTTAAATCGACTTTTTTTACTTTTACATAATAGTACAATCTTTGAAGAAAATTTTAAACTTTTGAACGTTGATCCATCGAAATCCATGCACCAAGAGGAACGTTTTTACAAGAACGCCTTTTTTTACAAAAAGAGAAATTTCAAGGAAACTGTTCAATATTTCGCAACAAAAATAACACCATTATTTCAGCCATTAAGAAGCGATATTTGTACCAAATAACAAATATGTAAGTGGCGTTAAACAAAAGTTATTAACAAATTAAAAAAAACTGATTTTCGACAGTTTTTCCCATTTTTCTCTATGTTTTGTGCCCTAAGCTCCCAGCGAGAAAATTTGGGAACGCTGCGCAGGGGAGGTTATTTGGAGCGCTGTTCAATATGCTTTCGAGGGAGCTTTACTAGAGTTTTCATAAATTTTATAAATAAAAAGTAGAAAAAAAGGAAACAGGCAATTATCTTCGTCACCATAAAATTTGCCATTAGCATTACTCAATAGCCGGACTTTCGTTCGATTCGATTTTTCAGCTTTGGAAGTTGTTTGAATTTAGTTGAGGGACTGCTTTGGTAAAGCCACTCGCGGGCATGGAAAGAAAAGGGCAATTGCAAAAGATGAACAAAATAAAAGCTTTTCGATATCGAATGATCACATATCCACAGGCGTCTATGGCATTCATACACGAGGGATCATGATTCCGGAGCAAAAGCTTTTTTGGGCAAGGGAGGCGTGCGGAGATGAAATAAGTGGAGAGTTTCGTGCTTCGGTGGAGACTTTTGTGCTCCTACTTTTGACCTGCGAACACGGGAAGCACGCACTCACACAAATAAGATATTAATACGTTGCTATGGTGTTAATAATAATAAACTTGCAAACAGTCCAAAATCAACACAACAACCCCACTATTTTCATCCATGATAATTTTACTACTTTCATTATGATAACTAATTATTGATTATAAGTAAATGAACTGATTTATATAAACAGCCATACACGAGGGAGCACGGTTCCGGAGCAAAAGCTCTTTCTAGGCAAGGGAGGCGTGCGGATATGAAATAAGTGGAGAGTTTCGTGCTTCGGTGGAGACTTTTGTGCTCCTGCTTTCGACCTGCGCACACGGAAAGCACTCATTCACACAAATAAGAATAAATACGTTGCCATGGAGTTAAAAATAATAAACTTCCAAACTGTCAACAATTAAAACTGAAAAAATATGCTACCGCTGCAGCTGCAGCTGAAATAACCAACACACTATTTTTATCCATTATTATATTAAATTAATTAATTATTAATCATAAATAATGAGCTAATTTAAATAAATACCCGACCAGAGTCAAAAAATTTGACATCTCACTAATACAAACAATCATCGCGTAGCAACACAAAAGCTGCTTCCTTTGCTAATGCTCCGTGCATTTTCAGGAAACTTGGAGCAAAGCTTTTGGTTCCAGAACCATGATCCGTCGTGTATGAATGGCCTTTGAGGAGCATAAAAACGTATGCTCCCCTGCAAGGATATGCAATATTAAAAAGTATATGGAACTGGTATGGGAACGGGAGCGCTGCAAGCTTTTTAAGGATTGCTCCAACATGGCTATTGGAGCACTCCGTTTCCCGCTGGGCTATAACTCAATAAACATCAATCGAAAGATAATTTGAACAGCTACAACTTTATAATTTGATTTTTTTCGATCCGAGATCACGCTTTTCTTTTATTCGCTAAAAAGCGTTTTTTATACTTTTTAGGTTAGGTATGCCATTCCAAATTCAAAAAAAGAAAACGCTATCTTTATTAGATTTTGTTTTCCTATATGACCATATTTTTTGTTTCCTGTTGGTAAAAATTACATGGAGTCATTTTAGATTGATTGGACTAAATGTAAGTAAATAGGTACTATCAGTGTATGTTGAGACCCACTATCGTGGACCCCCATTTTCATTTCATGGACCCCCAAATTTTTTTTTCGCTGACGTAGACCCTTTGCAGGTTGTCGTAGACCCCTGGGGGTCTATATAGACCACTTTGGGAACCACTGCTCTAAACCAAATAATAAAAAAAAAAATTTAAAAAAAAAAAACACGTGCAGCTAAAATAATTTAAAATTCAAAGTAGTGATTGTTGGCTTAAATCCTCTATTGTTTTCAATTACAATTCTGGACAATTAAAGTGAAGATTACACCATCAATCCTAATAATAAAAAGTGCAGTTCCCGTTTCCCCAGGCTGATGGAAATCTCCATGAAGTCATGGGCGAAAGCAGCACGAGGAACATAAATTTAACCTTTAAGAACAACAATATGTAATAGTAGCTGCCCTAAAAGGGACAGGAATAATGATCCTAACCCGGATAAAGGGAATATTTTAACAATTAAAAATTCTACTCCAGAATTCGAAGAGTCTTCTGCTGAGATTGCATCAGACGTAACGTCGCACAGAGACACCGTTATGGACAGTGAGATTCGTCATATAGGAAATACAGCGATGGATACAATTAATACAACTGAAGCTGATACTGGAGACGGCGTGGATGCAGCACCTGATGAGGAAGAAGGCTGGCTTACTGTTATTGGCAAAAACAAAAGAAGGAGAATAGAATCACCCGAAGCAACAATTGAATATAAAGTAAGAACATATTTACCTAGTAGTAAAAAGATTAATGTAGAAAACATAGAGATAATCAAAACAGCGAATTCTTCTAACATTTTTAACAATAATAAATTTGGACTATTAAGTAGATACAAAAACTATTACTAACAACATTCCCAATAACTAGGCTGCTCCTAGGGATGGAACGAAAAATTCCAAGGGGCAGAGCGCAGCCAACGAAAAAAATGGGAGCACTACGGGGTTTTGCCCCCCAATTGTTTTTGAAAATGTAAACAACGTTCATTTAAATAATCAAATTCTTAAAATCTTTCCCAACAGTCAACATAAGATTATAATTACCAAATCGGGTATAACTAAACTCTACTTGAAAAACCTTAATGAACATACGGTTCTATTCAAAAAATTTAAACAATTCGGAATTAAAACCCATACCTTCACCCCTAAAGAACTTAGGCCCACAACATTAATTTTGAAGGGTCTCGATTCTAGTTACACCCCTGAAGATTTACTTAATTTCTTCCGTGTATCCCACCCTGACATAAAAATTATTAATATCAAAAGATTCTCAACCCCTTTCCCGAGGAAAGCAGAAATTGCTCTTGACATGTTTATTTTTCAATTTTCGCCTGAGATTTTAACATCTGAAATTACAAAGATCAAAAATGTCTTATATCATAGAGTTAGATGGGAGAGGATTAATAGAAAAGATATGTTACAATGTAGAAACTGCCAAGCATTTGGACATTCTGCTATTAACTGTGACCACGACTATAGGTGCGTTAAATGCAACCTTAATCACTTACCCAGGGAATGTCCAAAGGAGAAACCGGCCATTCCTTACCCGATTAAAAATGAAATTCGCCCGCAGCTAGCACGCAGCTAGCATGCACTAGCCCGCACGGCGCCCGCAGCTAGCATGCACGCCTGAAGACTAGCCCGCAGCTAGCATGCAGCTGGCACGCACGAATATTATAAATCACGAGTAAAAATGAAATTCGCCCGCAGCTAGCACGCAGCTGGCATGCACTAGCCCACACGGCGCCCGCTGCTAGCATGCACGCCTGAGTGAAAATAACACTAGCCCGCAGCTAGCACGCAGCTAGCATGCACTAGCCCGCACGGCGCCCGCAGCTAGCATGCACGCCTGAAGACTAGCCCGCAGCTAGCATGCAGCTGGCACGCACGAATATTATAAATCACGAGTAAAAATGAAATTCGCCCGCAGCTAGCACGCAGCTAGCATGCACTAGCCCGCACGGCGCCCGCAGCTAGCATGCACGCCTGAAGACTAGCCCGCAGCTAGCATGCAGCTGGTACGCACGAAACTCAAATTTAAAATGAAAGAAAAAAAAATTTTTCGTAGAATAAAAATTCTACGCCTCTTAAAAAAGATGGAGAAGAGTATTATATATGTATGTAAAGTCGTCATCAGGCACATTTTGAGATTTTCGTGCGTGTGGCGGAAGAGTGGATACCTGTGGCGGGAGAGTGCATCTCTCTAGCGAACAAATTTTTAGATTTTCGTGCCAGTGGCGGGAGCGTGTATCCCTGTGGCGGGAGCGTGCGTACCTGTGGCGGGAGAGTACGTACTTTTGTGGCGTGCCTGTTTGTTCGCTATGCGTGCTAGCTGCGGGCGCGTGCGTGCTAGTAAGGAAATTAACCATGAAATTATTTTTAATCGGGTACTGCGTTAATTGCAAGGAAAATGGCCATCCAGCCAGCTATAGGGGTTGCCCTTTCTACATTAGAAAAGCTGAGCTCCTTAAGGCTAACGCTATTGCCATCGATAAAACTCGCAACAAAAATTCAAACCCTTTTGAAATGTCTAACTTCCCTAGGCCTCCTAAATCGCAAAAAGTTTTAACAAATTCACTTAACCATAAAAAATCCTACTCTGAAAGTCTTAAAGGCAACACTCTCCCCAATACTAATATGGAATTTTTTAGGAAATACGATGACTTTTTTAATTTCCCACAAAAATTTTTTGGTATCAGCTTCGCTGAACTCTTCAAAATTATGGATGATCATATACCTATTATTATGAATGCCCAAGATGAGGTTGAAAAGGGCAGCAAAATTTTCGCTTTATTCTTCTCACTTAGAGCTAGCAGAAATGACTACTGAATAGCTAAAAATTGCATCTCTAAATGTTGGATCCCTCATCTCGATTAATAGGAGATTGTACTTAGAAAAAATTCTTAAGAACCTTAACTATGATATCTTGCTTATTCAAGAAACTCATTTAAATTCTAGACACATACTCACAGCTGATGGTTATAATCTAGCCCTGTCCAAAATACAGCTTCCTTTCAGCTTTACCAACGTTGCCATGGAATTAAAAATGCGTAAACATGATAACACCTTGTGTAAAATTTTACTGCTGTCTATATATATCCCTTCCAATATTGATCAAGCGGATTTCCACAAACTACTTACTACTATTAACGAATTAGACTCTGACGGGTCTTACGAGGGAATAATCATAGGAGGTGATTTCAATGCTAAGCACCCAACATGGGCTAATTCTTCCACGAACAGAAATGGTAGAATTCTCTTTAACTGGTTGGATAATAACCCCCATATTAACAACTTCAAAATTGTCAGTCCCCACAGCCCCACGTATCCAGGCTCCCTGAGCTGCATTGATTTCTTTCTCATTTCCGATAACCTAGCCAGTACCCTTGATTTCTCAAACTGCTTTACCAGACCCTCATTTTCAGATCATTACATTGTTGATATTAGTCCCTGTCGTTTTAACTTCAAAATCGAATTAGTTCAGCCTCCGCTTTATCGATCTTTCAGAAATGCAGACTGGGAAACCATTAGGAATAATATTTCTTTAGAGATGATAGCGATCTCTCCTGTGGATCATAGAATTCTTAACAACCCGGAAATCGATCACTTAATCTCAAACTTTACTAGCAAAATAATGCAGTGGTGGACGAAGCTGTTCCTTTCGCTAGACATCCTAGGTTCATCGAAACACTACCTGCAGCGATCCAAAAACTTTACTTGACCTTAAAAAAAATGGAGAGTAACCAAAAAAAAAACTCCTAGATAGGAGACTTAACCATGACAACTCCACACGAGTGCTAGACAATAACATAAAAATGCTATCCAGAATTGTGGATTACCAAATTAAACATTTTTTAAATGAAAGATTCCAAAATAAATTAAAAAACATTAAAAAGGGTCCGGATATGTTTAAAACCGTTAATAACCTAGTTGGTAGGAAATGGTTTAACAGGATAGAGACTGTGGTGCATAACGATGCTGTTATCAATTCATCCTTAGAAATTGCTCCTCTCATTACAGTAAAATTTATACCGAAACTCTCCCCAGATACGATCGTGAAAACACTGAAGCGGTCCTAGTTTCTTATAGTTCCCTCTCTTCCGAGCTTTCTTCTTTCCAGTATATCTCAGATTCCATTACTGATCCTTCCTCCAATCATACTCTGGATGTCCCCTTTACTACACTTTTCAAACTTGAAACTATAATAAATAGCATTAACAATAAGAAATCGGCTGGAATTGACGGAATTTCCAACTACATTATAAAAAAACTTCCCGAAAAAGCAATAGCCTTATTAGTTATAATAATGAACAATTGTATTAATAACTCTTATTTCCCTAAAGCTTGGAAAATTGCGAAATTGATTCCTATTCCTAAAATCCCTTTAGCTTCTGTAGTTGAAGTGTAATAAGCGACAAAGATGTATAAATCAAAAGCATAACAAGAAAAGAAATTATCACCGGGTCACTGAATAGCTAAAAATTGCAACACGGCACATTGTCCAGCTGCAAGGTCAATGTCAATTAATTGCCACCTGGCGTTCCGGACGCGGGAGTATTGCAAGGTGACTCGCGCATTCCAAAGGAGCGTCAAGTTACCTTGGTACTCGTGCGCCTGATAATGCCGGCCAGCAGCTGACAATGTTGCTGATTCCTAATTTAAGGAATTTATATTGGAATGTTTGGAATGTGCTTTATTCTCCCATATTGGAATGTGCTCCCATTCGATACGGAGGACAAGCAGCTTTTAGAAGTGGTTAGAATTTAGTTGGGGGACTGCTTTGGTAAAGCCACTCTCGGGCTTGGAAAGAAAAAGGCAATTGCAAAAGATAAAAAAAATAAAAGCTTTTCGATACCGGATCACATAACCACAGGCGCCCATAAATATTTCTTTTTTAAAAAGCTTTTTTATAATGCTCCCTCGCAATGACATGCAATGTTAAAAAGAATATAGAACGGGTATGGCAACGGGAGCACTCTCTGCTCCTTTTGGAGCGCTCCAAGATGGCTCTTGGAGCACTCCTTTTTCCCACTGGGTGCTTAGTAGATACCGGAGCGGAGATATCAATATTTAGAAGAGAAAAGATCAACAAGAACCAATTAATTTATCCACATAACACATGCATAATACGAGGTATAACAGATAACAAAAGACAATCATTGGGAGCAACTTACACTAAACTAAGCTTCAACGACGAATTCACAGTTGAACATTTATTTCAGGTCGTAGACGACGACTTTTCCATAGGAGCAGATGCAATTTTGGGACTAGACTTCTTTACAAAATTCAAGGCTAATATCGATTACGACAATTGGATTCTTACTATGAGTACACCAAAAAAGACTGCGGAGGTACCAATTCTAAGTGGTCCTACCGATGGTTCCATGGTAGTGCCGCCTCGATGCGAAGTAATAAGAAGAATTACCGTTGAGAAAAATAATTTTAATGACATAGTCATCACAAGCCAAGAAATCCAACCAGGAATATTTGTCGCAGGAACGATAACGAATAAACAAAATCCGTTGGTCAGAATTCTGAATACAACAAACAAAACTGTAACACTACCACAAACCAGTATTCAAATCCATCCACTGACAAACTTTGAAATGATAAATACAAATGTTTCCAACTTAGATCGTACAAATCGTGTTATTTCGAAACTAGACTTGAGTCGCACTCCAGTTTACGTAAAAAACCAATTAGAAAACTTATGCCGAAACTACCAAGACATATTTGCACTAGAAGACGAACCAATTTATATTGGAATGTTTGGAATGTGCTTTATTGATGCATATTTGTGGTTTGTTATTTCCCATCAATAAGAATCTATGTAAGTAGAAATAGTATATAAATAATTCCGATTTAATTAATAAAGACAGTCTACAGAGAACCACCGGTGTTTTACTTTAAAACATTCATTTTGCGCTGAACTTGAGATAGCTGCTTTCGAGCACACTCAAGAGGAGTTAAAGCCATCCCTTGGCTGCTCCAAATAGTATTGAAAAGATAATAATATCACAGAAGACTTCAGACCAATAGCATCATTGTCTAACCTAAGGAAAATATTGGAAAGGGTTTTAGCTTCGGAATTTGATAAACTCTGTTCAAATAGGAATATAATTGCTAACGAGCAGTTTGGTTTCAAGGCTGAGCATTCCACGGAGCATGCCCTGGCAGTACTTCATAATCAAATATTGAAGGGATTAAGACAGAAGGAGGTCACCTCACTGTGCTCCCTCGACATAAGCAGAGCCTTCGACTCGGTGTGGCACAAGGAACTAATCATTTGTTGGGTTGGTAACACCCGGACGTCAACGAAGGGGCTGTGTGGAGAGTGCGAGCTTTCATAATCGATGTGTCATCAAGTAGTTTTAAGTCATTAATATTTTGTACATCAGTGAAATAAAAGTTGAATTGCTTAACCAAAAAAAAGTTGTGTTGTAATTTACAGAACAGTTAAGATTACAACATAAGTGGCGACGAGGATTTGGAAAATTAAGAAAAATTGCGATTATGATCAATATCAACAATATACGTGAGTAATTTATTCATTTTCAAAGCAGCATAACCTGAAACATGGACGGGGAATTGTCAGCCATCTTACGCCAATTGTAACAACAGCAAAATCTGCAAGCACAACAGCAAGAACAAAATATGAATATCCTAAAAGAATTGCGCGAAGCAATAAAAGACAACAGAAATCCAGTACAAAATCAAGGCATTGAATTTACATTAGAATCATTAGCAACGAGCATGTCCGAATTTTTTTACGATGGAGAAAACAATTGCACGTTTGATGCATGGTACGCTCGTTATGAAGATTTCTTTAAAATCGCTTTTAAGAAAATTAGGTACATCGGAACATGACAAGTATGTACATTATATTTTGCCCAAAAAGGCTAATGAATTCTCATTTGAAGAAAATGTAGAGCGACTAACAAAACTTTTCGGCAAACATAAATCTCTATTCAATGCACGCTACCAATGTTTGCTCACAGAAAAAAGTGATGATAGTGACTTTGTTACATACACAGCAAATGTAAACAAACGATGTGAAGATTTCAAGCTGAACCAGATCACAGCAGAGCAATTTAAATGTTTGATATTCATAATCGGAATGAAATCAACAAAGGACATTGATATCAGAACAAAATTACTATCGAAAATGGATTCTGATAAAAATATTACACTGGAAACATTGTCAAACGAGTGTATACGGTTGCTAAATCTTAAATCAGATACAGTCATGGTTGAAAATCCAAAACTAGAAATAAACAAGGTATCATCGCAGCGTAATAAATTCAAAAGCAATTACACAAGAGATCATAAATCAATTAACAACACCAATAAGCCCAAAACACCTTGCTGGTCGTGTGGTGCGATGCACTTTAAGGATAATTGTGGTTATAAAAGCAATAAATGCAAAATGTGTCATATTGTTGGACATAAAGAAGGCTACTGCAATACTCCAGCATTAATGAAGGATAGATCTAATAAAAATTTAAATAATACTGTTAACAATAACAAATATATTAAAAACAAGAGTTATAGTACGCATGTCAGTAACAACAACAGTGGCAACAAGCATCAGAAACAAGTCTCAGCAGTATTTGTCAACAAGATTGATGTCCATAAGAGAAGGAAATTTATTACTGTAACAATTAATGGTGTAGAAGCTAAGTTACTATTTGATCCTGCTGCTGATCTAACAATTATTTCTCCTAGCATTTATGATAAAATGGGAAATGTCAAAACAAGACCTGGTCCAACAGAAGCAAAAGGGGCAACAGGGGACAAACTAAAATTCTTATGTGAATTTGACGCTACATTTAAATTTCAAGATCAAACACATAGGGAAACATGTGCAGTATCGACAACAGAGGGATTAAATATATTTGGAAACGATCTCATAGAAACATTCAAATTGTGGGACACACCTATAAGCCAAATCTGCAATGAAATTAGTCTGACTACTACAAAGACGCACGAAAATTACTGCGAAATTATAAAAGAAAAGTTTTACAATATTATAGCTGAACCTTTAGGCTGTTATAAACATGGTAACGTGAAATTGCAATTGAAAAAAAATGCTATACCAGTTTTCAAAGCAAGCAGACCAGTTGCATACGCTATGAGGGAAACAGTTGAACAAGAACTGGAGAGGTTAGTTAATAATGGCGTTATAACCCCAGTAACGTACTCCCAATGGGCTGCGCTCATTTTCGTAGTGAGAAAAGCAAATGGAAGGATAAGAATTTGTGGTGATTATTCCACGGGGTTAAAATTCAAAGTATCGACGTTCACACGGAAGGGATTTATTAGAAAAATTAAAACACTTCCTTTTAAAACTTATTAATTTTTATTAATTAACTTTAAGTTTTATTAAAATAACTATAAAGATAACTACGTACGTAACCCTTGAACACGAAAAGTAGACTGAGCTTCAAAATAATAATGAATTACTTAGGGCGCAAACATTTTACAGTCACGTTGCAATGCAACGTGCTGGGAAGACCTCCGAAGAGATCACTTCCAAGTATTTAAAAAGTGTAACTTAATATGTCGCGACAATGGAGATGCAAGTGTAAGTCGAAATTGTTAACGCGAGCAAAATGAAGTGCAATGATAAGATTAAAAGGGTTTTTCTTGGAAGGTATAAAGATATTATTAACGGGCGCAACATAGTTGCGCGCGTTAATAAGAATTTTCTTTAAAATATGTTATGACTAGGGCTTGTTTCAGCCGATTCTATAACTCCCTCACCGTTTGACGGAGGTTCCGACGTAGTTATCTTAATGGCGGTCTTTTTCTTACAACAAAATTTAAAAGTATATATTGTTACAACAATAAGTAAAAAAATTATTATGGTTTTTATTGGATAATTAATGAATTTTTAAATTTTATTCATATATTGTATTTCTTTTATATTTTTTCTATTATTTTCAATATTTTCTAGATGCAATTTATCAAAAATTAGTTCAAAATTATTTGCTTTTTCTTTAATAAAAACATTATTATTCGGCAAAATTATATTTTCTTTGACTTCGATTTCGAAATTTTTATAAGTTATATTATTAATAATTATTTGGCATTTTTCAAACTTTATTAGGTTGGTACCTTCAATAATCGTTTCAAAATCATTACAATTATGGTTAATTTTAGTTTTCTTTAAATTTTTGGTTATTACAAGACCGCTTCTAATTTCTGTTACTACGGGTATTTTGAATATTTTAAAATTACAATAAGCTTCTTTATGCTTAAATATATTTAAGATACATTGATCGTTAATTTCTTTCAAATTTTTCTTTAAATTTTGAGATACATTAGAACTATATATTAGTTTTTCTTCATCAATCAAAATTTCTTTTTCTTCTACATCCAAAGTTTTATTTTGTTTGTTAGGCAAAGGTTCTATTAAAATCTTTGTTAGTGTTTTGGATTCGAACGTGGGTGTCATTATTATAATAATAATTTCTTTTCCGAAAGTGGCTATATTAATTTTGATGTTTGCCAAAACGTCCATATCGGATATCATTGCAAATTCGTCGGCTGTCAATATATTTTTGGACAAGATTCCTAATCTAAGTACTAAGTAATATAGTCTGTTCTATGTCGTCGATGTGGTTTCTGAGTAAGGTAATGTCATAGTTGATTTGATAAAGATACTGCATGTAAGTCATTTGGTCTTCAATTAGTTCGACTCTGTTTTCTAAGTTGCTTGTTTTATTATCTATGAAATGTTTAATTTGAAGTTGTTGGCTTATAATGTGATTGGTTATGTTTTGAGTTTGTTCAATTAAAACAGAATTAATTTTTACTTGCTTATTATTTTCTGCAATTAGCATTTTGTTGTTTTCCGTAAGGGCATTCAGCTTTTTGTTTATTTCAGCTTCGTCGTTGCTGTCCATTACACCTGTTAGAAGCTTTAAAAGATTTCCTGCACCGTTGATCAGTCCTCGTTTTTTTCTATTATGTGAATGGGGTAGAATGTTGTTGATTTTTGATTTTAGTGCTCTATAGTTGTGAAGAACTGTGTTCAATATTGGTCCTGTTAGGGTGTGTTTGGTTAATGGTGATTGTAAACTGTTCCATAAAACTTCCGTTGTTTCTTGGTACTTTGTAATATTAATGACATGAATGATTTTTAAATAAGATGTTATAAGTTTAACATTTCCTAATTTTATATTTATGTAACCATTGTCATTGTTATTAAGGTCTTGTATATCCATCAGTTGGGCTATGGAGGTTGTTGAAAGGGTAGAGATGATTATGAGAGTTATTATGCAGTATTGGTGCATTGTGGATTTGGTCCTAAAAAAAAAGAAAGGGAAGGGTGAGTGAAAATTTAAGAAGTCTGCTGTGTGTCGTTTTGACTGCTTTGAGGTGGTGGGTCTGAAATAAGGTTTTTCATTTTGGATTTGTTTTTATTTAAATTATCGTTTGTTTTTAATTTACATCTAATATTTGATGAGTTTTGAAACTTCCTCTTCTTTCTGACATGGGTTTTGTAGTATTTATGGCCAGTTTCCTTGTCTACTACATGGTCATTATCGAGTAATTCGGCATTAATTTTACGGAATTTCGAGTGGTTTTTCCCGCCTCTAATTTCTTTTATATAGTTAGGGCCAGGTTCTAGTTGTGAATCATTTCTATTTTGATTTATTTTATTAATTACTCCAGTTTTCTTTTCTAAAATTTTATCGTAGATTTTTTCGTATTCGTCTTCTTTAACTTTGCCTTGAATGAAATCGAGAGGTTTCTTATGGGTCGAAGAATGTATTGTGTTATTATAATAGCCGTTAATTAGAATGAGCTGCTCTTCAATGGGTAAGGTTTTCTTAGTATATTTTAGTAATCTTAAATGCTCATTAATTGTGTTGTGGAGCCGTTCTATATCGGCGTTACTATTATGATTTTAATTGGATGTATAGTGGGTTTGAATGTTTTTCTCGTCTAAGAATTTTTTCATTAAATTTGATTTCATTCCCAGTTCGTTGTCGGTTATTATTTTTTCAATAGGGCCATACGTACTAATATATTTCATAACGGCTTTTCTAAATTCTGATCCGCTTCGGTTTTCGATTTTAGTGAATAATGCAACTTTACTAAATTTGTCAATCATGGTTACAAATAAGGTTTTATTTATGGAATAAAATACGTCCATATGGAGGATTTGATTCGGTTTATTAGGTGTTTCGGATAACCGTAATGGTATTTTTAAGGGTTTTCTATCATATTTTTCTAATATGCAGATTTCGCAATTATTAATAAATTCTGTTATTTTGTGTTTCAAATTTGGGTAATAGAATTCACTTTTGAATTCCTCATAAATTTCATTAATACCGCGTTGATTGTTTTCTAAATGTTTTGATTGGATAAGGTTTTCTAACTCTTTATCGTCGGTAATATTTTTAAGTAGGGTTGTACATCTTATGATTTTACAATCGGACATATATTTTGCATAAACGTTGTTAAGTTTTTCAAATATTCCGTCAGATGTAAAGATAGCGTTAGTCAATTTTGGACTAAAGTGATTTTTAATTATTAATATTAAAGTAGGTTCATCAGCAACCTTTAAAGAGATTGTTTTGCAAATATTCTTGAAGATTTTTTGTGTATTTATATTTAAAGAGCCGGATTTAATTTGTTTGATGATAATTTGGTTTTTATATAAATTTAGAGGGGTAACTGTAGTTACAATGGAGTGTTTTTCGCTTTTATCTGTATTTGAAACACCTTGGGGATTTTCAATAACTTCGTTTAAGTTTACATCGATCCTGCTAAGAAAATCGGCCACTCTGTTTTCTTGACCTTGTTTGTAAAATATTTCATAATCATATTCTTGGATTTGAAGACGCCAACGCATTAGTTTACTATTTGGTTCTTTAAGATTATTGAGCCACACGAGAGGCTTGTGATCGGTGATGAGATTGATTTTTCTTCCAAAAACGTATGGTCGGAACTGTTTCAGGCACCAAACTAGGCTGAGAAGCTCCTTTTCGATCGTCGAATAGTTGATCTCGTGCTCATTTAGGGTGCGCGACACGTACGAAATAGGTTTATCTTCTTGCGATAATACGCCGCCGATGGCATATTGACTTGCATCAGTAGTTATTTGAAATGTTTTTTCAAAGTCGGGGTATATTAATATTGGGGCAGATATTAATTTGCTTTTCAAAGTATTGAAACTGTTTATGTAATTTTTATTATTTGGATCAAGTTTTGCACCTTGTTTTAAAAATATTGTCATGGGTTTGGCTATTTCTGCGAAGTTTTGAATAAATTTCCTATAGTAACCGGCTATGCCGAGAAAACTTTTTATTTGCGTGGGTGTTTGGGGAATTTTATAGTTTTTAATAACTTCAATTTTCCTTTGGTTGGGCAGAATTCCATGTTCATTGACTACATGTCCGAGAAACTCTACTTCTTTTCTCAGGAAGTGGCATTTGTCTAGTTGGATTTGAAGTTGTGCTTGCTTTAATTTCGAAAATATCTTTGTCAAATTTTTAATGTGCTCTATAAGGCCATTAGAGAACACTACTATGTCGTCCATATATGGAATGCATTCTTTACCTATGTTTTCTCTTAAAATGTTATCCATGAGTCGTTGGAAAGTACTTGGCGCATTTTTTAAGCCAAAGGGCATGCGGCAAAATTCATAGTGCCCATTGTCTACCGAAAAAGCTGTTTTCTCTATGTCAGGAGCGTCCATTTCTATTTGATGGAACCCGGACTTTAAATCGAGAACTGAGAAATAAGTGCTCTTTCCTAACTTATCCAATATTTCTTCGATATTGGGTATTGGGTAGGAATCGCCTATAGTTTTTTCGTTTAGTTTTCTGTAGTCGATTACTAGCCTGTATTTGCGTTCTCCTGACGCTTCGAGTTTTTTTGGGACGACCCAAACAGGGCTATTGTAAGGACTTGAGCTGGGACGGATAATTCCATTTTGAAGCATTTCTTCAATTTGCTTTTGAATTTCTAATTTATGGATGTATGGATACCTGTATATTTTGGTTTTTATTGGGATGTTATCTGTGGTATTGATCTTATGTTTGATCTGATTTGTAAACGAGAGAGGTTTTTGTTGGCAAAATATTTCATTGTATTCATATATGAGGTTGGTTAGTTGTGCCTTCTCTTCTTCATTCAAATGTTCAGTGTTAATTTTTTGGAAAAACTGTTCATTTGAGACGTTGTTTTCAGAATATTGCTCATTAGATTCGAAATTATTGAATTCTAGAATTTCATCAATTTCGACTGAAGGAAAATTTTCGTCAAAGTTGAAAATTTTTGGTTGGTCACTTGTGTTAAGAATTTTTGCTCTGGCTTTGAAGTTATGTACTTCATAAACACCTTCCAGAATTCTAACAACAGGACTTAATTCTATTTGATTTATTATTACGTCTCCGTTATATTCTTTAACAGGGATTGTGTAAAAATATTCTCCAGGGTCTATTTGGTAAATAGTGTTTTCTGGTTGATGGTTAAAATATAATTTCATTTTAATGTCATTTACAGTGAGCATTTTGGTTTTATAATCAATAATGGCATCGCATTTTATCAAAATGTCATTACCAATAAGGCCATGGTAAGTTTCATGAAAGTCGTAGATATAAAATTCGAATTTTTCTGTTGAATTCATTTTGAATTCTTCGAAAGCAGGTACAGATACGACATCGCTAACAACTGTATCCTTTTTTAAGGATCTCAAAATTTTTGGTTTTATGAATTGGATTTTTGAAACTTCTTTAAATATATTTGGTAGAACTAGTGAATTTGTAGAGCCACTGTCTACCAAAAATTTATAATTTTGGATTTTTATGTAGGGGAGTTGGTTGGGCCCTTTTCCCGAAAATTTCCCACTTCAATTACTTGTAGGCTATTAGTGTCCATTGGTTCTACTGAGTTATTATTATTGTTTTGAGGGTTTAAAGGTTTGGCAAAATTTCTACTTTGGTTTTGTTGCCAATTATTGTGAGAAAATTGTTGATTGTTGAAATTATTATTATTCGAAGAAAAATTTCGGTTCGCGAAAGTTGTAGGATTATTATTATTATTTCGATTTTGGCTGCCATTGGCATACATCGGATTGTGATTTGTATTATAAAAACTGCTACTAGCGAAATTACTGTTATTAAGTGAATTCCTTGGGTAGTTTCTGTTATTGTTATTGCGATACAGATATTGAGGGTTCGTAGTTGGGTAGTTATTACTGTTGCGAAACGAATTTTGAAAGTTACTATTGGAATTTGAATGATTTTGATAATTATTATTGCTTCGGTTATTATTTCTACGATTGTAGCTATGAAAATTATTATTAGAATGATTACTTCTATTGTTATTGGGACTGTTGAGTCCTGCGGTGCAAACTTCAAAACAAAATTATGCCCTGAAAGAAAATAAAAAAAAGAGACACAACGAAAAACTCATAAACATAAATTACCTTCCGCATAATCCTCTTTTCCTGGAACACCCTGTGAAGAAGATCCACCAAAACATCCTACAAATAAATAATATTAATTACATTACAAAACATAAATAAAACATCCTACCCATTTCCTCCAATTTCCACGAGAACTGTCAGAATGAAATAGATCATGTACCTACATAACCAGAAAGGTTGTAATACACATAACCAAATAAGAAAGATATTATGTATATAGAGAAGGGGCACGCATACAAGCAAGAATCCATTTGGCTTCAATCTGCCCCACCAAAAATTGCCCATTTCCATTGTAACCACTGAAATAAATATCGCGGTAGTTGATCCATGACACTCAGATCACTTTTGGTCTTTCCAGGAGAACTGAGCCTGAGAAAAGAGTGGTTTCAATCAAGTCAGGAGAATTGAGCCTGATAAGTTCAAAATCATTTTAACCCAAACCCAATCCAAGTTGAGCGGAGTACTGTACCGCCAACTTCCTAAGCTGTAGTATTGAGACAGCATCCCAATACTACTTCTCATACGAATCAACTCTGAAGATTATTCAAAGTCCAACCCCGACCCAAGTTGAGCGGAGTGTTGTACCGCCAACCTCCCAAGCTGTAATACTGAGACAGCATCCCAAATCTATTCTGCTAATCAAAGTTAAATTTTAGCCACATATCAGAAGCAACGAGGAAACGCAGCTATAGCAACAACGAGTAAACGCAGCTACAGCATCACAGAATTAAACGCAGCTACGATCAACGGCATCAAAGGCTTAAACACAACCACTATCAGCAACATCAAAGAAACAAACGCAGCCATCATCAGTGACGCACTAATTCTGGCAATATCCACGAAGTAACTTGTATGTAATTCAGAGGAGTATTGTAGTTAAATTGAAAGTAAAAATTGAAGTTAATAATAAAGTTAGATAAATAAAATTAATGTTAAATATTGTAATTAGAATTAAAGTAAGAATTTGAAATAAATAAAACTGAATTATTTTAGAAGTGAATTTATAATTTAAACCAAGGTGATCACGGCACATTTTGGTCCTTCGAGCCGGATCCCGAAAGGAAAGTGGAAACTTAGCCTGATCACGCTACCTTAAAAGAGAAAATCCGAGGAACCAGTCACCTGCAAAATGGAAGAAGCAATAAAGTTACAATTCGCACGAAAGGAGATGTTGGAGAAATTCATCATCAATTATAAGAAGGATGGAGCCGATAGACGAACATATTATAAAAAACGACTACATGATTTTCAGGCGTTATTCCAGAAAATACAAGAAACCCATACAGAAATTCTTGTAGCCAAGAATGACGAGCCTGTGGATTCCGAACGATTAAAAAACAACTATTTCCAGCAAGAGGTATATGAAGGAATGGAGGAATTCTTTTACAAACATTATGCAGCAATCGAATCTAGATATGAAACAGAATATCCAATAGCAGAGGAAGGCAGCCAATCTCCCAACTCAGAAAAGGAACGTGTCATAACCATGCCATCAAAGGACCATCTGATCAAACTACCACGAATTTCATTAGAAAAATTCTCCGGGGACTATCGGAAGTGGACAACCTTTCATGATCTGTTCACCAGCCTAATTCATCAAAACTATAGCCTATCAAACGCCCAAAAGTTGCAATATCTAAAGCTACATTTAAGTGGAGAAGCTGAAGGTCTCTTGCGATAAGTACAAATCACGAATGACAATTATGCACCTGCCTGGAAACTTCTAAAAGAGAGATACGACAATAAAAGAATACTCATCAATGCCCAGCTGAAACTTTTATTTAACCAACCGAAGTTGTCCACCGAGTCTTCACAAGGAATCAAAAGTCTAATGGATGTAACCACCGAAGGCCTACAAGCGTTATACAATCTAGGCGTACCAGTGCAGACTTGGGACGCAGTGATAATTTTCATGGTCGTACAAAAATTACCACCCGAAACGCATCAACTGTGGGAACAAAGCATTAACACTAGTACCGAGATACCAACATGGAGTACCACCCGCGAATTCATGGAAGGACGATTCAGAACCTTAGAGGCCGTCGGAAACCGAGGATCAGCAACAGACAAAACTTACCGAAACCTGAGCAACCCTAATGCTAATACTTCAAGAGACGAAAAATCAAGTAAACCAAATCAAGATTTTGACCAAGTGGAGCAGCCCGACACCCTAACCAAGTTGGGATCTTTTGTGGTAAGCAAAACTCAAAACAATCATGTTCTTTTGGCCACAGCTTTAGTGAGAGTTGTCTCACAAAATGGAAGAGAACAAATCGTTCGCGCTCTGATCGACCAAGGATCCCAAGCATCATTTGTAACAGAGAGAATTATGCAAGATTTACAATTAAAGGGACAACATATTAACGTTCATCTTCATGGGGTAGGCGATGAACACATAGGCAAACCAAGGATAAAAACCAAGTTTTTCATCAAACCATTGAGAACCAACGATGTCAGTATCAAAGTAACTGGACTAGTGCTTCGAAAAGTGGCAGAGCCCATGCCAATGCAACCGGTTAAACGACAGGATTGGATACACCTAAACAATCTGGAATTAGCAGACCCAGAATATCATCGACCAGGGAGGATTGATCTATTATTAGGTGCAGAGATATACAGCAAGATCATAATGGAGGGTCTCATAAAAGGCCCAGATGAAAGCTCCATAGCCCAAAAAACCTCATTAGGTTGGATAATCTCAGGTGAAATCAAGAACCAACCCTACAATTCAACCCGCATACAAAACTTCCACATAAGCACAGATCTCGATGATCAACTAAAACGATTCTGGACGTTTTAGGAGTTAGCTTCCTAATAGCTTACACTTCGTCTTCACTTTAGGAGTTAGCTTCCTAATAGCTCACACTTCTTATTTTAATAATAAATGTTCGTTTTGTGTTTGAAATTTTAACATTTATTATCACAGTCTTTATATACATATATTTTATATTTATATTAACACTTTTGTTTTATACATATATTCAATTACGGATATGCTGGTTATTTATTTTATATAACTTTAAATTAAATTTAAAACCCGATATATTTATTTCTTAAGAACTTGTTGACAACTCTTAGATTTTTTATTTTGAACGTCAAAAGTTTTTAATTTATTTTTTTCTTACTTAGCCTCGGTCGACTGCGTTTTTTGTAACAAGTCTCCTTGACTAAGTACGACCGGAAGTAGTAGGACGATGTCCCTACATACTCCCCACCCAGCGTAGCGTTACATGAAGTGTACCGAGCGAATTGATGCTGCTTCAACGCCTCGGTCACACTCAAAAGCAGGTTTTAGTCGATCGATAGTTATCGACTTATTTGTGTCATTTATGTTGACGACGAAATGTTTACGTAATCTTTTGATTACTTTGAATGGCCCTTCGTATGGTGTTTCAAAAGGCCGTCGGACGCGATCGGTACGTATGAAAACATACTCCGCGTTCTCTAAGGCGTTCGGCACGTACACATCATTTTGAACTGACTGTCGGGGCTGTGTCGCCGACAGACCTTTCATGTGTGTGCGAAGACGTGTTAGAAATTCTGAGTGCTCTATCGGGTTCTCATCCGTTGGGATGGAAATTGAATTGGGGAGCTTCAGATTCTGTCCATAGACAAGTTCTGTTGGTGAGCATTGTAAATCGGTTTTAATTGCCGAGCGAATACCTAATAAAACAAAGGGCAAATCTTCACTCCAATGAGTAGTGTTGTCCCTTGCCATTAAGGCCGCTTTTAATTGTCTATGGAATCGCTCTACCATCCCATTTGCTTGTGGATGGTATGCGGTGGTTCGTATCCTATGCGTACCTAGAAGTCTTATGACTTCATTGAATAGTTTCGATTCAAATTGCGACCCTTGATCCGTTGTAATTTCAAGTGGTGCGCCGAATCTACGGACATACTCGGTGACAAAATGTTTGGCCACCGTAGTAGCAGAGATGTCTCGCATTGGATATGCCTCCGGCCATCTCGTAAATCGGTCTACGATTGTTAGCATATATGAATATCCTCGAAATGGGGGCAATGGTCCAACAATGTCCATGTGGATATGTTCAAATCTATTGTTTGGTATGTTAAAAGTTTCATGTGGAGATTTGGTGTGTCTCGAAACTTTAGATTTTTGGCAGCCTATACCAGTTGTTACAGTCTTTATTGATCGCTGGCCAAAAATATTTTTTAGTAATAGCTTGCCTTGTGGCACGTATGCCTGGATGCGACAAGCTATGTTCAGCATTGAATGATAATTTTCTTAATGATGAAGGTATGTAGGGGCGTAATGTACCCGTGCTAATCTCACACCAAACTTCATGAGTTGTGAAAGGAATTGGTGTGAGTATTAGTTTTACCTTCGAGCTACTACTGGGATGCTCTTGGAGTCGTTGTAACTCTTTGTCACCTTCTTGTGCCTTCGCCAGATGTGGCAAATCGAAGGTGATTGTGTCAACGTTGTCGGCCGCTAATGAGCGAGATAAATAATCTGCGACAACGTTTTGTTTCCCAGAGACATGTCTGATGTCTGTTGTGAACTGGGAAATTAGGCTCAGGTGTCTTGTTTGGCGGGGAGATCTTTCGGTTTTTGTGTGAAGAGCGTGTATTAAAGGCTTGTGGTCAGTGTAGACCACAAAATTTCTTCCTTCAACAAACTACCGAAAATGTTTTATTGCTGCAAAGATTGCAAGTAGTTCGCGATCAAATGCAGAATAATTTCGTTCAGCAGATGATAGCTTCTTAGAAAAGAAAGCTAATGGTTGCCATCTGTGACCGTTAAATTGTTCCAGCACAGCTCCGATAGCAAAATCGGAAGCGTCAGTTGTGACGCTATATTTAGCATCCTCTAGTGGGTGTATCAGCATCACTGCTGCAGCCATTGCGGCTTTTACGTCGAGGAATGCTTGTTGGCATTCTGCGGGCCAAGGAAGTTGTTCCTTATTTTTAGTTGTTGATGGACAATTGAGGAGTTCCCTCAAGTGTTCATTAATCGGTACTAGCAGTTGTGCTAGTTTAGGAATAAATCGGTGATAAAAGTATTTAATAGGTACCAATGCGTAAAATATAACAAAAAAATTTCCTCCTTTATCCCTGTACTCTCAGGTGTTCCTCAAGGCTCTGTTCTTGGGCCACTGTTGTTCTGTCTATATGTTAATGATTTACCTAATTGTCTATCCTTTGCTCGTCACCATAGCTATGCGGATGACCTCCAATTATATAATTTCTGTTTCGGCGCGAGACGCCGAAAATAATAAAATTTTTAAATATTATTTTCAAATCTCTAAAAATGCTGTAAAAGGATAGGTCTCTGATAAAAAACGCAGGAGTGGTTTAAAATTCAAATATAATTTCTCCTAAATATTATAAAAGCTAATTAAATCTATTTAAATTCTTATTTTAACTGAATACTTTAACCAAAAAATGCAAATTGATTTGACTGAAGGTCAATTTAAAATTATCTTATAACAAATCCGGATAATTCCTGGATATCTGTAATTAAATAATAATTATTATTTGTCCAAAGATTTATTAAACTATCAAAGCTCAGAGAAATTCCCTTGTGATCATGGAAAAATTCCTCTTTTTAATTACGTCGGATTATACCAGACGTGGCTGCCAACACTTAATAATTGCAACGGTTGTTTTTTCACCGCAAATAGCGCCGTATAAGATTTGCTTCTTGCAATTTTTAATGGTAGCTCATTGAGCTTAAAATTGGCCACTATTGCTTAAAATAATTAATGTCAACCTTGCTTTTATGGCGCCTTAAATTCAAGGAAAACTTTCTGAAAGCTTTGACTAATTGTTCCACTCAAAGGTGAATTTCGAATCACCCGTGTTTGGAACCGTGAATATAAATCTCTTTCACCAATACATAAAAAAAACAGCCTTTATATCTTGGCGAGGTGTGCTTTAAACATCCAATTTTGGAATAATTCCTCTAGGAGTGTTCAAGGTATATCCACACCTTTGAAAACTCCTAATTAAATTTATTCAATGAAAGTAATCAAACCTATAAATATTATACTGGAAATTTCAAGGTAAAAATACTCTTGAAATCTCCCCATAACATTTGTTGGGAAATTTCCTAGATTCCTTTCCCACGATGTTTCCACCACCGGTAACCACAAGAATTATTCACTAAGCTAACCCCCGAACCGACGGTGAAACCTGTCGGTTATCTAAGTCCCTAATTTGGCGACTAATGCCAGCCAAAGTATTAATTATGACGGTAAATACCTGTCAGACCCTGAAAATAAAGGACGGTCTTTGCCTGTCTTTGTTAAATATGATTATTAAAATTTAAAAAAAATGTTTTCCTGGTCTTCTTCCTTGACGGTCAATGCCTGTCTGGTTTTCGTTTCGCGAGCTGAATCAAACTGGACGGAATGTGAAACTTAAAAAGCCAAGTTCGTGCTGCTGCTGTGAATTTTATAGATCAGACGCATCCGATCGAAAGCTTAATGCTGGGGGGGAGAAAGCTGTTATACACGTTTAAAGTCGTATAACTTTTGAGTTTAGACCAAATTGTTTTATTCTGATCTCACCCCAGCTTTAAGCTTTTGAGCTTTCTGTTGAAAATTGACATTTCTACATGTCGTAATAAAATTGGGTAAGTAGAATTTAGTTTTGAATATTTTTATATACTTTTTAACGTTTATTTTATTTATTTTATTTTATTTATTTAATTTGAGATATTGAGCCCTACTCTTTTTGGTTGAAGGCACTTAGCTCAGGTGCCTTCCAGGTAAAGATTTATTGTATTTGTTGATCAATTTTTAACCATTTTCTATTTCCAGATACTTTCGTTTTTTTTAATTAGTAGTTAGTTTAAATTTTATTTAGATGTAGGTTTATTTTAAGTTTTATTAGTTTAATTTAGTTTTAGAAATGTATTATTTTATAGGATTAATATATGCCAAGTTATTTTATTAGTGATTTTTCTGTTTGTTTACGTTTACTTGTTTGTATTGTATTGTGTTGTGTTTTAGGTTTTGGTCGAAGATGCCTGTTACGCGCTGCTGCGCCGTAACAATTTCTGTACTCCTAAAGATATCCATCGCCTTATTGAGGCCTTAAATAACGATCTGATATCCTTGTCCCTATGGTGTGAAAATAACTTCTTGAAGTTAAATCCTAAAAAATCATCTGTACTAATTCTTAGCAGACGTCTTCTTGATACATCCAGCATCCCCCCGTTAAAGCTTAACAATGTTCCGCTGAAAATGGTCTCGTCTTCTAAGAATCTTGGAGTATTGGTTAACTCTACTTTGTCCTGTTGTGATCATGTGTCGCTTACTTTGAAAAAAATCTATACTTGTTTACGTCGCCTACGTCTCTATGGTAGCTTATTATCCCGTGATACTCGTCTTGCGCTAGTAAAATCCCTTATACTTCCTCATTTTCTATATGGTTCCACTGTTTATATATGCCTTGACTCCACATGTAAACATAGATTGAATGTTGCCTTCAATGATTGTTTAAGGTTCATTTTTGGCCTTAATCGATTTGCACATGTTTCTGGTCTTCGTCCATCCTTGCTACCTTGTAACCTCCTTACATATCGTGACGTTCATGGCCTATGCTTATTGCATAAAATCGTTAATTCCTCTGCCCCCTCATATCTTACTGATAGTCTTGTTCCTCTTCGTACTCGTCGTTCTATGCAATTTCGTATTCCTAGACACTGTTCCCTGTTGGGTAGTTGTTCCTTCTTTGTACATACTGTTAGACTGTGGAATAGCCTCCCATTCCATCTGCAAAGTATCAGCTCCCTCGGCGCTTTCAGGAGCAGAGTGATCGCATACCTTGGAACACGGAACGCATAAAATTGTATATATCGCTTGCTTGCTGCTCATCATCAGCTTTCATCTTCTCGGCTTCGGATTCATTTTACCGGCTAAGAATTAGTTAATAACTAAATTGAATTAAATTAATTTCTATTCTAGTTTATTGTATTCTATTCTATTCTATTTTCATTTTCATTTTCTTTATCTTTTATTTATTTCTTCAATTTGAAAACTAATTTGAATTTTAATTTTAAGTTTAATTTTAATTTTGTCATTAATTCTAATTTTAATAATTTTTATAATATTTTCCGGTGTTACAGTACTAAATAAGATGTAAATCTTGTGTACTTTTTTCTTTCATTAATAAATAAAAAATAAAATAAAATAAAATAAAAAAAGTTCACTATTCCTACAAATTTTTGTATATGTTTGACTGTTGTTGGAGTTGTGAGGTCACTAATTGCCTGGACTCGTTCGGGTGATGGAAGGATTCCATCCTTGCCGATACTATGTCCCAAAAAGTTGATCTCACTGACCCCAAAAACGCATTTTGATAATTTTATTGTTAAACCAAAATTATCAAGGCGTTTAAACAGTAATTCGAGGTGAGTGAGATGCTCATCCTCGGATTTACTAGCGATAAGTATATCGTCTAGATAGACATAAACGAAGTCTAAGCCTCTTGTGACTTCGTTCATAAATCTTTGAAATGACTGGGCGGCATTTCTTAACCCAAATGGCATGCGAGTAAACTCAAAAAGACCAAAAGGTGTTATTATGGCAGTCTTATGCACGTCTTCTTGTGCAATGGGGATGTTATGATACGCACGTACCAAATCCACCTTCGAAAAAATCGTACATTCGTGAAGGTTCACAGAAAAATTGTGAATGTGCGGGATTGGATATCTATCCGGCACTGTGACTGCATTAAGGCGACGGTAGTCGCCGCATGGCCTCCAATCATTTGTATCCCGTTTAGGGACCAGATGAAGTGGAGATGCTGCGGGAGACGACGATGGTCGACAAATCCCTAGTTGAACCATATGTTCAAACTCCAATTTCGCCACCTTGAGCTTCTCAGGATGAAGTCTACGAGCGGTAACGAAAGGTAATTGCCCATTAGTAACAATGTGGTGTTGCACATTGTGTTTAACCGGTAGGTTAAAATTTGGTGGTTGTGTTAATGAAGCGTCCTTCATTAACAATACTTTATATTTGCCAAGATGTTGGCATTCAAAGCTCTCGAGTATATACTCACTAGTAGTACAGACATCAGTCCGCAGACTGGTCTGTGAGTCTACTAATTCTCGATGTTTAAAATCGAGAATGAGTTCGAACTTTGTGAGAAAGTCCGCACCGAGTATAGCTTTGTTGGTGTTGGCTATGATGAAGCTGTGGATGAACCGTCGGCGAAGACCTAGGTTCAGTTCCAGCAACTTCGCGCCAAAAGTTTGGATCGTGGATCCATTTGCGGCCCGCAGAAGCAAATTAGGGCATGTTATTTGTACCCTAAACGTGTGCTTCGGAACTAAAGATATGTCCGCGCCAGAATCGATTAAAAAATCGAGCTGGTTGTGCTGGTGTTATGATATGCGCATCCGGCGGTATCATAAATAAACATCCTGTTTTTCACCCATTGTTACAGTTAAAAACAGTTTAATAATAAAAACAAAGGATCTTTTCAAATACTAAGTATCCAAAGCAATATAATATTTCAAAGTATTAATTTCGGTATTTTTCGAGTGATAAACTCACTGAATCCATTGTCCATTCATAAAAGTGCAACGCACGCAATTTAAGCCTTAACGGCAAGATATAATACACCGCGAGAACGAAGTAAGAAATTGCTGACAAATAAATTTCTTATCAAGAAATTTCAAAACTAGCTTGGGTACTTGGATGAGAACGAAAAATCAGAACGCAGAGTCCGGGTCGAACTTCCAAACTGTACGGGTCAATTTTTCTCTAAAAAGTTTAAGCTGAAATAAAGTTAAAGCTAAATAATAAGTAAAGCCAGTTTTTTAAAAAAGAAGTTTAAATCAAATAATAAAAGTCTAAGCTAAAATAAAGTTAAAGCTAAATAATATGTAAAGCCAGTTTTTTAAAAAAGAAGTTTAAATCAAATAATAAAAGTCTAAGCTAAAATAAAGTTAAAGCTAAATAATATGTAAAGCCAGTTTTTTAAAAAAGGAGTTTAATTCAAAGAATAAAAAGTTTAAACTAAAACAACAAAAGTTTTAATCTAAATAAGTGGAAGACAGACCCGGATCCTCCTGGCACCTCTTCACTACGGTAAGCACGGGCGGCCAGTTATAACAAATTGGTGGCAGCGGTGGGATGACTCCTGCAGAAAGGAGTTGAAAAAGAAGGACGAAAAGAACCCAGAAACCATCTTATCCAACAATCAACAAAGGCAAGCACTACCAGACGTCACAACAAGTTAATATATGAATCATCCTAAAAGTCAATCACCAGGTACTATTTTCTTTCTCTCTTATTACTATATTTTTTTTATTATTACAATAATTTTGAAAAAAAAAATTTTTTGAAAAAAAAAAAGAAAATTTTATATATATATATATATATATATATATATATATATATATATATATACCTATATATGTATATATATATATATATATATATATATATATATATATATATGTATATATATGTATACAATACATAGTATTGCATTGCAAAAGAAATTTTTAACAGTAATATAAACTCTATACAAATACGTGTACTGCATAAATTACACCAAGTGTTATATATATGAATAATGAATGAAATAAATGGTGATGTGTAAAGTTTAAAAAAAAAGAGAAGGAAAAAGAAACATGTATTGCGAAGCGTGTAGTGGGAGACCTTTTTGATTGAATTATATCCCTTTTAAGAGCGTTAATTCTGAAAATTTCCGTGCATTTCTAAGGAGTCTCGCGAAATTTTTTTTTTTTTTAAGTAACCTTTAGTGCTTTTGTATAATTAGAGAAATAATTTTCCATTTTCTTGAAGTTTAAAGCGTGGATTATGTTAACATTCTCTGTGGTAACTTATTGAAGTTTCATAGGATTCTTTGTTGTTCTGCGATATTCATTGGAGTAAGCGTATAATCCCTTGTGTGTTTTTATTCTTTCGTGTAACTGGTTCTGTTTTCCAGTAAAATTTTTTTTTGTTGTTGTTATTTTCACCGTATAATTTAATACCGCGTGAATGTAATATTCCGTTTGAGCGTAGTTATTCTTTAACTTTTGTGGTACGAGTATTTGAGGACTAGAACGAATAAATCAGTGGAGATCCTTTTCTTTTATTGTCTTCATCTTTGAGCAGATCTAATAGTAGATACTTATTAGTCTTTGAACCTACGCAAGGTAGCGTAGTGGAATTGCAATTTCTCTTAAAGTTTTTTTTTTCTATCAAAAACAAAATAAATTCTACCTTTGTCTTGGGTGTTCCTTTCCTTCATAATTTACATGTAATGAACATAATTTATTATGTCATGGAGTGACAAATGTCCTTAAAGAAAGAACTCAAAGATATAAGAGGTAAAAGTCCTAGTTCATATTACTTTCATTACGAAAAGTCAACCTCACAGGTGGTTACAAGAGCACAAGCTCGCACAAGGGACGAAATCTCTAAATTATTCAAAGAACTCCCCTTTCACGACTCCAGAATGGAAGTTCAAGTGCAACTTGCAGACGTACATAGTCTCGTCCCTACTTTTAATGGAAACCCCTCAGAGCTCACGAAATTTATAACGTGTTGCGACTTAATATTTGCCTCTGCTAAGGCAGAAGAAGATAAGAAATTATTTCTTAATGTAGTCAAAACGAAACTAGAAGGGCCCGCTTTCGAATTGACTGAGTATCAGACCTACAACACATGGGCCGAATTAGCAAAAGATTTAAAAACCCAATTTACAGAGGAAAAATCACGTTCACTTATCCAAAATGAGCTGCGCAATTCTACACAAGAATTTAAAGAATCCGTTAAAGAATTTGGAGAACGGCTCGTACGACTTCTTTCCTCCTTAAACTCAGCAACTTATGCGAGCGTCACCGACGCAAGCGCAAGGACCTTTCTCCTACAAGAGAATAATATCCTAGCCAAGCGAACTTTTGAGGATGGTTTAAGGAATAACCAGTTAAAATTATTAGTAAAAGCAAAAGGGGAAAGTAGCCTTCGAAGCGCCATAACTTATGCCATAGACGAAAGTCTGCGGTTACCCATGCAATTCTCGGGAGGTAGTAACCCCGTAAAGGCGAGACCAGCCAGTAAAACCCTATTATGCACCTTTTGCAATAAAAACGGTCACACAATAGAAAATTGTTATTCAAAGGCAAACGCTATGAAATTTGCCCAACGACAGCCAAGAAATGACCAGATAACGTGTTCTTATTGCCGAAAACCCAACCATAATTTTACGAACTGTCGTTCAAGACTTTCACAATTAGGTCAACAAAGAACCAGTACCAGCAATCGTCCAACCCCTCAAGGGCAAACTTATCACTTACGCCGGAACCAACACTCCAACCCTCAGATAACGCATAGAAATATACCTGCCTCCTACCAAAGGAAAGACAATAGAAGGCGAGTTCACTACGCCCCAAACGTAAACGAACCGGTGTATGAACACACAAATAACCGGCAGGAAAATACAGTTAGAATGATGGAAGAATCGGGAAACGAAGAACCGCGAGAGGATATGGTCGGCCATCCTTCGCGCATAAGAATAGAGGCTGACGTGCATCGCCAGTAATTATAGAACCCTCACACTCCACGATAAAAATATCCTTTTGCAAGACTAAGAAAGGAATCACTATTTGCATACCCTTTACTCCTTCAGATAAAAAATACTCAGTTTTCCTTATAGACTCGGGTTCGGAAATGAGCATATATAAACCCACTCTTAAAAACCAAGACCTACACTGTTAAAAATGTCTATTGTAACTTTTCAAAATTGTTGGAAGTTTTTACGCATCACAATATAGTAAAAGTACAATCCAGTTTAGTAAATTTACTACACAATTAATTCCAATGAAATTTGGGAAAATTACAAAACGTGTGTAGCAATTTTACTAAAGAGTAAATACTCTGTTTTGGAGTCAGGTTGCTGATGTTTTTTTTTTCAAAATCCAAAATAAAATAGAATAAAACAACCGATTGCAAACAGAGAGAAAAAAACCCAATAAAAAAAATTTTGATTTCCGACGTGGATTCGATCCAGGGTCCACAAATTCCGTCTCCGATACAATTCCCGATTTTCCCTTTCGACCACTTCCACTGTTGATGAGTTCTGCTCAATTTATATAGATAACCTTTAGTCCTATTTTTATTCCCACTTATAAAACTCAGAGTTACACCTTTAAATTTTATTTCCTGCATTTTCAATACGTTTTATTGTCCGAGAATCGTAATAACTCAGCTCGAGTAAAATTATAATAAATCAAATTATAAACAATGTTTGTAAATTTGAAATGCTTTCTATTGAAAGCTGATAAACATTTCAGTAAAATCGCAATGCGTGTAGGATTTATACATAAAGATTGTAAAATTACAACTGATGTTAGTAAATTTCCTCACATATCTTAGAAAATTCCTTGAATTGTATTTTAATTTTGTATTGCCATACACTGATTTGTAATTTTACTCATCTTTTATTTTGTAAAACAATTGTAATTTTACAAACATTTTTAACAGTGTACCAAGTAATCCAGCTTCTCGGAGTACCATACGTGGTCTGTACGGCCCAACTGGGCTTTGCCTTGGTAATATCCAGGGTACTTTACATTTAGCAGAAAAAAATAAAACCCTTAATTTAACTCATCCTTTCCAGTTGGTGGGAGAAGACGCTAATCTTAATTATGATGGCCTATTGGGTCATGATTTTTTTGGACAGATATAAATGGAAAATCGACTATGAAGAAGAGTGCATAAAAATGAAAATTAGAACTCTACAAGTGGGAAAAGGCAAGGATACGGAACCCCTAGACAACAGGGAGAGTGTAAAATCACCCTCAAATCCTGAGAATTTCAGGGGCGCCTCAACTTGTAAGCTTAACCACTCCATTAACAGTACAGATAATATTCTGGCAATTTATGACTGTAACGAAGACGAAATCGGTACAGAGAAAATTAATACGAAATCCATTATAAAAACTCGCGATAATAACGAATCTAACAAAGCACGTTTGGAGGGAAATCGGAAAAAGGAACGGGACGATAGAAACGAAATGGGACAGGGCACACTTAGAAGCCATTATGAAAATAGTTTGAAAATTAAAGCAGGTGAAATAGTAAACAAAAAATATGTTACGAAGAAAAAAGAAGACGAGATTATAAATGTCGAAGAACAAAAAGAAGTAGTAATACTACCCGCAAGGAGCGAAACAGTTATACAACTACCAGTAGACGCTAGTACGGACGTCGTCATTCAGAAAAGGGAAATTTCTCCAGGGGTATATTTAGCGAGCACTATAGTCAATCCAACAGATTCAAACGCAACGACTCTGGTGCTCAATTCAAACGAAAAGGAGGTGAAACTTGAGCTAGATAATTTAAATATAGAATGGGAAGAGCTAAGTAACTATAACGTACTGTATAATCAAAATGGCAATTATATAAGGAATCGTTTGGCTACCTTAGAAAATACTTTAAAACTAGGACATTGTAATCCCGAGGAGCGCGAGACGGTGCTGAATATTTGCCGAGAGTACAATGATCTTTTCCACCTAGAAGGTGACGTTTTGTCCTGCACGGACGCCACGACTCATAAAATTTTAACGGAGCCTGGAAAGGCCCCAATTTTTACAAGGCCCTACAGGCTACCTGACTTACACAAACAAGAGATTCACAAGCAAGTCGGTGAAATGCTGGCGGCAGGTATCGTCCAAAACAGTTGCAGTCCCTGGAATTCCCCACTTCTCTTAGTGCCTAAAAAGGCTGATGACTCCGGTCAAAAACGATGGAGAGTAGTGGTGGATTTCCGCAAACTGAACGACGTCACTGTGGGCGATGCCTATCCCCTACCGTATATTACCGACATATTGGACCAACTCGGAAATGCTAAGGTGTTTAGTACATTAGACATGGCTAACGGGATTCACCAAGTACCTGTGAATGAAAATGATAAAGAAAAAACGGCTTTCAGTACTCCTTTTGGGCATTTCGAGTATAACCGAATGCCTTTCGGATTAAAGAACGCACCTGCAACCTTCCAACGCCTAATGAATAACGTTCTAATGGGTTTACAAGGCATCCAGTGTTTTGTTTACGTTGACGATATAGTCATCTATGGGTACGATCTTCACGATCATAACAAAAAGCTGCTTAAGGTGTTCCAACGTCTGAGAAAACACAATCTTAAGTTGCAACCTGAAAAATGCCACTTTATCGAGCGTGAGCTCACATACTTAGGGCATATCATTTCGGGAGAAGGAGTCAAACCCGACCCGTCTAAGATAGCAGTAGTGAAAACTTACCGATACCAAGAAAAGAAAGGGACGTGAAATCATTCCTGGGATTTGTCGGCTACTACCGTCGATTCATCCCCAATTTTTCTAAGATCGCAAAGCCCCTAACTAACCTTCTGAAAAAGGATGTCGCATTTAAATGGGATCCCCATTGCGACGAAGCGTTCGTGAAATTGAAATAAAAATTAATAGAAGAGCCAATTTTATCGTACCCGGACTTCTCTAAAGAATTTTTAGTGACCACAGACGCCAGTGACCTGGTACTAGGAGGAGTGCTGTCCCAGGGAGACATAGGACGAGACAAACCGATCTGTTACATAAGCCGTACCCTAAATCAAGCCGAAACAAGGTACTCCACTACAGAAAAAGAGCTCCTCGCCATAATCTTTGCAGTTAAACAATTCAGACCATATATCTATGGTAGAAAATTTACCATTGTTACTGACCATAGGCCCTTACAATGGTTAATGAATTTAAAGGAGCCATCCTCCAGATTAATGAGTTGGAAAATTCACTTAGAGGAATATGACTACAAGATAATATATAAACCAGGAAAGCAAAATGCAAACGCTGACGCTTTGAGCAGAGTCGCCCCTGACAATATCGGAAATGTACGAGTGCTTACCCGGAGTCAGGCAAGAATTAATCAAGATAATAAACCAATCAACTCACACGAAACGGAGGGAGTAGATGTCCCTGACGTTTCTACACCACCCGTAATAGATCAATGCAAAGTAATATCCGAACCCCTTTTAAATAAAACTGGATTAACTCACAAAATATTTATTCTCCCTTTAATAGAAAGCCGCGAAGAGCCCCTTTTACGTGAGGCTTGCGGAACCAAGGAGTTCACTGTAGGTAGACTACAAGAATTCAAAACCCAAAATCTGACGTACATAGTATCGAAAAACTTCTTACCCATACGATCCCAAAAGGACCGAGAAAGCTTGAAATCGGCCCTGGCAGAACTAATCGCATACATACAGCAAAATAAAATCGGTGTCGCACACGTATCAATCCCCAACCTAGGATTATCTACACATAGCGAGGTAAATTCCTCCCTAACAACTCTTTTCAAAGAAAAAAATATAACACTGAGACTCTATCAAGACACCAAGCAACAATTAACTGATCCAGAGGATATAGCCGAGGTACTAAACCAATATCATAATGATGTTCTGGGAGGTCACCAAGGCATTTCAAGAACTCTGAAAAGACTTAAAATTCACTACTATTGGCCAACAATGAAGAAAGATGTAAAACAACACATACAAAAATGTAGGTCTTGTCAAAAGAATAAATTATACAAGCAGCCTCCGATGCCGATGAAGATCACTAGCACAAGTTCGAGACCCTTCGAAAGGATTGCGCTAGACATAGTTGGACCCCTACCCTGTTCTTATCAAGTAAATAAATATATCCTCACCTTTCAAGACGACCTCACGAAGTTTTCGGGGGCTATGCCTTTAGAAAATACAGAGTCACATACTTTAGCAGAAGCATTTGTAAAAAACTTTGTTTGCCTACACGGTACACCTGAGTCTATTCTTACAGACCAAGGTAGCAACTTCCTGAGCAAGTTATTCAATGAAGTATACAAACTACTAAGAATCAGGAAACTCCAAACCACTCCTTACCACCCACAGACAAACGGAGCCCTGGAAAGGAGCCACCGTACGTTGGCGGAATACTTACGACACTATATCAATAGAGATCCCCTTACATGGGATACATGGATTCCTTACGCGATATTCGTATATAACACAACCCCCCATTCCGTCACAAACTACTGCCCGTATGAACTTCTCTACGGTTACGAACCGAGAATCCCCAATTTATTAAGGCATGCTCCACGAACCTGCTACAATTACGACAACTATGCTAACGAATTAAGGGCCCGGCTGCAACATGGGTATCAATGCGCCAGAGACACCATAATTAAACAAAAGGAGAGGTCAAAGACGTATTATGACCGCAAAACAGAAAACAAAAATTTTAACGTAGGAGACAAGGTGCTATTGAGAAACCATCTCCGAAAAAACAAACTGTCTACCTTATGGGAAGGACCGTATACTATAGTCCAAATAAATTCAAATGAAAACTCTACCATCGAATTGGGAAGAAAACAAAAAGTTGTGCATAACAACGATCTCAAACTTTATATAGAATGACACACTCTCGCTCACTTCCCAATAAGTGAAGCTTCTCCTTTTCTCTCATAATAACTACACTATGGCAAGCCACAGCCACATTTTAATGCATTTCACAATCCAGACAATTATGTACTACTCACATTCACCATATGAAACATAGGGCATACATAAGATATAATATATTTTTAGTACTTTTGAATAATTTTAATTAATTTCACAACTGTCTAATATGACCACTAAAATCAATAATTCTATAATTCATAACCGTACAAACTTCCAAAAACCTTTTCTGGACATGCGCAGTTTTTAAGATCCCTCTCTCCATTAGTATGGACGTAGCGTTGACTCAGTCAATCTTTACTATCCTTTCTTTTGGGATAAAATCACTATTGATATAAATTAATTAGCTTATATCTACATATGTCTAGCAAATTACTCTTCACCTTTTTGTGTTTTATGCTTAATAAACACGAGTTTAATTTTCGCACTATACGCGATAAAGTACGCGAAAATTATCAAACCCCGTTCATTTCGGGATTACTTTAAACTTACATGTTACCTTGCATCAGAGGAGATAAGGATTCATTAAAAACATTCTTTTCAGAAAATGGCCTCCATCCTACTAATCTTCACACTCTTCGCTTACGTTGCAAGTAAGGGAATCAACGTCATACCAATCAACTACAGTTCCGGAATCTATTACGAGGAAATAGGAAAAGTAGAATTGTACTCAAATGAGTGGAAGGTAGTTATTTTTTACGACTTGGGAAATCTGAAGACAGTCCTTCAAGATATAGACAGACTAACCCACGAAATCAATTCACTATGCCGTACTTTATATAATGAACCCTCTATAATACAGGTCTGCAATAGTACGGTTGTAGAAATGAACCATATGTTGTCTGACCTGAAAAACAAGATTACACTGCTCCAAGAAAAGCGACGGACGAAACGTTCACCTTTTGACATAATTGGTATTCTTAGCAAATCTCTTTTCGGAACACTAGACGAAGAAGATGCAAAATTTTATGACGCACAAATAGGAAAGTTACGAGACAATGAGGGACACTTACTGGCCCTTATAAGGAACCAGACAATAATCCTCCTGGCACCTCTTCACTACGGTAAGCACGGGCGGCCAGCTATAACACTGGTCGCGGACAAATAATCTGCACGAGCGTCTCTGCTGAGAGACGCCCGCGGATGTGGCAACTCCCCGCCAATTTAATTTTTTGACCGGGGCCCCTTTGTCTTCCGGTCCCTCTTGGCTGCTGAGCCTGGACCTTTAAAAGCGCAAGGCGGGGTGCACCGCTCTGCCCCACTACCGAAGCGGTAGTGGAAGTAGCAGAGCGTCCCCGGCAGTGCCTGCGCGGCGGAGGACTTAGGGATCGCTCCCTGATTGGTGGGGTTGCTGGTCTTCAACGAAGTTGTCGATGGCTGTTGCGCCGGAGCGCGGCTCCATTGTTGCTGACCAGCAGTTCCTCTCGTCGACCCCTGTTGCGGTCCATGTTTCCCCCCCAACATGAGTGCCTTCAACTGGCGTACCTCTCGTTGGAGGGACTGCACCGTCCTCTCCAGGGATGATGAGGCCCTAACCTCTGACACCTGAGCAGGTGTGGGCTGGCGAGATGTCACCTCCCACACCTTGTCTGCCAGCCTGGACAGTTGATCCAAAGACTGGTCCGAAGACGCAGCTAGGACCACCTGGAAGTCCCTGGGAAGTCGCCTTTCCCAAAGACCCCTGATGAGACCCTCGCTCTCGCCCAGGCTGTCTCCGGCCAGACTTTGCAACCCTCTTAAAAAATCAGAAGGTTTCCTGTCCCCCCGCTCATGAGCCGCCAGCAGTTGTTCGAGTCGGTTCCTCGTCGATAAACCATATCGGTCGAGCAACCTCCTCTTAGTCTCTACATAGCTGGCGGTGCTGAGGTCCGGGAAGGCATGGAGCAGTATCTTTGCGGCCTCGGTTGGCAGTGCCGAGACCACATGGGACAGCTTTTGCCTGTCTGATGAGACCCCATTCAACGAGAATTGGGCCTCAGCCTGGTAGAACCAGACTGCCGGGTCGCTTTGATGGAATTCGGGCAGGTTAAATCTAGCCGTTGAGGCTACATCAACTTCTGCCCGAACCCTACGCCGATCCGGCAGCCCTTCCTCCAGGCTGGGCAACGACTCATCCATGTCGAGAATAAATGAATTTTCCAACGATGTATTCATTGTGCAAAACTAAACAGCGTCAATCCAATGAAAAGAAATAGGAAAAGGGGGAAAAAACAACAACAACACGCCGAGTACACAAGTGAAATGAAAAAAAAAAACAACCAACACACTCAATAATCAGATAAATCAATATAGAGAAAACAACAATCTCAAATAATCTATTTATATTAAAAAAAATTTTAGAATGATTTGGTATTGTCATATTTATTGAAACAATGAATTCAGTTCGTTTACAATTCTTTATTATACTTCATGTGATCTTCACTAAATTCTAAATTCAACTGACTCATAACTTTCATGCACTGGCTTAATGATCTCTGGTCTGACCGATGATACTGTTAATCAATCCAGTGATCATTGCCAGCTCTAATTTCTACACCTCCCCCCTTGAGTTCTAATGCAAACAATTCAAGTGTTACTTTTTTTTTTATACAGTTCAAATTTTAATCAATTCCTACTTTCTACTTACACTAAAATACTATATGTTACTAATTCTTGAACTCGTAAACAGGAGGTCTACTTTCCACTTAGTTTATTACATTATTAATGAAATTTATAAATTTATTCTTTTTAATTTGTTTTACATAATATTTTTGGATAATCTTATTAAATCTGTGTGAAGGTTGTACACCTTTACAAAGTAAATTTATGCTTACTTTCTAACAACAAAATTATATTACCTATGAGTGACACCACAGTAAAATGTATTGGCATTGACTTGTAGTAAAGCTTTTTTTTTTTTTTTTTTTTTACCGTTTTCTTAATACGCTCGAGTTTCTTCTTAGTTTTCTTCCATCCTCAAGCTCTATCCAGTAAGATCTCGGTGTCACATCCTTTCTCACTATGTTTGCTTTTAGCCATCTTTTCCCTTCCTTGAACCAAATTAAGTCCCGTTCTTTAAACTCGTTTCTGAGTCTTGAATTTTTATCATAATACATTTTGTTTCGGATTGAATTTTTTTGGACTACTTTATGTGTATGCTGGTGGTCTTTATTTTTAAATAAGGTCTCTTTTCCCGGAATACACGACCTAGTTTTTCTACCAAATAGTACTTCTACTGGTGAGACTTTCGTACCCTTGATAGGGGTGTTCCTATGTTCTAAGAGGACTTTCCATACTTCTACCTTGCTTTCCTGAGCTTTTTGAAGTAACGCTTTCGCAATTTGTACAAATCTTTCGGCGAACCCATTTGATTGAGGGTATCTCGGACTCGTTGTTATTATTTGAATATCTAGATCTTCTGCGAATTTTTGGAAAATATGTATATGAACCGAATGGCATATTGTCTGCTATTATAATTCTAGGTATCCCATGTACTGAAAACAACATTTTTAGTTTACTTATTATCTGTTGTGCAGTTTTAGAAGCTAAACATATTATATCTAAGTACTTTGAGAAGTAATCTGCGACTACGAGATAGGATTTACCTTGTAACTGCATAATATCCATGCCTATTTTATCGTATGGAATATCTGGGATAGTGTGCATTATCATCGGCTCTTTTACATTCGCATTCCTATATTTTTGACAAATTTCACATTTAGCAATCATAATTTCAATACCTTCATTCATTCCAGGCCAGAATAGCAAGCTTCTTGCTCTTGCTTTAGTTTTTTCTATTCCCATGTGCGATTCGTGTAATTTTTTTAATAGCTCCTGCCGTAGTGACGTAGGTACAACGACTCTTTCGTTAAAAAATATCATGTTGTCTTCAATATAGAGATTATCTTTAAATTTCCAAAAATATTTTATATTGTCTTCGAGACTAGCCTTTCTGGTCGGCCAACCCATTTTTAATACTCTCATCAAATTGCTTAATACTAAATCTTTCCTAGTTTCTTCTTGAAAAATTATCCTTTTTGTTGGGCTAATATTAATAGTGTGAACGATTTCATTTAAATCTAAAATTTCTGGGTTTAAATCTCCTATTCTATAGTTTCTGGACAGAAGATCAGCTATGAACATATTTTTACCGGGGATATGTTTGAAAAAAAGTTTGTACTTGAGTAGTCGGAGTTTCATTCGTTGCAACCGAGCATTAGGTATGTTGCCTAATTCTTTATCCATAACTCCTAGAAGCGGTTTATGATCTGTGAGAACAGTTACATTTCGACCGTAAATATATTGATGGTATTTATTACAAGCGAACACAATCGACAATAATTCCTTTTCGATTTGACTATAGTTTTTTTCTGCTTCTGTCATACTTCTTGAACTAAAACTAATTGGTTTATCTTCTTGAATCAAACAACATCCGAGGCCCGATTTAGAAGCGTCGGCTTGTATAGTTATTTCTTTTTCATTATCAAAGGGTTGCAAAGTGGGTGCTTTGCTAATTTCTTGCTTTATTTTTTGAAAACTCTCATCATGGACAGGTAACCATCTGAAGATATTATTCTTTTTTAAAAGTTCCCTTAACGGTTGGGACATTTCTGAAAGATTAGGCAAAAATTTTCTTACATAATTTACAAAACCTAATATACATTGGAGTTCTTTCTTATCTTTTGGAGGGTTTAAATTTTTAATCGCTTCTACTCGCTCAGGATTAATTTCTATACCATTCGCGGAAATTATGTGCCCCAGATAGCAGACTCTATTTACTCTGAATTGAATTTTATTCTTGTTAAATTTTATGTTTTTCTCTGTAGCTCTTTCCATGACCTTTCTCAAATTCTCATCATGCTCTTCTAGCGTTGCCCCTCCTACTAGAATATCATCAATGTAAACTATTGTCTTTTCTAAATTAGCAAAATTCTGTTCATTCATCTTCTGGAATGCTTCAGGTGCTGATTTTATACCAAAAGGTAATCGAAGCCATTTGTAACACCCGAATGGGGTTGAAAACGTGCATAACCTTGAAGATTCTTCATTTAAAGGCACCTGCCAATATCCCTCAGCCAAATCAAGAACCGTAAAGTATTTACAGTTTGCCACCTTTGCAGCAATTTCTTCAAAAGTAGGAATACAATGTGGGTTATCAAGTATAACTTCGTTTAAGAATTTTGGGTCTAAACATAATCTCAAATCTTTGTTTTTCTTCTCAACTATGACCAGATTTGACACCCATTCCGACGGCTCATTAACTTTTTCGATTATTTCACGCTCACACAAGGAATTCAGTGCCTGTTTAAGTGGTTTCATTAAAGTTAGCGGTATTCTCCTAGGCGGCTTCGCCACTGGTTTAGCACCCGGTTTTATTTCAATTTTATACGAATTTTCAAATTTCCCTAGTCCACTAAACACTGAAGCATATTTTCTTACAAAATCCTCAGAACTCATATTTGCAAAACTTTCTTCATTTCTCATTTCCCAACATTCTACTCTTCTCACTAGACCTAGATCAATGCAAGTCTGTAATCCTAAAATTGGGGTAGATTCCGTCTCTACAATAATAAACTTTTGCTGTGAAATTTTGTTATTCACCGAGCACACTAACTCTATGATCCCTTTAGTTTTTATTTCTGTCCCCCCGTAACCTTCTAATTTTATTAAATTTTCCGAATATTTCTTAATACCGATAACTGGACAAAGCTTGAATGGAATTATATTAACTTCGGAGCCTGTATCTAATTTAAAAGCTATTAAATGATTATTAATTTTTACATTTTCCATCCAAGTAATTTTCTTCACTTCATTTATATGTGATATAATGTCAATATAAAGTAGATTATCAGTGACTGTACCTGCCGTTATTTCTTCTATCCTGTTGTAACACGCAACAGCCATGTGGTTTCTTTTGCCACAATTACTACAATTTTTTCCGTATGCAGGGCACTTTCCTTTAGGGTGATTTTTTGCACAATATTTGCACTTCAAATTACTGTGATGTTTCTCATTTGCATCATTAGACCTAAAATTAAATTTATTTTGACTTAATTTATTTACATTATTAGTATTACTTCCTTGTCTACTTAACTTAGAATTTCCGTTATTATTCCAATTCATCCTTTTGTTTTGGTTGCCCGGTCTTTGTTTCACTGTATGGGCATCTAGAAGTCTCGGGAACGTTACTTGGCGGTTGTGCAGAATTTCCGTTTGTTTTTTTGATGCCTCCGCCGCTCGTGCCATATCAATCACTTTGTCTACGTTTAGTGTGTCACTTTCCAACATTTTTTTTTGTAGCGCCTTGTCGTTTATTCCCAATATCAATCGGTCTCGCAGCATTCGTCTTTCACATTCCAGGGTTCCGAATTCACATGGTTTCACAAGTTTTTTTAAATCCATTAACCAATTATCAAAAGGCTCGTTTTCCTGCTGATTACGACTGTGGAATAGAAAACTAGCGTACACCTCATTGCTCTTAGGCTTGCAAAAATCTTCGAAAGATTTCACGACCACGTTGAATTTTTTCTTGTCCTCCGCACTCAGGTTGAACGTGTTAAAAAGATCAATTGCTTCGGAGCCTACAGCATTTAAGAATATTGCCGCTTGCACTTCTTCCGGTTTTTTATTTAACTCTGCAGCTATATAGAAATAATCAAAACTTTCCTTAAATCTCCTCCAATTTTCTGACACGTTGCCATTAAACTGCAACGGGTCGACTCTCCGTAAGAAATCCATTGTTTTAGTCACCGTTATAATCCTCGTTTTAGGCGGCCTTCCACGTTTTTTCTTTTCACAAAAACTCTTATCTTTTTTTACCACTCCCATTCAAAAACGTTTCCGCATTATATTATTTATATCATATTATCACCACCTTATATAGGTAATCCACGTGCGGCACATATTCACAATTAATACGCGGCGTAAAATATAACTATATAAAATATTTCTCGATTTATTTCTATGCTGCCGTGATTTTTATCCTCGTCGCCATGTCATATTTATTGAAACAATGAATTCAGTTCGTTTACAATTCTTTATTATACTTCATGTGATCTTCACTAAATTCTAAATTCAACTGACTCATAACTTTCATGCACTGGCTTAATGATCTCTGGTCTGACCGATGATACTGTTAATCAATCCAGTGATCATTGCCAGCTCTAATTTCTACAGGTATTAATATTAATTCTATTTATTTAAAATTTAAAAGGAAGGCCCACTTATCTTTCAATCTTCAAACCAGTTTCGTATACCCTTCTTCTGTTTTTTTTTCTTTCTTCAGAAGTCTTGATACTTCTATCTGGATTCAAACTCGACTCGTGTCTGGAAACGGTGTGCTTTCCTCCTCACGGGGTCCTTCAAGTCCTTAACAAAACCCTTGTCCAACGAAATATCTGGGACAGTGTAACGTGTGGGCATCAAATGATTGTTATTAAGGATTTTCTGCTTCCACCGGGGTCACCACTTTAGGAGTTAGCTTCCTAATAGCTTACACTTCGTCTTCACTTTAGGAGTTAGCTTCCTAATAGCTCACACTTCTTATTTTAATAATAAATGTTCGTTTTGTGTTTGAAATTTTAACATTTATTATCACAGTCTTTATATACATATATTTTATATTTATATTAACACTTTTGTTTTATACATATATTCAATTACGGATATGCCGGTTATTTATTTTATATAACTTTAAATTAAATTTAAAACCCGGTATATTTATTTCTTAAGAACTTGTTGACAACTCTTAGATTTTTTATTTTGAACGTCAAAAGTTTTTAATTTATTTTTTTCTTACCTAGCCTCGGTCGACTGCGTTTTTTGTAACAAGTCTCCTTGACTAAGTACGACCGGAAGTAGTAGGACGATGTCCCTACAACGTTACGAAGTACAGTTACCGCTGAAGGAAGTAAACAAAAGGGATCATCTAGGCAAGTCCAAGGACATATCAGTCACACGATGGTTACAAATGGAAAGGCGCTTCCTGAAGAATCCAGACGTCTATAAAGAGTATTCCAAAAGTTTAGAAGAGTACATCGAATTGGGTCATATGGAAAAAACAACCACATCCGAAGATGAGCATCGACAGACGATAGGAGGTACTGATAACTATACTTGCAGTTATTTGCCACATCATGGAGTCATAAAAGAAACCAGCACTACTACGAAACTTCGAGTCGTGTTTGATGCCTCACGAGCAACCAGCAGTGGTGTATCACTCAACGATATGATGTTAAAGGGGCCGGTAGTACAAGACGATTTAACCACCATCCTAATACGTTGGCGAAAGCATTGTATTGCATTTACGGCAGATCTGGAGAAAATGTACCGACAAATTCGAGTACGAAGGGCGGACTCAGATTATCAAAGAATCGTCTGGAGAACTTCACCAAACCAGTCTATTGAAGAGTACAAGTTATTAACAGTCACCTTTGGCACGAAAAGTGCGCCATACCTAGCCACACGAGTACTAAAGCAGCTAGCATTGGACGAGAAGGAAAGGTATCCAGAAGCTTCCAATACCACGCTAACAGATTTCTACGTAGATGACCTATTATCAGGCTCTTCAACCATCGACAGTGCATTAGAATTACAACAACAATTATTACAATTAATGACATCAGGAGGGTTCTCGCTACGCAAGTGGGCTTCGAATTGCAAGGAAGTTTTACAAGCAATACCACCAGAACTGCGCGAAACCAAGCTATCTTACGAAATCTCGCTGGATGACAGCATCAGGACCTTAGGTATCGTTTGGAAACCAGCTACCGACACACTATCATATACATACACAAGGAGTCCGGATATACCAACATGGACAAAGCGAACCGTGTTGTCAGAGACTTCTAAGCTTTTTGATCCTCTAGGACTACTAGCACCTATCATTATACAAGCCAAATTAATCATACAATCTCTATGGCAGAGAGGTCTCGACTGGGATGATGAAATCCCACCGGATCTCAACACCGAGTGGTTCAGATATAAGGAGAATCTGTTAGCCATCAACAACATCAATATACCAAGGTGGACACATTACACAAAGACAAACCGAAAGGCAGAATTACATGGGTTTTCTGACGCGTCCGAAAAGGCTTATGCAGCCGCCGTGTATCTATGCGTTACCGACGAAGAAGGCAAACGACATTCAACATTAATAGGTGCCAAAACTAAGGTAGCTCCAGTAAAAACAATAAGTCTTCCAAGGTTAGAATTATGTGCTGCAACTCTGCTGGCCAAATTAATCCGTCACATAACTACAGCATTAAAATTAGAAATTCCCCATACTACACATGCATGGACAGATTCAGAAATCGTACTTGCGTGGTTACGCGGTCATCCCACAAGGTGGAAGACATTTGTCGCCAATCGAGTGTCACACATTCACGAAACCCTAGGAAGAAACATATGGAGTCATGTTCCATCCAAACAAAATCCGGCAGATTGTGCGTCCAGAGGTATGTCCACAAAGGAACTATGCAAACACGAACTATGGTGGAAAGGGCCGGATTGGCTACAACAATCCGAAGGACAGTGGCCAAAGGAAAGACAACAAAAACACGCGGAATTGGAACAACGAAAAGTCATCAACCTAAAAATCAGCATTCATAACGATGATTTGGAGTCAAAATATTCATCCCTGACAAGACTGATACGTGTAACAGCATATTGCCAGAGGTTTATCTATAATAGCCGAAGGCCCGTCACCCAAAGAAAAACCATGCACTTAAAAACTGAGGAATTAAACGAAGCATTACAATATTGGATAAGGAGAGTTCAAGAAAGGGAGTTCACCAATGAACTAAAAGCAATCCAACAGAAAAGGTCACTATCTCATCAAAGCCGACTATGGAGGCTAAATCCATTCATTGACACAAATGGTATTCTGCGAGTGGGCGGAAGACTACAACATTCCGACTTACCCTTTCACGAAAAATTCCCTATCATATTACCAGACAAGTCCCATTTAACAACGCTCATCATTAATAAAGCCCATCTGGACACTATGCATAGAGGAACACAACTGATGCTTCAAGTCCTCTCACAAAAATATTGGCTGCTCAATGCCAGGAATACAATCCGACTTCAGATTCACAAATGTATGATCTGCTACAGACAAAAGGCCATTGGTCAAGAACAATTAATGGGCAACCTACCGGCACCAAGATTACATGTGTCACGACCATTCACCAACACAGGAGTTGACTATTGTGGACCTTTCGAGATGAAAACGCACAAGGGCCGAAATCCGAAAAAATACAAGGCATATATTGCACTCTATGTATGTATGGCAACCAAAGCCATCCATCTCGAGTTGGTAACAGACTTGAGTGCAGAAGGATTCATCGCATCGTTCCGAAGATTCACCGCCAGAAGAGGACTATGCGCTAACCTATATTGTGACTGTGGTACAAATTTCGTGGGAGCAAGCCGAATTTTAAAGAAACAACAAAAACAACTAATGCACCAATTAAATGAAGAAATCGGAGCCATACTCGAAAATGATGGAGTTAACTTCAAATTCATCCCTCCAGCATCACCTCATTTTGGGGGCCTTTGGGAGGCAGGAGTCAAATCCACGAAACACCACATCAAAAGAGTAATTGGCAATACTACACTCACATATGAAGAATTCAGCACCACCCTGACACAAATAGAAGCATGCCTAAATTCGAGACCACTCACTGAGATAAGTACCGATTCTCGTGATCCGACCGCATTAACACCAGCTCATTTCTTGATAGGAGGGCAATTACTCACAATCCCAGAGCCGTCATTAACAAACATACCAATCAACCGACTGACAAGATGGCAATTAATACAGCGACTGGTACAAGCTTTCTGGAAACGATGGAGACTGGAATATCTAAACCGCTTACAACAACGTCCGAAATGGGTCCAAACCAGCCCAAATTTAACACCAGGGGAACTGGTTATATTAAAAGAAGATAACCTACCACCTTGTCATTGGGCATTAGGACGAATTATTCAAGTACATCCAGGAACAGACGGCTTAACGCGAGTTGTGACTGTAAAGGTACGCGATAAAACACTTAAGCGACCAATAACCAAGGTTTGCAAACTTCCATTTGAAACAACAACCGATCCCAAAATTTCAAACAATACATATAGCCGCATCCTAAATTCAATAACAAAAAAAAAATGATGATTATTTTCAGTCAGCAAACATTTAATGAACTATTTCCGCCTAACAATATCACAGACACAAACCAACTAAACAGCAAAACCTAGAATCAACCAACACCAGACATCGACCGTTACAAAATAATTGTCATGCTATAACAGTTAAACTGAATTTTCAGGCGACGACAAACCAAATATTTTAAAATTCCCAATGGATTATCTCTGGATAGACGATCTACCCGACCTCTCAACACCACCAAGAGAACACCACCCAGCACCACCGAGGGAACTATCTACCATACAAAAATTAAAAACAAAAATCTCTTCACCACGACGACCAGGATCAAAAAGGCCATTCGAGGCACTCCCGGTCGGCCCGGAGATTAGGAAAAGAACCCAGCCGCAACGAATCCCAACGTCAAAACGTCGCATTCCTTCCCAGGAATCAGAGCCTCATCAACCAAGAGATTCTATACAAAAACCGAACCATAACGTTAGATGAGTACAGGGCACGACGGTCACAACCACCAGCAGACCTCATAATCTCAGCAGAATTATGGAACCTTACGAAACTGATCTCACTGCCATGGGATAAAATCCGGGGCGCCAAAACATCATTTCGTATAAAAATCGAACAAGGAACTTTACGATTCCAAAAAACCAAGGAAAATAAAATCAAGGTGAAGCTCCAAAAAAATAGCACGGTAGGCAGAGTAGAGAGCGACTGACTTCCAATGTGAACAAAAACTGTGACATTAAAAAATAAAAAACACTAAGGTATATTAATCAGTTTTACTTGAAAAAAAAGGGGAAATAATGTTGACAATTTACACTATTCCATTGTCAAGGCGGGGGAATATGTTGAGTCCTGCGGTGCAAACTTCAAAACAAAATTATGCCCTGAAAGAAAATAAAAAAAAGAGACACAACGAAAAACTCATAAACATAAATTACCTTCCGCATAATCCTCTTTTCCTGGAACACCCTGTGAAGAAGATCCACCAAAACATCCTACAAATAAATAAAATTAATTACATTACAAAACATAAATAAAACATCCTACCCATTTCCTCCAATTTCCACGAGAACTGTCAGAATGAAATAGATCATGTACCTACATAACCAGAAAGGTTGTAATACACATAACCAAATAAGAAAGATATTATGTATATAGAGAAGGGGCACGCATACAAGCAAGAATCCATTTGGCTTCAATCTGCCCCACCAAAAATTGCCCATTTCCATTGTAACCACTGAAATAAATATCGCGGTAGTTGATCCATGACACTCAGATCACTTTTGGTCTTTCCAGGAGAACTGAGCCTGAGAAAAGAGTGGTTTCAATCAAGTCAGGAGAATTGAGCCTGATAAGTTCAAAATCATTTTAACCCAAACCCAATCCAAGTTGAGCGGAGTACTGTATCGCCAACTTCCTAAGCTGTAGTATTGAGACAGCATCCCAATACTACTTCTCATACGAATCAACTCTGAAGATTATTCAAAGTCCAACCCCGACCCAAGTTGAGCGGAGTATTGTACCGCCAACCTCCCAAGCTGTAGTACTGAGACAGCATCCCAAATCTATTCTGCTAATCAAAGTTAAATTTTAGCAACATATCAGAAGCAACGAGGAAACGCAGCTATAGCAACAACGAGTAAACGCAGCTACAGCATCACAGAATTAAACGCAGCTACGATCAGCAGCATCAAAGGCTTAAACACAACCACTATCAGCTACATCAAAGAAACAAACGCAGCCATCATCAGTGACGCACTAATTCTGGCAATATCCATGAAGTAACTTGTATGTAATTCACAGGAGTATTGTAGTTAAATTGAAAGTAAAAATTGAAGTTAATAATAAAGTTAGATAAATAAAATTAATGTTAAATATTGTAATTAGAATTAAAGTAAGAATTTGAAATAAATAAATTTAAACCAAGGTGATCACGGCACAGGGACTAAAGAACGCATATCCAGATTCATGTAGGATTTGAATCGCTTCTTCTAAGGAAGTAGGACTTCTATATAACAAAATTAAGTTGAGTGGTTCTGGCACTTTATTTTTAAACACATTTAAGGCACTATTAATGTTGGCGGTTAAATGTCTATCTAAATTAATTTGGTCATTTTGATACTCTAATTGAGTTTTCATATTTAATCGTCGAAGTATGGCTTTTATATCGTTATAAAATTCTGCTGCATTGCTCTTAAAACTTTGTCCTCTAAGTTCATCAAAAAGCTGATCCATAGATAGCCTATCGCCAAAATTGTTGTATAGGATTTTTTTGATATCTTCCCAACTTACAGCTTGGTTATTAATATCCATAACTTCACGAGCCTTTCCCGTTAATTTGGATTTAGTAATATCCGAAAATATTCCCTTAGAAAATTCGTCATGCTGTACTAGTAATGGAGTAATTCTGTCTATTAACTTTATAAAATTTTGTAGTGTGCCGAATTTTCCATTAAATTCTGGAACTCGTTCTAGATATTTAAGAGGATCAATTGAAAGTACTTTTTGTTCAGTCATGTTGTTGCTGGTGTTTAAATAAAGTAACGAAAGCGCGTCTGTTAAATAATCTATATCTTCGTTTGGCATGCAAAATTAGTTCCCGAAAAGGAAATTTTGATTTTCAGAATTTTACATAAAAAATTTTAATAAATTTTTTTTGTTTGCACTTCCGTCTATATAATTTATCAAATAAAATATTTTTTTTTCTAACTTATAACACAAAAAAAAATTTCTTTTTTAAAACTGTAGATCTACGACACTTTAATTAATTGGAATTTATTTGCTTATTTAATCACAATCGTATTATTTTTTTATATAGGTATATCTTTGTTTAATTAAATTTAATATATTATATAATTTTTTAAAAGAATATTTAGTTAAAATGTAAATGACTTACTTAAATAAGAAAAAAAAAAAGTTTGTAGTTTCTCTAAAGCTGGAAACACCGTTCAAATGTAGTTGGCTGCAAATTGCTTCAATTTCTTTTGTTGATCTTCAGGCCACAATTTCCAGAGTTCTACTTTCCTCGAAAATTTTCTTCGTAAATTTCCTCAATGTTGAAGTGTAGTACAGGTCTTGTTATTTGTGAACGTCGTCGGTTCTAAGTACAAATGTACATATGTACTTATACTATATCACTTTTATATGCGTAAGTGTATATTTAAATATACAATTAGTGGGAAAAATTTTTTCACTTGAAATTATTTTTTTTTTGTTCTGTGATTTACATTCACGCTTGATTTCACGATTTCAATTTGATAATCGTTCACTTCGCAGAAAAACAATTTCAATATATGTAATAGTTTATTACGGTAATAGTGATTTACGTTCACTTTTTCAAAAAAAATTATTTTTGTAATAACTTTCCACTAATTTACGCATCCTACCGACTGCGCCATTCAAAGTATCGACGTTCACACGGAAGGGATTTATTAGAAAAATTAAAACACTTCCTTTTAAAACTTATTAATTTTTATTAATTAACTTTAAGTTTTATTAAAATAACTATAAAGATAACTACGTACGTAACCCTTGAACACGAAAAGTATACTAAGCTTCAAAATAATAATGAATTACTTAGGGCGCAAACATTTTACAGTCACGTTGCAATGCAACGTGCTGGGAAGACCTCCGAAGAGATCACTTCCAAGTATTTAAAAAGTGTAACTTAATATGTCGCGACAATGGAGATGCAAGTGTAAGTCGAAATTGTTAACGCGACCAAAATGAAGTGCAATGATAAGATTAAAAGGGTTTTTCTTGGAAGGTATAAAGATATTATTAACGGGCGCAACATAGTTGCGCGCGTTAATAAGAATTTTCTTTAAAATATGTCATGACTAGGGCTTGTTTCAGCCGATTCTATAACTGTTAAACAGCATGTTGGATGCACATCAATATCCTCTTCCAAACCCAGACGATATTTTTGCTGGAATGGCGAACGCTGTTTTCATAAGTAAAATAGATCTTTCAGATGCTTTCTTACAAATCGAAGTCGATGAAGTAGGTGAGCCGTTTATTTTGAAAGTGGGGTAAGTCCATTTTTGAAAAAAATGAAGATAACGGTAGTTCTAGATAAAACTGAATATGATCTTTTAATGTGTAAACATGTCATGGTCAAAAAAATTCAGAATCCTAGTAATCAAGGGGATGGAAGTTTTAGCTCTTAACAGTGTTGTAAGTATGTTTATTTTGAAAGTGGTGCAAGTCCATCTCAGATTGAATTTTTTTTAACCATACATCAAAATTAAGTTCGGTTGCTGTATGGTGAAGCAAATCTGATGGTTTAACATCAGTCTGAAATGTAGAATGTTTTTATCTATTTATCTTTGATATTGGAAGTTGCTAATTGTACAATATTTCATAAATAATAAGAAGAATATCTCAATTTTTTGTTTTGATAATAACGCCAACACCAGGAAATTTTAGTAATCGTGGAAACACTATTGAAAACTTAACAAACCAAATTACACGGCCCATCACCCCTTCCATCAATAATTCCAATAATGTATAATTCTTATTAAAATGAATTGTTTTTTGTTATGTATATTTTCTACTATAATATTTACAAATTGTGTCCTTTTTATTCCACTTTTTATCAAATGAATATTTATATTATTTTGAATAGTATTTTGCTTTTATTATTAAAAAAGTATAAAAAAACTTGTTTAAACTATATTTTTTATTTTCTACTTTTTAGTCTATTATATATGTCTTCTGTCATTTTTAGGGACCGCCTTATTAGATTTTAAATGACGTCGTACCGCTTACTGATTTATACTCGTCATATACTTTCACTTGATACCCCTTGGTAAGGCAAGGATAAACTGCCATTTGTGTTAGTCGAAATTTTGAATTTGGCAGCTAATATTATCCTAATTGTCATATCCTTTCATTTGATACCCATATACCGAGCGTGTTGTAAAAAAATGTAATCCACCATTTTGTGTTGGCCGCCATTTTGAATTTGGAATGCCAACCGAAGTTTATTTGACATATTTATTCACTTGATACCCATATTGAGTGGATTGTAGAGAAAAGAGTAGTCCGCCATTTTCGTTGATCGCCATTTTAAATTTTCAGATTTTGACAACAGATTCGTCATTAGTGCTCATAAAAACCCCCCAATACCGATTTTAAATGGAATCGGAACACAATTGCAAAATTCGGCCGCCATCTTAGAACCGGCCATCTTGGCTCTTTTACAAAATAGCCAGATTTCATTGCCACACGAACTATGCATATTGGTAAAATCTGAAGTAGATCAGTTATATGGAAGTGGGTCAAAATAAAGTTGCAAGATTTGTTTACAAAGAACATACAAACATGCATCCATAAAGGGAAAGCTATATAAAGCTAAAACATACATACATTCATACGTATAAACATACATACATAGACACCTCAGGTAATAAAAGAGCCTAAACAGGCTGATACAACTGAAATTGTATCCACTTAAATTAACAATTATATCAATCCATTAATTTTGAAAGTGAGGCAAGTCCATTTGGGTATGGAAAAAACTTTATTTTCTTGTAGCCAGCTATATTAGCACTATTGGATAATAAACTTATATTATTTAAGAACACAAAATGCAAAAAAGTAGTTTATTAGGTGCTACCAATATTTTTAATTTTATTGAAATGCAAATGCTTAAATATCTCGAAATAACAAAAAGTGGACTTGCCCCACTTTCAAAATAAACGGCTCAGGTAAACAATTATTAACAATAAACACTCACATGGGTTTGTTTAGTTACAACAGACTTCCATTTGGAGTAAAGGTAGCTCCAACGCAATTTCAACAAATCATGGATCAGATAATATTAGGCGTAGACGGTGTAGTCTGTTATATCGATGATCTTTTTATCAAAGGTTCCACTAAAGAAGAGCATGATCAAAATTTAATTAAGATTTTAGAAAGAATTTCAGACGCAGGTCTACATATCAAACTAGAAAAATGCCACTTTGCTATGCCTGAAATAAAATACTTAGGAGTGATTGTAAACAAACATGGTATCAGAGCCGACCCAGAACGCACCGAAGCAATAGACAGTATGCAAGAACCTGAAAATTTAACAGAATTAAGAGCATTTCTAGGTGCTGTAAATTTTTATTCAAAATTCGTTCCACACATGAATAAAATACGAGGACCATTAGACATACTACTAAGAAAATACGAACAATGGCATTGGACAACAGCTCAACAAAACAGTTTCGAAGAATTGAAAAGGGTCATCACTTCAGATCTATTGATCACACATTACGACCCAACTAAAGAAATTATAGTAGCAGCAGACGCTAGTAATAACGGAATCGGAGCTGTCATAATGCACAGATTTCCAGATGGTGCACTCAAAGCAGTATACCATGCTTCAAGGGCGCTACAACAAGCAGAAAAGGTATACTCTCAGATAGAGAAGGAGGCACTAGCCTTAACGTTTGCAGTGAAAAAGTTCCACAAAATGATATATGGCCGCAGATTCAAATTGCAAACAGATCACAAGCCACTACTTGCAATATTCGGAGGAAAAAAAGGCGTCCCAGCACACTCTGCAAACAGACTTCAAAGATGGGCAGTAATACTAATGGGTTACGATATCGAAATAGAGTTCATATCAACAAATTCCTTTGGTTATGCAGATATGCTCTCACGATTAATTCAGCAAAACACGACATCAAATGAAGATATTGTAATTGCATCAGTAGAAGCAGAAAAACAAACTGTAAATTATTCGGTCCAAGCCTTACCAATCACTTTCAACATGATCAAAGTAGAAACTGGTCGAGACCGTATCTTGCAGAAAGCAATAAAACATGTGTCAAACAATTGGATAAACTATGACAAATCAAAAGATATAGATCTGCAGCAATTTCATTTTCGCAAAGAATCACTAACAATAATAGACGATTGTCTTTTTTTTGGCGAAAGAATTGTTATTCCTAAAAAATTTCAAAGCACTGTTCTAAAACAATTCCATAAGCATCATCCAGGCATCAGCAGAATGAAGGCACTAATTAGAAGTTATGTATATTGGCCGTGCATCGATGGTCAAGTTGAGGAATTGGTTCGACAATGTTCAAAATGTGCACATGCAGCTAAGGCACCAACAAAATCCGTATTAGAGTCGTGGCCGATCCCTAAAGAGCCATGGTACCGAGTACACGTTGATTACGCCGGTCCAAAATTCGGACATTATTTCTTGTTAATAGTGGACGCTTATTCAAAATGGCTCGAAGTTATTCCAAAAAAATCAACAACATCCTCGCAAACCATTAACATTTTAAGGGACATATTCTCGAGATTTGGGTATCCTGTAGAGATGGTCTCAGATAATGGATCTCAATTTACCTCTTCCATATTTAGCACATTTTGCAAGATCAATGGGGTGGAACACATCCGCACAAGTCCATACCATCCTAGATCAAATGGCCAGGTAGAACGGTTTGTCGACACATTTAAAAGATCCTTAAAGAAACTGGAAGGAGAGGGAACACTTGGAGAAAATTTAACGTTATTCCTCCAAAAATACAGGGTAACACCGAATCGAACAAACCATGAGAATAAATCACCTTCTGAACTACTCATGGGGAAGCAGATTAGAACAGAATTAGACCTATTAAAACCTACAAGAAATGTCAACATGGAAATGAATCATAAACAGAACAGACAATTTAACATGAAACATGGAGCAAAAAAGAGGTATTTTAAGCCGAATGACTTAGTTTTCGCCAGAATACACACTAGGATCGCAACACACTGGTCACCGGGGTCAATCATCGAGAGAGTTGGTAATGTTATGTACAATGTTGCACTTACAGACGGTAAATGCATCAGAACACATGTTAATCATCTACGTGAACGACACTGTCAGGAACCAGCTGGAAATAACAACTCCTTGTGGAACGCATTCGGGCATATTGAAGGTGAAGATGAAGCATCACTATCAAATTTAAACAATACGGCTCAGTCCTCGCAGTCAAGATTACAAAAGAGTCCTGAAGATCATATAGCTGGTAGTCAAGGATGTTCAAATGTTCAACGACAAGGTAGTTCATCAGATATACGCACTTCAACCAGGATTAGGAAACCACCAAGTTATCTGCAAGACTATGAACTCAACTCACCTTAACCCAAAGCACCCACCTATCTAAAAAGGGGAGATGTTGGGTTGGTAACCCGGACGTCAACGAAGGGGCTGTGTGTGGAGAGTGCGAGCTTTCATAATCGATGTGTCATCAAGTAGTTTTAAGTCATTAATATTTTGTACATCAGTGAAATAAAAGTTGAATTGCTTTAACCCAAAAAAGGTTGTGTTGTAATTTACAGAACAGTTGAGATTACAACATCATTAAAATAAAGAATCTAGGTTTTCCTAAACCTCTTATAAAAATATTAGATAACTTTCTCTCCTCCAGATTTATAAATGTATTCGTAAACGATACTTCCTCTGAAGTACGCTGATGATACCGTTATCTACTCTACCGATAAAGACCCTCATGTCAGCACACTAAGATTAGTAAAACACATTTCAATAATTAATAAATATTATGCCACCTGGGGACTTAGCTTAAATGAAAATAAATCTCAATTTATAATTTTTAAGAATGCAAGTGGAAAGGGACGCAGGAATCAAATCTCTAAATGTAGAGGTCTTGAAATTACGATCAATAATGTAATAATACCACAATCGACTAATATTAAATACATACCTGGGGATCAATTTTAATAATCTTTTAAAATTTAATCTACACGCTAAGAACATCATTATTAAAGCACGTAAAGTTCTGGGCCTCCTCTACCCCATTATTAGGTATGGCAGTAAATTAAATAAAGACTCAAAATTGCTTATTTACAAGCAAGTCATACTGTAGTGAGATCAAGAATCCATGAAAATCTCACTAACAATAACATAAAATAATGTAGCACACAGCTGTGAAACAAAGTGGAACAAAGTAGAGCACTTGAACCCAAAAGTAAAAAATAATAATCGAAGACGCAGCAAAAAATACAACACAAGAGTAATTAATTAAGCAACGAGCCACGGTCACCGCAACCAAAGAAATGTAAACAAAATAAATTACATCACGAATGCGCATATGACCGCAAGTGCACATATGACCGAAAGTGCACATGTGACCGAAATAATTAAGTCGATTATTGAGTAACAGCATGAGAGCTATTTATGAAAGAATTGCCTTAACAAATAAGAAATTGGGAAAGGCCCGGAACAAGAACGCGTGAATGACATGATTATGAATGGAAAAATTAGGTAGGGGAAAATTAGAGTAGCGTAGTGGTAAGTCTTCGATATAAATAAGGAAACTTAGAATTAAGAATCAGACTGAATCAGACTGTAATCAATACCAAGACCGAGAAGGCACTAACGGCAGTTCACTGCTGTAACGCTTTGGTGGTAAAATTTAATAAAAATAAAATAAAATAAAATCATAATCTTTAACTGATAGAATAAAGAAAATCAGTCTCAAAGTCTCAACGTGGGAAGCTGATAGAGAGATAAACCCCCATCATTACATGGCGACCCTGCCCATCGAACTAGAAGAGGAACGTTTGAAGGAGGAAATAAGGAGGCTCACCCGTGAAATCCAGTTGCAGAACCAAGAAGAGATAGTACTGAAGGACCATCTAGTGAGCAGCTACGCCAGGGAAATCTTTGGAGATTTGGACGAAAGACTTAAGGACCCAACAGCTGGACCAAGGCCTTTATCACTAGAGGAGTACAGGAAGAGGATCCACAACCCAAAGACGAAGGAAATACCAACCAAACTAGCACTCCCCATATCCAAGAAGACCAAAGGAGGACGAAGGGTCAAGTTAATTGAAAGGCGGCGTGAACTCAGGAGGCTACTATCGATTACGATAGACGAACGACAGAAGACCGAGTTCTTGAAGGAATTGAAGGAGGTCAACAGTGAAATCTTTAAAAAGAAGAGGATTTAATATGGGAGGAGCTGCATCCAAGGAAGATATCATCGTAGCAAATGCATCAACAGGAACCAACATAACACAGGAGACAATCCAGGACGCCGGCTATGTGGCCATCATTGCTTTTATAGTAGTAATTATTTATAATTGTATAGTGAGGAAATTTAGGAAACAAGTAGCTAATAATGTTAGTTTAGCTTAGAAATTTATATACATAGTAGTATAACGTACAATAAAATTATTATTAGAATCACTATATGGATATATTAGAATAAAATAAAATTAATAATAATACTCTTTTTCTTTTTAATTGCTCAATTTCAACAAATAATATTTTTCTGTGGCCAAAAAAAAAAAAAAAGAGAAAAAGAAAAATGGATATTGAATTTCAAAAGGCTTGTGATAGCCTAACAGAAGTATTTTCGTTAATGGAAAAAAGGATTTAAATGAGAAAACTATTGCGGAATTAGAAGACAAATTAGAACAGTACAATTGCTATGAAGATTTTTATGGAAAAGAAATTGAGGAATTAAATAAGAAAATTGAAGACTTAGAACAGAAAAACAAGATTATTAAAAAGATGTTATCAGTTAGATTGAGTAAAAAGGTTATTTTATAAAAATAACAGAGACAAAATTATGGAAGATATAAAGAAGATAATTTTATTTTTAATAATATTTTTAATAGCGTTAGCGGTAGGTACTTTAATGATAATATATATCTCTGAGGAATTTGAGAAGATTATAGAATATAATAAAGAACGTCTAGAAAATTGGCAGCATTACAGCTAGAATTTTTAAACGAGAGGATTTAGATTAGGTTATCTAAGAAAAATAGGAAGAATAGAGATAGTTATATATAGTGCATCATGCCAGAGTTGCAAGCACAAGAAATAGTAAATAAATTAAAAACGATATTAGAAAACTTTAGAAAAGCGCCAAAGAGAACGCTAAAAGCATATACATTGCTACAGAAAAAGCTAGAAATAGAAGAGCTGAGAAAACAAATAAATGAAATTGCATTAAAATATGATATAAATGCTCAAATTAAAGAGTTCAAGACGATACAAGCGGAAATAAATGAACATATTAGAAAACAATCTTCAGAGATAGAGGACGAAGAACCAGGAGAAGGAACCAGTTCCAATAGATTAGAAATTCAAGAGACAAATAGTGCTGCAAAAACAAACAAAATGGGAACGTTAGATGTGTTTCAAACATTGAAATTAGTGACCACGTTTGGAGGTGAAGAGAAGGAGATAAATAATTTTATAAATACGGTAGAAGTGGTGGCTGAAACTTTGAAGGATGCAGAGGAAATTAGAAAATTAATTAATTTAATTTTAAAAACAAGAATAACGGAAAGAGTACGGACGAAAATAGCGAATGCTAAACCACAAACAATAGCAGAATTTAAGGAGTTAATAGAAAGGCATTTCAGGAAGAAACTGAATCCACTAAAAATCCAGAATGATCTCATGAAGTTAAGACAAGGAGATCAAACGATAGAAAATTTTGCAACAAGAGTTGAAGATTTAATAGCGAAACTGAATGGTATTCAGATATCGGAACGTGGAGAGGAAAATAGGGAAATAATCACTACCCTAAATGATAAGACCGGACTTAATGCTTTTCAAGCTGGTCTAAGTGAACCATTCAAGACAGCCGTGTTTGCAGCAATGCCGTCAACTTTAGAAAAAGCTGTAAAAATAGCATCAGAGATGGAAGCAGTAAATGAAACCCAAAGGAAAGTTTATCATTTACAGACGAGCAACAGGGATAATTGGAATCAACGCCCAACTTACAGGATGAATTTCAGGAACAACGGGCAAAGGACATATAACAATAATTACAATAGAGCATACCAGAAACCGAAATTTAACATCCAAACCCAAGCTCCGAGGAACAATGATTTTCAGAGGAGACCAATGAATAGGCAGCAACAGAATCAGAGATTCAATAATCGGTCAAATCAAAGGGGCAACAGGTATAATACAGAAAGTAGAAGAATAAATGTAATAAATTCGGGAAACGACGAGACCGTCCCCGAAGCCCATCCGTCGAGGGACGAGGAAAAAGAGTTAATTTAAATAAAAAACCCAAAGTAGCAGCCATATATTCTTTTAACGTTAAAAATTTGGACAACTACGTAAGAATAAGCATAGCAGGAACAAAAGAACCAGTAAGATTTTTAATAGATACGGGTGCTGAAATATCAGTAATAAAGAGAGGTTATGTAAACACTCCGATATTTGACGATGAAATTTGTAAAATAACAGGTATCACAGACAGTGGCGGTTTCAGAGGGGGGTAATTGGGTAATTACCCCCCCTCCGCCCAACCCCCCTAAGATTTGCGTTCCCTTATTTATTTTTATTCTTACAAATTACCAATATTACAAACAAACAAGTTAAGTGTATGGTGAATCTAGTCGGCGATCTATGACTGTGAATTTTTTCTCCTGGAGAGTCGTGGAAGGGACCGATACCCGTGACTTAAGCTAATATAGCACGCTATGTAAACAAACCGAAGTAAACTGCTCAAGCGTCGAAAGAGAAGTGATGAAATTCTTCCTTTGCACGGGTTCCTTTTTCTAAATATACGCGACATACGTTGATACTATTAGTCTCTTTGATATTAGGTGTATTTTTTAAACCTGTTCTGTCCTGGAACATTAAAAAACGCAAGGAACATTTTAATTTTCATTTGCATAAATTACGGCTGTGGACTTTTTAATTTATTTTACTATTTTATAAATATCTATTAATTTTTTGCGTTTTTTATTCAGTAAACAAAGAATTTATTTTATTTGTAAACTGCCAATTTAAAAAACGTATACGAGAAAAGGGAAATTTCATTTAAATTTAATTTCTCTTTGGCCTGGATACGGTTCTCAGTAATTGTCGGGGACAAGAATTTGTATGGAAGCTGTTCCAGGAAAGAAGAGAACAGATTAAAAAACGCAGCAATTGTTAATCGTTACATCATGTTACATTAAGAGAGCGCGAATCGCATAGACCAAGAGCTAGCGACGTATTTTGGGTTGTCTTTTCATTAGTCATGTAAATTTCTACACTGAATCTTATACACCTGCTGAACAATAAAAGCTAGTTCTGGCAACCCCCAGTGGCCGGAATGTAGTACCCTAAAATTACAAAGGGGGTAGGAAATAAAGTTCAATTTTGATATAGTATTAGTCATGAATTTTCAGGAGATTATTTTTGATTGTATTCTCTATTTATAAAAATTATTGCCAGAACGTTTCCCCGTCACCAAAGTGCCGCCAGAACGCTGTAAATATTCATTTAACAACACGATATTTTGGTTATTTCATTATAGTTCAGTCGACAGAGTCAGACTAAATGTTAGCTCACGAAACTTTTTCTAAAAATATAGTTTTTCGTGAGAGGAATATGTTAAAAAAAGTTTCGGAAAATCGGTTGTACGCTACCCCTACAAACAACACCCTAAAAACAGAAAATTTCGTTTTTGGCTAATATCTCTTAAAGGGAAACTCCTATCCTAAAATATTGTTTACAAAGTTTGTAGACCATGCGATTATCTACAAAAAATGATATCATACATTTTCCCGTACGAATCGCTGTTCATGGGATATCGCCATTTTAAAGATTTAAAATACTCATCCCCTAATTCTCAACTTGTATAGGTCATCAGACGTTCAATAAATCCTCTGTTGCACTACATGGCTAATATTTTCAGGGGTGATTCCAGGATGGTTTTTAAGAGACAAATAGTTCTAGAGAGGGGGCTATCCCCACTATCCACTACGGTACAGGGTGTTTACCAAAGAAAAAATGTATTTTTTTTAATATCTACAAGATATGTAGGTTCAAAATAAACTGCTAAAATATTGGAATTTTTCTGGAAAAACGAAGAATATTGGGATTTAGATCCCACTTTTTAATTCCATATCGTGTAAACGGAGTCACTCAAGTTCCTGTTCTAATTATCATATAATTTAAAATAATACACATTTACCTAAAAGATGAACTTAATTACATTGCTCTACATTTCTTTCGTAAACACCCTGTATCGTAGTGGATGATGGATGGATGATGGAGTAAGGATGAATAGAATTTTATTTTATTATTATATAAATTCCTTTTTATACAAATTATATTTTTTGATGTCGATTGTTTTGTATTTATGGAATAAAAAAAATATTTCAGTTTTTTCTTTTTTTTAATTACCCCCCTAAGCTAGTTGGCTGGAAACGCCCTTGATCACAGACAGCGATTTATACACTCTGGGAACAACCAATGCATATTTAAGGATTGAAGGAGAAGGAATCAAGCATAAATTACATGTAGTATCAGATAACTTTGCCATTGGAACGGAAGCGATTTTAGGAAAAGACTTTATATATAAATATAAATGTAAACTTAACTACGAAATTTTCACTCTGACGATTTCACTAAAGCAAATTGATCTTATTTTACCAATTTGCACACTGTATGAAACCGTTAAGATACCAGTAGATGCAGATATAAAAGTAGTCACGAGGGCAGCAAAGAAAAGAAACGAAGTAGTGAAAGGAAAAACTGTACAACAACCTAAAGAGACTGATCAACTCTACATTTGGGAATGTACATCGATTTCTGAAACTAGGAACATTACAAAACTAAAAACTGAGATAACTCATGAGAACAAGAAGAATAAGATGAAGAATAAAAAGAAGAATAGTGTAGAAGAAATGATGCAAAGAATAAATAACATAAAGCATGCAGAAATAAGTTATAACAAAAGAAGAAACGAATGTACAATACATTTTAGTGATAATCTAGTAGCAAACTTGGAGTTACTACCGGAGAAGCTAATGGAAAAGTACAAAGATGAGAAGATATTAAAAAAGCTTAGTGATAATCTAACAGCAAACTGGGAGTTACTGCTGGAGAAGCTAATGCAAAGTGCACAAAAGTATAAAATTGAAAAGCTAGCAATGTCAATAGATGATGACATATTTAATTATATAAAGAAAGAAGAGCTCATAAAAATATATAACGAAAAGCATCAAAAAGGAGAAAATAAGTTAAAGATATTATTATATAAACCGCCCATAAGAGTGACAGATGTAGAAGAACAACTGGAAATAATAAAGAAATTTCATGATACACCTGCGATAGGAGGACATTCAGGAGTAAAAAGAACAATCAGCAAAATTAAACAAAGATACTGCTGGAAGAATTTAAACAAAATGGTTAAAAAACATGTAAATGCTTGTATGGATTGCAAAAAGAATAAACAAATAAGACACACAAAAGAAAGATTACAATTAACAGAAACACCAACGACGAGCTTCGAGACCTTATCAATAGATACCGTAGGACCATTAAGACCATCAAAACAATACAGATATATATTAACAATTCAATGTGACTTAACAAAATATATAATAGCGATACCAATGGAAAACAAAGAAGCAGCAACAATAGCACGAACGCTAGTAGAAAACGTAATATTAAAATTCGGAACATTTAAAACGATAAAAACAGACATGGGTACAGAATTTATGAATGAAACATTTAAGAATATATGTGAAATGCTAAAAATAAAACATGTAAACTCAACACCATACCATCACGAAACATTAGGATCTATAGAACGAAATCATAGAACACTAAATGAATATCTATTATCATTTAGTCAAGGATCAGATTGGGATGAATGGATCCAATATTATACCTTTAGTTACAATATAACACCACATTCAGATACAGGATTTTCACCACATGAATTAGTATTTGGAAAAGTAATAAATTTACCTGCAGAGATAACAAAAGATAACCCAGAACCAGTATACAACATAGAAGATTACGCAAAAGAACTTAAGTGGAAACTTCAACAAGCTCACCAATTAGCAAGAAAATTAATAGACTTAGCTAAAGAAAAAAGGAAAATAGCATATGACACAAAAGTCAAACCCCTAGAAGCTAAGGTAGGAGACAATGTTTTATTAAAAGTCGGTAACAGAAAGAAACATGAAGCACCATATGAAGGACCATACGAGGTAATAGAAAACATAGGAGTCAACGCTAAGATAAAAATAGGAGATAAGATTAAGGAGATACATAAAAATAGATTAAAAAACACGTAAATTATAGGGAGAAAAATTTTCGCTCCAAAAGCACCGAAAATTTTTCATTTCACCCGATGGGGGATGTAGTGAGATCAAGAATCCATGAAAATCTCACTAACAATAACATAAAATAATGTAGCACACAGCTGTGAAACAAAGTGGAACAAAGTAGAGCACTTGAACCCAAAAGTAAAAAATAATAATCGAAGACGCAGCAAAAAATACAACACAAGAGTAATTAATTAAGCAACGAGCCACGGTCACCGCAACCAAAGAAATGTAAACAAAATAAATTACATCACGAATGCGCATATGACCGCAAGTGCACATATGACCGAAAGTGCACATGTGACCGAAATAATTAAGTCGATTATTGAGTAACAGCATGAGAGCTATTTATGAAAGAATTGCCTTAACAAATAAGAAATTGGGAAAGGCCCGGAACAAGAACGCGTGAATGACATGATTATGAATGGAACAATTAGGTAGGGGAAAATTAGAGTAGCGTAGTGGTAAGTCTTCGATATAAATAAGGAAACTTAGAATTAAGAATCAGACTGAATCAGACTGTAATCAATACCAAGACCGAGAAGGCACTAACGGCAGTTCACTGCTGTAACGCTTTGGTGGTAAAATTTAATAAAAATAAAATAAAATAAAATCATAATCTTTAACTGATAGAATAAAGAAAATCAGTCTCAAAGTCTCAACGTGGGAAGCTGATAGAGAGATAAACCCCCATCATTACAATACGACCTATTCTATCCTACGGTTTCCCTTGTTGGATGTCCATATCAACAACCTGGGCTAAAAACCTTGAACTCCTTGAAAGGAAAATCATCCGACACTGTTGCTCGAAGAGATTTAAGTATCGCAGGAAGTATTACTCGAATAAGGAACTATATGAGGATGCAAATATAACACCACTGACTTCCTATCTCCTTGGTCACTGGGGAGACAGGGCTATTCTATTCTCACAGCACAAGAACTCTATTATTAGAGCTTGTTTCCTTGAAAACACCTCTGACGACTCGAGCCAAAACACTAATTATTAGTCCCTTCAATATCCCTGGCCTACTAAACTCTTCCCTGGATACTTCAAATGCCGAATTAAACAGCTTTTACCTAGGCAGAGATTCACAACACCATCGTGGCTGAGCCCTGCTCCTCTGGATTTGTCCTACCACTCAACACCTCATCCACGAACTGACCTAAATGATTTTCCTCCCTTTAAGTTTCACGCGTGATTTCTTATTCCTGGCTATAGTGCCTTCACAGATCTTATCTCATCCCAGTGTTTTTGGGAGAGCTGCTAAATTTTGGGGTTTGTAGCACACCCTCGAAACTTATGGCTATCTAAAATAACAGAATTAACATTCGTATGTAAATTCGCTGTTTTGATTTCCTCATTTTTAGTACTGCTTTTAGTAATAGACTACCTTAACATATCCTATTATTTTGCAAATTCACTTAATATAGTAATCTTGCTGTAATGTATTACGTAGTAGAACTTTAGCTTATTATTTCATATTCTAATATCTTAAGTTCCCATTTAAATTTACTATTCGGACATTAGTCAACAAAATCTTAATGTAACTTAAACAATATTTTAGTTGTCCTCTTATAGTTAATATATGTATATGAACATAGTAAAAAGTGGTGTTTAAAGTAATGTAGCATAATAGTTAATATTTTCCTTTCGCTAGAATACATCTGTGCAGTAGTTGCTCACATGGAAGGAATTTAGAAGAATTACTGAATTTTTACTTACTTTCTCTCTTCCCTCCTCCAATTACAGAAGTAGTAAGTAGTAGTAGTAAGTAGTAGTAGTAAGATTAGTATCTAGTATTATCGCTAAGTTTGTATTAAACATTTTGTTTTTTATGCAGGGGAGTAGATTAACATCATTGATTATCTATAAGTAGATACGTAACCTTGTTTGCGGGCTTTGGACATAGATGGCCTTACTTACACTGATTTCAAAAATCCATGTTAAAACTGAGACTCAAGAGCTTTCGAAATATATAAAAGCTGTCTATCGGTTTCGTTGCTTATGTACATTGAACTTTTGAATTCATGTAGGTATATAGCAATCGCATGAATTGGGATACTTGCGATTGCGCCGCCAAAATTTTCGGAATTTTTGTTGTTGTGTTGTTTAAAAACGATTTTTAGGTTTAGGGAAAAATTTAATCGTGGAAGATTTTTATTTTTTTATGAAATCATATTTTTTTGTCTGCAGGTGGATACGGTTCTGCAAATTTTAATTTCTGCTTTGTACAGAATATAAAAATTTTTCTATTTTCGACCAAAAGTTGAGCCTGAGAAAATTTCAGTAAAAAGTTTTAAATTACATATGAAAGAGGTTTTCATCATATAGTATCCCAGGCAATGAAGTATTTTGCCTCATCATTAAGATTTGATGTTTAATGATATGGGAAAAGTAAAATCTTTCTTTATGTAAAACCATTCCATGCTAAACTGTCGCACTTTACTCCAAAAGAATATTTTAAAATTTATAACGCACCAGGAATTGTAAGTGCTTTATAAATATAATAAGTCTTGTGCACTCTCTTCCACACCACCTAAGAGGTCGAGTACAGGGCGCGTTTTTTATATCGTGGTGTCCCCAGTAGGCATAATTCACCGCTTTAAATCAAAAAGATCCTTTCGCATTCAGGCATTGCTTTGGATTTAGGACTTTGGCTATAATGATCCACATAAATATATCATCCTGGAACTGTAAAACAATTGAATCCTTCTTTCCAAAATTAACAGACAGCATAACAGGGACAGGCTGAAGTGTACTATAAACCGGCTTTACTTAGTATTAACTGGTTTTGTTAATTCATCCTCTCATCTTTACAATTTTTCCGCAACTGCTTGTACAGGGTCTGTCACGTATGCTAGGACTCCTAATAGTTTGGCGCTATAAAATTTGTAAATAGAGTATTACTAACACCCTATATGTAACAAATCAAAGGCTTTACTTCCCAGCGGGAAAACTAGCGAGGGGTTACTCAGGTAACCCAAGAATTCATTAATGGTTTGTGTAACCGCTTACATGGTAATTGAAAAATTCTACTGCAAATTTAGTAAAATGGAGGTCTTTACATTGTAATGGCTAGGTAACCGACTAGGTAATGACTTGTGAAATACTTTCGTTGAAAATGTGATGTGCTTTTATTCTTTGTCTTGTCGAAGCCTCTCTTCTTGAGTTTATTCCGTCCTCCAAATTCGTTCGGTGTGGATCGTGCAGTGCAGTCAAAAAGATATCTTGCTAGTAAAATTCTCACCAAATGTAGCTGAAATGCAATGGTAATTTTGGATAGTAATATTTTTAATGCTAAAAAGGGTAGCCAGAATTTTATTCTGCGTGCCTTACATGGTAATCTATGTATTCACTTAATACACTTCACCTCTGAAATAAGTCCTCGTTTGTAATGCCTACAGTAAGTACTTACCGCCATAGGACATCCCTATGTAAAAGTAAGCTATTATTTCATCACAAAGGTCATGGGTCCATCTCATTATCACCTCGCTTACCTAGCCATTACATTTCCCGCTGGGTTGTAAAAACGGAGAATATTTAAACACTTTTATCAGTTTTATCCCGTAAACTTCCGAAGTTATCGTCGAAGGCGAACTGACAATCAATAAATCTTGGTGCTTCCTGTGTAAATCAACAAATTACTTGCTAAACATACAACATTCTATCGCCACTATCTCAGAACCATCGAAATAAACCCTCTCCTGACTGCACGGCAATCTTATTCCCTCAGCACCAAATTAGATAACTCGTCTCACTCCTTCCACCTGCAGCCCTCTTTTCGGGCACTCTACAAAATAGGAATTCGTTTCTAAAAAGAACAACTGGATTCTGGAATAATCGGTTAGTATTTCCGAGCTCATACAACATCCAAGAATTCAAACGCAGAATTCCTCGTCAATTCCACCTCCCAACGATCATAATGGTTAACCTATTCCACCCTTGTACTAATCTTACTGCAAGACAATGAACCATGATATGACAAACTAAATAATGGACTAGTTGTACAAGAGTCATTTTGGGAAATTTGTTCAAAAATCGTACAACATTTTTCAAGTTTTTTTTTTGATTTTGATTTGATTCAAGGGTGGTTCACCGCATTGAAAAAGAGGTTATAATAAATTTTCCAATTTATATTTGATATTATTTCATTAAAAAAAAAATTTAAACACATAAAAATATTTGAATCATTTTTCAAATACAACCTGTAATCTAGGGGTGGTTGAAAATGACTTATTTCTTCTTAACAATACCAAGCAACCAACCTGCAATCCGGTAACAGCAACAATTACCCAAAACGTAGAAAAAAGCTGCTGTTTGAAGTTTATTTTTAAAATATTACTTCCCTTTAGTTTTATCCACTTAATGCTTGATAAAATTTGGCTAGATTAAATAAAAATCAACCACCTTCGCAAATAAATATAAAAAAGAGTGCATTTAATTTGATTATTATAATTATCCTTATCCTTAAAAAGGGGTGTATTTTATATTTATAAGGGTGACAAACATATTTTATTGCAGTCCTAAAATTTCCTGCTGATTTTCATAATCAGCCACCAAAAAACATGAAGAGAAATAGTTTCAAAATGGTGTTTCGACACCCCTCCCGCTCCCATTCCTTTGCGTTGCAAATGGACTTTTCGCTAACATGCAAATAAGTCTCATAAAATCAAAAAGTCAGAAAACTGAAAAATCATGAGATTCAATATCTCATATTTGTATACGGCACCGCGCCCCAGCCAACATTTTAATGTTCCAAGAAAATACCTTCTTATGTACAGTTTATTTACAACATCGAAAGCCCTCAGCTTTTTTATTATATATTATCGAAACTCCAAACCACAACTTCCAAATCTTGCAAGTTTTACCGAAAGACCAAACCGCAAAAAGAAAACAGACGCCAGCGCCGCCAAACACGAACACCCGCCATCGTCGCAGGTCCCATGATTACGCATCTACTTATAGATAAATCAATGTTAACATCATGTACAATGTTCTTTATATAGGGTAGTAGATTAAGCCTGAATGCACAAAAAAAAGCTTAATTGGAGCACGGAAGGGAGATGAACCCGAAATACTGTGCCCAGTGGTTTTGGTGTGGGAACGTTCAGGATTCACCTAAACGGAAATATCTCAATACATCACCTGAATTTCGATTTGTTATTGGCAACACTAATATCCTGCACTGCTGGCACGCATACGGCTAGTCGGCGTGGGGAAACTGTGCGGTACATTAACAATCCTTTTATCGAAAATACTTTGGGTGGCGGAGTGCTCTGTATGCGAGGGTCTCTGCTTACCTGGCAGCAGTGGTAACTTCCACTACATCTGTGATCTTTCATTAATTAAGAAATCCATCATCAACTTTCCTAGTGGTGGTGATTGAAAATTGATTCTTCTAGCTTCCTTGTAAACTATTCCAAATTTGAATGTATACTTACTTTAAATAGAAGTAACCTTAATATATTGTTCTACAGTCGACCTAAGGTCTAGTATTTAAAAATTAGTAAACTCTTTATTGGATTTTTATGTTATTAATTTTGGAATAAAACTGTTTTGAGTTGAGTTGAGCAATAAATAAAGAAGGGCGCTTTCAGTAATGCAGGATGCGTGCGCAATTGACTTATTCAGTCATTGAAAGCTTTACACTTTCAATTGCTGAATAAGTCAATTGCGCACGCATCCTGCATTACTGAAAGCGCCCGAAAGTGTTTTAAAGTAACCGCGTGTCTTAACACATAAGTTAAGCTAGGCACCTCCAACAGGGCTGTCCATAAATTACGTAATCATCTAAGGTGGAGGGGGGGGGGGTATGCTGATTTCTTACGTTTTATTACGGCAGGATGGGGGGGGGGGGTAAACGTTACAAATTACGTAATCAATTGAAATTAAATTTTTTAAAACATGCATTTTTATATTTTTATCTCCTTACGTTGGCACTGCAGAAACTGAAATCGCAAAAGTAGGATTCTGAATTATCGACCAAATGTAGTCAATTTTACTCGTCTCGTAGTCAAGGAGAATGTTTGATCGCAACAATGTCGAAGAAGATTTATTCAAACTTTTCTTCGAAGCTCACGTTCGAGCTGACCCTGTGGGTAGTAAAGAGATTACCCAAAAGCAGAGTTCGGAAACGCACACTCCCGTGGGCCCAGAATTGACTCAAAACTCACTTTCGACGCACGTGCGTGTGCAGTTCTTAAAAACTCATGAGAATGTGCGTGAGGTATTGCCACACACGCACATGAGTGAGTAATTCGAATTGAGAAAACGCACACTCATGAGTGGGCACAAATTACCCCTCTCCTCTTTACTCGTGAGTAATAACTTTCCCTAATAATTCACCAAGTGAGTAATAAAGGGACATGAATGAATCGCACACAAAATTCCTCGATGCATTTGTTGTATAGAAGCGTGATTGTTTTATGAAGTGAAGATATTATATAGACTAGTTTCAGTGTGTTTATTTTATTTTTTGAAGTAAAACTTCTTTAGGAAGGTTTGCTTAAAAAAAATTACATGAGAGTGAATCAATTTCATTCGCGTAACGCTCTCACACATGAAAAATCGTCAGGACTTTCGTATAACGATGGGAAATGCGGCGGACGGGGGCTGTGTGTGTAACAGTAAAAATACACTCTGCCTTACTGCATAAATTTTCTGGCATGTTAGTTAGCTACGTTGCCGCCCAGACCTTGCTTTATCTCATTATAGGAATACAAATTCACCATTATGTAGAGGTGAAATATTTGAGATTTTTCTTGTGGTTTGGCTTATGCCGCGGACACTTTGGAGTTGACTAACATGTTGGAAGCAGCCTGAGCAAGTGGATCTGCTTTTTGGCGTGGCCAAACATGTAGCACTGCCAGGAAGTTACGGTATAAACACTTGAGACTTTCTTAAAATGCCAAACTATGTAAACAAATATGAAAAAATGAAAGAAGAAATGAACAATACATCTTTCTTACGTTTATTTTGTTATTGTCTCCAATATAAAATAGGAGTACTTTTTGCACGCTTTAATTGATAAAACCGAAGCTGTTAAAACCGTTTGTCAGTGGTTTGGGTGCTTAGCATACCAAAAGGGAGTGGTGAATTAAATGTGTGAGGTGCTCTTGTTTTAAATTGGCACCCACTTCCCCTTTGGTGAGATGTGCTGAACCTTTCCTCTTTTTAAATTACAATTTTTTTAACTTGCACAAATCGACGAATCGTTTATGTCAAAACATTTCACTGTTGTGAAAATCGTTCCTGATATGTTTTTTGTGTCGCTGATTACGAAAATCGGGGTCCCACAGTCTTAAAATATGCATGTCACCTTTAAATATGCTTAAAAACTCCCTTTTTTAAGGATTTTCGCGATAATTTTAATTATAATCAAAAACAATCCAATAAAATACATTTTTTGCAATATTAATATTCAAAAGTGGTTGATTTATAACAAAGTAAATTTTATGATAAGGGACAATAGTAAAGGGCTGAAACTATCCCTACATCTTCTGAAAATATAAAGGTTTGAAAAAAATGTTTTTTCAACTTTATGCTTCAAATTCGGTTTAATCAGCTAAAATAAATTATTTTCAACTACGCCTAGAAAGAAGAATTTGAAAAAAGGTTGATGGTTTTTTGCATTCCTTTTTGCTCCCTTTAAAATTAATTGCCTCCCTAAAAGATTATATGGGACGAAGAAATCAGGTAATTGGCTAGGTGGCCATAAAGGGTGCCAATACGATACTGAAGTAGACTGGATCTCGTTCGCGTAGGTAAAGCTTCATTGGATGTGGTTGGCGGACTGCTTGGTAAAACAATACTTGGGTTTGGAATAGTCTATGCCGATGCGGATGCAATTATTAATGATCATGAATGTAGCGGGAGCGGAGCATGCATACAGCTGGTGACATATCCAAGCGTACATGCGTTCAATTCGTTGATAAATAATATAGAAGTGTGTGTATTCAAATGCGACCAGACGGAATGTTCCATGAATGGAATGCATGCCACGCAAAGGTCGGACTACTTTTAACTTTTTCTGTAATGCCGCATTCGAAATATCACACACAAGTATACACAACAAACACATGCACCTTGCATGCACTCATTACTTAGATTTTCGGGCTATGTGTGAAAGCCGGGACGGAAAAAAACCATGCAATTTTATGAACCTCTGAATGCAATGCATGTACGCTTGCATATGTGAGGCGACTGTTTAGATTTTCGTGGCGGTAGTATCCATGCCTGTGGCGGAAGCGTGCATACCCGTGTGGGATGCGCACTTATATGCTATACATATTAGGTACACCGTGTGTATGCTTTTAAGAAAATTAGCCAATAAAAATTATTTTACTCGGTTACTTTTAGGTTTTAATGTAAATAGGAATTCATAAATATTGATATTTTCAAATAGTATTTGTATCAAGTCCGTCAGTAGATTCGTGACTATTCTTCCTGCATCCGTCGTTGGCCTGAATTTTCTCAAGCGTACTATAGATCCGACAGACTTTCCACTATATCTATTGCATATTACTAGCCGTTGGGCACAAAAGTTTTACTTCTAAAGTGTGGTCTTAAGCACACTCATATTTTTTTTATATTATTGTTATTATTTTCGTTATAACATAAAATATGAGAAAACGAAAACTTTTTAATATAAATAAATATAATAAAAAGACGAATAAATCTACGTGTTTAGTAGAAGATTGTGGAAAAAAGTTAAGGGTGATAGACCTGCAAATATCAATAGACATTATAAATTAGTGCATAAAAAAATTATAGGAAGTCATAATGAAAGTAAAAACAGTGCTTCCACTTGTAGAGCAAGCAAAACTAAAACAAAAGTTAGTGTTAATATAAACCTGGACAAAAAATAATTTTTAAAATGTTGTGCTGGCATGGTGACAGTTAAAAACATTCCTTTTCGTATATTTGATGATGATGAATTTTTCAAAAAAATTACTGCACCGTACGAGAAAAAATTCAATGTAATTCGAAAAATATAGGATTAATTGTGTAAAAAACAACCCGAAGAATTAAGGAAATAATAATGTTATGGCAGCACTGGCAGTATGGAACTACCCACACACCAGCGCCACCAGGAAAAAGTCTCTCGTTGTGAAATTCGCTACATGGACATCGGATTTATTATAAGCGATAAATATTATAAATTCAAATAACAAATAATAAAGTATTATTAACCAAGGAAAGAGTTTCATTAATACAGACATTACAACTGGCGACGAGAATGGGATATTAAAGACCAGAAAAAAAAACATTATAAATAAAATCTACAAGATCGCAGGAATAACCGGAACCAGATATAAAATACGTATACAAATTTTAAATAATAATTAATTATTTTAATTATATTTCAAGCGCCGACTTTCAACTTGCAACTTAAAACCAATAGAAATGGAACAAATAACCCAAGTTTTAGGAGAAATGGTGGAAACCATGAGGGGCATGCAGATACAGCAAGCAAATATACAAATATGCAAGCACTAATTATTCAAGGGACAAGTAAAATAAGTGGAATAAATTTACAGCCATTTGACGAGGCAAACGAGTCGTTTGCAAGTTACATACAAAGAGTAGAAAACTACATAATATTAAAAGGAGTCACCGATTTGACAATGAAGGCACAAATATTCCTGAATTGCATTGGACCTAAATATTACCAAATTCTGAAAAATATTACATCACCGGACATGCCAGAAACAAAATCATACGATGAGCTAGTCAGAGTGCTGAGCAACCATATCGCACCTGAGCCCGGAGAAGTGGCACAGCAGCACAAATTCTGTCTGAGAGCGCAACAAGAATGCGAAAGCATCGCTAACTACGTGGCAGCATTAAAAGAAATTGGGGGAACGTGTAATTTCATATGCAATAACTGCAAAACAAGTACCTTCGAGAGGATAACGAAATTCAGAAACGAAAGAAAGATTACTACAAGAATCTCCTAAGACCAAATTAGAGGATATAGTGAAGATAGCTCTAGCGATTGAAACGTCAAAATCAGAAACTAAGGAAATGGGGCAAGAAATACAGATAAACAAAATATCAACAAAAAAATACAGCAACAACAGTTTTAGAAACAGAAGTACATATTAGGAAAAGGGGAAAAAGATAAATACAAAATACAATACAAAAACCGCAAATGGAGAAAATAGGAAGGTGAGTGGAATAAATTGTTACAGATGTGGGAAAGATAACCATAAGGCAAAACAATGGGTGTGTTTCTTTATTCATTCCGTAGAAGGAACAGAATAAAAAGAATACTTGATATAATATTCGGAATAGAATGAATAAAGAAACGCATCGAGAATGACAGTAAACAAGCTGAAGACAAATGTCGATTTATACTAAAGAACTATTGTGTATCTTAAAAATATCGTGGGACCTATTTTTCGAAAGTGATGATGAGGATGATAATGGAGGAGCACCAAAACGCAAACGCTTAGATAAAAATCAGGGTTTTTTGGAAAATACGGTGCCCAGATTTAATAACCAACAATTTAAAAGCCATTTTCGTTTATCTCCTGATACCTTCGAGAATTTATTTCGCAATTTATTAGAAATTGAAACCAGGAGTATGGAGATTCAATGTGGAAGACCAAAATTAAATTTTGAACTGCAACTTTTTATGACAATATGGTATTTGGCGAATACAGAATGCTTTAGGTAGGCAATGTTTAATTGTAGGTCATACATTCGATATATTTTTATGATATATATTTGTGATTAAAGATCTATAGCAGACCGATTTGGAGTTTCAAAGAAAGCTTGCTGGTGTGCGGTGTATAATGTTTGTAAACTTTTATTGAAACTTAATAATACAAAAAAAAAATAATTACTTGGCCAAGAATAGAAGGAGCAAATATTACAGAGAGCTACTACCACACACGCTACCACCAGGTACTACTACTATATATGCTTGAACTGTTAATGCACATTATGAGTATTCCTTTAATGTTATTGCAGGAGTTATTGGCTCCATTGACGGTAGTCATATACCTATTTCTGCTCCAAGAGAAGATCCCAACTCCTACGTGAACAGAAAAAAGTTTCATTCGGTGCTGCTTCAAGCAGTTTGCAATGAAAAGTTAATATTTTTAGATTGTTATGCAGGCGAAGCTGGTTCAATTCATGATTCCTGCTTATTTCGACGATCTAATTTATTTAAAAGAATTTCAAATGGTTAGTATAGCTATTCAATTCATCAGTCTATCGCTGTTGTTTTGTGCTTCCAATAAACGATTTAATTTTATTTTTAAGGGTCGGTATGCATTCCCGAGGAGCAACATTTATTAGGCGATCAAGCATATGGTTTGAAATCATATTTAATGACGCCATACAAAGACAATGGAGCTTTAAGTGAACATCAAAAAAAATACAATCACACACATTCATCAATTAGAATGTCAATAGAACGGGCTTTTGGGCTATTAAAGGCTCGCTTTCGACGGTTAAGGAAACTAGAAACGAGGAAGCCCGAATTAATACCTTTAATTATAATGGCATGTTGCATTCTGCATAATGTATGTTTATTTGAGAATGATCTACTCGATTTTGATTTCATAGCTCCAGAGGGTGATATTTTGCCATCACAAGATACTCCAGATGGAATGGCACAGGCAAAAAGAGCTAGAATTGCAAATCTATTGAATTAAGTATATAATTTTGTAAATAAATATAAATATTGTTACAAAAATAAATTTATTTCTAAAACATAACAAAATAATTAGCCTCCTTAGCTCATATTAAAAATAACAATAAAGTCTTCTGGTTTAATTTGTTGTGATTTTGTCCACAAGTTTTTCGAAAAGGTCGACAAATCTTCTTGTTACAGCCATTTTTTCTTCGTGCCGTCTGGCTTTTGCAGCTTCTTCTGCGTTTTCATTTTTCCTTTTTTTTGATGTTGATGTTGCTGGCAATGTTGAGGCAGAGGTATCTTCGATAATGTCGTCAAAATCGTAAGTAGCTTTTTGATGTTGGTAGTCTGGACGTATATTAATGAAATCTTCATCACTTGAACAGGTTGCTGGAGGATTTACTTCTGGGCGCCGAAAAAGTAATAAATCCATCCTTTCGAAGTATTCCCAATGCTTCGTTAAATTTCCACTAGTGTTGTTATGGTCTTTGACCTTTTTGTATGTGGATTTCAATCCTTTCCATTTTCCATTTACTTGATCACCGGTAAAATTCTTACCGCGAATTTCCTTCATCTCAGAAGCCACCTCTGCCCACACTTTATTCTTTGGATGTGTTTCAAATTTCTTGATTTTCTTTTCATATATGTCGATTAGACATTTGATGTCCCCTGGTGTCCATTTAAAATTATTATTTTCCATATCTGAAATTATTATTAATTAAATTAATTTTCCATATTAATTAATTAATTTTCCATATCTGTTAAAATTAAAACTTTTGAAAGATAATAAAAAATAAATAATTACCAAGGTCCATGGCTACCGCTTGCTTGCTAAAGAGTATTTGCAAAACTAAGGTTAATTCCCTTTATTCCAAAAGTGTTCCACCTCCAGAGGTAGTTTAAAAAGAATACATTCCGAATATTCCGAATGAATAAAGAAACGCTTCATCTGTCAATTCGAAACTTGGGAATGAATAAAGAAACGCATTTTCTGTCTATTCCTTCTATGGAATGAATAAAGAAACACACCCAATGTCGACTCAAAGACAAATTATATTGTAAGAAGTGTAATATAAAGGGACACCTGCAGTCAATTTGTTTTAAAGACCAGAAACAGCTACAGCTGGAAAAAGAGTCTGAAGATGAAGGGGAAATATACGAAATACAAAACATACCTTTAGGAAATACAACGCAAAATGATAAATATTACATTACATTACAATTAAATGGAAAAGTGCTAACGTTGGAAGTAGATACAGGAGCAGCAGTAACTACATGTTCCACAAAATATTTCAGAAATAAATCCGGGAAATTGAAGTTAGAAAATACAAAAAGTAGGCTGAAGACGTACACAGGTGAGCTAATAAAACCGAGAGGAATAGCGCATCTAAAAATAAAATACAGACATAAAGAAATAGAAGGAAGAATATTCGTAATAGACAGGGAAGTCGACCCAGTTGTAGGAAGGGAATGGACAAGAAAACTCAATCTAGGGTTTGAGATGAATACAATAGATACAGAGGAAAATGATATTACGGAAAAGGATTTCAAGGTTAAGTTACAGTTAATGCTAGAAGAATATAAAGAATTATTTTCAGAAGAAGTAGGAAAAATAAAAGATTATCAAGCTGTATTCAAATTGAAAGAAGGTACAGTACCCATATTTCTGAAACCATGACCAGTACCATTCGCACTCAAAACCAAGGTGGAAGCCGAAATTGACAGATTGGAAGCAGCAGAAATTTTAGAAAAAGTCACATATTCACAGTGGAGTACACCTGTTGTGCCGGTAATGAAACAAAATGGAAAGATACGCTTATGTGCAGACTACAGAACGACGTTAAATAAAAGCTTAGAAAATGATAACTACCCAATACCAAGAATCGAAGAGATATTTGCAAAACTAAGCGGTGGAAAATACTTCTGCACACTGGATATAAATCAAGCATACTTACACATGGTAACGAATGAAGAGACGGCAGAAATGCAAGCTATAAGTACTTGCAAGGGTACCTACAAAGTAAAACGATTAATGTTTGGAGTAAAAATAGCACCAAATGTTTGGCAAAGATATGTGGACCAAACGTTAGAAGGAATGGTACAGCCTGTTTCTTCGATGACATCGCCTTACAAGGAAGAACATACATGCAATTATTACATAGGATTAGAACAATATTCCAGAAAATACAAGAATGTGGACTATACACTTAAATAAGAAGAAATGTCAATTTTTCCAAAAATCCATAAATTACCTGGGACACACAATAAATGAAGAAGGATTACATCCAACAGGTGACAAGATCGTCATCATCGCTTCGCACTTTTCTCGGAATGATAAATTATTATCAACAATTTATACCCAACCTGGCCTCAAAACTCCTCTTTACAGACTATTACAGAAAGAAGTAACATTTACTTGGTCAAAGGAATGTCAGCGAGTTTTTCAACAATTGAAAGACGAAATCTGTGGGGAAAAAATACTTACACCATTCTATGGAAACTTACCAGTTACATTGGCTACAGACGCATCTCCTACGGGATTGGGAGCAGTGCTATCACACATAATGCCAGATAAGACGGAAAGACCAATAGCGTTCGCATCAAGATCGCTAACAAAAGCGGAACAAGGATACAGCCAGCTGGATAAAGAAGCAACAGCACTAATATGGGGACTAAAAAAGTTTTTCCAATATTGTTACGGACGGAAAATTACACTTATTATGGATAATCAGCCGTTGGCAAGAATATTATACCCGGAGAAAACCACACCAGCAACTACAGCTATAAGACTAGTAGTACACTATGCTAACTTTCAGGCGGGGTTCAACTATTAGAGGGAGAGCCAGCGACGTATTTTGGGTTGTCATTTCATTAGTCATGAAAATTTCCACACTGAATCTTATACACCTGCTGAACAATAAAAGCTAGTTCTGGCAACCCCCAGTGGCCGGAATGTAGTACCCTAAAATTACAAAAGGGGTAGGAAATAAAGTTCAATTTTGTTATAGTATTAGTCATGAATTTTCAGGAGATTATTTTTGATGGTATTCTCTATTTATAAAAATTATTGCCAGAACATTTACCCGTCACCAAAGTGCCGCCAGAACGCTGTAAATATTCATTTAACCAAACGATATTTTTGTTATTTCATTGTAGTTCAGTCGACAGAGTCAGACTAAATGTTAACTCACGAAACTTTTTCTAAAAATATAGTTTTTCGTGAGTAGAATATGTTAAAAAAAAGTTTTTGGAAAATCGGTTGTACGCTTCCCCTAAAAACAACCCCCTAAAAACGGAAAATTTCGTTTTTGGTTAATATCTCTTAAACGGAAAGTCCTATCCTAAAATATTGTTTACAAAGTTGGTAGGTCATGCAATTATCTACAAAAAATGATATTATACATTTTCCCGTACGAATCGCTGTTCATGAGATATCGCCGTTTTAAAGATTTAAGATACTCATCCCCTAATTCTCAACTTGCATAGGTCATCAGACGTTCAATAAATCCTCTGTTGCACTACATGGCTATTATTATCAGGGGTGATTCCAGGATGGTTTTGAAGAGACAAATTGTTCTAGAGAGGGGGCTATGCCCACTATTCACTACGATGCAGGGTGTTTACGAAAGTAAAAAAAGTATTTTTTTAATATTTACTTAAAGTTGAATATCTCCTAGACGAATTATCGTAGAGCAATGTAATTAGGTTCATCTTTTAGGTAAATGTGTATTATTTTATATGATATTTAGAACAGGAACTTTAGGGACTCCGTTTACACGATATGGAATTAAAAAGTGTCATCTAAATCCCAATATTCTTCGTTTTTCCAGAAAAATTCCAATATTTTAGAATTTTGGTCATATTTTGAACCTCCATATCTTGTAGATATTAAAAAAACAATTTCATTTTTTCTTTGGTAAACACCCTATATCGTAGTGGATAGTGGGCATAGCCCCCTCTCTAGAACAATTTGTCTCTTCAAAACCATCCTGGAATCACCCCTGATAATAATAGCCATGTAGTGCAACAGAGGATTTATTGAACGTCTGATGACCTATGCAAGTTGAGAATTAGGGGATGAGTATCTTAAATCTTTAAAACGGCGATATCTCATGAACAGGGATTCGTACGGGAAAATGTATAATATCATTTTTTGTAGATAATCGCATGATCTACCAACTTTGTAAACAATATTTTAGGATAGGACTTTCCGTTTAAGAGATATTAACCAAAAACGAAATTTTCCGTTTTTAGGGGGTTGTTTTTAGGGGTAGCGTACAACCGATTTTCCAAAACTTTTTTTTAACATATTCTACTCACGAAAAACTATATTTTTAGAAAAAGTTTCGTGAGTTAACATTTAGTCTGACTCTGTCGACTGAACTATAATGAAATAACAAAAATATCGTTTGGTTAAATGAATATTTACAGCGTTCTGGCGGCACTTTGGTGACGGGTAAATGTTCTGGCAATAATTTTTATAAATAGAGAATACCATCAAAAATAATCTCCTGAAAATTCATGACTAATACTATAACAAAATTGAACTTTATTTCCTACCCCTTTTGTAATTTTAGGGTACTACATTCCGGCCACTGGGGGTTGCCAGAACTAGCTTTTATTGTTCAGCAGGTGTATAAGATTCAGTGTGGAAATTTTCATGACTAATGAAATGACAACCCAAAATACGTCGCTGGCTCTTGGTCTATATGAAGTAAAACTAAGGAAGACTACAGAACATGCAAATGCGGATTACCTTTCAAGCTTACGGAAGTCCACCGGTACAAAGATAGACAATCTGACAGATGATGATGTATTCTACCTAAATCATATCGCAGAGATGCCAATAACGCTGCAAGAAATAAAAGAAGCTACAAGGAAGGATACGGAATTACAAAAACTATACGTAGACATTCAATCAGGAAAAGAAGACTCGAAAAGACTCCATGAATTCTTCCTACAAGACAACTGCATTTTTTATGGAATAAGAGTAGTTATACCTAAGAAACTATAGCCTAAGATTTTTGAAGAATTGCACACGGCCCATACAGGGATAGTAAAAATGAAGGCTCTAGCTAGAAGTTACGTATGGTGGAGAAATATTGATGGGAATATTGAGCAAGTAGTGAAACAATGCAGGGAGTGTTGTTTAATGCAGAGAAATCCTGCAAAGGGTCCAATACACAGTTGGGAATATCCGAAAGAGCCGTGGAGTCGAATTCATATTGACTATGCAGGACCATTCATGAACCAATACTTTCTGATCGTGGTGGATGCGTATACAAAATGGTTAGAGGTCATACCGACGACATCCATCACCGCTACAGCTACGATCAACATCTTAAAAAAAATATACACTACATTCGGTACTCAAGTCTCGGACAATGGAAGACAATTCAGATCAGAAGAAATGGGAGGATTTGTAAGAGAAAGTGGAATCTTAGCAAAGTTCACAGCACCATTTCACCCTTCAACGAACGGCCAAGCAGAGAGGTACGTGCAAACGTTTAAAAGGACGTTTAAAAGGAGAAGCTACAGAAATTTCTAATGATGTACACGAAAACACCCAACAGCACCGCAGGGTTAAATCCAGCGGAGATGATGTTCAAAAGACTTTACAGAACAAGGATTGATTTAGTAAAAAGAGCACAACTTAAAGAGAAAACGGACAAAGAGGAAGAGATAGTAGTAAATAAAGAATTCAAAAACGGAGATAGAGTACAGATCAGAATGTATGACAGTAACATATGGAAATTCGGGAATATCAAAAATAGAACTGGAAAACTACATTATGAGGTGCAGGTATGTAGATGGCAACATACACCAAAGACATGTGGATCAAATTATAAAGACGTCATGCATAAACAACAACCCGAACAGGATGCACCCATACACTACAGCTGCACCAAGTGACCCCTACATAGAATCAGTGGCACCAACTAGTACCGAAAAGAGGAAAGATACAACACCCGCATCGGAAGAAGAAAAGTCTCCTTCAGGAACACAAATTATGCCTACGGAAGTTCAACCTGGATCTCGAACGACAGATCCCATAGTTGCAGTACCGGTGGATGAGGCACCTGCACCTACAGAGATGGATCTACGTCGCAGCGGGAGAATGAGAAGACCGCCGAACCGCCTGAACCTGTAACAAGGAAGTTACAACGAGGGAGAGAATGTTATGGCAGCACTGGCAGTAAGGAACTACCCACACACCAGCGCCACCAGGAAAAAGTCTCTCGTTGTGAAATTCGCTACATGGACATCAGTTTTATTATAAGCGATAAATATTATAACTTCAAATAACAAATAATAAAGTATTATTAACCAAGGAAAGAGTTTCATTAATACAGACATTACAAATAATAATTAAACGGGTAGAGAAAAAAATGAATTCACTAAAGGTGGATATTGCAACACGGATGGAGAAAGGTGTATTAGGAATAAATATTCAATACATTAAGGATTACAAAATATATGTGAATAGAATAGGTAAGAGACGTTATAATGTACTATTATAAATATTACTAGTTTGAATAGATAGCTATTTCTTGAATTATTCTCATGTTTAACCCGTTCGCGTTCAACGAGTATTCGCGGTTGGTAGGATGTTATGATAGATTGCCAGCACAGATATACTAGTTGTATTTGAAATGCGTTCGTATTTGAAATTTCCAAATGTTATGTGGCCGCATACGTAAATACATATATGTATGTTATTTTTGATTTGTTTTTCTAGTTAAAAGTGCGCAAATATTAAAAAATTTTGAGTCCTGAGCATTCTCACTGCCAACTACTACGAGTATTTAATTTTATGCCTGCAAATAATTATCTATGGCAAAATACAGACCTGGCCAAAAAATTACAAACACTAGAAAGGTTTTCTCAACTCTGTATTGAAATTATATTCTAGAATAGGAAATCTTACTTTATTATCAAATATTTATTTATAAGCCTAAAGTGCGTTAAAATTTTAAAATAAATACTTAATATTTATCCTTTTTGGCATGTTCTCTACGCAAAATGATATTTTTTAATAATTTCTATTAAAATTGTTCTATTATCTATTATAAATTAATCTTTTTCGTGCCACATATTTTTAATTGAGCTTAAATCAGGTGAATTTCCTGGCCGTGGAAAAAAAATGAAAAATGAAAAGTGTTTTTCATGGAAAAAGGGGAATGTGGGGAATTATTTAAAGGGGAATTATTTAAAGGCGAATTATTTAAAATAATTATGAAAATCCAATTTATTACTGAAAAGTAATTAGGAAAATCCAACCAAAAAACATAAATGCCCTCAAGATTTTTCCTGGAAGAAAAGATGCAGGTAATAATGAAATTAACAAGTGTTTGTAGTATTTTATTCAGGAGCTGCATATTCGTAATACTAGCAAAGAAAAAATAGATCTTAGATAGACGCAAACACTCAAAACAGTTTTGCCAATGTGAATTAGCTCACATAATTTAACGCGGCAGCGAATGGCTTAAACAATTTTGTTACTGCATATTGTATAATTGTTATTGTTTACTTCGACATACATCTTAACCTAAAATGTTATTTATTAGGTTTGATTAATACATACATGTTGTAAAAATGTACTATCTTGCAGGTATGATTGAAATAAGTAGGAGACTTTCTAAAGGAAGAAATCCTTAGATGTATTCAGGAATTTAAAATTGATATAAAGCAAATTTATTCCAACTTCAAGAGATTCAGGAAGAAAATAATAATATTTATGAGGAAAACGATCGTGAGGAAGAGGAGATACAGCCACAAATCGCTTCCGTATTATCGGTAGTAGCGCACATAATGCAGTTAGCAGCACATGACGTAATCAAAAGACTAGAGACAGAGTTAAACCAATGTTGAAAACTCGTTAAAAAAATACGAACATCTATTAGAGGAGGTGATATTAATAGTACTATGCCAACTCTTGATAATGCGACAAGATGTAATTCCACCTTCAACATGGTCAATTCCATATTGTCACAAAAAGAATACATTGAGAATCTGGAGAACATCATCAACATAGATTTTAACTGGACTTTCGTAAACAATTTTGTGGATGCATTTCATCATTTAGCTGACTGTCGTTGAAATTCCAAAGCGAGCAATATAGGTATTATTAGGAGATTTTTATCGGGACTGGTTGTCATGTGAATTAGAATTGGCAGATATAGCACACCAAAATAGTTATGCAGCCTCACTACATCAAGCAATGGTGAGCAGAAAACAGAAATTATTTGAGCACCATGCCTTTAGTTCAGCCCTTTAGTTGGACCACCGCTTTAATTTTACTGGTTCTGAAATACTAGCTGAAGAACAGAAAACAATTGCACGGGTAAATTGTTTATTTTTATTACAGGGTCCGCCATGTAACTTTTTTTTTCAACTAGTGCTTATTTCGTGTATGGCAACACTTAGCTCATGTCTGATTTGACAGATAATTAGTTTTATCCTTCCGCTGAACGAATATGGTTGTGTATACGCTTGAAAAACGCTGGGAGATATTGCGGCATTACTTTGAAAATCATTGTAATGTTGGAGAATGTGTGCGAAAATTGCGTACGGATTTTGGAAGAAGAGAAGCACCGTCAGCTCCGTATGTTCGTTCTTCTTCTTCTTTAACGGCTCTACAACCGGGATCCGGTCCTGGCCTCGCGCAACTGTTCTCTCCACCGGTCCCGATTCTGAGCCGATGTCATCCAGTTTGGCATCCCTAAACTCTGAGCGTCCTGGTCCACGCCATCCTTCCAGCGAAAGTTGGGCCTCCCTCGCTGTCGCACCCCATAGGTCTTACCGCAGAGAACTTTACGAGCAGGCTCATCTTCACTCATACGAGCTAGATGCCCTGCCCACCGGAGCCTACCGAGCTTTATTTTCTTCACAACATCTATGTCGCGATAGCGCTCGTAGATCTCGTCATTGTAGAGTCTCCGGAATCGTCCTTCCTCACATACGGGGCCAACAATCCTCCGAAGTATTTTCCTCTCAAACACGCCCAAGAGGGCTGAGTGCTTTTTGCTAAGCACCCACGTTTCGGATGCATATGTGAGAACGGGTAAGACCATCGTCTTATATAGTAAAAGTTTAGACGTTATGGTTAGATATTTGGATTTGAAGAGCCTTGACAGACTATAGTAGGCTTTGTTGGCTTTTAGCAGTCGTGCGCGTATTTCTGGTTCCATGCTATTGTCGGCTGCTACTATTGACCCAAGGTAGGTAAATGATTTTACCACGTCAAACTCGTGTTCCGCTACCTTGATTGTGGGACCAATGTTAGGTGTTCTTCCAGACGAGGCCACCATGTACTTTGTTTTGCCTTCGTTAATGTGCAGTCCCAGATTTCCTGCCGCTTGCTCAATCTGAGTGAAAGCTTCTTGTACAGCTGTTGTTGTTCTTCCAATGATGTCAATGTCGTCTGCGTAAGCCAGTAATTGGGTGGACTTGTGGAGGATTGTACCCCTTGATGTCACGCCCGAATCTCGGATCACTTTCTCCAACGCCAGGTTGAAAAGGAGGCAGGCCAGACCGTCCCCTTGTCGGAGTCCATTATAGATGTTGATTGGTCTGGACAGTGTTCCGGATACCTTTACTTGGCTTGACACATTGATCATGGTCAACCTAGATAGTCTTGTCAGTTTGTTGGGGATGCCGAATTCTCTCATGGCTTTGTAGATTTCTACCCTGGCTATGCTATCATAGGCGGCTTTAAAGTCTATGAAGAGGTGTTGAATTGAGTTTTGAAACTCTAGACATTTTTCCATAGCCTGCCTCAAGGTGAAAATCTGATCAGTCGTTGATTTGCCTGGGCTGAAGCCACACTGGTAATGGCCTATGATGTTTCTGGCGTATGGGGCCATCCTGTTTTGTAGGATAGCGGAGAATATCTTATACACGGTACTCAACAACGTTATACCGTGATAATTAGTGCACGCTGTGATATCTCCTTTTTTGTGTACCGAACAGAGGATGCCTTTTCTCCAGTCTTCTGGCATCACTTCCTGCTCCCATACTTGCACAATTAATTCATGAATCGCTTGGTGTAATGTAGGCCCTCCATATTTAACCAGCTCCGCTGCGATGCCGTCTGCACCCGAGGCCTTGTTGTTTTTGAGCCGGCTGATGGCTCTGCTAACTTCGTATATGCTTGGTGGCGGCAGCATAGCATTGTCATCAGATATTGGTGGAGCCTGCGAATCCTCAGTTAGCTCGCCATTTAGCAATTCATGAAAGTGCTCTTCCCATCGCTGCAAGATGCCTTTAGGATCGGTGATCAGATTCCCTTCTTTGTCCTTGCAGTATGTGCAACGTGGTGTGAATTGCGTCATACTGCGGACTCTTTGGTAGAACTCCCGCGCCTGGTGCGGCCGTCGTTTGTATGTTCGTCGTATGTTCGTTACCTTGTGAAAAAAGTGAAAAAAACTGGCATCCTCATCGATAAACCAACGCATGAAAAGCCAAAAACAGTGCGTACACCCGAGAATATTGCTGCTGTGGCCGAAAGTGTGCGTAAATCGCCATCAACATCAGTTCACCCTCGTTCTCAACAATTGGACATTTCGCAGACATCAAAGACGCAGACAAAATTGGACCGATCGTGTAGGCTACTGCATGGCCAGCCGAGGCAGCCATTTGCATAAAATTATTTTCCATCATTAACCGGAGGGCTTGTACTTTCAAATAAAAAAAGAAATTATAGCATTTTTTTATAGCATTTTCAAAAAAAAAGTTATTTGGCGAACCCTTTATAAAACAACTTTTTCAATCTTATTATAATTTTGATTTTTTTGCAGAATCATCTGTTGCAAACCTATGATGTGATCGCCAATATAGAAGAAACTACGGCAGCGGAATCTTTAAATGACAGTAAAAATTTGTTCATTGAAAATACTACGGATCCAGTCGATGTTGATGATACACCAGCACATAAATACTCCAAATTAACGCTTCTCATCAACGAAACAACAACAAACTCCCAATCACAGACATCAGCGCAAAGATCACTAAAGCAGAAGCTAGCAATGTTATGTGATCAGACCAGGGAGCCACTAGAGACAAATGTCTTGGAAAATTATAAAAAATTTCATCGCAATGACGCACAATTAGCAAAACTTGTAGAAGTTGCACTTGCTGTTCCTGCTTCGCAAGTGCATTCAGTGCTTTGCCAACAGTACTTACTAAATTCTTGTTCATGTTCCCCGAGCCAGAAGCCCTGAAGAGCCTGACTCTAGGCGTATTCACATACATGAAAAAATCCGGAAGAAATTCACCCTTCCTAATCCACCGAAATAACTGTTAGAGGGGGTGTTATACTGGCCACACCGTAAATGCTAGCTCGCCGGAAGGGGTTGTGGAGTGTGTGGCCGGAACGTTACGTTCATGGTTCACCACTTGCCTAAATGTCGGTGCGAAATCTTTCTTTCGTCACACCATGTTAACTTTCCTTTTGTCTGAAGCGCCATCATTGATTTGCGGACCTGCAAAAATTCAAACCAACAACGAAAAAGAGAGAGCCCCGGAACAAAAACCCCTATCAACCAATGAAAATATGTATTATTAGTTTCAAATTATTTTTATTTACATATATTCCCAAAAAAATTTAACAACCACAGAAAATTGTGTAACAAATTGAAAATAAGTAACAATAGAGTTCGGCCAAAAGTTAAATATATCAATTACATAGGGATGTTACAAAAATAACATCTCAACCAAATCACAAAAGATTGCAAAAAAACTCGCTCTGGCGCCTGTCGTTGATTTTTTACATCAAATTAATATATACAATATGTTCAATATGGATGCTATAGGTAATAAACAACAGATTAATAAACAACAAACAAAAAGTTATAGTTAAAGAAAAAAAAAAAAAAACACAACTAATCCCACTAATATCGACGACTAGTGTTATCTCTTTAATGTGGAAATAAACAGGAACATGTCTTCCCTCTTAGAGCTTCCTAGGATATTTCTTCTTACAGTTGCCAGTCTCGAATAGTCCAATTCCGGTCCAAATCTCTCTCAATTTTAAGAAAAGAGAAGCGACTCTCGGTCCAGCTTCTAAAAAAACTGCTCGGTTTTCAAATAGTACAACTCCGGAGAAGAACTATATTTTCCACTAGTCTTTTTCGCCAAAGAAGAAATTAAAAAAAATCGACCTTGGATCTAAATTCACAGCTCAAAAAATTCTCTGACTGACTGATAAAAAATTTTCATTTTTTTGTCCTTCCCATTTTTTTTATTTTTACACACCTATTTTTTCTTATTATTTTTTTTATATTTTAGTCGAAAAGTAAATTTTGAATCAATTTTTAAAATTTCTGCAAGGGGATAGAATGAATAAAACTGACCGTTACAGAACTTAGAACAGAAGGCAACAACAGCAAGAAAATTCGCGTGCGAAATGAATAACTGACTGAATAATTACCACAAGGATATTTTGAATTACTCGAGATCGCACACGAAATCAATAACTCACTTGGTGAGTAATAACCACAAGAACATTTCGAATTACTCATGTGCCCACACAAAATTCTTCAAGCGCACACAGCTCACGTGCGTGAGTAATAAGGACAAGCACGAATAAGAAACAAAACAAAAACTGAATAAAATTATTGTGTGTGAAAAAGTGCTACAAAAAAACAACGTCCACAATAAAAAAAAAATAAAAAAAAACAGTGAAAAAAATCGCGCGCCAGGCTAAAGCGAAGGCTTCATCACCCTTCTACAGACCAGCGACCGACGAACAGCACAAGTAAGTTCCCTTTGCTTCCTACCCTCACTCCATTCTCGGCCCTGCAAGTGTCGCGCCCAAAATCTGTCGGTCGATGAAGTTTGCCCCGTCTCAAAAGGCATAACACTTTGACGAGGACAAATTTCATTGACCCTGATGGTTGCGACAAGTGTAATTCCGGGAAATATCTCCAAGAATGTGGCGATTGAGCCCGCGCAAACGAAGTCCCGTTACGAGTCACGCTTTGTCATTGACTTATGTAACATTCGTGGACTTCAAGCGAATTCCTCTTTTGTTGAGTGCCACCTGGTAACTTTTAAACCCCCAATTTTCGCACTTAGTGAAACCCAAATATCACCGGATAATGACTTAAGTCATTACCAGGTGTCGGGGTACACTTTAGTGCACAATCTCTCCCCCCATAGGGGTATTGCCATTTATGTTAGGGACGACGTGGCTTATTATAAAATATATTCTAGCGCGACTTCAGATTTTAATTATCTTTGGATTAAAATCATTTTCCAAAGCCACGTCATATTCTTCTGCTTCCTATACAGAAGTCCTAACATAAGTAACGAAGCCTCCACCTTATCTTTTGATAAAATTTCCGAACAAATCTCGGGATTTTTGTCGTCCAATCCTGAGTGTGAAATCATCGTTGCGGGTGATTTCAATGTTCACAATGTAAACTGGCTGACTTACTCAAATGGCACCAGTGTTTCTGGCAAGGGCGTCGAGCTCTTTGCAGACACCAATAATTTGCATCAAATTGTGGATCATCCCACGAGAGTCCCTGATGCTGCTGATCAAGGAACCTATCTCCTTGACCTTTTTCTAACTTCTCATCCAGCGCGTTATTCCGTTGAAGTTGATTCACCTCTCGGCAATTCGGACCACTGCCTAGTTAGCGCTAGCTTCCCATTCAAATTTCCCACCCCTCCCAAACCAGTTAAAAGAACTGTATGGCATTATGGGAAGGCCAATTGGTTGGGGCTTATTAATTTCTTCCAATCTACTGACTGGAACCTGTGTTTCCGAAACAAAAACGTCAACTCTGCCGCTATCCGTATCTCTAGGATCATACAGGCAGGAATGCATTTGTTCATTCCTCATACTACTAAATCTGTGAAGGCTAGGCCCAACAGATGGTTTAATCAGGAGTGTATGAATGCAATCAGAAATAAAGAAGCCGCCTTTCGAGCTTACAAGAGCTCCCCGAGTGAATCGCTCCGTGTAGAGTATATTAAACTAAGAAATTCCTGTAAAGTCACCATCAGGAATGTCAAAAATTCATTTGACAGCAAGTTGAGAAGTAAACTCCTTAATGCAACCTCTGGTAGCAAAAACTTCTGGTCCTTGGTAAGCTCCATTAAGAAGAATTTCACTTCATCCACAACTCCTTCATTCATCCACGATGAGAAGGTGATAACAGACAGAAAATCCAAGGCCGATTTATTAGCATCTCTGTTTGCTGCCAATTCTTCTTTACCCCAAATTGATATGCTACCCCCGGTTCTCGAGCACAGCGCTCATCTAATGGACAGGGTTTTCTTCAGGACTCGCGAGGTGTACAGGTGCCTTAAGGAGCTCGATGTAAACAAATCCACTGGACCCGATAATATACCCCCTATCGTCTTAAAACAATGCGCCTCACCTTTGGCTAAACCTCTGCGCAAACTTTTTGCCCTATCATACTCTTCCGGAGTTTATCCCGACTCTTGGAAACTTGCCCATGTTCAGCCAATACCGAAAAAAGGTGACTCCAGCGATCCCTCCAACTACCGCCCAATAGCAATTACTTCTATTCTCTCCAAAACCATGGAGACGATAATTAACAAAAAGCTTATGGGATATCTAGAATCCAACCAACTTATCAACGACAAACAATACGGCTTCCGCCAAAAAAGATCCACTGGAGATCTTTTAGTTTGCCTTACAGAACACCTCAGCCGAAGTTTGCATGGATCTGGCGAATCTAGTTTGGTTGCTTTGGATATCTCCAAGGCTTTTGATAGAGTATGGCACTCAGCCTTGTTAGCTAAACTCCAAGCTATTGGAATCGACTCGCTTCTGTATAAGTGGGTTGAGAGTTTCCTTTCCGGCCGTTCAATTAAGGTATTATTGGATGGCGTCAAATATGAATCTCACCCCATCTCTGCGGGGGTCCCTCAGGGGTCAATTTTATCACCGGCCCTTTTTCTCATCTTTATAAATGACCTACTTTCAATCCCCTCCAACCCACTTCTCAGCTTCGCTGACGACGGTACTCTACGTTACTCGTACAGCTTCGATACAAGACAGAAATGTGCCAGATCCTGTCTTGATGATCGTGAATTAATGTCCAAATCTATTAAAAATGACATCAAACTAATTCTAAATTGGGGAGAAAAGAATCGTGTCAAATTCAACCCCACCAAAACCAAGTACTGTCTTATCTCAAAAAAGAAGTTCAACACCTCACCATCCTTGACAGTGGATGACATTGAATTAAAGGCCGACCCATCCCTACACATCTTAGGCGTTACATTAGCCAAAGACTTGCGTTGGAATGATCACATATTTCAAATCGCCAAACAAGCATCCCAGTGCTTGGGATTTCTCAAGAGGTGCAAGTTCCTCCTCCAACCATCGGCCCGTGCTGTTATTTATAAATCCTACATTCGGCCTCTTCTCGAATACAACTCCCTCGTTTGGGGCGGCGCTCCAATAACCACCTTAGCATGGTTAGATAAGGTCCAAAAAAAGGCCCTTAAATTAATTGGTGACGACACCGCTTGCTCCACCATCGACCCCCTCAGCCACCGTAGGAATGTAGCAGCACTGACAAAATTTTATCGCTACTATCATAGTGACTGTTCCTCCGAGTTAAACGCTCTCCTGCCTCCACGGCAATCTTATACCCGCAACACCAGATTAGCCCACTCGTCTCATTCCCTTCACCTGCAACTACCCCTTTCACGCACTCAACAAGATATGAATTCGTTTGTAAATAGAACAACTCGACTGTGGAATAATCTCTCGCAGTCAGTATTTCCGAGCTCCTACAACATCCAAGAGTTCAAACGCAGGGTTCATCACCACCTTCTTCAATACCCCCCCGTACCTTTTAACCCTTAACCTATACCCCCCACCCCTCCCCCGTACTAAGCTTACTGCTAGACATTGCACCATGACTTGACAAATGACATGACGGACTAGTAGTACAAAGGGTGACTCCTGAGCTTAGCACTGTCACATAAAAAAAAAAAAAAAAGCAAAGCGCACACAACTCATGAGTATGTGCGCGTGCGCACATGAGTGTGCGTTTCCGAACTCTGGTATAAATATTATTGGAGTGACTTACGTAATGATCAAAAAGTTTTATCTAGAAGAGCTTGCGGTGGTGGTTCGGTAATGATATGGGCTGCATTTCAAGGGGACATGAGGTTTGAAGTAGCCTTTGTAAGTGGAAGAATGAATGCGAGTAACTGCCAAACTTCAGCAAGGCTATAAGTCTAGGCACTCTGGCAACTGTCTTTCAAGCAGAGGTGTACGCTATTCTGGCATGCACTCATGAGAACTTAAGAAGGGCCTACCAAAATAAACGGAGTTTTATCTTCTCTGATAGCCAAGCGGCAATTAGAGCGATAAGGTCCCGTAGGACCAAGTCGAAATTAGTTTGGGACTGCCAACGTGCTCTTCATGAGTTGGACGTTCTCAATCAAATTACACTTGTCTGGGTCCCAGGTCACCGGGGCACAGTGGTCGAAACAGACATTTTCGGGGGACATTTCTTAAAATTAAGAATAAAATATTTCGAAGCATGTGCATTGCTCGTAACAGGTGCTATTTAATATACTGACCAATTATACATAATAAAAATAAGTAAAAGAGTGACTAATAAAATAAAATTCTTTCAAAAAAAAAAAAAAAAAAAAAAAAAAAAAAAAAACATTTTATTATACATTTAGCTCTACTTCACTTCCGGATTCTTCACTCACTGAGTTATATTCATTGACGATATTCCGATACTTCCGAGGACCTCCGACCCCAGGGACAACTTTTTTTAAAGAGTTTACTTATTATACTACAATATTATATAAAATTTAGGGTGAAACAAAACGGCCTTTTTTTTCTACTCCACCAAAGTGAGGTAAATGGAAATATAAAGGCGTTTTTATCAAACGTCACAAAATCGTATAAAGTAACTAAAACATATACAATATACAATACTTACAATAATTGAATTACTTACTTGAAGAGTAAGAAGACATAATTATATAACAACTTTGGCTCTCAGATCAATCACAACACACTTTTATTTAATCTTAAAAAACAATGTTTTGCAGCGAACGAAAAGGCGTGACTAAGAAATTTATCAATGGTTGATGTTTGCGGTCGGCTCTACCCGACTGCTTGCTAGAATTTTCGTTTTGGTATATAAAATCGCATATAATACACATTTACCCTGTCCCTGCTAGAACACTCAAGTCTAAGCGACAAACCACTAGGCAGACTGCTGAATGGCCTACAAATATGAGGTGTAGGGGTTGTAGTACAATAGGCCAACTAAATGGCCGCAGTACCTTTGGACCTAATACCTCACACAGGAAAAAAAAAACTGCCAAACTCTGCTCGAGACCTACTTATTACCTTTTATAACACTCGCTGATGACAATAAATTCATTTTTCAACAGGGTAACTGTAGTGTAGCTTTAGTATTGTGAACATAGCGTTAGGTTAACAAAAAGGGCAAGTTGAATCGCTTATAAATGACAAGTTTCAGGACAGACCCCCACTGTCAGAACAGGTAGCTTAACAAGTGTGTGCGAGTTAAGTTAAGTTGGCAAATAATTTTTTTTTAAATTTCACCGATCTTATCTGATTGTTGACGATTTGTTGATTATTGTTGATCTAATTTTATTATTTGTTGATAATTATTTTTTTTATATTTATATATATTCTTTTTTTTATATATATATATTCTTCTTGAAGGCTATAGTCGAACTGTACAGAGAGATCCTAAACTTGAACATACTCCTGCAGTAATTAGATGTGGGGTACGTTGAAGTGTCAGGCTTGAGAGTAGAGTCGACAGGACGTAGACTCCGTAAAGTCTCTTGAGGTATATAGAGTCCGGCGTATGACGCCATATTCCTGCAAGTGTCTATCCTTTCAATGAGAGTAAGTGAAATGAACTTGGCGATAGCTAGAGTCCCTTAAGGTAGGTCCGGTATATGTTGTCACGCGTCTAATTGGCTGATTGCTTTCAGCATTTAAAATAAATTGTCAAGCGAGAGAGATATCAGTAAGATGTTGTCTCTCTTGCTCTCATTAAGAAGATAGACATTTGACAATTTATGGCGTCGATGTACTGGACTGTAACGATAGTTATTTACTGCAGCATTCAGTTTACATGATGCCAGAAATGCAAGCAATTGGAACTCGATCAGATGCGCCGAACTCTGTGTTAAAGGGTTCTATACACTAAATTTTATTTTCTTCTCTATGGAATGACCTTTTAAAAAACTAGCTAAGAACGCAGTTAAATAACCACGGCTATTTATAACATTTTACCTACGGGGAAAGATTCCTAATACACCATTAATCAATCGTCAATATATTGAGACTTCCAATCACCTAAAAAAGGTGTAATTGGAGATCTCAATAGACGAAGACATTTAATAATTTTTTTTTTTTGAGATATTTGTAATAATTAATAATAAATAGATAATCAATGAATAAAGAACTTTTCTTGAACATTGAATCGATTCAATTTTCCCGCCATTCAGACGACCAACATGCGGGAGCGTACACACTACAATCACGTATATAAACTCTAACTATTTTCCTTTTTTTATTATAAAAAACTAATCAACAAACGAAATTATAATGTGATATGTGTTCAACAAACGATTCTCTATCGATTAGATAAAAAAAATAAGAAAATAAGAAAATAAAAATTTTATTCGCCAACTTCACAGATAAAGGAGGTGGGTCACAGCCCATACAAAATTGCCCCAGGTCCGGCGCAAAAGAAAAGTATCTCAGATTATCGGCTATAATAAGTATAGAATTTTTGTATAGTTGTTACATCCCGTAACTGTGGCTAAGGTGTTAATAATACTATTTCTTTTTATTCGGGCGAAATGACTAAGTAACCCTGTATTTTTGTAACGCCACCACATATCTTCATGAATAAGGTATCAGTGCACGCAGAATACTCCCACCTATCTAAAATTGTAAAAACGACGGTATCACAGTACCAACTTCCAGAGTTATGAGTCGTCAAAGTCAAAATTTTGTTTTTTTTAACAAAAATGTCACTTTCAACCACCTTTTTCTCCAAAATATTCATAGTCAACTAATGTTTTTTTTTCCAGAATAAGAAAGCTTGGAGTTTTTCCCATGAATAAAGTCCAGACAATTTTTATGCTACGGCCTTTACTTTCGAAGTTATAAGCAATTTTAATACTAAAATTGGCGTTATTTCGTACTTTTTTAGTACTCTTTTTCCTAAGCATATGTCGAAAAGAACTAAGTGAAAAAAAGTCAAAGTCAAAATTGCTTGCAATTTCCGCAAATAAGGCCAGTTTTAGCATTTAAATTGCTTATAACTTCGAAAGTAAAGGCCGTAGCATAAAAATTGTCTGGACTTTATTCATGGGAAAAACTCCAAGCTTTCTTATTCTGGAACAAAAAAACATTAGTTGACTATGAATATTTTGGAGAAAAAGGTGGTTGAAAGTGACATTTTTGTTAAAAAAACAAAATTTTGACTTTGACGACTCATAACTCTGGAAGTTGGTACTGTGATACCGTCGTTTTTACAATTTTAGATAGGTGGGAGTATTCTGCGTGCACTGATACCTTATTCATGAAGATATGTGGTGGCGTTACAAAAATACAGGGTTACTTAGTCATTTCGCCCGAATAAAAAGAAATAGTATTATTAACACCTTAGCCACAGTTACGGGATATAACAACTATACAAAAATTCTATACTTATTATAGCCGATAATCTGAGATACTTTTCTTTTGCGCCGGGCCTGGGGCAATTTTGACCCACCTCCTTTTAAATTGTTTATAACAAAGAAAAAATAATTATCAACAAATAATAAAATTAGATCAACAATAATCAACAAATCGTCAACAATCAGATAAGATCGGTGAAATTTAAAAAAAAAATTATTTGCCAACTTAACTTAACTCGCACACACTTGTTAAGCTACCTGTTCTGACAGTGGGGGTCTGTCCTGAAACTTGTCATTTATAAGCGATTCAACTTGCCCTTTTTGTTAACCTAACGCTATGTTGACAATATTAAAGCTACACTACAGTTACCCTGTTGAAAAATGAATTTATTGTCATCAGCGAGTGTTATAAAAGGTAATAAGTAGGTCTCGAGCAGAGTTTGGCAGTTTTTTTTTCTTGTGTGTCCTGTCGACTCTACTCTCAAGCCTGACACTTCAACGTACCCCACATCTAATTACTGCAGGAGTATGTTCAAGTTTAGGATCTCTCTGTACAGTTCGACTATAGCCTTCAAGAAGAATATATATATATATATATATATATATATATATATATATATATATATATATATATATGTATATATATATATATATATCGTCGCCTTAGAGTGTAAACCTGCTAACTAACTTTAATGAAATTTTACAGGGCGGACAAAAAACTTAATATAATTTATAGTCTAAGAGCTACTGAACCATCTGACTAACCCGTTTCCCACAAAGCTAGAAAATTTTTAAATGATGTTTTATTATCAGTCGAGTAAGAAAGTACCGTTCTGGCAGACATCTCGCGGTTGCGTCATCATCCCTTAAATTTTTGAAAATGTAAAATTTTTTTTTATTTTAACCTACTCCCACAAGGCTAAAGTTTTAATATGTTGTAATTTACATATGTTTAAGTGTAAAAACAAAATGACAACCTATTTTGAGGGTTGCAAGTATGTGCCAGACAATAGCAAAGTTGTCATGGGGATAGTAATTCATAACCTGCTCCCACAAGGCCCAAATTTTGAGGGAACATTCTTTCAATTGTATAAAAAGTATATGTAAAAAGCCAGAACATTCTAGCGGTTGCAGCTATCTGCCAGAAGAGTGTTGCCACTCGCTGAGCGCTTGGCCGTATCCATTACAAAAGTATCCAATCACTTTCAAAACCCCACATGAACCTTACAAGACAAAAGACAACATAATGAGAAGAAAGTCATAACTTTGAGAAAAATGTAGCAGTATTAGAAATTAATTGTAGTGATTAGACAAGAAACTTTAAGTAATAGATATAGATTTTGATTTTTCGGAACAACATATAGTATCATCGTATCCATATGATTTTTTTGGACTAAATAGTATCCAAAATGATACGAGCGTATCCAAATTGGCAGCACTGATTCTAATGTATGAGGTGCTGAGGAGTACGTATATTAGCGAGTGAGAAAAAGGAACCGGCAAGGCCAACTGATCATTTAAAAAGCAGTTAGCAACGCAGTCGTAGCATTTTCGTATTTGTTGGTGTTAATTATGGAAAAAGTGAATATAATTTGTGTCATATGCAGACGTGATATTTGCAAAAAAACAATAAAATTTACATCGAAGTCTTTGGTGAAATGTAATGAAATTTTAAAAATTAGAAAATTTCATAAATTAAAGTATACAAATGTTGTTCTGCCTGAAAATGTAAGTGATACAGCAGGATATCATGTTCAATGTTATAAAAATTTTGTGGCGATTATGAAAAAATATTTGGAAATACCATTGCAAGGTAAATATATTTCACAATTATGTACTTGTGTTTATTATTTTTGATATTTGATTTTTTTTCTAACTTATGTTCATTATTGTTATAAGAATTTGGAGTTTTTAATTAGGTATTCATAAATATATTCCAATGTTAATTTTAGAATCAACGTCCGCTGCAGAACGATCTGAAGACCTAGTACGGCCATCCTCTCAAGATGACAATACATCCCCTGACGTTGATAATATTACTTTTGCAATATCAGGTAATGCGTTGCGAAGCACCGAAGAGAATTTAGCAGGACCATCATCTCAAGATGACAATATATCTCACGATATTGATAATATTAACTTAGAAATACTAGATGATACACTGCAAAGAAACGAAGAAAATCTGCAAATTATGGAGAAGGTATGTTTCGTTTGCGATAAAAAAGTTAAGAAAATTAAGGGACGTTATCAACTCTTGCATAGTGGATGCAAAAATACAATATTTGAAACTGCCACAATACCTAAGGACAATAAATTAATACAAAAACTGAGAAATTCAGCGGAAGGGAAAATTTTCTATCACAATGCTTGCCGTCTCTCTGTTATAGAACAATTTAGAGAGAGAACAAATAGACCAGCAACCTCAGCGTATTGCGTATTCAGAAATTATCATAATCAAACCTTTGATGAAATTAGTGACTTCATTTCGGAAAACGTAATTGTTTCAAAAAAATGTTTTACATTTGATTACATCTGTAAATTTTACGTAGCAACTATTCAGAAGATAACTGACGATAACGGTGATAAATATGACAATATTTTTAATACACAAAGATTTGAAAAAAAGTTAGTATGTCATTTTAGTGAAGAAATAGATATAATAAAAATGGGAAGAAAAAAATATATTGTTCCGAAAAATTTTAAAATTAATGACAACATTTGTAACATTTTAGAAGAAAAGGAAATTTTACTAAAAGCTGCATTAATTTTACGTGAAAAAGCTTTAAATACTCCAAAAATCCCATTGCCAGAAGATTTGAAAGTCACAGATTTAATAAATGGTGAATGCATAAATCCTAAGGAAATAACAGATTTTTATTCCACTGTGTTGGGTGGTTTTAAACGTCGTCGTAGAAATAGCGATAGTTTTCAAACAAAGTGTAATTCTTTAACAGCAGATCTAGTATATAATGTGACAAATGGTAATATTAAAACTGGAAAACATATTACATTGGGTATGACGTTAAAAAGTTTAACGAGCAGCCGCAAGATTGTCGAAATTATCAACAAATATGGTCATTGCTGCAGTTACAACGTTATAGAGGAATTAGAAACGGAAGCAACTTTTGCTTTAACGAATCGCACCGGTATTTGTCCAGAATCTATTTCTTTATCGAATAACTTATTTACTGGAGTGGCATTTGATAATTTTGATCGTTTTGTGGATACCACAAGCGGCAAAGATACATTACATGATACCGTTGGCATTATTTATCAGACAATACCTAAAAATGATGATGTCAATGGGAATGTGTTTGTTGAACCTGAGAATGCCTGTATTGAACCTGAAAATACTACTAATGTAGATAATGCTCCTTCAGCCAAAAACAAAAAACGGAGAAGAACTTTTGACACATTTATACCAAATTTGCTTCCTTACACGAAAAAACCACGGATATTAGAACCATTTTTGTCATTAAATGATCCACGACATGTTGATCAGATACATGTTGAAACTCTTCCCCAAATACAACAATTGGATACATTATGGATGATTTGTCACGCTTTGAAGATACCAAACACACCAATGTGGGTTGGTTTTAATTATAACGTTGTTGAAGACATCAATACTTCTAAGCAAAGAGTTGCCTATTTAACACCTATTAACGATTCCCCAACAAATCCATCTGTTGTCATTGAAACGATGAAAATAAGTAAAAACATTGCTGAAGAACTAAATCAAAAGTACTTGGAAATCACATACGATTTAGCCATCGCCAAAGTAGCCCTGCAAATCCAATCCGTTGAGCGACCATTATATGACAATTTATTCATACATCTTGGACCATTTCACGTTATGTTGGCTCTCTTCAAAGCAATTGGAAAGTTTATTAGTGGCTGTGGTTTAATGATAATTGCTGTGGACAGTGAAATAATTGCTAATGGATCTGTTGACGGATTTCTTCAAGGCAAACACTTTAACAGGTGTAAACGTTTGCACCCACTCATGGCAGTAGGACTTGAAATATTGTATTTTGAGTTCTTTCTAAAAAAAACAGGACTATCAATAGACCATGACACACGCTTACAATTGATGAGAATAAATGATGAGCCTAATTCTGAAATATTTGAAAACAAAGAATTGTCAAAAATAATCAAAACATATCGTGCACACAAAGACCGATGTATGAAAGGAATGTTCGGTAAAACTGCTCAATTTTACATTACATATATTGATCTGGTTAACTATTATCGCTTGCTGAGTCGCAGTATTCGATCGGGTGATTTCCAATTATATAAATATATTTTGTCAAAAATTGCAAGTTTATTTTTTGTAACGAATCAACCCAATTATGCTCGATGGTTACAAAGATATCATGATAATTTATTAAAACTAAATAAAACTCACCCGGACTTAGAAAGAGCTATGAATGCTGGATACCTTGGTATTAAACGTACTAGTAAGTCTTTCTCGAGACAACCAATAGACTTAACACTAGAGCAGACAATAAACGCTGACGCGGGCAGAAGATTGACAGGTGTGGTCCATTTTACAAACTCAATTTCAGCTAGACAACGTTGGGCTAAAAGTCATGATATTAGAACATCTGTGATCTCTCATACAATGAATGTTACAAAATTAAATGGTTCGAGCGATATCACTGCAGATCTAGAATCTCATGCAATAAAAAAAAATGCTGAACACCTTGATAAGTTTATAAGTACTTTTGAAAAGTTTTTAAATCCCTTTGATACAGAGCTTGATCCAGACTTTCTTTTTAATATTGCAAGTGGAAAGGCAGCTTCAAATGATGTTGAAAATTATTTATTAAATTTTCCAAAAAATGGCACAGATATGAAAGAAGAATTTATCCAAGAATGTGCCATTGACAGCGCGAGATTTGAAAGACCAATAAAAAGAGTAAAAATCATGAATTTTGCAGTCGAATCAAACAAGCAAAAAGCACGACTCCATGACAAAGTTGATGAAATACGTGTTCAACGAAATTTATTTGGGCGGCTGCTTGCACTATCAATAAACATGAACATTGATTTAGAAAAAGTTCTATCTTATCCGATTACACTAACTCCAATGTCTTTGTGCCATATGGATGGATCTATCCATAAAACTCAAAAATCTGCTTTGGTTACTATTTTAGAAAAAGAAATAGACATGCCAAACACACCGTCGCGCTTCGATATTGTCGTTGTTGATGGATTTCATCTAATACATACTATGACAAATATTCCGAAAACATTCGGGAATATTTCAAAACAAATCATGTCAGCTTTAACTGCTACAAAAGCTTCACGAATTGATTTAATTTTCGACCAATACTTCTCTCCATCAATTAAAGATTACGAGCGTAATCTAAGACATGAAAACAGAAACATAATTTATAATATTACAGGGCCAGAACAGATTAGACCAGTAGATTTCACTAAAGAACTAAAAAATATATCATTTAAAGAGGCTTTAGTAGAATTTTTAATTAGACATTGGATGACAGATGAAATGGTGCCCTTCATTGGGAATACAATAATAAACGTAAATTATAAGCATTGTCATAATTATATAGTTAAAAACAATTCAGTTATTTCTATTATTAATGATACTTTGTCCTGCATAAATCACGAAGAGGCAGATACGAAAATTGTGCATCATATTTGTCAAATCAATGAAGACAATCTAAATATATTAATTAAATCATCAGATACTGATGTATTAATTATAATGCTGGGAAATATGGACCATCTATGTAGTGACTCATTGCGCATTTTTATGGAATACGGTGCCGGAAATAAAAAAAGATGCATTGCGATAAGCGAACTTTATAGCAAACTTGGGCCATCTTTATCATTAAGTTTACCAGGATTTCATGCACTGACCGGTTGTGACTACAATCCATCATTTTTCAATAAAGGGAAAAAGCGGCCTTTTTTAATTCTAAAGAAAAATTTAGAATATGCAGAAGCCTTCAAAAAACTTAGGAATGCTTATAAAACAGGGTGCAGCAGTGAAATTTTTCCAATTATTGAAAAATTTGTCTGTGAAATGTATAGCAGCAAATTAGTTACTGTTAACGAAGCAAGATATGATAAGTTCATCATCACTTATAAACCAAAGAATGTGGATGAGCCATTTAATAAAAAATATTTAAATTACGATTCATCAAATTTACCACCGTGTAGGTCCGAATTACATGAGCATTTTCTACGCGCACAATATATAGCGAGTATATGGGGCAATGCCAATATTAAAGTTCCTACAACGTTAACACCAGAGACTAATGGGTGGATTATTGATGATAATAAGTATATATACAACTGGTATGAAGGTGACACTGTGCCACCATTTATTTATGATGCTCTTGTACAATCTGATCAGTCTAATGACGTTGAGTCAGGTAAATTATTGTTGCTTTTTATCTGTACTTTTCTTCATTTCAAACTTTTTACATCTTTTCCAGAAAACGATGAAATGATAGATAATTATCATTATGATTCCGAAGACGAATAATAATAATATTATGGAGACGATTTTAATCATAACTTTGAATAATAAATATTTAATAAATAAAAATGTATGCTTTACATCTTTAATTTCAGTGATCCTTCATCATATCTTCACAATAAAATATATCCAATATTCTCCCCACCTTCTCGCAGGCGTGGGGGTGAATAATGGTAACCACCATTTTTTCATACCGTTCTCCGACGCGAAATATTAAACTTTTGTTCGACAAATTTTTTACGCGAAGCTTCCCTGTACCCCCAAATGAATGATGTTATGCGATAATTTTGATTTTTGATGATTTTTCGGGATTCAGGGGGGCTTCGGGGAAAAAATTTCAGATAAAAGTTTGATATTTTTCTTGGGAGAACCAATATTCGTGAGAAAAAATAGGGGTTGCCACTTCAAATTTCAGATTTACCCCAACCCCCTGCGAGGGGTGAATGGGTGGTGGTGAGTTTTGTGTGCAACCGATTCCACACTCTAAGTGGAGCAACTTTTGCTCGAAACTTTTTTCACGAAAACCTACCCTTCAGGAAATATCGGACCGTTCCCAGACTTTCCCCGCACCCTTTATACTCTTCTGGCAGATAGGTGCAACCGCTAAAATGTTCTGGCTTTTTACATATACTTTTTATACAATTGAAAGAACGTTCCCTCAAAATTTGGGCCTTGTGGGAGCAGGTTATGTATTACTATCCCCATGACAACTTTGCTATTGTCTGGCACATACTTGCAACCCTCAAAATAGGTTGTCATTTTGTTTTTACACTTAAACATATGTAAATTACAACATATTAAAGTTTTAGCCTTGTGGGAGTAGGTTAAAATAAAAAAAAATTTTACATTTTCAAAAATTTAAGGGATGATGACGCAACCGCGAGATGTCTGCCAGAACGGTACTTTCTTACTCGACTGATAATAAAACATCATTTAAAAATTTTCTAGCTTTGTGGGAAACGGGTTAGTCAGATGGTTCACTAGCTCTCCCACTATTATATTTGCAGCTTACAAAGTAAACCAAAAATATAGTTGGCTTATTTTGTAATATTGAATAGTAAATACTATAAATAAACAAATAGAATTTAGTAGTTACTGTTTTATGAGCGATTTTGTAACTTAGCAGGTTTTCGTATATGTACGGATTATGATGTGATGGACTTTAGCAGGTTTTTTGGTATAAATGAAAGAAATTTGTATTATAAGGAATTAGTTTACTAATGAAGAAATAAACTAAAGTATGAATTCAAAGAGCATTTTAGAGGAAAACAATAAATAAAACGTAAATCTTTCTTTTATAAAAACAAAAAGGTAACTTAAAAATTGCAATTGAAGTATTTCACTCTATACTTAGCAAATCAATACTTTAAACTAAACTTAGGTAATTCAAGTAGGAACATAATTGTATTTTTCAGTCATGAGGTAAATTATCACGGCAATCCTCAGGAAGAATCCTTTTTAAATACTGCAGGTATTCAAACTTTCTGGCAGTAATCTTTCTTGTGTTTCCGTGGAGATTCGGAAGCTGAGAAAACGGCTAGGGGACAACTGCCCACGATTTTCTTTGCGGTATTGTTTGCCATACATGAGAAAATCTTAATTTGAAATATAATTTACCATTTGGGGTGTATCGTCAGGCTCGCATGTCAGTCACTTTAGCGTCACCTCTGCCGCGACCAGGACGAATGCTTTTGAAGAATTGAACCATGTCAAATTTCTTGAAAAACTTATAGCTGAGGTAAGTTACGTCATAAGGCTTTGGTTTTTTCCTAGCTGATCTACAGACTTCAACATATTCTGCAGAACATGAATATCTCTATTCTTAAGTGCTCGTTCTATTCGCATACAATCAGCTTCCATCTGAGTATGGCCCACTTCCTGCCAAGGAATTATTACGGCGCAGCAGGAGTGATGTTAGGACACTTGTTGGCCTAATTACCGGACACTGTGCCCTAAATTACCACTTATGGAAGATAGGAAGGGCAGAGGACCCTACATGTAGGCTTTGCCTAGAAGAGGATGAGTCTGCCCTCCATATTCTCTGTGAGTGCCCTGCAATAGCGAGGAGCAGGGTCTCTTTGTTCGGGAAGTCCCTGCTCGAACACTCAAGTCTAAGCGACAAACCACTAGGCAGACTGCTGAACTTGTTCAGGCGGTCTGGCCTACAAATATGAGGTGTAGGGGTTGTAGTACAATAGGCCAACTAAATGGCCGCAGTACCTTTGGACCTAATACCTCACACAGGAAAAAAAATGGCCCACTTCAAGAAACTTTTGCTCAATAATTATGTTGTGATTCATAGCCATGGATAACAAAGCATTAGACATCACACAGTTCCTATTCTGATAGGTGCACCCATCACTGTAAAAAATTATTGTAAGTGGTTCTGTTGACTCATTTTGTGGCAAAACCTTTTTTTCAATTAAATCGATCCATATGTTTGCAAACTCTTCAGAATTTATTCCTCCTTCAGTTTCATTCCATAAGTAACAGTAGGTATCTGTTTCTGTTTTTTAAATTATAGAATGTCAAATTATGTACCTGAAGCTTTGTTTTGTAATATAAACTACTAACTTTTAACTTCGGTGCCATCAAAACGGCTTGCAAATCAACTGTAAAAACAATATTTTATTCATTTTTGTCTTTGTCCTTTGCTGCTCTACCTTCTTTTTTCTGTTAGTGTTCCGAATATTCTTCTTCTGACAAATTCCCAAATTTGTACAGAGCGCATTTCTCACACTGGTCTTTTTTTGGGAAATATAGACTCAGGTTTTTAGCGTCAAAAGTTTCGTAAAAAGGAGCTATGGATAAAGGTGGCACACCACGCCTAGTACACCAATCATTTTTGTAGAATTCGTAAAGAGATCGCTTTGTTGTCCATTCCGGTAATAAGTATTTTTTGTGGGTTGTGGGCGACAGTAGTGGATTCCATAGTAGGCAAAGAGTCTAAAAAACTGTCCATTTCTTTACGTTCTTTTTCAAAAGGCTTAGAAGAGGTATTCTCGATTCCAGATCGCAAGGGGGCTCTCAAAGCATTACTTGGGTTTATGACAATTGCTTGCTTTTTTTCCAACTAAAAGCACAGTCCATCTACAAATGTCGAGCGTGTTGAGAAACATAGTTCTGCAGACTTTACTTCGCTCATCTTGTTTTTTTTAAATAATATACAAGTGACTGATTTCTTCTAGGCTCTTCATTTTCTTTTCATCCTCGTGGTCTTTTGGTAGGACAGGTTGTCACGAGCCCATAAACATACATTTTTTTTTCTTGTCAACTCATGCTCCAAAATCCTTTAAATATACTTTTCCTGTCTTCTTCTGTAAAGCTTGCACTTTGTGTAAATGTGTAAATTATTCATTCATTCATATTACAAGCGTGTGGGGCTACAACGCAATGCATACCAACCCTATACGAAAACCAATACGAAATATACGCAAAAATTAATTTTTTGTAGTAAAATACAAGTCAGCGGCAAAATTACAATTCTCCATGAGGGGAATGCTGGAGTTAGCAGTGAAATTTATACTGATTGGATTTAGCAGTTTTACTCATCAGATATTTTTCGATACTTATACTTTTAGATTGCACTAACTGTTTTGCTTGGACGATGCGACATTTCTTTCTCTTTCGAACGGTATAAAAATGTCACATGTGATGAAAATGGATTTAGCAGGTTTACTCTCTAAGCCGACGATATATATATATATATATATATATATATATATATATATATATATATATATATATATATATATATATATATGTATATATATATATATATATATATATATATATATATATATATATATATATATATATATATATATATATATATATATATATTAGACTGTGTCAAAATGCACGAACATTTTTTTTTTCTCCTGCTCTTTTAGTATGTTATCGGGGACCTCAAAACATGAATTTTTCGCGAAACTAGACCTTGATTGATTGAATCTAACAGGTCGCTCAAGTGACAAAAGTAAAAAAAAAGTTTGAAACGTGATTTTAATTTTTTCGACTATAAAAATTATATTTTGAACCGCCCCAACGCTTCAAACCAATTGTTTGGTACGTGAGGATGTTACCTGATTTTTTTCAGATTTTTTTTAAAGTTAAAACATGTGAAATATGAATTTGAATGTGAAAAAATCGTAAAAAACACGTTCTACAACATAACTTTTTTTTGTTTTCGGCCCCTTAGAGGCAAGTGAAGATTTTTCTGTTATTTTTTAATTATAGTAGGGACTGTAGCGAAGATTTTGAGGGGTCGTGGAGCCTCCTACGATTTGTTTTGGGGCCGTGTGAGGGTTTTTCAGGTGCATTTTTTGAGTGCATTTTATGATGCACCTACAAATTGATGTAATTAGAGCCCCAGGTGAGGTGCAATGACTTTTTTTTGATTGATTATGAATTATTACAATCAAATGAGCTAGTTTTATAATTTAGACATGGGTGGCGTGCATAGGGTGCATCTGAGGGGGGCAAACTTTCAGGACCCTTTTTGACCCCCTTAGAGGCAAATATATATATGGTAAACCTGAAACCAACTGTATATACTGATGTTAATGTTCATTTGTGTTTGCTCTTTTTTTGCTTCTTTCTTTAAACTATAATTCAAAGTTGTTTTCGTATTCTAAAGACTCGAAATTACAAGTTTTATTCTAACAATGCCTCGTCCAGCATCAGTATCCGTAGACGATGCTGTAAGAGTAATTGAAAACTTTATTGAACATTTTACAACTGATCAATTACCAGCATGTAGTTCCTCAGTATGGGTTGAAATGAGTAAAGAGTTGAAGAATTTCTGGAAACCATCTGCAGTTTACACCAATGTTCGAGAAAATAGACGTAATATCTTAACTATAGCTCGTCAAAATAAAAACATATTCATCGAACCATCACAAAATAGGCACACCATTATCGATGAAGAAGATGATAATGAAAGTTCTTTTAATCACACAAGTCCTGATGAATCGTTTTCAGACAGTAGTGAATCTTCCAATTATGATACTTTTAAAGTGTCATTATCAGCAGAAGAATGGAGTAGTATCAAGCCTGATAAAAATAATCCAAACAGGTTAAAATAGAAAGTTTGGTGTAATCTTATAGCAAATGCGTTTTATTCTCAATATTCTTTACCATGTGCTTTTGTATTTGATCATGCATACATCAGTCACTCCATAAAAACACCTTATTATTTAACTATAAAAGGTCATTGTAAAGACTTAAAAAAGTGTAAAAATACTTTAAAAGGTGTTTTTAATGAAGAACCTGGTGATAACGACACTATTATTATTGAAATAAAAACTAGAAATACGCAAAAAGAAGAACATATAAATATTAAAAGACCATTGAAGGTGAAGAGCGTAAAAAAATAAGTGCATTATTAAAGGATCGGAGTTGTACTACTTATCGAAATGAAGTAGCTCTTAAGAAAATGAATGATGGTTCTTCAGAACCACCCAATTTATTTTCTGGTAATGTTTTACGAAAGGCTAAGAAGGAATTTGTGGACAAAGAACTGAACATTTCTCCATCAGATAGCCATGATGTCGTAAGAACTATTGAAAAAATGTTTTTTACACCTCCAACTTTTAATGTTATTAAAGGTGTAGGATCTGTACCTTTTTACGTATTTTACAGTGCTGAGCAGCAACTCAATGCTTATAAACAATATTATAATATTAATAGAAAAGCATCACAAATATGTATTGACGCAACTGGTAGTATTGTTAAGGCATTAGACCGTCCAAATAATTTTAAAAGTGGAAACATTTTTTTATATGCTATAGTAATTAATTTTAATAATAAAAACTTGGCTGTGAGTCACATGCTTTCTGAAAAGCATGAAAATGAATTTATTGCCTATTGGTTGCACCAATGGCAACGAAGTGCACCAAGACCAGCACAAGCCGTGTGTGATTATTCTAAAGCTTTATTACAAGGATTATCAAAAGCTTTAAATGATAGTACTATTAAAGATTACGTGGATAAAGTGTTTGAATGGGCGAAAAATTCTAAAAATGTTAAAAATGAAAAAAAAAACCTGTTTCTACGTTTTTATTGGTGGATGTTGCTCATTTAATTCATTTAAGTTGCAGATGGGACTGTTTCAGTAATAAAAAATTTAAACATTTGAAAAAGTTCTTTGTCAGGTGCATTGCTCTTATGATTGATTGTGATACAGTTGAAGAATTTTCAAATATTTTTCAGCTTACATGTATTGTTGCAGGTCATACTTACATTGATACTATTTTAAAAACGTTGTTGGTTCGATCACCCAAAGATGCTTTATCTACTCTTGAAAATCTGATATCCGACCGGAAAAAGAAAATAATAGACATTGTTTCTCGAGATCTTGATGTTAAAATAGAAAAAAAAAAAAAGTGCCATGGCTTCTCGATGGCACAGTAGACATGAATAGACCCCAAGGATAAGACATATTCATGTCAAAAACAAAAACAAAAACAACAAAAACAATAAAAACAACAAAAACAGCAAAAACAACAAAAACAACAAAACAGCAAAAACAACAAAAACAGCAAAAACCACAAAAACACCAAAAACAACAAAAACAGCAAACCAGCAAAAACAACAAAAACAGCAAAAACAACAAAAACAACAAAAACAACAAAAACACCAAAAACAACAAAAACAAATAAAACAACAAAAACAGCAAAAACAACAAAAACAGCAAAAGCAACAAAAACAACAAAAACAGCAAAAACAACAAAACCAACAAAAACAGCAAAAACAACAAAAAGAACAAAACAACAAAACCAACAAAAACAGCAAAAACAACAAAAACAACAAAAACAGCAAAAAGAGCAAAAACAACAAAAACAACAAAAACAACAAAACCAACAAAAACAGCAAAAACAACAAAAACAGCAAAAGCAACAAAAACAGCAAAATCAACAAAAACGACCAAACCAATAAAAACAACAAAAACAACAAAAACAACCAAACCAACAAAAATAACAAAAACAACAAAAACAACGAAAACAGCAAAAACAACAAAAACAGCAAAAGCAACAAAAACAACAAAAACAGCAAAAGCAACAAAAACAACAAAACAGCAAAAAACAGCAAAAGCAACAAAAACAACAAAAACAACAAAAACAGCAAAAACAACAAAAACAACAAAAACAGCAAAAACAGCAAAAACAACAAAAACAGCAAAAACAACAAAAACGACCAAACCAATAAAAACAACAAAAACAACAAAAACAACCAAACCAACAAAAATAACAAAAACAACAAAAACAACGAAAACAGCAAAAACAACAAAAACAGCAAAAGCAACAAAAACAACAAAAACAGAAAAAGCAACAAAAACAACAAAACAGCAAAAAACAGCAAAAGCAACAAAAACAACAAAACCAACAAAAACAGCAAAAACAACAAAAACAACAAAACAGCAAAAAACAGCAAAAGCAACAAAAACAACAAAATCAACAAAAACGACCAAACCAATAAAAACAACAAAAACAACCAAACCAACAAAAATAACAAAAACAACAAAAACAACGAAAACAGCAAAAACAACAAAAACAGCAAAATCAACAAAAACAACAAAAACAGCAAAAGCAACAAAAACAACAAAACAGCAAAAAACAGCAAAAGCAACAAAAACAACAAAACCAACAACAACAGCAAATACAACAAAAACAGCAAAGACAACAAAAACAGCAAAAACAACAAAAACAGTAAAAGCAACAAAAGCAACAAAAACAACAAAAACAGCAAAAGCAACAAAAACAGCAAAATCAACAAAAACGACCAAACCAATAAAAACAACAAAAACAACCAAACCAACAAAAATAACAAAAACAACAAAAACAACGAAAACAGCAAAAACAACAAAAACAGCAAAAGCAACAAAAACAACAAAAACAGCAAAAGCAACAAAAACAACAAAACAGCAAAAAACAGCAAAAGCAACAAAAACAACAAAACCAACAAAAACAGCAAAAACAACAAAAACAGCAAAGACAACAAAAACAGCAAAAACAACAAAAACAGTAAAAGCAACAAAAGCAACAAAAACAACAAAAACAGCAAAAAAACAAAAATTTATCCTAAAAGTATGCTAAACAATAATGAGTCATGGTAACGATTTTCGTCTCCGCACATTCTTTCAAATAGACTCCAGGGATAAGACATATTCATGTCAAAATGCAACTATATGTGAAGAGGATAATTCAGAAATAAAACCAGAATCAAAACGAATAACTTCTATAACAGAAAAATGGATTTCTGATCTTGTATCGATGAGTAAAGCCAATGATCGTAAAGGCAACGTATTGAATGCTTATTATCTTCCAGACTTTATTGATAATTTAAAAAGAATAGCTAAAGAATTTCCTTTGTGGACCAGTATTGTATCAATAAAAGATGATAATCATAAACATGCATCATCCAGTTACGTAGAAAGTTATTTCAAAGATTTAAAAAATAGAGTTTTAAAACCTTATAATCCGCCACTTCTTGCGCACAAATTTTTGAAAATTCATATTAATGACCTTATCGGAGCAAGTAATTTATTTATATCTGATTTGAAACAATTTCAAATTCAAAATAACAAAACCAGTGATAGTTTTTCGAGCGAATTTGAAACGCGCCTAGCATTTCTGGCGTCGCCGAGTTAGCAATTTTTGTGGAAAAAACGCCTTAGTTGCAGTTTTTTGCCAAAAATCTTTAAAAAATTAAAAGCCGTAAAAAAATTTAAAAACCAGAATTTTAATGATTGGATATTGTAAAGAGAGTCTTAGAGCATACGTAAAAAAATCAGGACCAACATGGGAGTTTTTCTTTTGGCGCAGTAACAAATTTAACTTTTTAAATTCACTTAATTGCAAAATTCATTATGCAAAAACTATTTGACCGACCGTGATCGCGTTTTGGATATAAGTTAATCATGCCTTAAACTATCTAATTCCAAAATTAAATTGGAAGATAATGGTCTCTCCTTTCCTAGTGCTAACTTTAAAGTGAGGTACTTTTTTCCGCGGTTTTCGGCTATTTTGCAATGCAAAAACTCAAATTTCAAAAATCCACCTTAGGGTAAGTTTTAGCAAATCTAATAACGAACAAAACATGCTCAACAAATTTTTCGCTATTTAACAAGAAAGGCCAAAAAACAGGGAATTTTTAGTGAACTTTTCAGTTTTTGGGCTACCAAAAGTTTTCCTTGGAGTTTCATGCTTGCGCACCCCCTAAATATTGTTGAGGATATCATTTCTGACCGATTCCACCAAAAAAGTCCGTTACATAACGCCAAAACCAAAAGTTATAGCTTTCACGGCTCTAGCGCCTGGAGTACAGTGCAGACTGTGGAACCTGGATGGTGACAGTGCTGCATGTAAAAAAGCAAGAAAAGATTTATTTTTATCAAGTTTACGTCCGGAAATATTTCTCAACATAAAAATTGCATTTACCAACGCAAGTATTCCATTCCAAGAACAGGACTATGAGGACATCAAAATGAAATTTCTCGATCTCTACAGGATAAGGAACACAAGATTCAAGGCGCTCGTTCAGTTTTGGAATTGTGTGCGCACGGAAAATCAAAGTTTTGAATCTTACGCAAATACACTGAGGGAATTAAGTGTTGATTGTGGATACGTAGGAGAATTTCTAGACCGACAATTGCGTGATAGGTTTGCTACAGGAATTCGACATAATCGCATTGAAATAGAGCTTAAACAGCGGTGGCCGGCTTTGAAAATAAAGGAGAACAATGTGGAACGCGAGGTGAAGTTTTTTGAAGTGTTCGAAGTGGCACAGGCAGGTGAAACTTCGGAAAAAGATATCGATACTGGAAAGTTAAATTGTTACAAGCGCCAATTTGACCAAAATGTTTTTATTATATTTTCTAAAATTATTAGTCAACCTTCATTTAATAATAGCAAAATTATATTTTAAAATCATAAATTGAAGCAATTATTTAAAAAAATTAATTGTTACAAGCGACATACACACAAAAAACAATCAAGTTCCGACCCAAATTTGTCTTAAGCACCAACTTAATTGTAACAAGCGCCTCAGTATGACTATTTTTGGTATAATAACAAATTCTGTAAAGTTTCATGTTGTTACATGTCCCTTATTACGCAGTGTTGGCGGTTGTAATCATTTAGAACAAATTTCTTTCCGCACGCTTTAAACTCCTTGTCTCTTATAACAATTATCAATCACGTCGTGACTCGAATAATCCTGTACCAATTTTTATTGAATTATTTACTTTTGGGAAGTATTCTAGAAATCATTTTGTTGAATTATTTCTTGGCGATAACATCGAATTCTTAAAAGTGAATAAGTAGTGATTTTTCTCACCTAAGAAGTTAACTTTTTGTTTAATTATATTTCAAAAGTGCTTTAAACAGTAAGTGAAGTGTGAGTTGTTCAATTTTTTTTTTTAAATTTTGGTTTGATTTATTTTGTAATATTTTGTGTAGATAATCGCCGGGAATAAAAAATGACTTTTCAAGATGGTAATCGCATGGAAGGCGAAAAATATAAATTTGAAGAAGAAATGCAAGCATCAGACTACACTACACAAAAACTTCTTAGTGATAAAGGCGTATTAATTGAATCGGTTTGCATTAACCCTAATATCAAATTACCTAGTAAAGTAGTGGACGTATTAAATTTACCTGAAAATTTGAAGCAAATTTTGGTTGACCTTAATACACCATCGACAAGTCAGGAAAAATCACTAGATGTGGGCAAATTGGAAAATATAGATTCAACAACTTATATTGTTGAAAATCCTAGTATTGTAGAAGCACAGGAACAACCTGAATATATGATTGGTTCTGAATGTATGCGAGCTCCAACAAATAAAGCGAAAATAGCTAAATCTAAGCCAAGGGCAGTTTTAGCTGTTCCGTGCAATGATAATTGCCATAACAAATGCAGGCAACAATTTAGCGAAGCTGATAGAGTTGAAATCTTTAATTCATATTGGGGCATGGATAACAACAGAAGAAAAACTTGGCTGCTTTCTTGCGTTCATCAAATTGATGTCCAAAGACGTAGGACGAATAATATTCCAGTAAAAAATGTAACTAGAAAGTACATTATTCCATTTAATGGTAAAGAGATCCAAATACGCCTTCAGTTTTTATTGAAAACCCTGAACATTTCCAGCCGAGTTATTAATTATTTACTTGAAAAGCGATCAAATATAAATACTATTGAACTGAACCGACGTAATTCCTCCAATAACTCTGCCAAAGAATCTTTAAATGAAATTTATAAGTTTATTCAGAAACTACCTGCGGTCCCATCACATTATTGTCGAAGCAGAACCAATCGAAAATACCTACCGTCTGAATTTCAAAGTGTATCAAACGTTTACCGGATTTATCGCGAGAAAATGACGAGAATTTGCATTGCTTGGGTGAAAAGACATTCAGGAATATTTTTAAAACTAATTTCAATATAGGTATTCACTTTCCTAAAAAAGATAAATGTATTTTGTGTTCACAAAACAAAGAATCAGATGAAGCTTTTTTAGCACACTGTGACGCAAAAGAAGCTTGCAAAAACGTATTTTTGCAAGACCAACAAAAAGCAAAAGATACTCCAACTTTCATTTGTGCCTCTTTTGACTTGCAGAAGGTCCTGAGTACTCCTCATGCAGATAGCATGCTACTGTATTATTCAAGGAAGTATTCTTCTTATAATTTAACGGTCTACGAAAGTGCAACTCAAGATGGATTTGCATTCCTGTGGGGCGAAATTGACGGCAAAAGGGGAGCAAATGAAATTTACTCCATTATGAACAAATATCTTAAAATGGTTGATGCTAGAGAGATCATTACAGAATTAAGTCTTTATTGCGATAGCTGCGCAGGGCAAAATAAGAATATACAAATGATAAAATTTAAATTAAAAAAAAAATTAAACTTACATTTTTGCTTCCGGGTCATTCATATATGCCGGCAGATTCAGTGCACGCAATAATAGAACGATTTGTAAAAAAGCGAATAATATGGGCTCCTTCAGAATGGCCAACTATAATAAGGAATGCACGTATCAACCCCAGGCCTTACCACGTTATACCATTATCGTATAAGTCGTTCAGAAACTGGAAGGATGCTTCGAGTAAATATTTTCTTAAAAATAAAATTAAAACTACAAATGGAAACATTTTTAGTATTAGCAAAGCAAGAGTTTTTGTTTTCAAATATCGCTCCCCCATGATTAATGTTTTTAATAGTTATACACAAAATGAAGAATTATCTATTGATGTTGCTGCAGCTAGAATTCGCTCAAAAGCATTAAAGAAGGTTACCATTAAAAAATTATACACAGAACCATTAGCAATATCAAAGGAGAAAAAAAGGACCTGTTGAATTTATTCAAAAAAGGAATAATTCCTGCAGAATATGCTGAAGAATATCATTTGATGACCTCCAATGAAAACCTCCGGGATGAGTTACCATAGACTGATGAAGAAGATGTTTCTAATTATGAAGAAGATTAACCTTTAACACTTTTATATTAAAACTTTTATAATAAAAATCATATAAACGAACATATGTACTTAATTTTGTAATTAAGTTTCAATAAAGAAGTATTTTTATTTTGTTATATGCGCCTTTGTTTTTATATACGCACAGTCAGTGTTACACACGCCAAAAAAATGTTATAAGTGCTATTTCTGTGTATTTTAATTGGTACAAGCGACACTTAACTTTTTATATTTACTTATTAAACAAAAAAGAAACACATACACATCTTTAGCAAGGAGTCATTAACTATAACAACATAATTTTTTTGCAGTGAATGTAATAATTAAATAGATAAACGTTTTTTCCTTCTCCTGTAAAATTGCTAAAATGGCGCTTGTAACAATTTAACTTTCCAGTATCGATATGGAACGGCTACATTATGATCATACTACAATCAGCAGGGTGCGTGACAGCAGAAAAGCAAAGGAAACGAAAGTAGACAGGAAAACAAATTTTAGAGTACGTAAAATTTTTAAGGGCGATTGCATACGTTGCGGTGCCGCGAGACATAAGAATCTAGATCAATGCAAAGCAGTGAAACACACTTGCGAGTTTTGTCTCGTAAAAGGTCATTTTGGATCTTGCTGTATTAAAAAAGGCCGCGCCAAGATTGTATTATCATGTTGTAAAAATTTAAATGTTTTAAATTAATTGAATTTGGCAACGTCTAAACGAGAACAAAGTTATGTCATGCTTTAGTACTGTCTCTATGTACAATGTCCTAATAAAATATATAAATACCGTTATTATTAAGCGTGGCATAAAATATAGAAGCCACCAGAGAGTCGAGTTTTAGTCCCCGCCGCGTACGGTTGCAAATTTAGACAAAGTTAGTGGTAGCAAGTTTAGTGCGATTAGTTATAGACATGGACTATAGGAACAATTTATGTCAATGATTATAACAGAATAAATCGTTTGAATTATATTTACTCATAAAAGTGTTAGAATGTGTTTTATTTAGAATCCTGACAAAATTCAACTAAACACTCAACAAAAATTAGAAGTGAGATATTCTTTATTTAAAAAAATAGTACAACAAAAATCAGAAGCGGGATCAGTACTAAAGTAGCCTGATCAAGACAATAATTTATACGCGAGTTTAGACAAATTTATTGTAATAAATTAGTTTTCCCAAAATATTAGCTATCGGTAGTGCGAAGAAAAACTTCTTAATCGCAGAAAAAATCAACTATGGTAACACCAGTGTCTAATGTCCATGTAAGAAATATTTAAAGTTTACGGCATCAAGAACTAAAAATCCACGCACATTATCAAGTTCACAATCGCATTTATGTGTAAAAATGGTCGCAGCTAGTAAATGGATGAGTACACTTGCTACGCGGCGTGATATATACAACCTAACAACGAGCGAATTGTGGATGTAACCAAACAATGCCCCGTCGCACAAAGTTCGCTCGAGTTTATGTACATACATAGCGAAAGAGAAGCAGAAAAGGAAGGAGAAAAAAAAAACGGTTAGAGAAAATTTTTGAAAGTGCATCGGATGATGAAATCAGAGTTTTTACGGGTTTTTGAAAAAGTGCGTCGGTCATAAGAAAAATTTTGCAGTTTTTAAAACAACTTTAAGTGAAATAACAAGTGTTAAGGAAGATTTTAGCTACAAATTCAGTGTCCCAAGTGGAAAATTTTATAAAAAACTATTGAATCTAGAAAACTTAAGTGAATTGACAATATTAGTATGTCGGATTCAAACAAAATCGAACGACAAATCCGGGCGTTTGTCAAACCGTTAAACGTCAAACAATTACGGCAAGAGATTGAGAAACGGAATCTCCTACACGCTGGCTTTAGGAACAAAACGCAGTTGGCGCATCGGCTGTACGAGATTATGTATAACGAGAGATTTAGCCATGTGAATACCGAAATAGATCATGATTTTCTGTCAAGCAGCAGTGAGGATGAGCTGAATGTGACAGTGATACCTAGGGACACGCAACCGTCCACTGCAGTAGAAACAACAGAGCCAAGGCAGACGGAAGAACAATTTCAGCGAGAAATTGATTTACTCAGGCGTGAGAAAGCTGTTGTGGAAAAAGAAAACGAAATTTTAAGGAGAGAGATGGCTGTTCCGGCGACACTAAAATAAAATCACACCTGAAAAAAAGCCAAAACAAACTCCTGAAAGGAAAACTAAAAAACCAAAAAGGATAAATAAATAAAAACACAAATTTCACAATATCTTTGAATTTTATTGAAATTAAACAAACTACATCAATACACAAAATCACGAAAACAAAACACAAACAGAAGAAGACGTCACTACACAACAAAAAACAACAAAAAATTCGTACCTGCAAGTAAAAAAGAATTAATTATATATAAATGTGAAATATATGCAGGTTCTTACCTTTTTCCAAACAAACGAGGATGAAAAATCAACTCCAAGGCGATGAAAAAAAACCCACCAGAAAATCCCTTCAGAAAACACGCCAAAAGCCGTCGGCAAATCACAGTCTGTAAACAAAAAAGTATTAATTAAAAATCCAAAACAAGTCCCACAAAAGTACTCACCTGACAACCCCAATATGATAGTCGCGGGCTCCACCTCCTCGTCCATCCCCACTAGAAACCTAAAAATATTAACTAAAATTAGTAAATAAACTAAAATTAGAAGAAAACACTTACCATGTAAAAATTTGACAGCCTCCATTTGACAGCCGTAAGATAAACAAGAACAGCTGATCGGACAGCACGAAGCCCCCTACTACAGAATAGCGTCAACCATTATTCAAAGAGAAATAAATACCGACGCACAGACGGCGTCAAATCAGATTGCTTTTAATCTTTCTAGAGTCTTGAACTAGAAGGTAAAATCTGTATTGAGGTTTTAGCAATAAAGCAATTTCAAAGCCTAAGTATCGAACTTAGCATTCTGGAAAGACAGAATTGAGGTCTTTTCCCAGTAAAACCCGAATTAAAGACAGTTTTGAAGTCTTTAATACAGCAGTAACTTAATCACCAAAATTGATTTCAGCAGTTACTCTAACCAACCACAGAGGGACGAATTTGCGGAGAAACAAGGCAAAGCAGTCCAGCAAGCCACAACCAGGGCAGCAAGCAGCAAACAGCAAGCAAATCCCAAGCGATTCTCAAGAAACGAAACCAGAGTGCAGCAACACAAAGGTTATTCCTGGCTGTTCTAATTGCAGAACACATCAGGCGAAACATCGATCGTCATCTGACAGATAGGTGGCGTTATCAATTAAACTATCAGAGCAAGCAATATTTTGGTAATTCTTATTTACAAACAAATAAAGAATAATTTACGAATTTTCAAATACTAAATCACGAATTAATAACGAATTTAAGATTGAATTGAAATATTTTGGCAATCTGTTGAATTTTTATTGAATGTATATTTAAGAAAATCTAATAATTAATTGCGAATAAATAGTAATTTGGTTATTGGAAAAAGTTATCTTTTTATTGAATCGCACCCTTCCGGCACCTTTTTATTGAGTCAGAAATTAAATTGCTAATTCTGAACATTGGTCCTTCGAGCCGGATAGTGATTCAATAAGATAACTCAGCCGCAATACAAGTATGGATGCTTTAATAATTCAACAGAGCGAAGTACGAGAGAGACTCGAACGGTCTTTCAGAAACTATCTCAAGGATGGCCCATCTAGGAAGACAGCGCAGTATTTTCAAAAAAGGCTCAAGATGCTCGACGATGACTGGACGGAATTCAAGAACAATCATCGACAGATTACATCAATCAAGACGAAGAAGGACGAGAAAGAACAGCTATACTTCAAAGAGGACTGGTATGCCGACACAGAACACGCCTATATCGATATGTACTGCAAAATCGATGAAGACTATCACAAAACGCTGTCAGTCACAGAACCAGTCGCAAGAGCGGAGCAGTCATCAGCCGATTTAAACAGCAGCTGCATTTCGCAACACAACAACAATGTGAAACTACCAAGGATCTCGATACCCACATTTGCAGGGGATTACGAGTCGTGGCCATCATTCCTGGATTTATTTTCCAGTCTTGTGCATAACAAAATATCTTTAACAGGAGCACAAAAACTCCAATATTTAAAGGCTCATCTTTCTGGAGAAGCTGCACGACTACTCAGCAACACGCTCATTAGTGACGCCAATTATGAACCAGCATGGCAACTTCTCGTCGATAACTACGACAACAAGAGAGCATTGTTGAAAACCCAGCTCGACATCCTGCTCAATCAACCAAAACTAACCCGAGAAACAGCTCAAGGCATCAAGGAGCTAAAAACGAGGACACACGAATGCCTCACTGCCATTGAGAATCTGGAGGTCTCAACAAAAAATTGGGATCCCATTCTCATCCACTTGCTGGTCCAAAAACTACCAAGCGAAACTCACGAACATTGGGAACAGTCGCAGAGCACCAAATCAAGGCAATCGATTCCAACATGGGTGGAACTACGCGAATTCTTGGAAACCAGGTTCAGAACCTTGGAAGCTGTCAGCAAACCAACAATCCACAAGAATGAACCTCACGAAAGCAAGTCCAGAGAGCACCCAAGAAGAAGAAGCCAAGCCTTCCACGTCGCAAATCAAAGCGTATGCATCCTGTGCAAAGGCGCACATACCATAGGGAAATGCCCCAAATATGTGCAGTTCAGCATTGATGAGAGATATAAAACAGTCAAATCAAAGGATCTATGCATCAATTGCCTGAGAGCAGGCCATCGCTCATCACAGTGCCCCAGTAAAGGTAGATGTTTCCAATGCGGAAAGACTCACCATACAACCTTACACAGAATCCAGTCAGCGAGTCAAACCAACAGCAGCGTGTCACCGCCCTCCAGTTCAAACGATGAATTACCATCCAACCAAACACAAACATACTTCGCTCAGGCAGCACCCTACGACTGCCGACAAGTACTATTAGCCACAGCCCTGGTCACCGTAGTATCTCCAACTGGACGAGAGCAGGTCTGCAGAGCACTCATTGATCCCGGATCTCAATCCTCATTCGTACGTGAGGCAGTGGTTCAAAGTCTACAACTCAAAAAGGAGCCAATACAAACAGCATTAAGCGTAATCGGTAACATGCCAGCCGGGAAAATCACAAAATGGGCCTCGCTGCAACTAAAGACACGAAACCAACAGGCGAAGAACATCCAGGTCCAGGCAATGGTAATTAACAAAATAACTAATCCATTACCAAATAGTGAATGTTCTAGCAAGGATTGGACGCACTTAGAGGGTCTCGAATTAGCGGATCCAACGTTCCACAAGCCGGGTCACATCGACATCCTTTTGGGAGCAGATGTATTCCCCATGATCATCTTGGCCGGCCTAAGGAAAGGCAACGAGGAAGCCCCAGTGGGACAAAACACGGTGTTTGGATGGATCATCTCTGGGAAGACCACTTCAGCTGCACGAGCAAACACACATATGAAAACATTCTTCACTCAGGCGACTCCTAACGATGAGCTAAAGAGATTCTGGGAACTAGAAGAACTTCCATCAAGATCCAAATGGACAACAGAAGAAACCCGTTGCGAAAACCACTTCAAACACAACGTCACTAGATGCAGCAACGGACGTTACCAGGTACGGCTTCCATTTGTAGCTGATAAAATACAACTTGGCGCATCAAGACACATCGCCATTCGAACATTGATGCAAATGGAGAAACGATTCCAACAAGATCCCGATTTGAAAGCGGACTACGTCAAATGCATACAAGAATATTTGACGTTAGGTCACATGGTGCCTGCCACCACCCCCGAATCAGCACTTCAAAACCAACTGCCTAACGGCACGACAACATATCGATGTTGTTACCTGCCTCACCATGCTGTCATCAAACCGAGTAGCACGACCACCAAACTGAGAGTAGTTTTCGACGCATCCCGTCCGACTGCCAACGGAAACTCATTCAATAGCGTATTATTGAATGGTCCAGTGATACAAGACTCTTTAATGTCCACACTCATGCGATGGAGAAAATACCGCATTGCTTACATGGCCGATATAGAAAAGATGTATCGCCAAATACGAGTTCATCCAGACGATGCCGATTATCAACGAATTGTTTGGAGGGAATCACCAGATCAGCCTATACGAGACTACACACTCTTAACCGTGACGTTCGGAACAAAGAGCGCTCCTTTCCTTGCCATCCGAACCATGCACCAATTGGCGAAAGATGAAGCAGAATCATTCCAAATCGGCTCTAACGCCGTACTCAACGATTTTTACGTTGACGATTTGATGACTGGCGCAGATAATATAGAAGAAGCAAGACAAAAACAAAGGCAACTAATTCAGCTTCTCCGAGCTGGAGGGCTAGAGCTCCGAAAATGGGCCGCGAATCACAACACCATCTTGGAAGAAGTTCCGGCAACCGATCGAGAGGTCTCATTTCAACTCGCAGTGAATGCAGAAGAAGTCAAAGCTCTTG